>CM053770.1:325516538-325633370 GCA_028658325.1 Potorous gilbertii
TTTACTCTCATCACATTTGACCAAGGAAGGAATAAAATGCACACTCATTTTGGTATGAAAACCTATCTTACAATACAGGAAAGTGGGGGAGATGGAGATAAGCAGGGTGGGGGGGATGATGGAAGGGAGGGCAATGGGAGGAGGGAGAAATTTGAAGTCAACGCTCTTGGGGAGGGTCAGGATCAAAAGAGAGAATAGAAGAAATGGGGGGCAGGATAGGATGGAGGGACATATAGTTAGTCTTACACAACACGACTATTATGGAAGTCATTTGCAAAACTACACAGATATGGCCTGTATTGAATTGCCTGCCTTCCCAAGGGAATGGGTGGGGAGGGAGGAATGGGGAGAAGCTGGAACTCAAAGTTTTAGGAACAACTTTTGAGTATTTTCTTGCTACTAGGAAATAAGAAATACAGGTAATTGGGAATAGAAAGTTACTTGGCCCTACAGGACAAAAAAGAAGATGGGGTAAAGGAAGGGAGGGATGATAGAAGAGAGGGCAGATTGGTGATATGGGTAATTAGAATGCTCAGTGTGTTGGGGAGGGAGGAGGGGACAAATGGGGAGAAAATTTGGAACCCAAAATTTTGTGAAAATGAATGTAAAAAGTTAAATAAATAAATTTATTTAATAAAAAAAGAAGGAAAAAATCAGCAAAATCAATCAATATATTTTTCAAATCAGATAATATTTACAATGTTCCACACCTGTGGACACCTACCTCTGCAAAAGATGGGGGGGAGGGTGTATTCTCACATCTTTTCATTAAGACTATGCTTGCTCTTTGTAATTTTGTAATATTCATTTTCAATTGTTCTGTGGTTGTTTTTTTCTACTTACATTTTAGTCATTGTGTATATTGTTTTCTTGGCTCTGCTTACTTCACTTTTTATCAGTTCATGTAAGTCTTTCTATGTTTCTCTATATCAACCATATTTATCTTTTCTTAATATTCATGTACCACAGTTTTTTTAGCCATTCCCCAATGGATGAATATCTACTTTGTTTCTAATTCCCCACCACTATAAACCATGTTGCTATAAATAGTTGGAAATATATCTGGCCTTTCTTTTAATCAGTGATGTTTAATGGCATATGCCCAGCAAAAGAATCTTTGGGTCAAAGGGTTTTGAAATTTTAGATACTTTACTTGCATAATTCAAATTGCTTTCCAAAATAGTTGTATTCATTCATAGCTCCACCAACCATACATTAGTGTGCCTATTTTTTATAATCTCTCCAATATTGACTATTCCCATATTTTGTCATCTTTGCCAATTTCCTTGGCGTGAAGTAAAACTTCAAGGTTATTTTGATTTGCATTTCTCTTATTATTGATTCTTTGGCATTTTCTTCCATAGGGTTGTTAATAGTTTGCACCTCTGTTGAGAAGTGACTCTTTATATCCTTTTACTATTTATCATTAAGGAATAGTTTTTGTTTTATAGATGACCATGTTTTATTTTTAAGCAAGTTTAAATATTTCTTTTCCCCAAGTAATTTCTTGACTTTTCTTTTGACAGAACTACTGACTCTCAGAGCTGAGAGGGATCTCAGAGGGGCCAACCTATATAGAGCTGAAGTTTCATGTCATAAATAAGACTTCACTAGAATCAGATTAAAATGTAATTGGGAAATATTTGAGAAAATAAATAAAATATAATAGAACATGAATGATGCTTCCATGAGGTTTTCTAAGTCAATGTACCAGACAGAAATCCTTATGTATGGCTTAGTGACCCCTGGTTCTATTTGAGCTTAACACCACTGCCCTACCATATACTTACAATAATAAAAATAGCTAACATTTACATAGTGCTTGAAGGTTTACAAATCCCTTGGCTTATAGCATCTCATTTGATCTTCACAAACCTTATCAGGAAGATAATACATTATTATCTTATGAGATAGTTGCTATTTTTATCCCCATTTTACAGGTGGGTAGGCATCTAGTCTCTGCTGAAAGACATCCAGTGTTGGGTACCTGACTCTAATCTCACAATAAGAGCTTATATGAGTGTGGTTTTGTAGTTCACAAAGCACTTTAAGTTTATTTTTTCCATTTGATCTCACAATACCTCAAAAAGGAGATGGTATATTGCTATTCTGGTTTTGTAGATGAGGAAACTGAGACCCAGGAAAAGAAAGTAACATGCTCACAGTCACACAGCTAATAAATGTCACAGCTTAGACTCAGTCTCAGTTCCTCCTCCTTTTCTCCCTAACTTTCCATTCCTCTCCCTCAGCCCCCATTCTACACCAGCCACACCTGATCATCTCACAGCCATTGTAAACAAGCCCTTGTTGCTAAGGTCTTTGACTGGCAGAGACTCTTCAAGGATAATCCATGTCCTTTCATGGAAATTTAGCCTTTACCCCACCCTATGACCACATGGCAGCATCAGTCAAGGTCGCTGAGCTTAGCCATATTGCCTGCCAATCTCAAGGCAATCCATAACTCTTCCCTTCTGCCGAGGATCTGCCTTCTTTTAGTCTCTCTCTGGATGAACTCCACTGAGACCTTTTGCTATCCCTGCTTTCTCTGGGATTCCATAGTAATTCATATTTAGAGACATTTGTATTTTTTGTTATTCTAAATTTGACATTGACAAATATAAGAATTTCCATTTACAAAGGATATAAAAAGAACCCACAAATCCCCATTAAGTACATCTTGCATTTCTTTTCAGAATGATATAATAAATTCAGTATGTTAGTTTCAAAACTGTCCTGCTTGTCTGTGTCTCCTTATGAACTTTCTGCTATTTTCTTCAGTGCATTTAAAAAAATTGCTACTAATCCAACCATTCTGGAGAGCGATTTGGAACCATGCTCAAAGGGCTACAAAAATGTGCATACCCTTTGACCCAGCAATATCACTTCTAGGACCATATCCCCAAGAGATCATAAAAATGGGAAAGGGTCCCACGTGTACAAAAATATTTATAGTAGCTCTCTCTGTGGTGGCCAAAAACTGGAAATCAAGGGGATGCTCATCAATTGGGGAATGACTAAATAAATTGTGGTATGTGAATGTAATGGAATACTATTGCGCTATAAGAAATGATGAACAGGAAGACTTCAGAGAGGACTGGAAAGGCTTATATGAACTGATGCCAAATGAAAGGAACAGAAGCAGAAGAACTTTGTACACAGCAACAACCACAGTGTATGAGGATTCTGGTAGACTTAGTACTTCATGGACTTAAATGCAAGGACTTAAAAAATTCTCAATGATCTCTTAAGGCAAAATGCCTTCCACATCCAGAGAAAGAACTATGGAATTTAATTGCAGAATGAAGCAGATCATTTTCTTTTGTATTATGCTTTGTTTTATGGTTTCTCCCATTCATTTTAATTCTTCTGTGCAACATGACTAAGGTGAAAATGTATTTAATAGAAATGTATTTGTAGACCTATATAAAATTATATGCCATCTCAGGGAGGGAATGGGGAGGTAGTGGGGAAGGAAGGAGAGGGAGGGAAAAAAAATCTAAGACATATGGAAGTGATTGTAGAACACTGAAAACAAACAATAATAATATTTAAATTGCTACAATGAGTTCCCCACTTTGTCTATCTCTCTCTCTATCTCTTTCTCTATCTCTTATCTCCTCTCTCTACCAAATCTTCCCTACCCAATTTAATTTAAAAAATCTTGTAACACACAAATATACTTGAGCAAAAATAAATCCATACATTAGCCATATCTGAAACTCATTTCTATATGTTGTATATGCATATATGTATATACCTCTAATGGCATTTTCCCATCAGGAGAAGCTGGGGAATTTGCTTTCTGGAAGAGTCATGATGATGTGGAATGGAAACGCCTTGGAAAGATTGTGGAACATTTGTAGACATTCTGTAACTGGTCTGGTTTGCTAACCATGTAGTCGGTGTTGTTAGATCATTCCAGTTATATCCAACTCTTCATGACTCCATTTGGGACTTTCTTGGCAAAGATACTAGAGTGGTTTATCATTTCCTTTCCAGCTCATTTTACAGATGAGGAAACTGAGATAAAGATTTTCCCAGGGTCACACAGCTAGTAAGCATCTGAAGCAGAATTAGAACTCGAGTCTTCCTGACTCCAGGTCCAGAATTCTGTCCACTGTTTTACCTAGTTGCCACTCATGTAGTTAGGGAGAGTCTTTTTTTTTTTGGCTGGATTTTTAGTTAGAATTGGGGGTATCTTTAAAAGGTTAAGCCATTTTTCTTTCAGCTGTACTTAAAGGATTTTTTTGCTCATGAGATTCAATGAGAGAAAATGTTATAAGGGGAAAAACCTTAGGGACTTCTCTTCTCTGAGGTCATGTGATCCTGAGAAATGGGTCTATATTTTTCTTTACTGTCTTAGATGAAAAGATTGGAATATTTAATGTTGGGCATTTCAAATGGTCAGGAGGGCAGCTTTACGAAGTGTTGGTTTTGAAGCCAATCCCCCAAAAGAGTAAGGCGTGACCTCCTGGTCTCAGGCTAGCAGAAGCTTGAAGCAGGGACTCATCTGGCAGTCAGGCCACATCTGAATGTGAACTTGGTGGAATCAGTGCTATGTAGGAACTGAATAGAGAGTATGTTCCAGGGATACTGGGAAGAAATATTTTGTATATTTCTTTTCAATATCTTTGAAATACATTTCCCCTTGTAAAAGTAAATTGAAGGCTGGCTAAGTAGTGCAGTAGATGGGTGCTGATCTTAGAGTCAGAAAGACTCATCTTCCTGATTTCGAATCTGGTCTCAGACACTAGCTGTGTGATCTTGGGCAAGTAATGTCACCCTGTTTGCATCAGTTTCCTCATCTGTCAAATGATCTAGAGATGAAAATGCCAAATCACTCCAGTATCGTTGCCAAGAAAACCCCAAATGGGGTCACAAAGAGTCAGACATGGACAGAAACAACTGAACAAGAACAAAAGTGAATTGATATTTAGTGGTTTAATGGAATCAGGGTGCTAGTTGCTGGTACTTAACAACAGAGGCAGGGGGGAGCATAGCTGGCAGAAGCTTGAGCCAATGGTGGAAAGAAGAGACTTCTCAGACCCCTTTGGCGACTCCTAGAACCCTGAAGGGCGGATGGAATCTGCCTGGCTCTGAGAGAGAACCAGGCTACATATATGAATTTCTATTAAACAAACATTTACTAATTACCTACCATGTGCTAGGTGCTGAGGACCAAGTCAAAAACAAGACTCTCATCTGCCCTCAAGAGACAAGCTTTCTCAGGAGACGGAAATAGCAAAATGCAAAGAATTTGGGGAGAGGAAAAGCACTAATTATTTGAGGGATGACCAGTGAACTGAGTCTTAAAGGGAGCTAGGAATCCAAGAGGGAGAGAGATAAGGTGGGATATTGCAGACTTGGAGCTCTGCCTGTACTGTGCAAAGCTGTGCTGATGGAAGATGGAATTTCATAACACAATAAGTCTATATCTGGAAAGGACTTCAGAGGTCACCTAGTCTAATTCTCTCATTTTACTGATCAGGAAACTGAGGCCTAGGGAGCTTAAATGTTACACAGATAAATGCCAAAGGAAGGGTTGTAAAGCAGGTCCTTTGACTCCACAGTCAACACTGTCTCCTCTTTACCATAGATCTAGCATGTGAAAGAAGTCTACTCATTGAATGGGTGTATCTCACTCAAAGTGAGACTGTGATAAGATCTTAGCCTGAAAGGGCCGTGGTCTCCCATTGCATCCTGGGCCATCTCCAGTCATCTTGATGAATATCAGGCCATTGGACCCAGATGGCTCAGGAGAAGAAAGTGAGGTTGGTGACTTTGCACAGCCCTCCCTCACTCAAATCAAAGTCAGCTACAAGTCATGTCATCATCTTGATGTCATGGCCCTCTTCGAGAATGAAGGACAAACACAACAGCAGATCTACCATGTCATGGTGGATAGGACATTGGACTGGAGTCAGGAAGACCTGGGTGCAAAATATGTTTTGGACACTTACTGTGTGGCCCTGGACAAGTCATCTAACCTTGTAAGGACTGAATTTTCTCATCTATAGAATGAGGGGGTTGTGCTGGATGATCTCTGAGGTCCCTTAAAATTTATGATCCTATGAGCCATCATGTGAGGGGGGGAAGGAGGAGACCATCAATCAGCCCAGTTTGATTGGAACATGTCTGTATTCAACAAACATGAGTTAAATGAATACTATATTCTAGGCACTTTTTTACTTTTATATGTGTTTCCCAGGTGCCTAGCACATAATAAGTGCTTGATAAATGCTTACTGAATAATTGATTGCTTGAAGACCTCCACTAATGGGGACCTCATCATTCCTTGAGGATGCCTACACCACTTTTGGACAGCTGTGATGGTTAGAAGGTTTCCCTTACATTAAATCTGCCTCTCTACTGCTCTCATCTATTGTCCCTGGTCCTCCCTCATTTTTAATCCTGTCTGAATCTTCATGACCTCATTTAGGGTTTTCTTAGCAAAAATATTTGAATGGTTTACCACTTCCTTCTTTGGCTCATTTTACAGATGAGGAAACTGAGGCAAGCAGGGTTAAGCCAGGGTCATACTGCTTGTAAGCGTGTGAAGCCATATTTGAACTCAGGTCCTCCTGACTTCAGGTCCAGTGCTCTAACCACAGCAC
Organism: Potorous gilbertii; assembly: GCA_028658325.1. Classification (NCBI taxonomy): domain Eukaryota; kingdom Metazoa; phylum Chordata; class Mammalia; order Diprotodontia; family Potoroidae; genus Potorous; species Potorous gilbertii. Next base: position 325,523,153 of record CM053770.1, read on the forward strand.
CACTTAACTGTCCTTGTCCTTGTCTTACTTGTTCAATATTTAAAGCCAATACTGTATTGCCCTTCACTCATCAGGCATACTTCATATTCTTTAGCTGTGTTGTTTTGGAAAAGCACCTCACCTCTCTGAGGCTTAGTGTCTGCCTTGGTAAAATGATCTGATTGTACTTGAGAGCCTCTAAGGTCCTTTCCTGCCCTGACATTGTATGATTCCACTTTTTCCACATATGTCATGAAGGTAGAAATGTACAGGAACCAGCTTGAACCGGCTCATGACAGCCAATTGTTAAAACACTCAGCGAAAGCATGTACATCTCAAAAAATTAGCGAATCCTGCAAATCAGGGCTTGGTTGATTGTTTTGTTAAATGTCTAGCCTTAAGAAAGTGATGGAGAAAATATTAATCATGCAGATTAAACAAAAACGTGTTATGCATAAATTTCTTTTTAATAAGAGCAGGCTGTTATACTTATACCAGTGCACCGCCACAAGATGGTTACAGCCTCTGTGTCTTGGCCTAAGCTGTCTTCCTTAAACTAGAATCTCTATTCTAGATCTAAGCCTACCTAGCCTCCAAAGTCCAGTTAAATCATCTTTGCTCTACGGAGCCTTTCTCGTTAAATCCAATTCACACTGATCTCTCTCCTTCCTGATTTCCCCTTGCCTTACTTCCTAAACACATTTTGACTTTTAATATGTGATGAGATTCTGTCTTCATTACTCTCTTGTCCACACAAGTCTTTCTTCAATGAGACCATAAGCTCCTGGAGGTCAGGGATTAGATCTTATAATCTCTAGACTGTAGGCAGTTAAATGCTACAATGACTAGATTGCCAGACCTGGAGTCAGGCAGGCCTGAGTTGAAATCTAGCCTGAGACATTTACTAGCTGTGTGACCTTTAGCAAGTCATTTAACCTCTGTTTGCTCAGTTTCCTCATCTCTAAAATGGGGATATGTTTGCCTCACAGAGTTGTTGTGAAAGTCAAATTATACAATATTTGTACGATTCTTTGTATTTCTTAAAGCACTCCGTAAATGCTAGACATTGTCGTTACCGTTATTTTGCAGATGAAATGGAAACTCTACTACGTACAACCTACTGTTCCATTTATATATATAATAAATTTCTTTTTCTTCTTTTTTCCTTTCTCTCTCATGGTAGAGATGGCTCCCATTAGACACAAATACCTACATATAAGTAAAATTATTCTATGCATACCTCTAGTTATCAGTTCTTTTAGCGTCTTTCTTCATATGTCCTTTATTTTTAATTTGTATATTTATAATAGTCAAATAACTTAGTTGCTCAAAGTCACTCTTAAAACAATCTCGCTGTTACTATATACACAACGTTCACAGGTTCTGAACATTTCATTCTTCATTATTTTGTGCCATTATTATGATTAGAACCTAAGAATGTCAGAGATGGAAGAAACCTTACAGATCATCTCATCTAATTGTCCCACTTTATACCTCAGAGAATAAAGTCTCAGAGAGGGGAGATGAATCACTGAGGGCCACACAGAAGGTTAGTAGCATTGCTGGGCCCAGTCGTCTATCACCGAGCCTAGCATTCTTTCTCCCGGCCTATTCTGCTCCTTCTAAATTCCTAGTGCCTAGCACACTGTCACTTCTGAATTCTCAATGCCCTGCTCATAAAAAAAAAAAAAACCCAAAACCTTTTAATCTGGAACTATAATTTGGAAACTCCCAACGTGGAACAGCTGTTAATGCGCACATATAGTTCCTTTGTACATAAGAGCTTTAGAGAGTTGTCTGGTACACTGAGACTTACCTAGGTCACATAGATAGTATGTTTAAGAGGCAGGATTGAGCCTAGGTCTTCCTGACTCCAAGGCTGCTTATCTATTGTGCAAAGCTACCTCTGGGCACACAGTAGGTATATAATAAGTATTTATTGAATCAAACTGAAGACAACCGAATTCTCTCTGCAGTTTCCACCCCCACTCTGCCACCTCCGAGGAAAGAAAGCCAATTTTGTCCAAACAGCTGTAGCTGTGTGACAAATTAAGGCCAGCGTGTCTCTAGACATCCCCTGCTTAGCATTGCATCAGAAAGAACCTTTGTTCAGACCCACAGCAGCAGATGTGGCCGCCAACACACTGTCTCCACATTGCATCAGCAACTAGAAAACTGGAGAACTGGGGCCTGAACACCCAAGGTCTCATTCAGACTTTCTTGGCTTGAAGGAGAGAATTATAGGCTTAGGGATAGAGACTGGACCTGGGATCTCACTGGCTCAGGGAACAACCAGATCAGGAAATTCCCTCCACCAATGCAGGTTGGCACCTCTTCCACTTAGGGAGTCTTAGAGAGTTCCCTAGAGCCCTGAGAGCTCAAGTGCCCAGGGTTACACAGACAGTATCTGACAGAGGCAGGACTCTAATGAACCCAGTTTTTTTCCTGTTATTCTATATGATTTCTCTATCCATTAGGCCAAACTTTCTCATTTTTCTATAGCAGTGTTTGCCCAGCACTTTCCCCACAACTACCCTGTGGGTGTGGGCACTGCAGGTATCACTGCAGGTCGGGAATTAGAGGCCAAGACAGGTGAAGTAATTTGCTTAAGGTTATATAATGAGTGAGTTCCAGAAATAGGATTAACACCCCCAAACTGGGATTCTGTACCTCAAAAGACCTGATTCCGTACCAAGCCTGGAACTGTTCAAGAGACTTACAGTCTAGTCTCTTTTATCTGTCGTTTTATTTTGTCTCTGTCTTGCGGTATGATGACTAAAAGTCAGAAGACTGGGGATCAACTCTCACTGTGGACACTTACTAAGTTGGCATTTAAAGCCTTCACAATTTGTTTCCAACCTACCTTTCCAACCTTGTTATACATTACTTCCATAGACATGAAAATTGGCTGTTCCCGAAGACCCAGGAATAAAAGTGCCATACTCTTTGGATAGCTCTGATTTCTCCTTTGGCCCAACCAAATGATTCCTCTTGCTGTTCCTCACACATGACATTCAATCTCCCACCTCCGTGCCCTTGTACGTGCCTCCCACCTTCATGCCTAGAATGTAATCCCTCATCATCACCGCATCTTAGAATTCTGAGTTTCTTTTTGAGTCCAGCTTAAATGCCAACTCATATGTGAAACTTTCTCTGATCCTTCAGATGCTAGTGCCTCCTCTCTTCCCAAATGACTTGTACTTATTTTGTACCCATCCATATGTCTCTCCAGAGAGGGTGTAACCACCTTGAGGGAAAAATACTATTTAATTTGTGTCTTTATATCCCTAGCACTTAGTACAGACCCTTAATAGACAATTAATACAAGCTTATTGACCAAATGATTCATAGTTCTATGACTAAAGGCAACTTATTGAACCTCTTTGAAAATCAATTACTTTATTTATGATGGGTGGCGGTGGTGATGGATCAGGTAAATCTCTGTCTAAATTGAAGAAATTCTTCCATTCGAGAACATGCCCAGTCATGGCCATAACTGATAGGGTACAGAGAATTCCTAGTGATTGACTAAGTATTAGCAGCACTTTCTTATGGCATAAACTGGAGTGCTCAGATCTTGAGAACTACTGCTCCGTTTTTTCTCATCAGCCTTTTTCTAAAGTTCAAAGAGAAAAAGAAAGAAGACTTCTCTCCCTTTCCCCTTGTCCTCACCACCAGAAGAAGCATTGCTGATGTACAGTAGAAGCATATGGTGGTGGGGAACATGTGTTTGTATGCTTCCTGACAGGGAAGTTCAATGACCCTGTTCCTGAAGCCCAACCTCCTGTATAGAGGAAAGAGAATTTTTAATCCCTTAGGCAATCTGATCCTGGAAATTAGCCTTCTAGCAGAGAAGAGAAGTTTCCTGGGCAGCACCCTCTTTGAAAGTTGCCTGTTGGGTAACTACCAGTTCAAGAGTCCTTAGTTTGAGAGTTTGGGCACGGGACAGGTTTTCTGATGTAGATTGTTCCTTGAAGAAGGAAGAAGAAAGTCCATTCACATGATTCCTGGGTAGCATCCAAGTTGGAGAGCAATGCCAATGAATTACTTACACAGTGCCAGTCCATTTGGAAGTCAGTTTTGCTCGTTCAGCAAGTTTTGAGGTATGCTTATCTTCCAGGAGGAGTCTACACCAGAGATTTGGCCCATGGGTCAAATTCAGCCCTAACCTTGTTTTTGTATAGCTCCTGAACTAAGAATGGTTTGTAAAAACCAAGGTCCTTAAAAGATATTGAACACATCTTCTAGAGACTTTGATGGGCTAAGGGGACTAAAGGTTTAGGCTGTTGATGTCATTTCCTGAGCACCTGAGCACAAAACACAAGGAGGAATTCTCATCTTCCCTGATGTCTGACTGATGGACCAACACAGGCAATGCAGAGGCTGGGGAATGGTAGTCAACTGAATCAATATGGCAACCTTAAATATCCTTCCTTTCCTACGGCAAAGTAAATCTCCTTTTGTTAAGTGTCAGATTCAATTTTATTCAATTTAATAAACATTCATTAAGTGCCTACTGTGTGCCAACCAAAACGCCAGGGATACAAAAACAGGCAAAAGACAGTCCCTGTCCTCAGAGCTTACAATCTAATGGGCTAGAGTCAGAAGATCTTCTACAAATGTTTAATTTCCATTTCAAATGTCAAAACTGAGTCAAAAGAGCAAGTAATTTAATCTCACTGCAATTTCTCTCCCAGTGTCCTCTTCTGTCAGATAAATATAGTAATTCCTGTAGTACCTGGTTCATAGTGCTGCTGTGAGGAGCCAAAGAGATAGCACGTATAGCACGTTATTGGCTTTAAAGTGGTATGTAATTGACAGCTACGATTTATTACTATTATTCTTACAGGGCTTTGTTTTAGAACCAGGAACTTAGAACCAAACCTTTTCCTAACACATATTGGCTAGTGACCCTGAGTAAATTACTTAACCTCTCATTGCTTTCAGGCAACACCCTCAGATTATAAATTGCAGATAAATTGCTGATAAATATTGTTGGTGGTAGTTTCCACACCAGGCGTTCCCCCAGTTGCTAAAATCGCAGATCTGAACAAAGAAAAAAATAGCTGTCCAGGAGTTTTATGGTAGTCATGTTACAGTGCTGGATTGGTGAACAGGGCTTGTCCTGTTTCCTTGCTGAGTCCTATTCTGGTGAATGGAACTATTTCTTTCTAACTCCTCCCCTTGGGTGTGACTTTTTCTTTAGGCCCTGCTTCAGCTCTTCCCCTTTGGAGGAATGGCTTTCCTTTCAAGTTAACCAGGACAAGTCAATGGAAAGTAAAAAATTGCTAAAGTACCATTTCTCATACCAGTCCCAGCTCGTTGCAACCTCTCCCAACCAAACTTCTGACTCATTGCCTAGAAATCTCCAGGTCTAAGTTTTTTCTCTTTACTCTGGGGAATCGTAAAATTGATTCTTTCATTTAGAACTTTGAGCACCCATCTAGGAAAACTGCTTTTGCAAATACATATATGTGTATATGTCATAGTTAAGAAAAAAAAGTCTATTTCTCTACGTTCCTCCACTAGTGTCTTTCTCAGATGCATTTGAATGAAACATGTAGATCAGTAATGCAATGACTAACCACATTTATATATTTTTAAAAACCCTTTGAAATAAAAGCAAAACAGAAAACAAACTTAAGGAGCAATTCAGGGAAAAGACATACCTTTCCCAGAAAGGGAGAGGCATAGGGAAGAGGGAAAAAAAGTATGAGGAGTAATCTTTTGGTCCCAGCAGCTTCCAGCTTGTATGTCACAATCTCCAAATCACTGTCCTATAGGCTGGCACCAAGGTCCTTGCTGCTGGTTCTTTCTTAAGGGTTTCCTATGTGATTCTCTCCTTTTCCAGTGCAAATGCCAGTGGTGGCTATCTTCCCTAGTGAGCTGAAACCAACTCTGTTTAGGTCCAATATTAGAACGAAATTTGACATTGTCAAGTTATTCCATAGTTAACAAAAGGATATGTACTTGTCTATGGCATGTTCAAAAAGGATATAGTTCTCAACTCTGGTAAACTAGGGGTAGGGATGGAAGTGAGCTAATATCCATATGGAAATGTGTTCAGGATAGGATGTGATAATTAGAAACGGTACCAAACTCTGCATGAGTTGAGTCATTTTTCAGTCCTGTCTGAGTCTTTGTGACCTCACTTGGGGTTTTCTTGGCAAAAATATTGGAATGATTTGCCATTTCCTTTTCCATATTATTTACAGAAGAGGAAACTAAGGCAAATGAGATGAAGTGACTTGCCCAGGGTCACACAGCTAGTAAGTGTCTGGGGTCAGATTTGAACTCAAGAAGATGAGCCTTTCTGACTCCAGGCCTGGAACTCTACTCATTTCATCACTTAGCTGCCTTACCAGACTCTGTATAGGGGGACCTTTTTAATGTCCTTAAGTAAATAGGGAGCCATATCAGTATGGCCCAACAGGCTACCAAGGATGCTTCCTATCAGCTAGGGACCTTAAACATTTGCCAAATATTAAAGCAGTTTCCTAGGCTTTTCAGAAAAGAGCTAAACTAACCTGCATGGGGGAAGATGGAAAAAGACAGGAGAGGAGGGAGAAGAACCCTGGCCTATTCTGTGGATTCTGTCATGCCTTCCTGGACTCCCCAGTGCTCATTTTCTGCTCTGAGGTACACCCTAGATGCTGGTACTGCTTATCTTCCTCTATTGTCCTCTTCTCTTAGGAACAGGAAGGGCCAGCTTCTCAGTCACAACCTGGCTCTAATCCAACACAGAGTTAAGCAGTTTCCCAGGGGACTGAAAAAGGTGATGCTGGCAGTTTCTGATCATCTCCAGCATATTTTTGCATCTATACTATCCACTTCACAGGGATGTTTTGAGTAAAATGCTTTGTCAGCCTTAAAACCATATAGAAATGTGAGTTGTTTTATTTATTCATCCACCGAGGGCCTCCTCTGATGCTTCACTCTGTCCTGGAGGTGACCTTGCTTTCTCAAAGGCTGTGCCAAATGAGCATAAGCTCTGGCAGGTCCATCGAAGCTGGAAAGACTTAAAGTATGGGCATAGTAGTTGACTTTGCACCTGTTGTCTGACCAGCTTCACTAAATTTGGAAAAGCTCATCGCTGAAGGCGATAATGAATTTTTTGGCCACTCCTTTTACTCTACAGATGAGGAAACTGAGGCCTAGAGAGGTAAATTAAGTTGTCAAAGTACACCCACTGCAAAACTGTGAAGTTTTTAGTCATGTCCAATTCTTCATGACCCCATTTGACATTTCTTGGCAAAGATACTGGAATGATCTGCTGTTTCCTTTTACTTCTCATTTTACAGATGAGGAAATTGAGACAAACAGGTTGAAGTGAACTGCCCAGGGTCACACATCTAGTAAGTCCATGAGGTTGGATTTGAACTCAGGTCTTCCTGATTCCAGGCCACTGCGCCGCTTAGTTGCCCATGGTACATAGGGGGTATTCCCTCAATAGAGTATATGCTTCTTGACAGCTAAATCTATTTCATTTTTGTCTTTGTATACCCTGCACTTAGCTGCGTACCTGGGGCTTAATAAATACCTGTTGATTGATTGATTTATTGTGCTCTGCATTGATCTAGAGAATATATAGACTGAAGAAGTCAAAGAGTCTTGAAATATGGGTAGGGATAAAGACTGGACTTGGGATTTCATTTGTATAGGGAATTTCCAGGTGAGGCATCTCCCTTTTACTGTTGTTCAGTCATTTTCAGTCCTCTCCAACTCTTCCTTACCCCATGTGGGATTTTTTTGGCAAAGATACTGGAGTGGCTTGTCATTTCCTTTTCCAGCTCAATTTACAGATGAGGAAACTGAGGCAAACAGGGTTAAGTGACTTGTCCAAGGTCACTCAGGCTAGTAGATGTCTGAGGTTGGATTTGAACCAAGGTGTTTCTGATTCCTGGCCCAGTCCTCTAACCACTGCACCATCTATTTGCCCCTAACATCTCCTTCTACCAATACACATTGGCACTTGTCTGCAAGTAACAGTTTTAGGGAGTTACCTAGAGCATTAAAAGGTTAGCTGACTTATCTAAGGTCACACAACCAGTGTATGTGTCAGAGGCTAGCCTTTATCTTCTGTGTTGGAGTTAAAATAATTCTTAAGACTTATTCTTAATAATTTAAAAAAAAAACTACCTCGGAGCTGTTGGAGTAGCAACTCTGCTCTCAGGTCTAGATGTTCTTCAAGCCAGAAGGGACCTTTGAGATCATCTAGTCTAGTTTTGTCATTTTACAGGTGAGGAAAGTGAGGCCAGAGATGGGACGTGATTTGCTCAAAGCTACATAGTCATTAAGTGACAAAACCAGGATCCAGACTCTTAGAGCTCTAAAAGTCCTCAACCAGGACTTACTCTACAATCTCTAACCCTAATTCCAAGGATGCTGACCCTCCTATTAGACTTTCCTGAATACTGAAAGCTAGCTCCTCAGTATTGACTGATGGCACTTGCAAAGATGCTCCCCTGGAACCTCTTTTCCCAAACAATCCCAGCACTCCTTAATTCTGTTTCCCCTCTGCATTGATGGGTAATGGGGGTCTATTGGCACAATTCAGCTTTTTTTCTTTAATTCTCAGTGATTTCTCTCCACGTCTCTGATTTCCCCTTCTCCCACTCCAAAACTGATTATAAAGACAGATAGGGGAAAACGGGGTCTGTCTAAAACATAGGTCAAATCATATCATCCCTATACTCAATAAACAGTGGCTCCCTATTGCCTCCAGGAACAATACAAAATGCTCTGTTTGGCCTTCAAAGCCCTTTAAAACCTAACCCCTCCTACCTTTCCAATCTTACATCTTACTCCCTCCATGTATTCTTTGATCCAGTGGCACTGGACTCATGACTGTCCCACGAATAAGACTCTCTATCTCTCAGCTCTGGGCATCTTCTGTGGCTGTCCCCCATACCTGGCATGCAATCCCTCTCAAGCTTCAACTATTGATTTCTCTGACTTCCTTTAAGTCTCAACTAAAACCCCACCTTCTACATGAAGCCTTCTGTAACCCTGCTTAACTCCAGTGCTCTTCTTTGTATTATTTCCTATTTATTATGCATTTAGCTTACTTTGTATATAACTGTTTGTATATTGTCTTTCTCATTAGATTGTAAACAGGGGCAACTAGATGGTGCAGTGGATAAAGCACCAGGCCTGGAATCAGGAAGTCAGAAAGACCTGAGATCAAAGCTGGCCTCAGATACACACTGTGTGACCCTGGAGAAGTCACTTAACTTCTATTTGCCTTAGTTTTAGGATATCTAGGTGGTACGGTGGATAGAGCACCAGTGAAGGAGTCAGGAGGACCTGAGTTCCAATCTCACCTCAGACACTTGACACTCACTAGCTGTGTGACCCTGGACAAGTCACTTAACCCCAATTGCCTCATCCTGGGTCACCTCTAGTCATCCTGATGCATATCTGGTCACTGGATTCAGATAGTTCTGAAGGAGAAGTGAGGCTGGTGACCTGTACAGCCCTCTCTCACTCAAAACAAAGTCAAGTGCAAGTCATGTCATTATTTCTCTGATGACATGGTCTTCTTCAGCAACAAAGGATGTACACACAGACTGTAAACACCTTCTTCCTCTTTTTGTATCCTCAGGGTTTAGCACAATGCAGGTGCTTAATAAATGTTCATTGAGTGAATGAAGGGATGCCTAGGTTCTAGCCTCACCTCTGCCAGAGACAAGTTTGGCAAGTCACCTCACTTTTCTGAGCCTTTTTTTCCTCATTTGGAAAATGAAGAGAATGGTCTCCAATTCAAATTTTCTATTTTTAAATTTGGTGGACTTCATGCATTTGTAACGCTCAATCTGAATTTGTGTTTCTCTTTATTTGTTAATCTGTTTACATAGTCTTCCAAAGCAAGGGACAAAGGACTGTATAATCTACTTTGGGGGGCTGCCAAAGAAGATGCCAGCTTCAGATTCTGGGATTAGCTAATCTCTAAGGTAATCGGATCATAGGATTTGGAGCAGGAAGGGACCTTAGAGATGGTCTAGCAGTCCAACCTCCCTCACCTTACAAATAGAGAAACTGAGTCCAGAAAGATCAAGAAGTAGCAAGACACATCAAGAAATATTCATTAGGTACTTACTATGTGTCAGTTACTGTGTTAAGTATTGGAAATACAAATACAAGGAGAAATAAAGACAATTCCTGCTCTCAAGAAGCTTACTTTTTAATGGGAGATGATAATATGTAAAAGGAAGGGGTGAAAGAGAAGTGCGTACAGACACTAGAGGGTCAGGAAGAGTTATGATTGGAACCTAAAGAGGAATGAAGGCATGACTGGCTTGGGCATTTTCTTTAAAATTAGAGTTTGGGGAGGAACCAGCCAATCAGAAAAAAAGGCCTCAGTGGCAGAGGAATGAAGAGGCTGCCTAAGGATAAAACTTGACCTGTGATTTCATTTTTATAGGAAACTTCCAGGTGAGACATCACTGTCTTCTGTTGTTGTTTAGTCATTTTGAGTCCTGACTCTTTGTGATCCCATTTGGAATTTTCTTGGCAAAGATCCTGGAGTGATTTGCCATTTCCTTCTCCAGCTCATTTTACAAATGAGGAAACTGAGGCAAACAGGGTTAAGTGACTTGCCCAGAGTCACACAGCTACCAAGTGTTTGAGGCCAGATTTGAACTCAAGAAGATGAGTCTTCCTGATTCCAGGCTCAGCTCTCTATCCATTTCACTCATCCACAGGCATGGTGGAGAAAGTCCAGAGAGGAGGGAGTAAAACTTGGAGATGAATGAGCTGAGTGGAGAATCACAACCTGGTTTTTTGACTCAAAATCAAGTGTTTGTTCTCTACCCAGCTGTGTTCTCATGCCTAATAGAGGGGTTGTAAACACTGCAGTTGTAAGATTCGTACTTATTGAAGGAATAAAGGAATACCTTCTAAAGACCATCCCCCAATCAAGTTAGAGCTAGTGGCATTTGTTTGGGGTCTGGCTCTTCACTACATCTGTGTCCTAGCAGGAAAGGAAAGAAATCTCAACAATTGGGAAGGATAGGAAGCCAGGATGGGTGCTGGGAAGTATGGAGGAAAAACTTCCCCCATTCCTGAAATGCCCTCCCTCCAGTGGATAGAGTTGGTCCTGGACTCCAAGTGCTGAGCCTGGAGTCAGGGAAATCTAATTCAAATCTGGCCTTAGATATTGACTAATTAGTGTATGACCCTGGGCAAGTCACTTAACCTCTGTTTCCTCAGTTTCCTCAACTCTAATTACTAATGATTAAAGCACCTACCTCCTGAAATCTTGAGGATCAAATGAGATATTTTCAAATATTATAATGAATTATAATAAATTTAAAAATTCTTATTAGCTTACCCTTCCCTTCCACTTACTGAAATCCTTTCACTTCTCCAAGGTATCTCTTTCTCTGTCAAGCCTTCCCTGATACCTGAATCCATCCAAAAGAAAGTCTTCTCTCCTCAGATTTCCAGGAGGTACTTGGTCTGGATCTCTGGTATCCTTACCATTGGTCATGGGATCATAGATTTGAGAACTATATGGGAGCTAGAGAACATAAAGTTCAACCTCTTCATTTTACAGATGAGGAAACTGAGTCCTAAAGAGTAAAGAGACTTTCCCAGGATCATACAAATCTGTGTATCTGAGGTAAAATTTGAACCTGGGTCTTCCTGACTCCACAAGTTTAAAACTTTTTCTTCATACTGTCCTGGGGGAGGAGGATGGTTTCTCTCTTTTTGTTTTTTTTTGTTTTTTGGTCCAAACCTATGTAATTTCTTTGGTAGGGTATAAGGGTCTTTCCTTGCCAATGCAAATGCACACTCAGAATTTTATGAAACTTATAACCTTAGAGAAACTTATAGCCTGGTGCACTGAGAGATCAGGTGACTTGCCAAGGGTCACACAGCCAGGATTTGTCAGGTGTTCCCTTCCTCTGTGTCTGAGCTATAAGTGAACATTTCATATCTTTCTTATTTAATCATAAAAATTTTTAATGGTAGACTTCTTGAGGGATGTGACTGCCAGTTTTTCATCCCCCATGCCTAATAGTGTACTCTCAGCATAGTGGAAGCTTAACAAATATGGAACGGGTGCTGCATTTGGAATCAGAGTTGTTGAGTGGTTTCAGTCATATCCTTCTCTTCCTGAGACAGGGTTTTTTTGGCAGAGATGCTAGAGTGGTTTGCCATTTTCTTCTCATTTTACAGATAAGGAAACTGAGGCAGAGTTAAGTGACTTGCCCAGAATCACACAGCTAGTAAGTGTCTGAGGCTGGACTTGAACGCAGGTCCTCCTTATTGAAGGGCTAGTACTCTATCCACCGTGCCATCTAGCTAGAATACCTAGGTTGACAACCTAGATCTTCTACTTACTACCTATGTGACCATGGGCAAATTGTTTAATCTCTCTGAGCCTCCATTTCCTCATCTGTAAAATGAAGGGGTTGGAGAAGATGACCCCTCAGGTCCTTTTTCATCCCTACACCTGTGGTCTTCAATGTTTGCTGAACTGAATATAAAATGGTGCTAAGAGGAGGAGAAAGGAGTGACTAAGCAAGGAAAAAGACAGGAAACTCAGGTGGGGTTAGGGGGCATAAGAAAAAGTTTACATTCCCCATTGTTGGCTCCCCCAGCACACCTGATATCGTGCCACACCTGCTTCCCTGTTCCTTGACCAGAGTCACAGAAGCCACACAATGCCTTACACATGCAGTCCATGAGATACAAAGGTTTGTTGCAATGAGACAGATTCAGAGATCTGGGCAGAGATGAAGAGGGAGGCAAGTGGAGGATCCTGGGGAACAATCTGCTGAATTCAGGGACAAAAGGTGCCCTCATCCGGGCCAGGGCTGACTCAGCACATCAGCATTAGCTGAGGGATGAGGGATGATATGAAATGGAGATCAGAGTCCGGGAACTGTGGACCAGCCCTGTGCTCTCTGGAGGTCTTTGCTTCAGATGACCTGACTCATCTCAATGCCATGACCTCTCTTCACCCTCTCTCACTCCCCACCTCCCTTTAATGCCACCCCTTTCTCTGTCACATTTATTATTGTTGTTCAGTGGTTTTCAACCTTATCCAACTCTCCATGACCCCATGACAGAGATACTGGAGTGATTTGCCATTTCATCTCGGGATCATTTTACAGAGGAGGAAACTGAGGCAAGCAGGAGTAAGTGACTTGTCCAGGGTCACACAGCTAGTAAGTGTCTGAGGCTGGATTTGAACTCAAAAAGATGAGTCTTCCTGACTCCAGACCCAGCATTCTATCCACTGAGCCACCTAGCTGCCTCATTCATAGTATACTCACCATATATATTTACAAGGTACATACATACACATAGATATACATGTACCTATGCATGTGTGGACATATGTATACACTTGCCAAACATTGTTTACATACTTCTTTCTCAAGGACTCTTTACCTGGGCTTTGATTCCTTCCCCAAGTTTGGTTTTTTTCCCTCAGGAGTTTGATAATGCAGCGCCCCCATATTTTCTACTTCCAGATGGCACCCAGATGTAAAGATCCAGCAGCTTCCCCCATATCTCCCATGCTCCTGTTCTAGTTTTCCTCCCTTTCCCCTTCCTACTCTCTCCCCTCCTCTTATCTCTTTCTGCTTCTTAAGCTTGAGGTCAATTCCTCTAACACCTTCTCCACTAGCAGCTCTTCCCAGGGAACTTTAGGCTGGGGGACTCCCAGTGTTCTCCCTTTCTTCTCTGAGTCTTTGTTCAGTTTCCCAAGCAATGGGCCTCTGAGCCAAAGCAAATGTCAGGGTGATAATGAGGGAGATAAGATGTCCAGACATACTGACATGTGACAGGGATTGGGGTGCCCAGAATGCATCATGGGAAGTTTGGGGGGATGCCAATGTCTCATGGCAGCTTGAAGCTTTATGACTAATAGAGGGTGTGACTTTGGGCTGGTAATTTCCCTTGTCTGGATTGCAATTTCCTCATCTGTAAATTGAGGGAGTTGAATTAGACAGTTACCAGAGTCCCTTTTAATTCTGAAATTTTGTGATTTTCTGAAGATGTTATTAGAAAGGCCAGCTCTCAAGCAGCAATCCTAAAAGTTCTCTGGAAACAAAGGCGATGCCCATCGATTAGGAAATGGCTAAACAAACAGTAGTATAGAAACATAATGGAATAATATTGTGCCTTAAGAGATAGGGAGAGGGCCTGCATGTGTGGTTTCACTGGTATAGATATGGAAGGCCCAGTTGGGGCAATTCCTTCCCTCAATGCCGATCAGCACCTCCTCTGCCATTTGTAGTCAGCAGGGTTGCCTAGAGCACCAAATGGTGAAAGACTTGCCCAGGGTCACACAGCAAAACTGGAAGCCAGGTCCTCTTGGTTGTAAGGCCAGTTCTCTATTCATTCCTACAAGGCTGAATATGAAGAATTCAGAGAAGCATGGTAAAAAATATATGAAATGATGTTAAAGGAAATAATCAGAACCAGGAAAATATGCACAGTGATAATATCAATGTAAATGCAAAATTAAAAAAAAACCCTAAATTGAATGTTATGTGATTACAATAACAGGTAGGTACTGTTGTTATTTCTATTTTACAGATGACAAAACAAAGGCAGACAAGGATTAAATGATTTGCCCAGGGTCCTACAGCTAGGAAGTGCCTGAGGTTGGATTTGAACGCAGATCTTTTAGACTCAATCTACAGCTGAGGAGATATGAGAATAAACTTCCCTCCCTTCTTTGTAGAGGTGGGAGGCTATGGGTGTGGAACACTGCATATAATGTCAGAATCATTTGAACCGACAGTTCTTTTGCTAAATTGCTCTGTTTTCTCTTTGTTTTCTCTTTTTAAATTCTGTGTTACCAGGGATGTCTCTCTGGGTGGAGGAGGCAAAGAGGAGGGATGTATTGGGAAATGTAAATGATAGAAAAACAAAATCTATTTTAAAATGCTTTTTAAGAGTTAGCCCTCCTCTATGGAGGAGGGCAAACAGAATGTCAAGAGAGTGCCTTAGTAAGGTCAGGCCAAAGTCTTTCTCTTCCCTTGAAGTCATTTCCTACAAACATTAACATTCATGTTAAGACCATGTGAATCACAATCATAAACCCAAGGACTGAGAA
Organism: Potorous gilbertii; assembly: GCA_028658325.1. NCBI lineage: Eukaryota > Metazoa > Chordata > Mammalia > Diprotodontia > Potoroidae > Potorous > Potorous gilbertii. The sequence goes on from CM053770.1 coordinate 325,538,211, forward strand.
TCGAAAGAATTCTTCGAGTCCATCCAGTCTAGTCCCAAGCCTTCTCTGGGATAGGAAGGGTAGATGATATAAAAACCAAAGATGTGAATGTTCATGTTTTTTAGTAAATTGGAGTTAAGTGACTTGCCCACAGTCATGTAGTAAGGGTTCAAGGTTGAATTTGAACTCAGGTCTTCCTGACTCCGAGGTTGGTGTGCCATCCACTGCACCACTTAGATGCCCCCTATCGTTAATTGCTTTAATGGATGTTGTGAATTCCTTATTCAGGAACCTTGGATAGTGCCGTACTCCTTAGCATCCCCTCCTCCCAAGTCCATCCCAGCTGTGTAAACAGACATACACCATGAAGTTTTGAAAGATGGGGGAAATTGAGTTCTCTGGGGAAGAGACAGCAATCTTCATAAGATCATGCAGATTTGTAAGTAAAAGAGCTAGGATTTGGGCCTGTCTTTAGCTGGGTTAGCACAGAAGATGAAACCTGAACTTGGGATGGAGTTCAAAGGCAGCTGGGTCTCGTTATTTTCGCCCTGACTGAAAATCAGAGGAGCCTTCTATGAATGGCCTTTGCTATCCAAGTGGGGCAAGTGAACCCCCCAGGAAGGTTGAACTGGAAAACTCCCTGTTTTGCCTCGAAGGTGGACTTTGCCCCTTTTCAACTACGCACAGCTGACCAGCAGGTCCCCCTGGTGGAAAGCAGGACACTTGGCTCTGGATCAAATCTATACATTCTTAGAAATCTCTGGAGAAGTAGGCATGCTGGCCAAGGCAAGAGGCAAGGAGCAGATATGCTTTAGAAGGAGTTGCAGTTTTCTGGGGAGCATGCTGCCTTAGTGAACATTGGACAAAGGGCATCGTCTCTAACAGACATTCTCAGAGTACATCTGGAGTACCCGAGTTCCATCATTAGGGATGGAAACATTCTTGGAGGTGGTTCGCCATTACCAGAGCTGGAGGATACTACAATATAGTTAGAAGGGGTCTTAGAGATAATCCAGCTCTCCCAACAGAATGTAAGCTCCTTGATGGAAGGCATGACTTCTCCTCCTCCTCCTCCTCCTTCTCCTTCTCATCCTCCTTCTGCTTCTTCTCTTCCTCCTCCTTCTTTCTCAAGGTACTTAACGAATGCTTGGTGATTGATTGATAGATGCTTAACAAATGCTTGTCAATTGATCTGTAACCTAGCCTCCCTCTCCCCTCATTTTATGGATGAAGAAACTTAGACAACACCTGGTCAAACTCCCATCTTTTATAGGCCAGGTAGGGGATCCATAAAGAAATGACTTGGCTAACCTCACACAAGGTGGTAAGCAGTTGAATTTGAATTCAAATCTGGTTCCACTGAAGCTGATTTCAGTGATCTTTTCTCTACACCATACCTCCTCTAAGCAACTATCCCACACTTCATCATCCCCAAAACCTTGGCCTCCTCAGCCTTCTCAGTGCAGAAAATAGCTGTTAACACTTAGGTTTGTACCCATAGGATGCTGTGTTTTGTAGTGCTCCTCATAGTTTACAAAACACCTTATGGTTTACAAAGTACTTTGCAATTGTTAGGATCATTGTTTTAAAGATAGAAGAGTCCTCTATGGCTATCTAAGCCAACGTCCTCATTTTAAAGAGGAGGAAACTGAGGTTCAGAGGAGTTAAATGACTAGTGTGGTATAGAGAGAGCATTGGATGTGGAGTCGGAGGGCCTGGGTACACACCTCAGCTCTGCTACTTGGAGTATTCATTCTAATGGGTCCAAGCTTTCCCTCCCCTCATGCCTCTGTGACTGCTGACCAAAGGCAGGGGTTAGAGAAGCAAGCCACCGTTTCCTCCATCTGATGGCTGGAGGCTAGGTGACTTCTGGTTCCAGGATTGTATCTTCCACAGGTGATGGAAAGCCAGACTTGTCTCGTTTCCTGTATTCCCAGAATCAGGTGTTGGCTGTGCCTGACACATAGTAGGCACTAAATAACTGATTATTAATTAATCAATACCAATGATGTTTGTTAATCCCCTCCAAAGGGATCACAAAAGAATCCCTTCTTTACATTTCTAATTTGTGCAGTTGTTTCTTATATTTCTATCTCATTCCCTGCCAGATTGTAAATTCTTTGAGGACATGTTATAATGAAATGAGCACATGCCTTATTAGCTATGGTCTCATAATAATATATAGTAATTACAGTAACTATGAATACTCTAACATTTATATGTTGCGGGAGCTAGGTGGCACAGTGGATGGAGTACCGGGCCTAGAGTCAGGAAGACCTGAGTTCAAATCCTTCCTTAGACACATACTAGCTGGATGACCATGGGCAAGTCACAATCCTATTTGCCTCAGTTTCTCATGTGCGTGTTCGTCCGTTGCTGAAGAAGACCATGCCAACAGAGAAATAATGACATGACTTGGACTTGACTTTGTTTTGAGTGAGGGCGGGCTGTGCAGGTCACCAGCCTCACTTCTCCTCCAGAGTCATCGGAATCCAGTGACCGGATATTCATCAGGATGGAGATGACCCAGGATGAGGCAACCAAGGTGAAGTGACTTACCCAAGGTCACGCAGCTAGTGAGAATCTGAGACCTGATTTGAACTCAAGTCCTCCGGATCCAGGCTTGTGCTGTATTCACTGTGCCATCTAGCTGCCTTATGGGAAGAAATCTAAGCTCTCTGAGCTTTTGTTTCCTTGGCTATGAGATGGAGATAATAATGCCTGCCCTTTGAACTGTGGTTATGAGGACCATATGGTATGATATTGACATGAGGGCTTTATAACCACCAACTGTTTACAAGCCAGAAGACATTGTTCTTTATCTTTGCATTCCTCTCTGTGCCCAGGAGATGCTCAATGCTTGTAGCTTGAGTGTGGGAGCCAGTGTGGGTTAATTGAGTGGACCTGACCTAGTGCAATGAGTACTGACTGTGTTTGAGTTACAGGTTGTTGTTATTCCACTGTTTCAGTCTGACTCTTAGAGGACCGAGGTTCAAACCTGCCTTTGCCACTTAATATCTGTTATCTATGAGACCTAGGGCAAGCCACTTTACCCTAGGCAGGTCATTGTTTGCCTCTGTTTCCTCATCTGAAAAATGAGGATAATGTTGTGAAGACTGAATGAGATAACTGTGAAGCACTTATGTGGTGCCTGGCACTTAGTAAGCATTTGGTAAATGTTATTATTAATCTGGGCTATAGCATCTTCCTCTGTCAAATGAGGTTCCTTCCAGTTGTAAATCAAATGAGTTTCTTCATCTCAAACCTCTTCCTATGGTGCGTCCCTTTTACCCAACCTGTGTTTTTAAGCTTTGAATTCCACAGGTGGAAATGAGTTACAGAATTCTAGACTCCTGTTTGGTAGTGACAACGCCAGCCTGTCCTGAAGGCTTATTTTTATTTATTTTCTTAATGTGGGTGGGGATGCATCAGTGTGAAAGGAAGCAACGTTCACCTTTTGGGAAATCTTTGGGACATGTCAGAATCGGAAAGTTGGAGAATCTCTTAATAACTTGCTTGAAATTCTCTCTCTCTTTTTTTTTTAAAGTATCAATACTAGAAAGGACCTGAGAACATAGAATGTTCAGAACATGAGATGTCAGAACTAGAAGAGATCTTACAATATAGAAGGTCAGAGCTGGAAGGGGTCCCAGAAACCTCATTTTGTGGTGAAGGGAAGAGAATATCTTGAAAACACAAAACTAACCATGTTGATACCCAGATTTGACCCTATGTCTTCTGACTCCCTGACTCTCCTTTACCTCTGTTACCTACTACCTCTTTTTGTATCTACACAATGTTGATCCAGGACCACTGTCTTGACCATTCACTTAGTACCACCATCAATCTCTATAATGGCTGAAAGGAAAGAGCAAAAAAAAACATGGGAGAGGAAATTGTTTGTGCTCAGTTCTCTGCCTCTCGGTCCACATCCCAGGTTGCCTGGGAAATAGCCACGTGTTATTGAGATCAGTCCTTCCTTGCACGTTAATGTTTGACCCAGAACCCCGTGTTTTTCCACTGGGTATTTTTATCTTACTGTACTTGGCAATGTGCAACTATGCTTTCCTGGGAGAGATGAAGGAAAGACAGACTTATTCTTGCTGTTTGGGAAGGAGAGGGCATTGGCCACCTTGAGAACTGCAAATGGACTGATGTGTCTCTAAGCTAGGAGGGACCACTGTGGAAAGTGAAAAAACTGGGTATTTAATTGGATGGAATTCCCTTCAGTTTAACAAGCATTTATTAAATAGTTACCATGTGAAGAGCACTGGGATAGGTACTGGGGGAAGTACCATATCAAAATTAGGCACTGTAGTCTCCTACCTTCAAGAGTTTATGGCAGTGGACAATGGGAGGGAAGGTACCTCATGCTGTTCCCACATGATTTTGGTTCCATCTGCCATCTTGACATTTTGAAAGTATTTTGTTCCATGTATCATGGAGAGTGAGTGATTTGGTGTGATGACCTTGATTTAAAATAAATATGGTTAATTTTAATTACAGGATAGACTCATTTGGGATGTACAAAAAAGCTAAATAACGTCCAAGATAGGAAAGGTCATTTCTGATGGTGACGAAGTCACTCTTGTTGAATATGAATTAATTCAGCAAGACACAGGATGCCAATGAGGGATTAGTATCATCGTTATTGCTAGCTCGTCTTTTCCCCCTCAGGATTCAGATAGAGACAGTTCTCAGACAAAGCATTATGTTCTGTTATTATTCTTTTATATCCAGGTGGATAAAATCATGGCTTTTCATAATGGAATAAAAATATTGGGATGTAAGCTCCTGTTTCCAGGGTTCACTGAAAGCCCCCCGAGTAGCACCTTCAGAGCAGTGGCCATGATAGACAATTCATCTTGTTCCCACGTGATTTTGACCTCCTCTGCTAAGTCTTTATATTTTGAAAGTTTTTTTGTCCCATATAGCTTGGAGAATCCGAGTCATTTGACATGGTGACCTCTATTTAAAATGCTGATCTTAAGATTTTAGGCATCAATGTCATATCCAGGAGACTGCGGATAACAACTCATTAGAGGAACAGTTCAGTAGATGATAATGGTTGAATTCCAGTACAGTTTATTGGTTGAATTCTCTGGGATATTTTGAGGTCAGTTGTGGTAGCAGGAGGATTTGTCATCTGTTAGTCCAGGAAAGATATAGAGCTTGTGATGTATTAAGTCTCACCACCAGATCTTATCTTGTTAAGTATTTGGTAGGGGCTAAATTTTTATAGCCTAGAGGGATTTGCTGCAGAGTTTCTACTACTTCCCTATATACTCTATCACCAAATCCATGAGTCTTAAGGATGATCCTTCTGATTTTGGAGACAGCGGTACCTGGTACTGACCGGGCCATCATAAAAGCCTTTCCTATTCACAAACACAAACTATTATTATTGATAAGATTTTATTGATATGGGGAATTCTTAGATGAAGAAAGTTATCATTCATTTTTTAAATTTCATTTTTACTTTTTAATTGCGTGTAAACAAAAACAATCTTAACATTCTTTTTTTTTAAATTTGAGGGTCAAAATCTCTTCCTCCCCTCATCCCTCCTGAGAAGGCAAGCACATTTATCTTATTCTCTCATCTTTTTCAGTGGAATTCAGAGAGAAAAAATCTGAGACAAGTTGATTGGGGATTACGAGTATTTGTTGTGGCAGCATCTATTAAAAACATCATTCTTAAAATTATGATGACTCTCATTTATTGTGACTAAAGTTTCCATCTATCACTCTGGCTCACAGCATCATGGAACTAGAAGATTTCAGAAGTAGAGATCTCACCGATGACTTGCTGAAGGGAATGCCCTCAATAGACCCTCCCCACACCCCATACCTCCCCCTCCAACAAATAAACAATTTGCCTCCACTTGAAGATACTCAGTGACAACAGAACCATTTCCTCCCAGAGACAGCTGGGTGGTGCCATGGCTAGAGAGCATTGGGTCTGGAGTCAGAAAGTCCAAGTCTAGCTTCAGATACTAGCTTTGTGACTCTGGCAAGTCACTTAACCTCTGCCTGCCTCAATTTCTTTGACTATAAAATAGGGATGATGATAGCACATCTCTCCCAGGGCCATTTTAAGGATCAAATGAAAAAATATTTGTAAAAAGTACTTAGCCCAGTGCCTGACATATAGAAGACACTCTATAAATGCTAATTATTGTTCATTAATGTTATTATTAGGTTAACTAGCACTTTTAAATTTTGCAAAGCAGTTTACAAATATTATCTCATTTAATTAGCCCAACAGCCCTAGGAGTTAGCCCCGTTATCTAGTATCTATTATTAGTCCCATTTTGTAGATGTAAAAACAGAGGCAGATAGAAGTTAAGCAACCCATCCAGGGCCACACATCTAGAAAGTGTCTGCAATATATTTTTAAGAGGTATAGTACTTGACCTCTGCCAGTTTAGAGTTTAAAATGGAGAACAGGAGCTGTCAAATAGCACATTGTAAAATTCTAGGCGCAGGGAGCTCTGTCTGAAGAAGAAGACATAGCTCCAACTTTCCAGGAGTTCCTAGTTGAATCAGGAGAAAATTGTCCCGGCCCAGGGGGCACGCAGTGTCTATTTCAAACTATCCTTCAAGTCTACGTAGCAGTTTATTTTATAAGCTTACCTCACTTTCTTTTTCTCCTTAGAAGAAGGGTAGCCTGACTGCCCAAAGTTTGGACTGGATGATGCTTTTCCATGCCCCAGTGACTATAGGCCTTTTCCCCCCAGGGGATGTCCTCATGGGCACCTCAGACCATGGCCCCGGCTGATTCCACAGTGCCAGCCGTGCGGAGCCAGCCTCCTCCCCCTCCCTGCCTCGCCACAGAGGCCTTGCCAACTATATCCAAGGATCATTGGAGGTTTGGACTGGATACCAATAAGCTCTCCAGCCCACTGGGAAGTCAAGTTTCTGGGAAAACCATCCCAAAAGTGTTGCCCTCCCAGGTTGCAATCCACTCCTATTCCTCTGCCTTCTTGTACACAGCTGGCAGAAATGAGGCTTCAGCTTAGAGAGAAGCTGCAAGGTGTCTTCTGATTCAGCAGCAACTCATAGAGAAGGCTTTCAAGGCCTGGTGGTGGGTAGATCTTGGTGAAATGTGGACAGAAAGGGACCCCAGGTCCCCTGGGAGTCAAGCAGCGGAGCTACTGGTAGAATTTTGGACCTCTTTTAGGGAGCCAGAAACCTTCTCCAGGACACAGTGATTGGGATGGGGATGGAGTGAAGGGAAGGGTTGAAGGTTGCTTTAAGACAAAGATTCTTAACTTTTGTTTTGGTGTTTTATAGATCCGTATGATAGTCTGGTGAAGTGTATGGACCCAGTTCCAGAAAAATGTTTTTAAATGCATAAAATAAAATGTATAGGATTGTAAAAGAAACCAGTTATTTTAAAATATATTTATAAAAAAAATTTTTTTTGAAAATGTTCTCAGACCCCTAGGTTAAGAACTCTTGCCCAGGGTGTCTTAAGAAGGAATCATGGGTCCCTCTGGTAGAGGGACAAAGGAAGAGCATTTCTGGGTTTCTCTGAAGGGTCCCTCTAGGAGGTGATTTCTAAAACCCTTGAAATTTGTGGAATCTCCCCTCATCTATGGACTCCCTATCCCACAACCTCTTAGAGGAATAAAAAACTCATCCTCATCCCTTCCCATTCTACATGGTTACTAGTTATTTCAGGACTCCCTTGAATTGGGGAAAGTCAAGGATTCATTCATTCATTCAATGAACAACCCCACCTAATCAGTCAACAAGCATTTAGTAAGTGACTAATATAAGCCAAGTCCTGGAGTTATGAAGATAAAAATGAAACTTTTTGTATAAAAGTTAAACTTTCTTCTTTTTTGCTTCTTTGTCTTTAAGGAAGTTACATTAAGTGGAAGAAAATATATATGTAATAATACTAGCTAGCATTTATTTATGTAGTCTTTTAAGGTCTGCAAAGTACACTCTTTACATATACATATATATCAGAGAACAAGTCAAATGTGGAGCAATTCATCACCAGAAGGCTGCCCACAAAGTGATGATTTCTTCTTCTTGGCCTCAGCAAGACTTGAAATCATCTATGAAGGTGTGGAAGGGTTTTGCTGTTTGTCGATAGATCCATAGAGACAAACTCACAGATCCTTTGAAGTAGGGAAGTGAGCGAGGAGGTCCTCCATATTCCAAACGGTTTTTCATGGGCCCCAGAGCAGCTCCCCATCCCCAACCCCCACTGGTATGAGGCAAGAGGGTCTGATTTGGAGGCTCTTCAGAGAGTACTTGAACTTCCAATGCTGATTAATATGCTGGGGGAATTTTGAAAATGTCTGAGAACATAAATGACTCCCCAAAGTAGGAAATCCCCACCCAGGGCTGGCATCCTTTCCTGACCCCTGAGCAAGACCCCTTGGGTCATTTGGAGATGAGGGGAATGGACGTGACTTAGGACCATCCCTGAGTATGAGTATGTGAGGCAAGCTGATCTTTGTCAGTGTAAAAAAGATGGGGGAATTCCGAAGTCCCCATCTCCTGGACCCTTGGACTCTACCAGGAGCTTCTGAATTCCAGGTCATTGTTCCAGCCATCACTACTTTACACCACTACTCACCCAACTCTTTTGTTCAGCTTTGGCTCTCATCTTTACTGGACCCCAAACCTGTTTTTACTATATTCAGCTTTGATGTTGTTTTGGAATTGAAAAACTGAGACCTAGGAAAGGCCTCAGCTTGAGGAGGCCTCAGTTCTTACCTAGCCTTTAATTACTGAATGAATGTTGCCTCAGACCAGCTGAGAGCTAGGAAAGACCTTAGCTTGAAATGGCCTGAGACCAGCACCAGTCATCTTGACCTATGTCTTGCCACTGGACTTCGATGCCTCTGGAGGAGAGAGTGGGACTGATGACTGCACAATTCTGCCTCACTTAAATACAAATACTTGAATACGAATTCACTTGCAAGTCAAGACATCATCTTCCTGAAGTCTTTGGTCCTGTTTGAGAACTAAGGACAAAAGAATCTTTTGGAATTAACACTCTCAGGGTGAGAAGGAACCTGAGAGGTCCTCTGGCATTAACTTTTCTGTGTGCCATCTCATAGTGATTAAAGTCTAGTGCTAATGAAGACAAGATCATGGGATTCCATCGCCTTCCCTTAGTTATATTTATACAGAGACCTATCTCTGTTTCCTGGCCAGAAGTGGAAGTCCTCTTCCTGGCCAGTTTTTTTTTTTCTCAAATGAGTACCTTGAGTTACCATAGGAAAGAATGAAGGCAGGGTGAAAGGGAAGATAATAAGCATTTATTAATCACCGATTAGGTACGAGGTACTATGTAAAATGCTTTACAAACATTATTTCATTTGATTCTCATGACAGTCCTGTGAGGTAGTTGAATATAAGCTCAGGCTTGTTGCTGGAGAAAGAGGTGGTGAAGGGTCTGGGAGCCATGGAGCATGAGACTTGAGAAGATCTAGGGATATTTAAATTGGAGAAGAGAAGGTTTGGAGAAAATATAACATCTGCTTTTGAGGATTTGAAGGTCTACAAGTTAGAAGAGGGGTTCATTTGTTCTACTTAACCCCAGAGGGCAGATGAAGGAGCAAGCAATGTTGGGATGATTTTTGACTCCATGTAAAGAAAAAATTTCCTAACAGTTCAAGCCAATCAGAATTGAAATTGGAGGTGATGTATTCCCTATCTGCCATGGAGACATTCCAGCAGAAGCTGGACCACCCCTTGTCAAGGGTTGTACCAAGGACATTCTTGCTCGGGTCTGGATATCAATTTGGCAGTTTTATGGAGAATGAATTGGAGAGAAAAGAGACTTAAGGAAAGAAGACCAACTAGAAGGCTAGAGTCCAGGCACGAGGTGATGGGTAAGCTACAGAGGTGGGCATACAAGTGGAGAGAAGGACATGGATCTGAGGGATTTTACAGTTGTAGAATAGATGAGAATTATCAACTGGAATTGGGAAGATTAGAGGAAGCTTTCAATGTTCATTACCATTTGTTTAGCCATTGGACGGGGCTTGTTGGAAGCAGGGCAGCTAGCGGGCCTCTTAGGCCATTTCCAGTACTGACATTCCAGGACTCTGTGATGTGTATATCCTCTTGAGAGGGAGAGGATCAGGAACCTTGGCACTACAAGAAAAGAAGAGTGCTGAGTATCGGTCCAGATACAGGATCCCTCATTCTCATACCCCTCTCTGAAAATTGTGAAATCTCCTTTTAGCTTATTTGAAGAATTTGTCCCTTCAGATGCTCTGGAAGGGCTGGTAAATAATCAGAGCCAACTTCTCCAACTACAGGAATCATTAGGGGATTCCACTGGCTGCCTTTCCCACCCGAGCCTGAGCCTACAGCTAACAAATCAACAGATTGTTTCACACCTCCTCCTTCAAAAGTTCTCACCACCCCTGTGCTTTTCATGAGCCAGAGCAAGGAGAGCTCAGGGGTCTCCCTAATCCATATAATGCTATTTCTTCTCTTGTTGCCTAAAAATAAAATAATGATAGTAACTATTAAAATAGTTTGCATTTATGGAGCACTTCCTAGGTAAAAAGAGGCAGCCTGGCAGAGCCAATCCTGGAATCAGGAAGACTTGGTGACAGATCCTGCCTCTGACTCATCCATTCTTTGTGACTCTGGACATCTCAGTACCCTAAGGAACTCTCTAAGATGAAAGTAGAAGAGAAGGTGCTGACCTCAATTCATGGAAGGTATTCTCTATGTCAACGAAAATCCTGGTTTCCTATCCCTTTCAGGCTATGTCACACTTCCACGTATATTATGCCATTTAATCCATAAAACAACCTTTGAAGTAGATTTGCTGTTGTTCAGTCATTTCAGCTGTCTGACTGTGATCTCTTTTGAGATTTTCTTGACAAAGATACTGGAATGGTTTGCCATTTCCTTCTCCAGTTCATTTGACAAATGAGGAAACCGAGTCAAACAGGGTTGAGTCACTTGTCCATGGTCACACAGCTAGTAAATATCTGAGGCCAAATTGGAACTCAGGAAGATGAGTCTTCCTGATTCCAGGCCCAGCGCTCTCTCCACTGCACCCCCTAACTTCTCCTTTGAGGTAGAAAGGGCTGGTATTATTCCACTGATTTTGCAAGTGAGGGAACTAAGACCCTAAGATCTATGTATTCATAGATACACAGCTAATAACTGACCAGGTAAGAATCCAAATCCAGCTCTTTTGCATCTATTAAATGTTCTGAAAAAAAGGAAGAACCTAATTAATGATTGTAAAATTTAATTGGATTCTGAGTACGTCAAGATGGTTCATCTCAATGTCTCATACTTAGTCCCTGTCTAAATTCTCCTAGTCCCACTCCAGGTCACAATGCCTAACCACTGACATAACTTGCTTCCTATGATAGGCTCTTCCCCTTTCTGCTACTCGTTGGATCATGAGTTTCCTTAGAGATCCCTCTCATGGGCAGCTCATGTTCCTGAGGAAGATTCACCTTCCTGAGTTCAAATCTAGCCTCAGACCTTTACTGGCTGTGTGACCCTGGGCAAGTCAGTTAACCTGGTTTGCCCTAGTCTCTTTATCTGTAAAATGAGTTGGAGAAGGAAATGGCAAACCACTACAGTATCTTTGCCAAGGAACCCCCAAATGTGATGATGAAGAATCACACATGACTGAAAAGCAACTGAACCATAACAATTTATTGGACACGATGCTGGGTACTGGGAAATCATAACAAAAAACAAAACCCCTCATGACTTCAGAAAGTTTACATTTTAATGGGCGTGGGGGGTTGTCCTTTGACTCCAAATTCAGTGCTTTTTGGACAACACTTCTCTTGTTCCTATAAAGAAGCTGATGCTCCCACCCTTTCTGTCAATAGTAAGATTTGAGTTGTTTCTTCAGAAATAGGGAGGGGGTGCATTGACTCATCCACACTTATGACCTGCTACCTCTCCTACTCCAAAACATAAATGTGTGACAGCTGGCAGATTAATGGTGAGTTCTGTGGAACTTATGAACTCTAATTGTGAAAGAAACTGGTTGGTTACAGGGATCCAACTTAAGACCTTGACCTCGTTAACACTGTACTCTAACCTGCTTAGCTGGTAGAAATGGGAATAAATGAATTGCTTGTTTACTTATTTAATCCAAAAACTTATTCAAGGATATCTTTCTGTGGTTAATATCAAAGGCGTAGGACCTGAAATTGTTGATGATCATTTTGTTTTTGGGGGGGTCCTTGCATATCACCAGCCCTGGCTTCCATGCTCATTCCTTGCGTGATTGCAGACAAATCACTGAATGTCTATACGGCATAGTTTCCTTATCTATAAAATGGGGGTAATCAGAAAAGAATAATCTATATATTTTAAATATCATAGAAATGTAAGTTTTTACTGATTAATTTCGGCTCTTTGGTATCTTGGAGTAGACTAAGTGGTATAAGGTAGAACTTCTTAAGGAAGGAAATAGGGCAAGCCTTGAACACCTCAAGAGGCAGGAAAGGATCCATCACTCCACAATGCAATATCCAGACCTTTTCATTTGTAGCCCAATGGAGAAGTCAGTAGCACTTGGGGGGAGATAGGGCCTAGGAATATGTTTTCTATATTGACATGCTCGGGAGACCCTAGGGTGTTGCCCTTAACTTTTCAAACAAGAAGGAATTATTTCAGGAAAGCAGGATTAAGGCTGTACCATGCTGCCCAGAACGGTAACCAGCTGAATTAACACTCTTAGAAAAGTGACATCTGTATTTGTGTCTCTGAGGGCAAGAATCTTATCCTGGTTCTTCTTGTCCACCCCCACCCCACCCAAACACATCCCCGCCCCAGGAGAATGGAAATCTCTTTGGGCATAAATTATGTTTTCCCCATCACCCTTGGCACTCTATGAGAAGGGAGGGAGGAGGAAACAAGAATTTACCTGGCATTTCCAATGTGCTGCTTTATTGCACTAAGCCTTTCACAAATGTCTCACTTGAGTCACACAACAATTCTGGGAGATACATGCTATTTTTATCCCCATTTTAGAGCTGAATAAACTGAGACTGATTAAATGACTTGCCCAGAGTCACGTAGATAGTTACGTCTGAGGCCAAATGTGAACCTAGTTTTTCTTGGCTTCAGATCCAACACTCTATGTGAAGACAGGACAGTCTCTCCAATCAGACTAGGAGATACCTGAGAGCAGGGACTGTCTTTTCTATCCCCATCTCCATCAGACTTAAAATTTCCTGAAGGCAGGTCTTACCAGCTATTCCTTCTAGATCCCTCCATAATACCCAGCCCAGGGATCTGTACACAGCGGACAGTCAGGACAGGAGAGTAGAGAAAGACTGGTCCATAGCACTGCTTACTTTAAAAATTATTTGTAGCAAACAGTGCCAAGGGAAGGGATCAAAATATAAAAAGGAGGTGGATTTTTTTCCTGTTTTTTTTTTCATAATTTCAAAATATTTTCTGAGTTGCAAAAAAAGATGGCTCTTACAGATACAGGGCCCTTTGGTCGACTGGCAGAAGGAATGTGCCAAGGGTCCCGTGTTTGCCAAAATAAATATCTCCTCCGCATCCTCACTGCCAGCAGCAGAGTTGAGACAGGCCAAACCCCACATCCACAGATTCTTTCTGGGGCCAATCTGCTGCGGCCATCATAAATAGCTCTACTTTGTTTATGCGGCAACGACATGGATCTTACCTTTACTCACAGCAGGCACATTCCAGAGGGCAATTGTGGGTGATTTACCTTTTTGAGCTAGAAGCAGTTCCCTAGAGAGGAGTGGGTGGCCTCCCTGCCCCTACCCAGTCCCATTCAGTGGCTTTCCAGGAGGGGATTTAGGGGGAGGGGAAGTGCTATTTGAAATGAACCTCCTGGTAATGAGAGCCTCTCCCCCTTTCACCCCAGTCCCTTACCCCCTCCACACATACAACCAGGGCAGGGTAGTCTCAGAATTTCTCATAAAGCCCTCCAAGGTATCTGTCAGTGGCTGGGGCTTTTGGTTTGGTTGGGTCCTCCCCATCTCTGGGGTATCTGCTTGTTTGTTTGTGATGGGTACTTTATGTTTCTTTAGGATCATGAATGTCTAAAATCTCTGGATGGCCTGATCAGCACACAGGAGATGAGCAGACATTCCTTCTATGAACTCCTTCTGGCCTCCAGCATCTCCAGCAGAGGTAAAAGAAAGTTGAGTACATGAATTTTCTGGCCAGGCTCCCCACGGAGACATCGACTCTTTCTAGCCCTGCTGAGGCCTATCAACCAGAACACAAAAGGTGATAACCCTTCGGGTTGACTTTTGGTCTTCTAGGAACTTAGATTAAACTGCAGGGAAAACTAGGAAACAATTTGGCAGAAATTAGATTTATACCAACACCTTACATTCCATACCATGCAATAGGATCAAAATGGATATAAGAACTTGTTTGTCCTTCAGTTTTGAAGAGGATCAGTGACATCCTGATGTCTTGACTTTGCAGTGAATTGCATTTGAGTGAGTTGCCCAAAACCATCAGCCTCATTCTCTCTGCCAGAGTCATTGAAGTCTGAGGGCAGGACAATGTCAGGATGATTGAGATGTAGTCGTCAATGTCTGACCAAGCTCTGACAGTGCCCACTTCAGCTGCCTTCATGTCCATTGGAACAAATGTTCTCATTCACCCACTCCACTGGGGGAAATTTTCACATGCTTGGGGTGGGCACCCCCTAACTCAGGTTTGAGGTCCATCAGTTATCCTCAGCCTGTTTTAGCTCATCTGCTAGGATGGTTTACCAGGGTGTAACTACATGTGGCTACATGCTATAGCTTCTTGGAGTCACAGGTGAGAGTTGGGTAACAGGTGGACACCACAGGTGAATAAGCAGCCCCCAAAAGAGCTCAGCAAGGCCTCACACCAGAGGTGTCAGGGCTCCCTGAATATCCCATCCACTTCAACATAAATATACACCTAAATATAAATGGTCACATCATTTAAAAAAATAGAGAACAGGAAAGGAAAATAAGGTCCAGAAAGAGGAAGTTACTTGCATCATATTGACAAAAAGTGGCAAAACAGAGTTATGAATAATAACAGCTAACATTTATATAGTTATCCCTTTCACATAGTGACTTTCCCCAAAGTGGTTTCAATACATCTATCCAAAGTTGGCATAAAAAATTAAATGGGAATTTGGAAGGAGTTTTGTGGAAGCTGCAGACAACAGCAGATGATACAGAAAAAGTTGAGAAACTCAGAAATGCATAAAATATATAATTACTATTATATAATATCAATATATTTTATCTTTTAACATTATAATAATTCAGACTTCTTCTCTGGTACAACCAAAAAAATCTTACACAGATTTTCCAGATTACATGGGTGCCCCTCCCCTAACCCCCATGATGTGGCAGGGATTACAAATATTATCTCATTTTATCCTTACAGAAACCCTAGAAGGTAGTTGCTATTATCATCAGATTTTTGTCATTTTTTTATTTATCTATTCAGTTGCTTATTTATTTATCCTTCCATCTATCCATTCATTCATTCATTTGTTTGTTTATTTATTTACTATTACACTTTACAGAGGAGAAATTTGAGACAGGCAGAAGGTGACGTGCCAGAGATCATATAGCTGAGTGTTTGGGCTGCATTTGAACTCAGGTTTTCTTAACTTCAGTCCCAGAACTCTAGCTACTCCTCTATTTAGTTGCCAAAAATGCAGGGTTGGCTAGTGTTTCTCTTCCTATTCCCTCTATCTTTTCCAATCACATCCAAGATTAGAACCTAAATCTTCTGACTCATGACACAATGGTTCAAATTCATACATGCAAGCACTTGAATACATTCCAACACATCCATAAAGAACAATCACAATCCTTGCTAACTAGGGGACAAACCCTGTTCTTTATAGCCACCCACATATGGCCTGTCTCTAAGAACTAGTTAAGTACCATTCCTTAGGAAGTACCATCTCTAAGAAAATGGGTATACTAATCAATCTTACTTTTAACATCAAGGTGTAATGGAAAAATGGTAGATTGTGAGTCAAGAAGACTTGAGTTCATATCCTTCCTCTGACACTAGCTGTGTAACCCTGGAAAAATAACTTAACTTCTCTGAATTTGTTCCTCATCTGCCAAGTGAGCATAGTAACAGCACCTACCTCACAAGGTGGTTGGGGGTAGCTAGGTGGCTCAGTGGTTTGGGTACCAGGTTGGAGGCAGGAAGACCGTCTTTCTGAGTTCCAATATGGCCTCAGACACTTACGAGCTGTGTGACAAGTCATTTAACCCTGTTTGCCTCAGTTTCTTCATCTGTAAAATGAACTGGAGAAGGAAATGGCAAACTACTCTAGGATCTTTGCCAAGAAAATCTCATATGGGTTCATGAAGAATCTGACAAGATTGAAAAATGACTCTAACACCAATACAAGATTCTTGTTAAGATCCCATGAGACAATACTTGTAAACTCCTTGCAAACTTTAAAGTTCTTCATAAATATCAGCTCTTATTATCAAATTGATTGGATTCTGAAAAAGAAGGTGTAATATTTCCCCCCACAAGCATCATCCCATCATTCTCTTTCAGGATCTAAGTTCATTCTCAGGTACCAGCTCTAACCTTGTTGCCCAGGTATGCCTCTGGCTCCCAAGCTTCCTATCAGATTCCTAGAATACATTCACATTCTAGGCATATCTCCAAGCTGAAGCTACATGGATGGTGATTCTAAGAATTCTCTTATTTTCTTGGTGACTTCCTTTGTTTCCCCAAACCTGCCATGTGGCAGGAAGATAGTATGGCCTTTGCTGGGGACTGGTGCCACGTGTGATTGATTGCCCTTCTCCAGAGCCAGCCAGGTGTATCCCCAAGGAGTCAGCTAAGAGGGCAAGGATCAGTGCTGAAGTTACCTACTGTTTCATCTCCATTTTTTGTTGGTGAATCATTTCAGTTGTGTCCCACTCTTTGTGACCCCATTTGAGGTTTTCTTATCGAAGATATTGGGATGTTTTGTCATCTCCTTCTCCAGCTCATTTTACAGATGAAGAAACTAAGACAAACAGCATTAAATGACTTGCCCATGGTCACACAGCTAGTAAGTGTCTGAGGCTGAATTTGAACTCATGAAGATGAGTCTTCTTGATTCCAGGTCCCTTATTCTATCCACTGGGACCACCTAGCTGTCCTTATCTCCATTTAGAAGATGGTAAATGGAGAATGTTCTTGGCTTTCCCATCTCAACCCAAATGCCTCTTCACCTTCCTCATTGTTACCCTCTGGATTATAGTGGATAGGTTATGGCATAGTGGGTAGGACACTGGACTTGGAATTAAAAACACTTAGGTTCAAATCCCATCTCAGTCACATATTAACTGTAAGACCTTGTCAAGCCTGCCCTTATCTAGATAATGAGAGGAATGATCTAGATAGATTTCTGAGTCCTTTCAACCTGGAATCTATTGTCCAATAGGAAACGTTTCCTTTCCTTGACCCCTCTAAGATAGCAAATACTAATTTAAAAAATCATACTCATGTGATGCTTTAAGATTTAAAAATCTGTGAGGTAGGTTGTACATGTATTATTAGCCCCATACCCAGGTTCAGTGACTTGGCCAGGGTCACAGAGCAAGGAAATATCAGAACTGAGACTTAAGTACCCTAAGTACAATGCTATGAGGATAACGATGGTGACTTAAGTTTATCCAATACTTTACGATTACAAAGTGCTTTATATAGATCATCCGTGTCACCATTCTATTTTCACAGCAGTCTTGTGAGGTATCTACCTACCTACTTATCTAGTGTCTACCTACCTCTTTATCCTGTATAAATTTTGTTGGCTCGTATTTGTTCACTCCTTGTTCCCGCGTTAGAGTGTGAGCTCGTTCAGGGCAGGAACTTTCTTTTGCCTCTCTTTGCATCCCCACTGCTTAGCATAATGTGTGGCACATAGCAGGTGCTTAATAAATATTTATTGACTATTGACTTTATAAAAACAAAAGCCACGCTTAATTAGCATTGTGCCTGTCACATAGCAGGCGCTACATACATGTGCTTATTCCTTTCCCGTTTTACAAGTGAAAAAACTGGGTTCAAAGATATGTAATGACTTTCCCTTGGGCTTGTTTGCCTCTTTGTTTGACTGTGAACGAGAGGCTGGGCACGGCTTTCACTTTCCTCCCGTCCCCTTCTCCCCCAAAACAACTGGTTGTGCTGACTGGAGGGTCTTCCTCTGCCAGGCTGCTTCCCCATGTACCATCGTTGGGTAATGCCTCTACTTTCCATTGCTGAATGCCAGTTTCTGTTAACCATCTGTTAGCCTCTGTGGTTTCCGAGCTGCCCACAGCTCTGCCACGCTCTGGAAACTGCATTCTGCTTGGGTTCCCTGAGAGAATTCCTTCTGTTCCCCACCCCCCCCCCCACCCCCACCTACTGGAACACTTAGTCACTTAATCAATCAATCAACAAACACTTATAAAGGTCTTACTATGTGCTAGGCACTGCATACAAGGACAGAGAATGAAACAATCCCTACCCTCAGAGAGCTTGTATTCCGATGGGAGTAGCAACAAGGACATGTAAAAATATATACTGCCAAAAAATAAAGTGAATAAAACGAAATATATATGAAGTAGTTAGATAGAAGGTGGTTTGGGGGCATCCAAGTGCACACTGGAACCAGTGGGAGAAAGAACTCAGGATAACTAGGAGAATAAGTGAGTGAAGCTTTTCCAAGCACTCACCATCCACCAGACCCTATGCTGGGGACTTGAGATACAAATATAAAAATGAAACAGTCTCTCCTCCCAAGAAGTCTAGTAAGGTGACAACACACAGGGGAGTGGTAGCCAGGCAAGGATGTTTTGGTCTGAGGAGTCACAGAATGGTGAATGGAAATGTGGGAGAATTAATAGTCAGACCTTTTCCAGAAGGAATGGTAGTATTTATTTTATTTCATTTTTAAAATTAGATCTTATTTTATTTTCAGATCCACATTCTCCCTCTCCCACCATCCCCTCCCCCATTTGAGAAAGAAAGAAAAACATTGGTAATATTGATTTAATTACTGTGCCTAAGGCAAGAAGAGCAGCTAGGTGGTGAAGTAGAGAGAATTCGGGGGCTGGAGTCAGGAAGACTCATCTTTGTGAGTTCAAATCTGGCCTCAGAGACTTACTACCTGTGTGACCCTGGGCAAGTCACTTAACCCTGTTTGCCTCAGTTTCCTTCTCTGTAAAATGAACCCGAGATGGAATGGCAAACCACTCCAATATCTTTGCCAAGAAAATCCCAAATGGGGTCATAAAGAGTCAGACAACAACAAAAAAGGCAAGAAGTAGAAAAGTTAGAGGAAAGAGGGAGCAATGGTAAGATGCCTGGTTGGAGAATGAAGCATAGTTGGTGAAGGGAACAGATAGGGCTGGCTAGATATGGTGGGTTAGGGGAGTGTGCACTTAACTCTTTCACCAGTCAGTCAAGATAGTTAGACAGTTCAGCCCCAGGATCAAGTTGCAAAACTCAATACATTAATTCATTCAGGGAGGGTGTCATGTTCTCTAGAAGGCTGGTGGGGGAGGGGAGTGGGAATGGGGCAACTGACACAATGTGTCCTAGGTGGATGAGTTGATATGAAGAGCCTGGATTCAAATCCTACTTCAGATACACCCTGGCTGTATGAGCCTGGGCAAGTTACCTAACCTTTGACTCGTAGGAAGCTCTCCAAGAGTATGAACAGAAGACAAGGTATAAATTTGCTTTGGCACAGGGAATTTCTTCACTGAGAACTCCCCATACTGATCAAATCAGACACCTGTTTCGTTTTTTTTCTTTATATAGGTAAGCCTTGTATGACATTCAGACCATTTAGTCAGTTTTATATTTTAGAGGAAGTCAGTCAAAGTAGGGAAATCATTCTTGTTAGCTAGTGAAAGAGCCAGGACTAGAACCCAGGTCTTCTGATTTGGAGTCCAGTGTTCATTTTACTAGACCATAGGCCCCTCCCTACCTTGTACTTAACCATTTTGCCTATATTTGTATTTTTTAGACAAGGTGTCCCAAAAGTCTTAGTGCGATTTCATCTTTGTAATCTTATAGCTGCCCCAAGACTTTTGGGACACGAATATGTCCTTGCTGTCTCTCTCTCTCTCTTTCTCTCTTCACCTCCACTCCTGTAGAATGTAAGCTTCTTGTGAGAAGCTTCATTCTTTGTACTGGTATCCCCAGTGCCTGGCACATAGTAGGTGCTTAATAAATATCTGTTGGTTTAACATTTATTTATGATTTAATTAATTAATTTAATTAAATAAGGTGTAATTATAAATATTGGTTGAGTGGAATTAAATTTCAATGAGCTGAATTCCCCAACACTATGCTTGGCTCTCTAGGAGACATCAAGAAAGACAGGCCATATTCAGAGTTCTCCAGAAATGACGGGTCAAGGAACGATGAGAGACTAATACAAGGCCTTATGGAAGTCCTGGGTGTCCTTCTTTCCTCTTGGACAGCTGTGAGTTGATGCTGCACTCTTTTATCTGTACAGAATGAGGACAGTAAAGGGTCACATGAAACAGGCTTGTCAAGATGTCACCTTTCCCCCTACTTCATTCTTCTAACTGCTAATAATCCACCTTCCCCTCAATAGAGTTCCCACCTGGGAATTTTCTACTACAAAGACTATGCTTCTGGATTCATTCTCCCTCCCCTCCCCTCAGGATCTTGCTTTTCTTCTCTAGCAGTGTCCATTATGGCTGTACTACAGGGTGATGGACTCTTAAGGCCAAAATTAGGACAAGGTAGATGATTACAAGTTCAGAGTCCCAGATTGACTTGGATTTGGAGTAAGAAATGGTCTCTTCCTCTGGTACCTCTTCTCTCCTCTTTTCCAGCCCTGACCCTTGAAGGTCATTGGCATTTTCAAATCCCCTCCCCTTAGTTAATTTGTGAATTTCTCTTGGTGTTTCTTTCATCAGATTTTTCCCTCACCATTAGAATTTATATGCCATCGAGTTGTGGTCTTCAAAGGGAGATTCAATATTCAAATCACTCCACTGAAACTTTCAACAAATCCTTGACTTAAAAACTTAAAGCTTATAGGATCGCTGCTCTAAAACTGAAATGAGACCATCTGGTCCAACTCCCTTATACAAACAGGGAAGCTGAGTCTCAAGCGGAAAGTTAAGTAGTTTGTCTATGGTCACACACAGTGAAGGCGTCCTTTCTGGTCTGGGCTCTCAGTCCAACATCTTTGGCTTAACATAGAAATTCCTCTCTACTTAGTCTTGGCACTGCCTGTAGGAACCCGCTGACTTAGCCTTTCTCCTTTTTCTGGGCCCTTAGCTTCCAGTCATGGCCTTTGAGTGAGTAAAATACAAGCTCTTTGAGGGCAGGGATCATTCAGTCATGTCTTTGTGCCTACATGCTTTGGTGGAAGGAGCACCTTACATAGGAGCACCTTACATCAGTTACTTCACATCCAGTCTTTTTTCATTTCTCCAGTGCCTAGAAAAGTGCTTAGCATTTTGGGGGTGTTTATTAATGTTTGTTGAATTAATCATGCTTCCTACCTTTAACAGCACAATTTGGTCCTTTCTCTCTGTATCTTTTTTTTTTTGTCTCTCCTGTATTTACTCTAACTCCTTCCATTCATTGTCCCTTTTTTCCCCTTTCTCTGAATTGATAGTTTTCCTAAAAAGCATTGTTCTCCACAACTCCCCTTTCCCTTCCCAAATCCAATTCCTTCCTGTTCCATCTAGGGGTGGTCATATCCTCCCTCCCCAGCCCCCGTAAGGCTTGTAGTTCATCATCTATAGAAGCAACACATCAAAGGAAAATTGCTTCACTCCTCATCCCTGCCCTTTTTAGTTGGATATCTGCTTTTCTTCCTTCCTCCCTGCCTTCCTTCCTCCCTCCCTCTCTTTCTTTTCTTTATTTTTCTTCCTTCCTTCCTTCCTTTCTTTCTTTCCTTGCCCAGGATCAAACAGCTAGAAAGTGTCTGAAGCCAGATTTGAACTTGGGTCCTCTTGACTCCAGACCCAGTGCTCTACCTAGCTATCCTGACAATCTGCTTTTCAATGTCGTTCAACTCCCCTTCCCCTAACCCCAACACTGATCGCTAGATTGTAAATTCCATGAGTTCAGGGTTCTAGTCTAATGATTTCTGGATCTCCTATAACCCAGTAACAGAAGAAATTTAATAAATGGTTATTGAATGGATGAGTGGGTGAATGAATGAATAAAATAAATGAATGAGTGAATGAATGAACAAATGATTTCTAAATCCATGATCACTTTTCTGGAGGGAATTTTTCTCTGCTCCAATAAATTTTTCCTTGAAGATGATGCTTGTGTTCTTTCCTTTCCCAGTCAGGGGGCCCATGTACTGGTTTTCCATTTGTGGGATTGGATCACACTGAGCCATCCTCTTTGTGACTAAGAATACATAACTGTGGAACTGCTAACTTGGGACAGAAATTTTCTTTGTGAACAATGGACAGAGTTTTTCTCTATGTGAAGCTAAATTGACTTTAGGGAAATTGGACCCAGGATTTGGATATCATAATTTTGGTACCCAAACTACACATAGTGCTACAGACTCCTCCACTTGGCTGTGGTCTCCAGATAAAACTAAGTTCTTTCTGACACTGGTCATCTAGTTAGTGCAGTCACAGAATCTTAGGGTTGGACAGAACCTTAAACCAATAATCTTTCTGGAATATAGCATTGACCCTATGGATTGGATATGTTTTGAGGTCCTGTCCAACCCTGAGATTCTTTGACTGCACTAACTAGATGACCAGTGGTAGAAAGAACTGAGTTATATCTGGAGACCCTGGCCAGGTGGAGGAGTCTGTAAGACCTCTTGTTGTGGTTTGTCCTTAGTTTTTGAAAGCCAATAACATCATGGGTAATGTCTTGACTCATGCGTGAACTGGATTTAAGTGAGGCAGAGTTGTACCAAAATGTCAGCCTCACTCTCTTTTCCAGAGGCATTGAAGTCTAAGGGCAGGACAAAAGTCAGGACGACTGACGATGATCCAGGATGCAGCATATAACTTTGGTATCTTTGATGTCTGACCAAGCTCTAAGCTCTCTACAACTCCTGCTTCAGCCACTGTTGTGGCCATTGGAACAAATTGTTCTCATCTGACCATTCTGGTAGAGTCTTCACATGATTGGTATAGACACTCTCCTAACTCACTGACAGGTTTGAGGTCTATCAGGCTGGTTTAACCCATCTGCTGAGATGTTTACCAGGATGTGGCCGCTGAGCATGCTACAGCTGCTTAGAGTCACAGGTGAGAGTTGGGTGACAAAGGTAACTGAGCAGCCCCGAAAAGGACTCAGAAAGCCCTCACACCAGAGGTGCTAATCCTCCATATACCCCTGCTTTGTCTTTTATTACTTATGTGGCCTAAGGCAAGCTTGGTATGTGTCTCCATGGTGGAACTGGAATTAGGTGAAAAGGAAGCCAGCCTTGCCGATAAAGCCTGGGTCTCCCCCATTTCCCATTAAATTTTTCCCCCCATTTCTAGGGCGGAGGGGAGGGAAGAAGAAAAGAAATTTACAATGATAATTTCGTTGCATATTTGAAAGGTTGTGCATAGCAGATTTGTAGTTTCATCTGCAGTCATCTTTTGGTTGTACTATGTTATGAAAATGCTTGTTTTATTCCATAAATTAAAAATAAAATTTAATAAAAAAGAAATAGTATCAGGAGCTGTAGCTTGAACCTAAAAATCACATCTCCTAGACAAATAATATTTAATGGAGCAGAATGAGAGAAAGGAGCCACCCATCTCTAGCCTCAGTCTCTTGCTTGAGTAAGTCTTCCTTGGAGAAAGGTGTGTGGAGGGTGGAGGTGGGGAAGAAATGCTAGAGATATCTCTTTTTGCCTCCCAGTGACAGACAGACAGATAGCCCCCCCCCAACACACACCAACATTACTCACTTCATTTATATTCATTAGTTCATTAACAGCCCTTCTGAGGTAGGTAGGGCCCTTATCACTCTCCCTATTTTACAGATGTGTAAATTCAGTCTTGGACAGGTAAAATGACCTTCTCATGAGTCACACAACTGGTGAGTGGTAGATGTGAGATTCAAACCCAAGTCTTCTATCTCCAAGTAGGACTGTAGGATTTATTACATTAAGGGACCTGAGAAATCATCTAGTTCAACCTTCTCAATCTACAGATGAGGAATTGAAAGCAGGGATTCTACTCTCCTGCAAGTGCCCACAACCAGTGGGGTCCCTGCCCTTTTTGCTCCTGGGAATGTACTCACTCCTCCTCACCCAGCCACAGCCCAGGACCTCATCTGATTCGCTCTGCTGGGTCTGGCATCACAAGACACCAGAGGGTCCTTTACTCTTCCCCTACTCAATTTTCTCCAGTCATCCTGATGAATATCTGGTCACTGGATTCAGATGGCTCTAGAGGACAAGTAG
Organism: Potorous gilbertii; assembly: GCA_028658325.1. Taxonomy (NCBI): domain Eukaryota; kingdom Metazoa; phylum Chordata; class Mammalia; order Diprotodontia; family Potoroidae; genus Potorous; species Potorous gilbertii. Next base: position 325,562,578 of record CM053770.1, read on the forward strand.
GCTGGTGACCTGCACAGCCCTCCCTCACTCCAAACAAAGTCAAGTGCAAGTGGGATGGGGGGGGGGGGGAGAAAGAGTCATTCCATTCCGATAATCAATCATTCATTCATTCATTCATTCGACACTACACAGCTTCCCGTTCTTGAGATGGGTTAAGGCTGTGTTAGCCAGAGGCCTCACAATCCTGGTGTGCCTGTGTTTTTTTTTTTTTAATTTTATTAGCTGTCCCTCATTAACTTATAATTGCAATCATGTAAGATTTAATAGACTCACAAAGGCAAAACAATCACCTGCCCACAATCACTCATTAGCTAACAAGGGCCAGGGCTCATAAAAGAAAGGTTTTAAAAATCAAATGAAAACATTTCTGGGAATTCCTAAACAAGGGAAGAATCTGGGGAATAATGTTGGGCCAGGACTGGAAAAGCATTGTTCTCCCGGGGGAGTGGGCCTGGAGGGTGTGAGCGTGGATGGACCGAATGGTAAACTGAAAGGAATGAGATCGAGTAGCGTAGCAAAGTCGGGCAAAGTTACTGATAAGCCACAAAGAAAACTGAGATCGGGAAGAGAGGATATGCCCAGCTCCCTCTCCCTCCCTCCTGCTTCCTGAGTCATAAAAGCTGGGCCGGGATGTGTTTAAAATCCAAGCAATGTAATTACTGAGTTGCATCATGTCCCGTGCTTATAAATTTCAATGGTACAAAAGAGGTGGCATGAGGGAGGCCCGATTAGACAGTAACCCAAACCCAGGGTGGGGGGAGCTGCCCACCACCGGCTCAGGCCCACAGCCCCGCTCCAGGCTGGTCCCATCAGAGGCTCCTCCCGCCTAGCAGTGTCAAAGGGGAGCCCCGACAAGGGTCCATTCAAAGCAGGCTTTGTGTTCCAGCCAGCGAACAGAAATGAGAAGCTGCCTGGGATAATGATTTACAAACTGGGGAAATCAGGAGGTGAGAAAAGAAGGTGACCTGCTTAACCTCGGGCATTGTCTGGGCCCCAGGGCTGGAATGTCCGCGTCGCCTTGGCCCCCACATGTGCCGCACCTGTGTATACTGGCAGGCTGCTAGGGGATGGGTCCAGGTGAAGGGATGGGATGGAGGCAGTGCTGATAAGATCACAGTAACAGGTTCAGGAGACACCCATGGAGGAGTGATTGAGACCCTCAGCAAACAGACAAGGGGCACCGGATGAGCTTAAGGACCGCTGAGTTGAAGCGGGGAGGAAGGTCAGTGACTTTCAATTAAAACCCTCCCCAATCTGACTTCAATCTCTACCTCACCTACCTCCCAGGGAAGTCCTCAGGATCAAATGAGATAATATTTGTAAAGCAATGAACATGATGCGTGGCACGTAGTAGGCCCTTATTAAATGTTTGCTCCCCTCCACTTCAGTCTGTCTTTTTATTCTCATTTTACACTGTTCCCATTTGTGTCCAGCCAAACGAGGCTGTTAGCTGATCCTCCAGCAAACATTCCATCTCCCCCTCCCTTTCTCTGATCTCGGTCTGTTAAATCCTTCCCCTTCAAGACTCACCCTACGAGCTGAAAGTGATGGTTCCTTTCTTTAATGTTCCTAGAGTACTGTGTCTGACCCTCTATTCGCATCTATTTCTACCAGGTAGAAAAGAAAATGGGACTGTATTTGGAAACAGAGAGCTTAGATTGAAAGCTCAGTTATTTAGTAATTGTGTGACCTTAGGGTGCAGTAGACAGAGTGTCAGTCCTGGACTCAAGTCAGTGCTGAGTTCAAATTCGACCTCAGACTCTTACTAGCTCAGTGACCCTGCACGAGTCACTTAACCTTGTTTGCCTTAGTTTCCTCCTCTGTAAAATGAGCTGGAGAAGGATATCTTTGCCAAGAAAACTCCAAATGGGGTCTCAAAAGACTGGACATGATTGAACTGAACACACATGACCTTAGACAATTCTCTGAGACTAAGTTTCTTGATCTATAAAATGATCCAATCTGAGTTTCCCCTAGAAAGACCCTTGAGGGCAAAGACTTGTTTCATTTTTGTGTTTCCTATAGGGTGGTACGATACCTGGAACATACCCAAATGGACCTATGATCTTGCTGCAGTCATTGAGATGTTCCCTCCAATAGCCATGAAGAACACAGCCCTTCTACCACCCAATGTGCTAGAGGCCTCTTTCCCTTTCCCCTGTCATCATGAGGATATTAGTGGAGCCCTCTGGCTGTCCAACCATCATCCCTCAATATGCAATTAGCTCATCTGTTCTCTGTCTCATTCATTTCCTTGGTGACATCCTTCACTCTTGTTCTTTGAAGTTTCTCATTGATTACATGTTCCAGCCTGCTTTTTTACTCACCAGACATGTCTCCATCATCCTCTGAATGATCTTTATTTTCAATTGTTTGAAGATTATTATGTTATCTGGCAGGCATATAGAAGGCATTTAATGGTGGATAGAGTGCTGGCCCTGGAGTCAGGAAGACTCATCTTACTCATCAGACACTTACTAGCAGTAAGTACTTACTGGGCAAGTCACTTAACCCTGTTTGTCTCAGTTTCCTCATCTGTCAAATGAGCTAAAGAAGGAAATAGCAAACCACTTCAGCATCTTTGTCAAGAAAATTCTAAATGGGACCATGGAGAGGTAGACGTGGCTGAAAATGGCTAAACCACAACAATCTATTATCCATCTACCTCTACCCATCTATTTTTCTTTCTTTATATATTTCTATTTATCCTCTATCTATCCATCTATTTATCCATCAACCTAGCTATCATCTATCTATCCACCTATTTATCTATCCATCTATCTATTCATCGATCTATCTGTCCATCTATCTATCCATCTATTCATCCATCTATCTATCTATCCGTCTATCTTGAAAACTAGGTTTCTATCTTGCCTAGGCATAAATACAGGGCCATTCACGTGCCTGATCCCATTGGTGATTGGCACAGGAGCTCTGACCTGCTGTGCTGTGCCTTGGAATCCAGTCTGGTCACCCACTCCCCAACTCACTGCTAGAATTAGTGGGGGGACGTTAGTTTGGTTTCAGCTCACTTTACCTAAGAACTCCAGGGCTGAGGTGATCAAGCCAGCCTCAACCCTCCCCATTAGCAGTGATTACAGTTATGCATCACCACACCTGGCTTGAATTAAATGTAAACAACCTGAGCCCCAAATTCCTGTGCCTTCCCTGCTTTCTGCCTCCCCACACACACTTGAGCCAGGAGAGGAGGAAAACATTATTTTGAGTAGTTCCCCCTCTGTCTCCATGAACAAAAGGAGAAACAGAGAAGAGTAAGCTCTGCCCTCCCAAGGAGTCTGTGAAATAGTCAAAGAATGAATGTCCCCATTTTACAGATAAACTGATGCTCTGAGAGACCAAATCAATTGCTGTAAGTTACCTGGATAGGAAGTCTCAGAGCCCAAAATTAAACCCAGGAATCTTGAGGACAGACATCAAAGGGGAAGGGACTGGGCTCTGGGGGTTTGGGTATCAGTTATCAGCATTAAAGTCTCCTAGAATATCAGAGTTAGAAAGGACCTTAAATGTTCAACCCTTTCATTTTTTTTCTTAGAGGAAACTAGAACCTAGAGAAGCAGAATGATTCATCTTAGGTCACACATGGAGGAAAATGAAAGAATCATTATTCAACTCCACATCCTCTCACTGCAAACCAAGTACTCCTTCCATCCCACTGTGCCGTGAGGCTCATCTGTTGTTCAGGGTTGTGGTTTCTAGAGCTCAGTAGGGAGCTTGGAGGAGTAGACAGAAGGGCAGGCACTGGAGTCAGGAAGCCTTAGTTCAAATTCCACTTTTGACACATACCAGTTATATGACAGTGGATAAGTCACTTAATCTCTTGATAAGCAGGTACTTCTCTAAAAGCTACTGACTCTAAACTAGTTCTCCTCTGGGGAACAATTTTCTACATCTGGAGTTCTGATGATAATATAGGTCTGGACCCTTTACAAATATAGAAATTTCTGATAAAAGGCGTTGAGAAATACTGCCTTGGGTAACTGAGAGACTTGGTAGGGTGGGGTGGGGTGGGATGAGGTGGGGGTGGGGGAAGGATTAAGATAGGATAGACATTCCTCTGTGCAGGATAAAGGTCATTCAGTCTAGAGCAAAAGAATGGAAGAGTTGACCTCTTCAGCTCTTTGCAGGCTTGAACATTTTATGCTTATCCTAAAAGATAAAAGAAAAGTCAACTTCTGTCAGTGGGAAAATAAGGATTTATTGTCTGAATGATCCAGCATTGAGGGGGGGGCTTAATAAATATTTTTTGATTATTGATTATCCCAACAGTGGAAGCTGACTTGGAGATCAGCAAATGCTACCAATCAGGGTAGCATATTTATTTATTTATTATGATTTTAAATTAAATTATTTTAAATATCATTTTATTTATTTATTTATTAGATGTATTGTTTTGTTGTCTGTCTGAACCTAAGAAAGGGAAGAAGAAAATGCTACTAATGCAGATTCAGATTAAAACCATTTCTTGCATACATTCCCCTACATATCCCCCAACCCAGAGCTCGTTGTTAAACATTTACCAGCATATCCCTGCCTACAATTATAGGCTAATGTAGTTGCAGGTTCATAGATTTAAAGCTGGAGGATCTTTCAGGGGTAATATTGTCCAACTCATTTTACATATAGGGGAACTGAGGCCCAGAGAGATTAAATGATTTGACAAAGGCTTCATTGGTAGTAAAATGGCGGGATTTGAACTCAAGTCTTTTGACTCCAAGTTCTTTTCCTACTGTGCCATGTAACTGCTTCGGTGTTCAATGATCTAGTTCCTTTTGCATTTGTAAATACAATTGTTGGGTAGGATGATGCTACAAAGCTAGAAATATTTGGGGTTCTTATGGGTTTGCATGGTTAATGTGTCATTATCTGTCTATACAGAGCAAAACAGGGGATGACAAAGAGAGGATATTTCAAGGGAGAAAAACTCCAGAGTACCTCTTGCCAGGAGCTCATCATTGAACCAGTCACAGGAAGAAGAAATCTTTACCCCTGGCAACTCTGGAAGGGGTTCCAGTTCTGGTTAAAGGACAGATGTTTGAATTGTTGAAGTGTTCCTCCAATGCTCAGTCAGGTCATTTTTTTCCAAGTTGGGAATCTGGGTCTTGGCTTACCAAGTTATAGAGCACAAAGTGTGATCACAAGGTCAGCTCAGAGTAGACAGCTAATGAGGTCAAGGTCGAAGGTCCAATGCCTTGGGGAAGCTATCATAATCAACAAACACTTATTATGTGCTTCCTATGAGCTAGATGACAGGCAGTTTGGTACAATGCAAAGCATTATGGGGAAGCCTATGGACCCCTCCTCAGCATGGTTTTAAGTGAATAAAATATGTAGGATTTCAAAGGAAATAGTTACCAAAATATATATTTTTTAAATAAGTTCATACACCCAGGTTAACATAATGGATATGTACTGGGCTCAGAGTCAGAAAAACATGGTTCAGGATCTCATCTCTGACAGATACCCTGCTGTGTGACTCTAGGTAGCTCTCTAAGTAGTAGAGCAGATGTTGAGCTGTGTGGATAGAGTTTCCCTAGATAGGTGATGAAGACACAGCATGTTCTTACATTAGAAAATAAAGAACATAAGCAATATGAGTAACCATCCCCCAAGGTAAGTGCTTTTGCTATCCTCAATTTATGTTAAAAGACTTGCCCAGGGTCCAGCTAGGAAGAATGGCAGAGTTCAAACCCAGGTCTTCTGGACTCCAAGACCAGTCTCCAACCCACCCTGCTAGGCTGCCTTTAACGAGATAATCACTATGGCTAGCCTGGAAATGTTGGCCATGGTATGAGGACAACTGCTTCACTGATGCCAGTCAGTTACAAACATTTATTAAGCCTATTTACTATGTGCTAGGCCCTGTGCTAAGCCCTTGAGATACAAAAATAGACAAAAGAAAATCCCTTCCCTCAAGAAGCTCATGGTCTAATGGAGGAGACAACATGAAAACAAGATAGATGAATAAATAGATAATAAATTGGAGATAATCAACAAAAGGAAGGCACTAGAATTAAGGGAGAGCAGGAAAGACTTCTCTTTTTTTTTAATAATTAATTTGTTTTCAACAATCACTTTCATAAGTTTTAAATTTTTCTCCCCCTCCCTCCCCCTGTCCTCCCCAAGATGGCATGGAATCTTATATGGTTTCCACATATACATTCTTATTAAATACATTTTCACATTAGTCATGTTGCATAGAAGAATTAAAATGAAAGGGAGAAATTATGAGAAAAACCAAACGAAACAAAACACAACAAAAGAAAATATAGTCTGTTTCATTCTACGTTCCTACTCTAGTTCTTTCTCTGGATGTGGATGGCATTTTGCATCGAGTCCTTTGGAAATGCTGTATTTTGTTTATATGGAGTTGTTTCTATGTACCCCTCATTAGACTGTAAGCCCTTTAAAAACAGGGACTATTTCTTGTGGGTTTTTTGTATCCCCATTATTTTTTGAGGGGGGAAGGCAAGGCAATTGGGGTTAAGTGGCTTGCCCAAGGTCACACAGCTAGTAAGTGTCAGAGGCAGGTTTGAACTCAGGTCCTCTAGGGCCAGTTGCTCTATTTACTGCACCACCTAGCCGCCCCGCCAGGGAAGAATTCTTGCAGAAGATGGGATGCAACTTGAAGGAAGCCAGGAGGCCAGGATGAGGAAGGAGAGAATACATTAACCAGTGAAAATACTTAGAGTGGGGAGATGGAGTATACTGTGTGAGGGAAAGCAAGGAGACTCATGTCACTGGATTCAGAGTAAGTGGGAAAAAGTAGAGGGTAAGAAGACTGGAAAGGTAAGAAGGGACGGGATTAAAAAGAGCTTTAAAAACCAAACAGAAGATTTAATACATGATAGATTCTTTCAGTTCCCTTTGCCCCACCTAGGATCTAGAAAGGGCTTTAGAGACTCTGATCTTTGATCTGGGGCTTAAGTAAGTTTTTCTTTCTTTTTTTTTAAATTCCAAATCTTTTTACTTTTTTCCTTTGATATTTTTGTTAAATATTTTCCAATTACATGTAATTGATTTTGAACACTCATTTTTCAAAATTTTGAGTTCCAAGTTCTCTCCCTCCTGTTCTTCCCCCACCTCTTGAGAAGGCAAACGATATAATAGATTATATATCTGAAGTCATGCAAAGCATATTTCCATATTGTTATTGAGTCATTTCAGTCATGTCCAACTCTCCTTGACCCCATTCTGGAGTTTTCTTGGTAAAGATACCAGAATGATTTACCCTTTCCTTTTCCCGTTTATTTTACAGATGAGGACCTGAGGCAAACAGGGTTAAGTGACTTACCCAAGGTCACACAGGTAGTTAGTGTCTGAGGCCACATTTGAACTCATGAAGATGGGTCTCCCTGATTCCAAACCCAGTGCTCTATCCACTGCCCTACCAGGAAAAGAAAATGTGTGTATGCTTTAATCTGCACCCAGAGTTCATAAGTTCTCTTTATGGAGATGGATAGCATTTTTCATCTTGGATCATTGTCTGATCAGGGTAGCTAAGCCTTTCATACATAGCTGTCATCATGTTGTTACTGTGCACAATGTTTTAAGTTTTTCTTCTTGCTTGCCAATGAAGACTGCCTGTTTAGAGGTATTAATCAGACTTCAGCTCAGGTATTCTTAACCTGGTACTCCTCCCACCCTCGGCAAAGAAGGCAAAGAATCCACAGATAGATAGATTCATGAGACACATGAACTTGGATGGGAAAAACACATCTTTATTTTCATGAACCTATCACTGTAATTTAGCATTTACTCCAATTGTGAATGTAGGCAACAATCCATATTTCCAAGGAAGGACCATAGACCCAGATAGCCAAAGGAGTCTATGACTTAAAACAGATTAAGAACTCCTGCATTAGTTCCATGTCCTGCCCTTCAACACTCATTCTTGTACCTCCAGACCATGACTGATTCATAGATGCCTTAATCTCCAGTAACATTTCCTTCTCCAAAAGTAATGAGTGGAAATTTCAGGGATGCAGATGGAAAGAAAACTTCCTAAAAATGAGAGATACCCAAAAGTGGGGCTACTTGGGAGGCAATGAATTCCCCATCATTGGCATCTTCAAGTAGAGACTAGAATGATTGCTTATTGTGGGTGCTGAAGAAGTGATTCCCATTCACCTATGTATTGGACGTGATGATGTCTGACATCTCTTCTATCTCTGAGATTCTACGGTTTGGTCATGCTTTCTTATTGTCATATTACATGCTTAAGGGTACATATGTGCTTTGGGCAGGTTTATTTAAAAGGGAAAAGTTAGTTTTTAAATACTGCAAATGGGTACAAAGAATTTTACTTCATGTAAAGGGAAATCTAACCAATCCTTTAACTAGTTTACTGGATCCATGTTAGTTCTAAGCTACAGAGCATCCTGATGATGGATGAAATACCACTTAAAGAGGTGGAAGAGTGCATTCCTATGTAGAATAGATGAGCTCTAGATGGGAAATAAAAGAAGATAAATGATCTTCCTTCCTGATGAAGGAGAAAACAGAAGGGGGTAGACTAGAGAGGGAAAAACAAGGTGGAATCCTCTAAGGATTCCTGCCTGGTCTCATTTGTTTCCCCAGATCTCCAAGCTTGGGTTCCTGTTCCAGGGGATCTGAATGATAGTCTTCCCACTCTTCTCTGCCCTGGATTGACTACACCAATCTAGGCTTTTTTCTATTGGTAGATTTTAAAATCTAGGTCTCCCTCCCAACCAATCTGGAAGCCTTCTGAGCACTATTACTCTGTCATCCATGTACTAAATAATCACTGAATGATATAAAGTAGAACCTTGCAACCCATAGTCATTATAAACAGCTCTCCATCACCTGGAGCACAGTGCCACCCAACAACCATATTGAACCCCATCTCTTCACAAGAGAAATGGCCTCAGTAACTCTCTTTCCTTACAACTGGAGAAATAACTTAGGATAACTGCCTCTCCAATGCTCCCTTTTTCCAGGTTCTCTGGAAAAGAGAAGCTGAGTCAGGCTGTCCCCTTGCTCAACCCTCCACAGTCCAGTGGTCCATATCCTGCTAATGGGTGGTTAATGGCATCATTTTTGTGTTGGACCTTCATTCTCAAAGGGGACCATGATGACATGACTTGCAGTTGATTTTAATTTGAGTGAGGAAGGGCTGTGCATATTTCTTTCTGGTCACCAAAATGCTCAGTTGAGTCTGCATGGGCAAAGTGAAAGCCAGCACCAGAGCCCCCAAATTGAGGTGAAGTCCCACAGCTTTTTGGCATCATAGAAATAAAGAATTCAGATCATTGTGTGAATTTTCTGGTTTATCTGAAAAGTTGGCCCCATGAAATCATACTCTCAATTTAAGGAAAAAGAAAAATGCAGTTTGTCTTCTAGCATCATCATGTAGACTAAACATCTGGGTGACCAGTAACTGACCCAATATTTTGGTATCATGTTGACAACACTCTGAAATAGCTCAGTGATTATCGGCAGCACTAACCTAGCACCCTCCAAGAACCTGCTAGTTGAGAAAGGGGAGTGGCAATGGAATCAGATGGAGAGCTGAGTTAACCAGATGGATGCAAGTCCAGTGAGCTAAATCGTAGCTCCTTTTCCCCTGTAGACACTCTCCTCTTCTGTGGTGATGAATAAATGACTTTGGGGCCAGGCTTTTTGCAAACACATCTATTCTCTGGGAGACTTCCTCCCCTCTTTTCCCTCCCTCTCTCCAATAGTCCTGTTCCTTTGCACAGGAAATAATCCTATTAGCTTTATTATCTCTAGGGAGGAAGGACATGGAGATAGATTTGCCCTTAAGTTCACTGAACTCAGCTCTTTCACCCCAGAGGCAAGCCACAGGGTTGAAACAGTCATCTAGTCCAGAAATGTAGGCTTTGCAGAGACAGGACCCAAAGGATTCAGATAAGTCTGGGTGAGTGGGGATGGGGTTACAGGCCTTCAGTTTCATTCCACAGCTTCTATGCCGGGTTAAAAAAAAATGCTCCAGGATGTTTGTTCCCCACCCCCTCCGCCCCCAACAATTCTGTCTTATTCCTTGGTTCTTTTCTCTCACTTCCCCCTGTTATTCCCCCCTTCCTTCCTTCTCCCCTTTTCTCTTTTTCTCTGTTGTTTCTTTCCATGCTGTTCCCCATCACCAAATTCTATACCATTAACCCTTGCTCTGTTGGCCCCACCTTGACTCTTCCCCCAACCTTGCTTTCCCCCATTTTTCTGTCCCCTTCCCCAGTTTTTCTCTTTTCCTTCCCACTATTCTATTCTCCCATGATCTCTTCCCTGTCCTCCTGTTCTCCACCCACCATTTTCCCTTTCTATTTTGTTCCCCCACTAGATTTTCCTTTTCTTTTATGTTCTCCCTCATTTTCCCTTTCTGCTCTGATCCCCAACATCTGTTTTCACTTTCTATTATGTTCAGTTCTCTGTTTTCCTTTTTTATTTTGCCTCCCTCTTCATTTACCTTTCCCCACCCCCCATCTCTGGTTTTCCCCTTTAACCAGAAGGAAGATAATTCCTGTTCTTTTATTGTCTATCTCAGTTTAGCCCCCTCCATGTAAGAATATGATCGTTTTCCCCTTTAAGTGCTTGTAGTCATCCATCCATCATCAGAAGCAGTAGACCCAGTGGCTCCTGACAAGCATCAATTAAGCATCTATTTACCTCTTATTCAGATCCCAGGATCTCTAGGTGTGGTCCTTGGTCTCAGGAGATGGGCCACAGGGCTGAGGAGCACTGAGACAAGGGGACATCTTCTCTCAGTTTCCCTTTTCTGGGGAGTACTGGAGAGCTGATCTCCTGGATGTTCAACCCTTTGGCTCAATGTGTTTGGCACCAGGAGATGTCACTTCCTCAGGAAGTGCCTTCCTCCTGGACCAGAGTAGACGATGTTAAAGGAATAGTAGAATCATATCTGACAGGAATCTCAAAGACTACCTGGTTCAGCTCTTTCATTTTATAGATGAAGAAACTAACACTCAGGGAGTTTAAGTAACTTGCCCAAGGCTAGAGACAATTAGTTGGTAAGCATCAGAAGTGAGATTTGAACTCAGCCCCTCTGACCTGACTTCAGAACTAGTGCCTTTTCCATTGTACCACCCTATCAGGGGGCACCATCAATGGGCCAGAACAGGTGGGCCAGCAGAAGCCTGAGAGGCTATTTATTTTGCCCAGCTGTGTGTATCTCCCTTATCAGGAAGCCTAAATCTCTAAGGCTCCCACAGCAAACAGGGGGCTCTATTTGGGGAGGGAGGCTTGAAGAAACTCTTCATACTTGTCAGGGGTTTGATGTATCTCCCACCTGTTCTGTACGCCTATCCCTGTTCCCTTCAAAAGACAGGTAGCTATCTCCCTGGGTTGTGTGTAGCCCCATGCCCTCCCACCTGTACTCCCCATGGGGCACCTTGACTTCTCTGTTAAAATGTCAGTGAAGTCATTTAATTATTTACTTAATTCATGACTTTAGTCAATACATTTTTAGATTTGTATTCTTGATTTCTATTTGTATCTGTGTGTCCCTGTTGGATTTGGGGGTTTTTTTTGGATAGGTCATGTGAGAAAATTCTTCTATCAATATTAACTGCCAAGTGATAGGTAATGTATTATTACCTTAAGAGAGTTGGCTGGAAAGTGAGAGGTTCAGTGATATAATTTGGGATAAGAAGGCCAGTCCCAGTCCTGCTTTAGAATTTCGTTTTGTTTATAAGCATAGATAAACAGACATATACATAAGCAGCTGTGGGATATTAAAACATAATATATGTTTACATATGTATATATGTTTACATATGTATATGTTTACACATGTATATGTTTACATATGCATATATGTTTACATATGTATATATGTTTACATATATATGTTTAAATATGTATTTTTGTGGTTCAGTTGTTTTCCAGTTGAGTCCAACTCTTTGTGACCCCATTTGGGGTTTCTTGGCAAAGATACTGGAGTAGTTTGCCACTTCCTTCTCCAGCTTATTTTACAAATGAGGAAAACTGAGACAAACAGGATAAAGTGACTTGCCCAGGGTCACATGGCTAGTAAGTTCCTGTGGCTGGATTTGAACTCAGGAAGATGATTCTTCTTGATTCAGGCCTGGAGCTCTATCTACTGTACTGCTTAGATACCTTTATATATGTATGCATACATTTATATATACATATATACACACATGTATATTCTATAGCAGATCATGTAGAAGACAACAGGGAATAACAAATGGGGTATAGAGACACCAATTAGCTTGAGGGCAATTGACAGGCCTTAAACCCATTGGGGGTGTGTCTACCCTACACATGTGAAGACTTTCCCCAGTGGAATGGACAGGTAAGAACAATTTGTTGCAATGGCTATGAAGTTGGCTGAAGCAGGCACTTTGGAGTGCTTAGAGCTTGGGCAGACATCAGATGCCAAGGTCATCCACTACATTCCCACCGTCACCAGTCATCTTGATTTTTGTTCTGCCTCTGGACTTCAATGACTCTGGAAGAGAGAGTGAGGCTAAAACTTCATGAAACTGCCTCCAATGAGTCCAACTCATATGCAAATCAAGACACCACCACGATGTCGCTGGTCCTCTTGGAAACACAGACCCACCACCACCAATAACAGCTGCATAACTATGGATAAGTCTCTGGTCCTCAGTTTCCTCATCTGTAAAATAATGGGGATGGGCTCCCCTTTGCTCTAAATCTAGGATCCTATGAGCATTACTTGCTTAGGCTTGAAGTGGTTGGGATTTAAATATGTGGAGGTGTCACATAAACCAGTGATATCCCAGTTCTTTTGAAGCACTGAAATAAAATAAGTTAAAGGTAAAGGAGAAGAGTACTCGGTCTCCTGGGAACTCTTTTCTTGTTTTGACAGCCTGGTCTCATCCTACCAGACAGACAGTCCCCAGAAATCTCTGCTCCATACCTCAAAGGTGTGACTAGCTAATGGATAAACAACAGGATTCTTGTAACCCAGGCATCCATTGGCCAGAATGGACAGTCATGGGATCAGAGTTTTAGAAAGGGAACGGACCTTACGGATCACTTAACTCAACTTCCACTTTTTACATATAAGAATCAAGTGATTTGTCCAAGGTCTCATAGCCCCAAAGTACCAGAAGTCTGATCTGAACTGAGATGTTTCTGATCCCAGGTCCAATGCCCTTCTCAAAGAAGACTTCAGATTACCAGAGCTGACTTTGGTCCAAATTTCTCATTTATCAAGGGAGGAAACTGAGGCACGGAGAGAGTCAGTATTTTGTCCATAGTTACATAGCTAGTAAGTGTATCTGAGCTATCAAACTTATGAAGGAAAACTCTTGCAGGAGGGAGGGAAAAGCTTGAAATTCTCGTCCTTCAGGCAGACTTCCTTGATTAATTCTCCCAAATTCTAGTTACTCTAACCTTGTACTCCCTTAACACATCTTACTATATTATTGGAACTGGGGAAAGAAGATGAAAAGTGTAAGATGTGTTAGTCCTTCAGGACCTCGCTTTTTTCACCTGTCAAATGATAGGGTTGAACTAAGGTTCTAAGGTTTCCTTCAGCTCTTACATCTTCCAAAGACTCCTATTGATAAAAGGTGTTTTTCATATATTTTAAATGGACATTATAGACAATTAGCACCTGCTTATGAGTATCCTGTTCCTTAACACCACCACCACCACCCAACTTCATCCACTCCACCAAAGAGAAGTGTGACCTACAGGAGACTTGATCGTGCAGACTTTAAACAAATAGGACTTTACTATCCTAATAGGGAATATCAGGCTTTGCCAGGCCCTAGCTCTTAATTGAAGGGAGAAGGACTCCAATGTGGCCCACATATATCCCCTTTCCCTGGTGGGTGGGAAGAAGGGTCTGGGAGCTCCCTGTTCCCTCTCCTGCCCCTACTCGTACACGTTAGTTGTACTGCTTCGAAGAGAGCCTCTCAGTCCCCTTAGAGGTGGTCTCCTGCCAGAAGAAGATGGAACAGGCACTCTCTGAAATCCCATCTCTTCCCTACAGACATTTTACAACTTGATTGTTCCTGACCACCCACAGGAGAGCTCTTGCCGGACAAGATGAAGGTCCAGGAGTCAAGAGGTTGGGCCTGATCCCAGCAGGGCTGGAGGAGACCCATGGTCCCAGGATGGTGCTTTCTGGATTTGGGGCCGTGTGTTGGCACAGGATCTCCAGGAAGGGGTGTAATACCTACAGAAGGCCCAGGCCTGAGCACAGGGATCTTATACCTTTCTTTTCTGGGTCTGTCCCTTGCTTTAATTCATCTGCTCCCTGGACCACCCCATGTCACAGAGGGAAACCTAGACTCTTGGAGAGATCTGTGGGGACTTGGGGGTGGGGGGAGGTTATGTCGGGTTATTTACCCGGCAGGATTTATGTGGGGTCTGTGTGTGTGTTTAACAAGGAGCCATGCCTGCTCAACTTCTGAGCCTGGAATTTATACAGCCCCTCGCTGGGCAGCTGCAGTTTATCTCGAGCAAAAGAATAATAAACTCTCCTGACAGGATGATGTATTCAAAGCATCTTCCCCTGGAAGAGCACGCTGTCAGGATGTCTGGCTTGCCCAGGACCGTGTTATCGGGTGTTTAGCCTGGGCAGATTGTCAACAACCGTGTGTTGTTTGCAGGGCTGAGCTACAGGGAGAACAGGCAGGAGGGTGGGGGGCGAGGAGGCCAGCAGCCCACCCTGTTCCAGACAGGGAATGGGGGGCAGCCTCAAGGGAAGACTAAAGGTTGCCACAAGGAGGCTCTTCTGCAAAAGGGGGATGCTATCTAAAAAGGGAGTGAGAGGAATAGCCCACGCTAGGGAAACTATTTTCAGAAAACTGAAATTAAAGTCAAAAGACTTGAGTTCAAATCTTCTGCTGCTTCCTTCCTTTGTGATCTTGGGCAAACCCTAGCATTTCAGAGTTGAAAGAGCTCAAGTGCTTAAGTCCACTCCTGAACAAAAGAATCTTCTCTCCAACATAAATAATCATTCAACCTCTTCTTGAAAACCTCCAATAAGGGTAAACTTTCTCCCTTCCAAGACAGTCCATTCCTCTCTGGGCTGGTTCTTTCTTGATATCCAGCCTCTTGGTAACACTCATCCACTGACTCTAAGATCTCACCAAACACATCTAATCCCTCTATCTCATGCCAGGCATTAATGTATGTATGAAGACAGCCACTATGTCCCCCTGAGTCTTCTCTCACTCAAGCTAAACATTTCCAGGTCACTCAAATGATCTTTATAAGTGATGGTTTTAAGGCCCTTTGCCATGATTGGTTGCCCTAGAATAGTCACTCCCCAGTTTATAATGCCCTTTCTAAATGGTAGCACCCCAAAACTGAACATAGGGTACCAGGGATGGTGTGACCAGGAGATGATACAGAGAAGTATCACCTCCTTGATTCAGGGGTGTAGGAGGGCAGGGAGGAACCTCTGAGGTGAAAGCTTGCTGAGCCTTTTTCAGGACTACTCCTCTACCTTTGGTGTTTACCTCTCACCCAACTCTCACCTGTGACTCCAAGAAGCTGTAGCGTGTGTAGCGACCATTACTCGGCAAAGATCATCTTGACAGAGGTAGCTAAAAGGCCTCAAACCCATCAGTGAGTTGGGGGTAATGCCAACCCCCAGACTTCCCTGGTTGAATGGGTGGATGGCAACAATTTATTCCAAAGGCCACAGAAGAGGCTGAATCAGGTGCTGTAGAGTAGTTAGAGCTTAGGCGTACATTGAAGATGCCAAGGTCATCCACTGCATCCTGGGCCATCTCCAGTGGTCCTGACGTTTTTCCTGCCCCTGGATGTTGGTGATCCTGAAAGAGAAAGTGAGACTGAGTTACTCTGCATGGGTCTGCCTCTCTCAAATCCAATCCCTCAAATTCAAAGAGGGCCAATATCCTCTAGTCCAAACCACTCACTTTCTAACAAAAAGCCCTTTTGAGATCTCACCACAGGATCCTAGAGCACAAATAGAAGGATCCTCGTGTTATTGGCAGAGAAATTTGAGGCACCAAGGGGATAAATGCCTTGACTCAGGACACATAGGCCGTAAGAATTTGAACTCAGGTCTTCTGACTCAGAATTCAGTGCATTCTGCTTCTGGTTCCTTGGCTGTGAAATGAGGATGAAATTGACTCTAGGCTCAGAGGAACTGGGTTCAAAACCTGCTCCTGAGGCTTACTGAGGGAAAGTAGATAAGTCACAACTTCCCTGGGTCTCAGTTTCCTCATCTGTAAAATGAGGAGATAAACCAGAAGGACCCCTGAGGTCCCCTTCACAGTTGTAGAGCTATGATCCTCTGGCTAGATCTCTAAGGTCCATTTCAGGTCCAAATCTTGTGCTCCCCAGTTCTGACCTCTATGACCCAGGTTCTTTCACCCTTCCACAAATATTCTACTCTCCTTCTTTGTTGTTCTCACCTGAACTCTCTCTGTGGCTTTCCAGGGCCTGCATGAGTTGGGCAGCCATGCACTCAGTTCTTTGATTATAGGCTCCCAGAGGTCAGAGGCTGCATCCGTTAGACTTATTTTTTAAATGGAAGGCCGGATCTCCCCTCCACAAGTACCAGGAAAGAAGTCCTCTATTCAGCTCTCCTGGCAGACTTTGTACAACAAATGGACAAAAACAAGATCCCCAGGGAGCTGCCCTGTGAGGGCATGAGCCAGGAGGTCATGAAAAACACTGTCGAGTCGTGTTCAAAGCCCCCCATTAGTCAGCGTAAGGGTAAGGGATTCTGGGAGTGGTCAACCTGGAGGGTATGACCGGAGTTTGTAGCTGGATCAGACACAGAATCATAGATTTTGATCTGGAGGGGGCCTGAAAAGTTATTTAGCCCAAGCTCCTCTTTTTATAGCAGAGGAAACTGAAATCTAAGTGACTTCTTGAGGTCACATAGGGAGTGTCAGAGGCAAGAATCAAACCCAGGTTCACTACTTCCAGAACCAGTCACACTATTCCTCCTTTGAGATGAGCTAGACTTGCCCCTTTGAATTACAGAAGTCACAGAGAGGGAGTAACTTGGCCAAGATGACCTAAGAATAAGGGGCACAGCTGGCATTCAAGCCCCAGTCTCCTGACTCACAATCCAGGACTCTTGCCATGACCTCACATATCTTCCTGCGAAGAACCACTGATGCCAATAGCCAGAGACCAAAGAAGAGTGTCTGCGCATATGTGAGCAGTAACAAGGGCCATAGGAACAGCCATACCTTGGAAGCTATGCCACTTCATGAGCCCTGGACAATGATCACAGCTCCTGCATATGTTGATGAACCTAATGTCCCTCCCATGGCCAGGATTCTGCTCCTTACTGAATGACCATCCCAGACTCTCAGGGCTAAGTTAGTCTGGCATTCCAACCAGTCATTCAATAAGCATTTATTTAGTGCCTACTAGGCACTGCTCTTAGTCCTGGGGATAAAAATACAAATAAAAAGAGATAATTAAAAGAGTGATTAAGTTATTTTGATGATTACAAATACCCAAATTAACTACAAAGGACATATGAAGGAAGACACTATCTGCATCCAGAGAAAGAACTGATAAACAGAAGTACGTACAGCATGGTTTTACACACACACACACACACACACACACACATACATACATGTTCAAAGCCCCCTGTCAGTCAGCATAGAGGTGAGGGATTCTGGGAGTGGTCAACCTAGATTGTATGACCAGAGTTTGTAGTTGGATCAGACACAGAATCATAGATTTAGCTCTGGCAGGTACCTTAAAAGTTTTTTAGTCTAAGCTCCTCATTTTATAGCATACACATGCACACATATTTGTGTTTAGTGGTAGCCATCTCTAGGGTGGGAGAGAGGAAAGAAAAAAGGGAAAAAGAAGTTTCTGGATAACTTTATTATGTATTTCAAAGGAAGAGCAGGCTCTACATAATAGATTTGTGCTTTCATGTACAATAATCATTTTTTCTATTCTACTGTGTTATGGAAATGCTTATTTCATTTTTTAAATTCAGAATCAAATAAATGAAATGAAAGAAAATAGGAAAGGAAGGAAGGAGGAAAGAAAGAAAGGAAGAAAGAAAGAAGGAAAGAAAGGAAGGAAGGAAAGAAAAGAAGGAAGGAAGGAAAGGAAGGAAGAAGGAAAGAAATGAGGAAAGAGAGAAAATTCCTATCTTCAAGGAGTTCACCATTTAATTCAGACATAAAAGGAGGTTGAAAAGTGGGGATGGAGAGAGAGGAGAGAAAGCATGATAAAATGGCCCAAAGAAGTCCAAAAGTAGTATAACTAGTGGGAAATGAAGAAGTGACTGAACATAAAAATGGAGGTTTTTGGAGCCAGTTGACGGCCCTGCCCTCCAATCAGAGAGAATACAAGAGGTCCTCTATAGTTCCCCTGAAAGGTACTCAGTCAGGATGCATTTCCAGTAACGGAGATGGGGAATGGGACTACTCTGAGCTGGATCTACGCTCTCTTATCCTGTCTGTCTTATGAACAATGACCACATTTGAATAATAGCTGTTTAGGATGCATGGTTAGTGACTTAGGTTAGAAGAATATTTAGGAAACACTGCACCGAGGGTACTGGTGGGGTGGGGGAGAGAGTTGTATCTGGAATGGATAAAAGGATTAGAAATGCTTTGAGCAGATTGAGCTGGACAGTGGTAGGAGTCAGTCAATAAACATTTATTAAGCACCTACTATGTGACTAGCATAATACAAGGGATACAGAAAGAGGTAAAAGACAGTCCCTGCCCTCAAGAATCTCACAGTATAGCAGAGACAATATTCATAAATAGGAAATTAAGAAAGGGAAGGCCCTAGAATTAACAGAGTTGGGGAAGGCTTCCTCTAGAGATAAGATTTTTCTTCAGACTCAAAGGAAGCCAAGGAAGCCAGGAGGTGGAGATGAGGGAGAGCATAGGGGGACAGCCAGAGAAAATCCTCAGAGCTGAGAGATGGAGTGTCTTGATTGTGGAACAGCCAGGAGGTGAGTGTCACTGAGAGTTTGTGTTGGGGACTAAGGCGTGAGAAGGCTAGAAAGGCAGGAGGGGGCTAGGTTATGAAGGGCTTTGAACACTAGAGGGTTTATATTTGATCTTGGGGGCAATAGGAAGACATTGGAGTTTAGTGAGGAGGGAGAGTGACATGGTCAGATCTGTGCTTTAGAAAAATAAGATTGGTGACTGACAGCAGGACAATCGGAATGGGGAGAGGCAGACCCATGAGCAGGTTATTGCAATAATCCAGAAGTGAGGTGATGAGGTGATGCACTAGAGTGGTGGTAGTGTCAGAGGAGAGATGTTGCAAAGGCGAAATCTTCAGGCTGGATATGTAAGGGTGAGAGAGTGAGGAGGGGAGGGTGATGTCTCGGTTGTGAGCCTGAGAGGGGTATTTGGAAGATGACTGGCCAGAGCTAGGGCTGGGGATGAGGGCAGATGGGCAGCCTGTGTCGAGCCTATGCATATAATTGTACTATTTAGGGACAGATGAATCCTCTGCCCTTGGCCTCATTAGGCAGGTTATGTTCAATTCAAACAGCATTTGTTAAATCTTTGCTATGTTTACAGTGATAAACCCAGAATACAGAGTCATAGTAAACTGATCCCTGGCCTCAAGGAGAGGATAGGTACCACTATAAATATATATGTGTGTGCGTATATATATATATGTATATATATACATATATATATACGCACACACACACATATACACACACGTATATATATATACACACATACATATACACACACACACATATATATATATATTGTAAGTATACATATACACAATACAATATATAATGTATGCCTACAGACACATGTATTGTGTATACACCTATACATATACATACACACATGCAGACAGAATACAAGATAGTTTGGAGTGGAAAAGCCCAAGTCAATGGGAAATTAGGAAAAGCTTCTTGTGGAAGATGATACTTGAATGAATCATACATTTTTGGATGTGACCAATGTGAGAATGCATTTTGCATATTTGCCATGAGGGTTTTTTCTTTTTTAATTAATTGTTCAGTAGCAAGGAGAAATAAAAATTAATTATTTTTTAAACAAAGTGGTGCTTGGACTAGGTCTAGAAGGAAACCAGGGATTCCAAGAAGCAGAGGTGAGACGGGAATGTGCTCCAGGCATGGGGGACAGTCAGTGCAAAGGTACAGATTTAGGAGAAGAGAAAGTAGGCCAGTAGGGCTGGATTGCAGAATCTGTTCAGGATAGTAATGTTCAAGAAGAAAAAAAAGTATGAAAGAGCTGGGTTGTGGAGAGATTTAAAAGTCAAACAGAGGAGTTTAGATTTGAGCCTAAGGGTACTAGGAGTCAGTGGAGTGTATTGAGTAAAAGAGGGTGACATGATCAGACCTGCTCTTCTGGAAAAGCACTTTGGCAAATGTGTGCAGTTCAGATTAGAATGGGAAGAGGCCCACTATTGCAACAGCCCAAGAAAGAAGTGATGAGAGCCTGAACAAGGGTGATGGCTGTTTGTGAGTGGAGAGAAGGAGACAAATATGAAAAATATGGAGGAAGAATTGGCAAGACTTGGCAGCTCATTGGACATGTGGAATTGAGGAAGGGGAGATGACACCAGGATTATAAATCTACTGGCAAGGCAAAAGTCAGGTTGACTGGTGATGACCAGGGAGGCAGTGGATGGCTTTGGCCGCATCAATGTCTGAAAAAGCTCTAAGTGCTCCACAGCACCTGCTTCAGCTGCAAATGATTAGATGACTTCCTAGGACTCCATCCTTAAATGACAAATCTGGAAGGAGGGAGGAGCCCAGAGGCAGGAGTAGTGAAGAGGTATGAGTTTCAGAATTTATATGATCCTGGAGTATGATGAGTTTCTTGAAACTGTGATGAAGAGCAGGAGCACAGTCAGGTGAGAAATGTTTCCTCATCTGTAAAATGGGGGCTTATAATAGCATCTGCCTCATAGGGCTGATGTGAGAATCAAATGAGATAATACTTGTAAAGAGCTTACCATAGGGCCTGGCACCTAAGTAGGTGGTTAATAAACGGTTGTTCTCTTTCTCTTCTGTACTATTCTATTATCCTGACCTTATGAGCCACAAAGAAATCATTGCCACGGAAGTCACCTAAGAAGTGAGTATGGTGAGAATGAGCCTGGGGTCTCAGTAGGCAACTTAAGTAGCAAATAAGGTCATAGTGGAGAGGGGATTGTGAAAGAATGATCCTCTCTTTTAGTGGTGGGTAGGATTGTGAAGCAGGTGTTTGTGATTATCTTATACATTTTGTATGGGTCAAGGGTATAGATGGGAGGAGGAGTTACTGTCCATCATGCAGAACTTTGCTAGTATGGCAAACTTCACAAAGGCATAGAATCACAGAATTTGAGAGAGGAAAGGGACCTCAGCAGCTATCTACTCCAACCTATATACAAGAGGAAACCTAACGTTAGCATACCTGGCAGGTGAACATCCCAGTCTCTGTTCAAAGACCTCCAAGGAAGTGGAACCCATCCACCAACTCTTAAAGAAAGTTATTCTACTTTGGACAACCTACATGTCCCATTAAGGGCAGCTAAATAGTGTGATGTCAGGCCTGGAGTCGAGAAGTCCCATCTTTCTGAGTTCAAATCTGGCCTCAGACGCTTACTCGCTGTGTGACCTTGGACAAGTCACTTAACCGATATGCCTCAATTTTCTCATCTGTCGAATGAGCTGGAGATGAAATGGTGAACCATTCTGGTATCTTTGCCAAGAAAACACCCAATGGAGTCACAAAGAGTTGCACACAACTGAAGTGACTGAACAGCAACAGAACACTGGAAAACTGTGGTCCCAAATGTAGGTAGAGTCAGGAAGGGCAAATATTCCTAGGAAGCTGAAAGATGTTCAGCTGGGTAAAGCTCTGTTGGGGGTATAGAAAGGTGCCCTATCTAGGGATTTCTTGAACAAGACGCAGGCTTCACATGGTTTGGAATAGGATGTACTTGAACATCTAAATTTGTACTGTCCAAACTGGAGTGCATCTCAAATTAATTCAACAAGCATTTATTATATACCTACTGTGTGCAAGGCAACTATGTCAGGTGATAGGACTATAAAGACAAAATTCAAGAGGATCTCTGCCTTCAATGAATGAGATTAGATTCTACTGGGAGGTATAGGTAAGGGTGAGATAAAATCTTTGGATAAGATTCCCTGGCTTCTGTAATATATATTTCTCTAACCCTCTGGGAGTAGAATATTTTTTGCCTTTTCCCTTAATTGCTGGCAAATTCTTTTGAAATACAATGCTGGCATACATCTGCAGATCTGCAAAGGGAATAGAAGGATCTTAGCACACAGAAAGTATGAGAGATAGAGAAGGTGGAGTAGGGGAGAGACGGAGAGGGGAGACTCTCAGAGGACCATGTGCTGTCTGGCAATGCTGGATGGTTTCAAAGTAAAACCAGAGACCAGAAAGGCAGGTTCCATGCAGGAGATGAGATGTAGGTCTGGATCTAAGACATCTATTTCACAGGCTCATAGGTTTGTAGGATTTACATCTTAGATCTCATCTAGCATAGCCCTCCCATTTTACAGATGAAGAGACTGAAGTCAAGCGTGAGGAATTGATTACTTCCGGGTAACATAGCTAGTTAAGTATTAAAACCAAGATTCAAACCAGAGCTTATGATTCCCCATCCAATGATCTTTCTTTTTTTTTTTCAGTCA
Organism: Potorous gilbertii; assembly: GCA_028658325.1. Lineage (NCBI taxonomy): Eukaryota > Metazoa > Chordata > Mammalia > Diprotodontia > Potoroidae > Potorous > Potorous gilbertii. The sequence goes on from CM053770.1 coordinate 325,585,223, forward strand.
CATCACATTATCTCCTATCCCAAGGAGAGGAAGCATGGTACAGTGGAAATTATGCTAGATTGGAAATCAGAGGACCTGAGTTCAAATTTGCTACTTTTTAGCTATGTGACCTTATAGTCACTTATCTTTCCTGGTTCTTGATTTCTTCGTTAGCAAAATGATGGAGTTGGACAAAATGGCATCCTAAGGTTCTTTCCGGCTCTAAAGCGATTCCCATGACCCTTTAACTAATCCTTGACCAGTATCTCCTAACAGTCAGTTGGGTCATGATGACTGTTTACTGGCCTACAAAACTTTTATTACCAGAGTTTCTTCCTTCAAAACACTTGTAAACTGAGAAATCAGATTCTTTTCTTTCCTTTTTGTCTTTAAACCCTCTACTGTGTTCTTTTCCCTGACTTTTAGTCCCTGCTTCCTAAGTCACCAAGAGTGATCAGGCTAGACCTGCCCTCGGGTCTTCGTAGAGGATGCATATCTGGGGGTCACCTCCCCAGGAGCCCTACACACCCCAAAAGGAGCCCAGGGCACATATTGTGGCGACTAGCACTTGCCTATCTGTTATAGCAGCCTGAGAGTTCATAATTTGCATTTGTCCTTCTGCCCCCGCCCTCTGGGGCTGGTTTGTATGTTCATTTGCATATATTTGCATGAGACAATTCTATCCATATTAATTTTGGGCTTTTAGATTTATGTCCCAGCAGATCCCTTCCCCATCTTTTCTTCTTTCATCACCTTGTCTACCAACCTTCTTGGTTAACCCCACAAAGGGAAGGTAGCAGCAGTAGAGACAGGCCAAAACAGCACACAAGCAAAACAAAATAGACAAAAACAGCTACATCCCTGCCTCCCCCCCCCCAAAAAAAATCCAGCATTTTTATTTGGCTTTGAGATAAAGCTAAAATTAAAAACACACACACACACCAGATTTGCCTCCCTGGCTGTGTTTTGCTCAGGTTAAAATTAATGCAAGGTTGCATTCTCTGAGAATGCATTAGCAGAGTGGTGTTCTGGAAGTTATCAATTTCCTCACCTGTCAAATGAGGGGGTTGGATGAGGTCCCTAAGGTCTCCTCCAGAGCTAGCTTTCTGAGCCCCGGTTTCCTCATCGACCAAGCGAAGGGAATGGACTACATTATGGCTTGGACTCCTTCCAGCTCTCAGAATGCTATTCTAATACCAAAAGCAACTTTGGAAGCAGAAGATAACAATAAAGTAACTATTATTATAATAGCAGCTCACGTTTACATAACACTTCACAGTCTGAAAAGTATTAACCTGCCTGATCCCAACAATTCTCAAAGGCAGACGCTATTATAATCAACCTCATTTTATAGAAGAGGAAGCCGAGACTCTCTTTGTAGGTAGCTGAGGCAGGATTTGAACCTCTGTCTTCTTGACTCCAGGTCCAGAGCTCTGTCTACTGTGGTAGGGGGCAATATTTCATAGTGGAAAGAATACAGGATCTAGAATAGGGGGATTGTTTTTCAAATCCAGCTTCTGACCTTTTGGTGTTTGTTTTTCAGTTGTGATTGACTGTTTGTGAGTCCATCTGGGATTTTCTTGGCAGAGATACTAGAATGGTTTGCCATTTCCTTCTCCAACACATTTACAGATGAGGAACTAAGGCAAACAGAATTAAGTGACTTGACCAGGGTCACACAGCTACTAAGAGTCTGAGGCTGGATTTGAACTCAGGGAGATGAGTCCTCCTGATTCCAGGCCTGGCATTCCATCCACTGAATCACCTAGATGCCCTCAGGTTACTCTAGGTAAAGGGTATGTAGCTGATTGGGGCAATTAAGTGACACAGTAGATAGAGTACCAGACCTGGAGTCAGGAGAACTTGAGTTCAATTCCAACTTCAGACACAAGCTTTGACTCTGGACAAGTCATTTAACCTGTTTGCCTCAGTTTCCTCATCTATAAAATGGGGATGATAGCACCTACCTCTTAGAGTTATTATGAGGATCACAGGAGATAGTGCTTAATATAACGTCTGGCACATGTTAAGTGCTATATAAATGTTAGCTACTATTAGAGTGGTGGCTGTTACTATCGTTATCCAATTCCTCCCCCTCATTTTAATAGTTGGGAATACTGAGGCCAAGAAAGGTAAGTATTTTCTCAAGGTCACACCCGGTACAAGGCTGAAGATGAGGTGTTTAAGCATTTCTGTGGACAAGTTATTTTCTCAGCATTCAGGGACACTTCTCACCCAGATCAATAACACATGGATACAGTGAAATATACATAGTCCTATACATCCATAACACCATACAAGTAAGTTATCCTATTTGCACACTAGCCCAGCTGTGTACACAAACACAACGAGTACATCACCACACATGCATAACACAAACACACTGACACACATGGACAGGGATGCTGACAGTGCCATAATGGCTCAGCAGAGGGATGACTCTGTCCCATAATGACCTACCCAGGTAACTTGGGCAAATCCCAACTTCTATGGGCCTCAGTTTCCTCATTTGTAATATGAGGGGATTGGACTAAAACATCTCAGAATTCCAACTCTTGGTTCTGTGAAATGGCTCACCTCACTGGATCTGGGTTGAAGACCAAAGGAAAGACCTAAGAAAACACAGAGTATGAAGAGGAAGCTGCAAAGAGGTAGATGGTTTTCAACCTGACGTCAGGAAATATTTCTTACCAGAGAGAGTTTTCTCAAAGTGAAATGGACTGCCTGGAGAAGCTGAGTTTCCCGTTGCTGGAGGTCTTGAAGCAACAGGCTGGAGGACCACTTGTTGGAGATGTTTGAAGAGGAGAAAATTGTTGAGGTATGACCTCTAAGGTCTCCTCCTACACTGAGATTATGGGATTCTTTGGGACTGTAAGGACCTCAGGACTGACTCTTTCTCTTCCTTTAAAAACACACACACACACACACACACACACACACACACACACACTCTACCCTCGCCAACCTTCCCACTTTCCACTTTTGGGGTTTGATGAGTCCAAAAGTTGTGAGAATTCTATGGATATGGGTGCTGCTAATCACAGGACACTAACTATTGTTGTAAAAATAGCCTGGCTCAGGAGGTATAGCCAAGAAACTATTGAAAATCACCCCTCTCTTCTCACCCCATCTATATTACCTCCATCTTAATGAAACTGATTGAAGATGCTCTGGCAACTGATGAGAGTATTTCTCTGGTATATAAAGGCAGGAAGAACTGTGGGCTTTCACTTGGGAGGTCTACCAACTCCTGCATCCTGCTGGGCATTCAAGAAATGCAAGGAGAGTGTTAGTTAAGCCACTCTTTAGGTCCATGGTTAGAAGAAAGCAACTTAGCTAGTAAGGCTTTTCACCTGTGGTCATTCTTGGGGGAACAATGTTCCCCTTTGACAGTTCTGACTTCTTTCTTTCCCAATCTAGGGTCTATCTTTTCCTGGAAGGGATAGCAAGGCATCCACAATGCCTTTCCTATTGGCTAGACATCCTATTTTCTCTACCTCTCCAGTAAAATTAGAATAGAACTCAAGATTGGGACTGGACAGTATTTTAAAACATATAACGTTAGAGTGGGAAGCAACTTTCGAACACAGAATTGCCCTATCTACCAGCCTCACCCTTGTTAATCTTCTGTCTCTTCCTATCTACTAGGTCCTTCCTTGCTGCGTACAAATATGCCCAAATCTTTCCATTCTTAAAAAACCCTCCCTTAGAACAATTTGGAACTATGCCCAAAGGGCTATAAAACTGTACATATCCTTTCACCCAGTAATACTACAACTAGGTCTGTATCCCAAAGAGATCAAAGAAAAAAATGGATCTATACGTACAAAAACATTTATAGCAGTTCTTTTTTATGGCAGCAAAGAATTGGAAATGGAGGAGATGCCCATCAAGTAGGAAATGGGTTGAATAAATTGTGGAATATGATTGTGATGGAATATATTATCATGCTGTAAGGAATGACAAGGGGGATGGTTTCGGAAAAAACCTGGTAAGACCTAATATGAATTGATTCAAAGTGAAGGGAGCAGAACCAGGACATTGCACACAGTAAAAGGCACATTGTAATGAAGATCAACTGTGAAAGACTTAGCTACTCTAATCAATACAATGACCCGACAATTCTGAAGATCTTATGAGGAAAAATGCTATCCACCTCCACAGAGAAAACTGATAAACTCTGAGTGATTTTTAGGAGGACCTGAGTTCAAATCTGACCAAATTGAAGTATAATTTTTTTCACTTTCTTTGTTCTTTTTGTCATTTTTTTTTGCAACATGGCTAATGAGAAATGTTTTGCATAATTTTGCATGTTTAATTGATATCGTATTTCTTAGAGGAAGGACTGGAGGGAAGAAAAGAATTTAGAGCTCAAAATATTTTTAAAATGAATGTGAAAAATTAACAGATAATATTTTTTTAAAAACCTCTCGGTTACTCTAACCACCCCTGCTAACTATTCCCCTTAATCTTTCTTCCCCTTCTCAGTTGAACTCTTAGAGAAAACCATCTATCCTCCATGTTTCTACTTCCAGGCTTCTTCCTTTCTCCAAACCCCTCTGCAATCTGGTTTCCAACATAATCCTTCAAATGAAACTGCTTTCTCCAAAATATTGAATGATCTTTTCTTAATTTCCAAATCTAGTGCTCTCTTCTCAATCCTGATCCTTCTTGACCTCTCTGCAGCATGTGACACCATCACTCACATCCTCCTCCTGAATACTCCCCTCTCCTGATTCTCTTTCTCTGGGTCCAACCCTTCCTGCTCAATCTCATTTGCTCATTCTTCTTCTATGTCATTCCCACTAGTCATGGCATCACCTTCCTGATGCCATGATCCTCTTTGAGAACTAAGAACAAACATCAACAGCAAACTATCCAAGAGTTGGAGAAAAACATGAGTGGTCTGTTTCCCTTCCCCCTCACACATGAGCTGGACAGTCCCATGAGATTACTGACCCCTTTCCTTCTCCAGGATGTGGGCAGCTCCCTAAGACATTGGGCCCACATCCAACCATAAAGAGCCCAGATCCTTCTAAGTGAATGGAGGCCAAAAGGAGGAAGTGGAAGCAGTGGGAGGTTTTGTTTAATGTGGAACTTTAGCCAGGGTTCTTGGGCAGTCCCTGAATCCTTGCCCAGGGGAGGGAAGAGAAAGGGATTGAAGAAAAGGGAGAGAGAGTAATAAATGAGAGCTAAGTGCTGACCCACACACAATTTGTTCTTTCTCACCCTTGGACCTTCCTTCTCCTCTAAGCTATGTCTCTGTCTCTTTCTCTGGGAAGTCTTCCTTGCCTACTCTTCTCTGATCTCCTCTTATACTATTGCCTTCCCATACTGATTTCTCTTCAGAATTTACTGCTTTTGAGGACACCACTATTCCATTCACAGCCTCCAAGTTACTGAAGTTGAGGCAGCTAGGTGACACAGTGACTGGAGTGCTGGACCTGGAATCAGGAAAGCCCGATTAAATCTTGACCTTAGATACTTACTAGCTGGGTGACCCTGGGCAAGTCACATAACCTCTGCCTACCTCAGTTCTCTCATTTGTAAAACAGAGATAAAAATGGTACCTATTTTCCATGATTGTTGTGAGAAGAAATAGAGATTGGAAAGCTAGGTGGTACAGTGGATAGAACACAGCCCTGGATTTTTAGGAGGCAATGTGTTGGGAAGGAAACTGGGGTTTATACAAGACAGAAGTGAGGAAGGAGTCCATTTCCTCAAGCAAAAGCATTTCCCAAGTCAATGGGAAATGGTAGAGGATGACTGTCCATTGCTTTGCATACAGCTGTATAAAATGAGGCAAGAGAAAGGAAATGACCAGTTTGAGATCATTCAGTGAATTCATAAAAATGCCTTTCCCAAACTAGGGCACACTCTCCCATTCATCACCTTGATCCCTAAGGGAGAGTGGGCTCAAAATTGAAAAGATAGCTGTAACTATTCTTTGCACCACTAAGTTCATTTCTGGGAGTGCCATAACTGATGGATAAATCACTCCCTTGCTTGCAAGACAGGGCATCTCACTTGCCGGGTTGATCCAATGCTGGGCTGGATCAAGCAAGTTACTCCTCAGGGCTGGTACCACCCTGAATTCATCTGATGGACCCCTTGTAGCTTTTCTGATGTTTTGAGAGATCAAAAAACTCTGTGCTAAAATTTTTCTAAAAAGACAAAACCAAGAGGCAGTCCCATTTGAGACACAGGCTTGACTAGGATGCCATGCTCTCATGGACCAGGTGAATGGGAATGGGGGGAAAATAGAAAATAGAAAATCTGACCTCAGATACTTGATCCTTACCAGATGTGTAACCCTGGGCAAATCACTTAACCCTGGTTGTCTCCAAAATAACAACAAAGGAAAAAACCAAGATATATGTAAAATGCTTTGGAAACCTTAAAGTTTTCTATAAATGCTGGCTGTTATTGTTATCTTTAACTTTTCCCTCTCCCTTATTCCACTTCATCTCCATCTAGTCAATGGGGGTCCTATCAATTCTGCCTCCACATTGCTCACATCCATTTCCTTCCTCTCTTCTCACGTAGCCACCATATTAATTCAAGTCCCCATCACCTATTTCCTGGATAGCTCTCACATCACCCCCCTCCCAAGGTTCTAGGGATACCCCTTGGGGCAGTGGGATTCTTCTGATGCTATTTTTCTTGAGCTCCCATCCCTCTGTGTCTTCCCTAACATATCAATCAGCAGTGCTAAATCCTCCCATATAATTTGCTACCGTTATTTAGTGTCTCCCCAATATCATTTCACCAGTTAATATCTCCTTAATATCATCAAAATATCATCAGCATTTAGCACAGTTCCTGGCACATAGTAGTTACTTAATATATGTTTAGTGATCAATTAACTTTTTAAAAATAATGACTAATTTTTAACTTTTTTTAAATTTTGAGTTTCAAATTCTCTCCCTCCTTCCAGTTCTTCCCCCACTCATTGAGGAAGTCAGCCCATTATACATATGAAGTCATGCAAAACTTAATCAATTAGCTTTTAGAAAGGGGTATTTATTGAAAAATACATAGCAAGAACCAAGTACAAGTAGAAGTGTCCCCCCTCCCAAACTAGGGCACACTCTCTCATTCATCACCTTGATCCCTAAGGGAGAGTGGGCTCAAAATTGAAAAGGCAGCTGTAACTATTCTTTGCACCACTAAGTTCATTTCTGGGAGTGCCATAACTGATGGATAAATCACTCCCTTGCTTGCAAGACAGGGCATCTCACTTGCCGGGTTGATCCAATGCTGGGCTGGATCAAGCAAGTTACTCCCCAGGGCTGGTACCACCCTGAATTTATCTGATGGACCCCTTGTAGCTTTTCTGATGTTTTGAGAGATCAAAAAACTCTGTGCTAAAATTTTTCTAAAAAGACAAAACCAAGAAGCAGTCCCATTTGAGACACAGGCTTGACTAGGATGCCATGCTCTCATGGACCAGGTGAATGGGAATGGGGGGAAAATAGAAAGAAATATCATCCTTACTCCAGTTGGCCCTCTGGGGCTTAGAAAATCATTTTTGGGGCCGTCAGGAGGGAAAGAGAGCGATATCTGGCTTGTTGGTGCCTTTTGTATACATACTGTTCTGGCTCAGATGCCAATTAAAAGGCTTTCTGTCATCATGCAGTAAGTTGACAGGAAACAGTCATAGAATACCTACTTTTTCTCTGAAGTGGAAACAGTCTCTCTACATGGATTGCACCTTGACAGGACAGGCTGTGTAAGCTTAAAGGACTGGGCCTCCATTGGCCAGTTCCCCATTATACATCCAAGTAAACAAACACAAAGTAAATTCAGAAAGGAGAGCGTTAGTAGCTGGAGAATCCTAAAAGGATCAGGGTGATGGTGGTGGCCATCTGCAACGTGTTGGGAAGGAAACTGGGGTTTATACAAGACAGAGGTGAGGAAGGAGTCCATTTCCTCAAGCAAAAGCATTTCCCAAGGCAATGGGAAATGATAGAGGATGACTGACTGTCCTTTGCTTTGCATACAGTTGTATAAAGATAAACGAAATGACCAGTTTGAGATCATTCAGTGAATTCCTATCATTGTCAGGACTAGACACCCTCCCATACCCAACCCTCCCCCCTCTATTGTTTAAAGTTCAGCGCTGTTTCTATTAACATGATGGAGATGAAGTAATCATCCAGGGATGCTTGTTCATCAGTCCAACCATATTATTTAGGATAGAAAAATCTATGTATCCAAATACAGGCCAATTTGTGCTGAGTGCTTCCAGTTCCTGCAATTAGGTGGGCCCAGAGCAGAAACTTTAATTTGTTTGTATTCTCTTCTTAAAAATTTTTGGCCTTAAACTTCAAATAAGATGAGCAGTCCCATATGCAAAGGGGAACTGAAAAATAGATGATTACATATGAAACTGCAAATTTGTATTATGTACAGCTTGCTTTTCTTTTAAAATATATAATAAATTCAACATGTTATTTTCAGAGCTAACTTGATCATCTGTGTTTCCTTCTTCTCATTCTCTTTTGTCCTTAAAACATACTTTCAAGATTCACTTTTCTTACCTTTCTTCCTTTTTTTTCCTCTTTGGTAACTAGCTCTCCTGTCTTCCTCCCCAACTTTCTCCCACCCTGCAGTGAAAGGAAAGAAATGAAACCCTAATAGCAAATATAGAGACTCAAGCAAAACAATCTCTACATTGACCATGTCCAAAAATGTATTTTGTTCTGTAACTTGAATTCATCACCCATATGTTGGTAAGTGTTTCATTACTGGTCTCTGGAGCCCCAGTTGGCATCATTGTGTTGGTTATTACTTTTTGAAAGTTGATTTATATTTTTGCAGTCATTGTATAACTTATTCTCCTCGTTGTGCTCACTTCATGTTGCATCAGTTCTGACAAATCTTCCCAGGTTTGTCTGAAACCATTCCTTTTGTCATTTCTTATGACACAATAATATTCATTACATTCTTATGCCATAATTTGTTTAACTATTTCCCCAGCTGATGGGTACCCCCTTAGTTTTCAGTTCTTTACTAAGGCAAGAGGAGCAGCTGTTATTTTTTTTGTATATTTATGTATAAAAAGTCTTTGCCATTGATCTTTTTAAAGGTACATAATTGGTAGAGATATCATTAGGTGGGCTCATTTTTTTCTTCTTTAAAATGGTATACAGGGTGATGGCTATATATGTCTGTTGTCTGAGGACCAGTCTAAGCTGAGAGAAGTTCTAGCCTGACTATAAAATTTAGTCAGTTTAATGACTTTTCAAATATAGAACCTAATTCCTTTCCAAAATAACTAGATCAACTCAAGTTCCACCAGTAGTATATTAGTACGCTGGTTTTCTCACAGTTCCACTGACAATTAGCATTTTCCTTTTTTGAAATTTCTGTCAGTTTTCCTTTTAGAGCTACCTCATCATATCCTTTGACCTTTTATCTATTGGATAATGGCTCTTGTTCTCATGTTTGAACCAGTCTCTTATGTATATTGGATATCAGACTCTCATTAGAGAAACAATGCAAAGAGTTTCCCCCCAACTACTTTTTTCCCTTCTAATTTTAATGGCGTTCCGCTTTTATAAAAGTTTTCAGTTTTATATCATCAACTGACATTTTTTTTTCATTTTATCTTCTGTGATCCTACTTCTTTGGCTATGAAACTTTCTCCTATGATGAGCATTTCCTGCCTTGCTCCTCTAATTTGCTTGTGATTTAGATTTTTATTTTAAGTCATATATCTATTTGGAATTTTTCTGGAATGTGATATGAGATATTGGTCTAACTAATTTCTGCAAGACTGCCTTCCAGTTTTCCCAGAGTTCTTAGCCCTCATTCCCTACTCCCTCCAATTGTCCTTGCCCTTGCCGTTAAAGGTTTTTGGATGTATCAGACATTGTGCTACTATGTTCATTTCCTTCTTCATATTTTTTTGATTCGTTGATTATCTCCTTTGTTTATTTTTTTAACTAGCATGCCCAAATCATCAATTTGCTCTTTCTTTCTTTTGTTGATGATTTTGTTTCGGGATACACATTTTCCTCTAAGGACTGCTTTGACTGCATCCCAAAATTTCTGGAACATTGTCTCATTGTTGCAATTTTCCTTAATGAGATTAGGTAATGCTTCCAATGGTTTGTTCATTGTCTCACCAATTCTTGAAGATCAAGTTGTTTAGTCTCTAAATTTTAACCCTTCATTCAATGGCCCTTTACTGAATAAAAATTTTATTGTGTTGAGGTAAGTAAAGGATACATTTAATATTTCAGTGTTTGGCGTTTATTTGTGAAGTTTTATGCCCTAATATAGCAATTTTTATAAAGATATCATATACTTCTGAGAATGTATATGTTCTTTTCTATTTCTATCCAGTTATTACCAGAGATCTATCTTTTGTAACTTTTCTAAAATTCTGTTCATATACTTCACTCCTTAGTTTTTTTATACTCTTGTTAGTTTTGTCTAGGTTTGAAAGAGGAAAAATAAAGTCTTCAACTACTACAATTTTCTGTCTGTTTCCTCTTTAAATTGTTAAGTTTTCCATTTAAATATATAGATTCAGTGGCATCCAATGGACATTAGTCCCCTAGAATTTATTAGGATTTGTCTCCATAAATCTGGAATACACCTTCCTATATGCCATCAACAGGAAGAATGAGCATGCCTAGGGAACCCACATGTAGGGGACAATATATACCTCTGAGCTGCAGCATCACAAATGTTTTCTGGTGATGTCATTGCACTAGGGCTATTCCCTGTGGGGTGTGGAGTATAATTTCTATTGGGCAGTGCCTTACCAGGGACATGGTTGTAAAGCTTTTCCCTGCTACCAGCATCTGGCTCCAACTGCAGTTCTCAGATGCATAAAAGGAGTGGTGAACACTGCTTTCTCTCTTTAACTGTGTATATGTTAAATATTGAGCAGCTAGGTGGCACAGTGGATAGAGCACTGGGCTTGGAATCAGGAAGACTTGTCTTGCTGAGTTCAAATCTGGCCTAAGACATTTTCTAGCTGTATGACCCTGGGTGAGTCATTTAACCCTGTTTGCCCCAGTTCATCATCTGTAAAATGAAATGGAGAAGGAAAGAGCAAATCACTCCAGTAACCTTGTAAAGAAAGCATCAATGGGGCCATGAAGAGTAGGACACAACTGAGATGACTCAGTAACAACAAATTAAGCATTGCTATTAATTCGCTGTGATGTCTTTAAGCATAATATTATTTCCCTCTATTTCTTTTAATAAAACTTTTGTTGTTGCCTGAATGAAAATCAAGATTATTTATTATTCATTCTTTTTTGAGTTCACCTGAAACATGACAGATTTTTCTCCAACTATCTGTTTAAACTCTATTTGAATGTTTGTCTTTAATGTAGTTATAAACTACATATTGTTGGATTCTGCCACCCTCTTAACATTTTATTGGTGACTGTTCATGTTCATGGTATAGCTGCTAAATTGTGTGTTTCCATTCCAAGGTCCATGTCTTCTGGCAAGCCAGGTCATAGTTTGGACTCATCCTCCCACCAATCATCCTAGGTGCTAGGTGGTGCAGTGGATAGTGCACCAGTGCAGGAGTCAGGAGGACCTGAGTTCAAATCTCACCTCAGACACTTGACACTCATTAGCTGTGTGACCTTGGGCAAGTCACTTAACCCCAGTTGCTTCATCCGGGGTCATCTCCAGTTTTCCTGATGAATATCTATCTGGTCACTGGATTCAGATGCCTGTGGAGGAGAAGTAAGTCTGGTGACCTGCACAGCCCTCCCTCACTCAAAATAAAGTCAAGTGCAAGTCATGTCATCATTTCTCTGATGGCATGATCTTCTTTGGCAATGAAGGACGAACACACCCTTCTCCTAGAAGGGCATCATTATAAAAAGTTCCTACTGTTGGTTGACTCTGACAAAGGGACCCCGAAGCTTCTAAGCTCTTGAACTCATCGAGTTGCTGCCAACACTAGAAACATCCATCTCAGGATTGCTGTTGACATCTATGGTCAGGAGAAAGAAACCCAAGGCAAAAGAGGTAGCTGGATTCTTGAGATCCAGTTTCAGGCTCACCCAGCCAGCACAGGTGTTTGATGCCATCTGTAGTCACCACTGCCTCCAGAGTGGCCCCTCTATCTTTGCAAGATGTTCCACGGAGAATGTTCCAAGATATATATTCAAGAGTGAGTAAAGAGAAATGGAGTGGAAGTTGTCTCACCTCTTTAAAGTCTACAGAGTGGTTGACTCTTCCTGGCTTAGTGACCAATCCTCCTTGATGGGGAACCCCTCCCACTATTGCTCTAGGGGCTTTCTGGGGATTGCTGCTTCATTCCAAAGTCTTTTAGCACTGAGCACATGTGCTTGGAAGTGTGCAGGGGAGATCACTTCAACTCCATGTATGCTCCAATAGGGTGTGCTCTATCCAGAATAGATCAGGGAGGGTCCCTGATGACTTGCATTATGCATAAAATTAAGGGACTGAACTATAGATGTCTAGTATTTTAATTCTATGATTTTGTATTTCACTCTCTTGTCCTTCCTTACATATCACCCTAGAACTGGTCTAGTACTTTCTTATCTATGTATCTTGTTTCATCAAGTTGCAGCATATAAAGCTTTCTAAAAGTTACTCCAGGTTCAAAATTACTCCTAGACTCAGTGAATTACATCCTTTCCAAACCACAGTTCCTGAGCCCCCATTGGTATACTTACTTTTGCTGGTCAGCCAGGGGACATAGTTCAAAGCAAAGGCATTTAGTGAAGTAGCAAAGCAAAAACCTCCCAATAATCCCTCCTCCAATAAACCTGGCACACATTCTCCTACAAATGGATATAGCATCAACAGTGAGTATACCTAGGGAACACACAAGAGTAATCTATATCTCTGAACTGCAACATTACTGATGTCTTTTAATGATGTTGTCACATGACTACCTGTACTGTTACTGTTCCTCTCCATGGAGTATGCTATATAATCTTTTGAAAATTTTTTTAAATTTTAAATTAATTTTTCATATAAACTTTACTGGGCAATGCTCCATTGTGTATGTGGTTGCAGATTCAGCTGGAGTTTTCAAACTGCTATTTCTAACTCATAAAAGGAGGAGTGAACCCTGCCCTTCTTTTTCAGCTTGGGACCCAGGGGCTTAAGCTTATATTCTTTTAGTGAAGGGGGCAGACCCTTTTACACCCAATCATCAAAATGGGGGAGAACTTTCAGCTGCTATTTTCTTCATAGAGAACAATACATCAGTTCTATGAATCTTAGATACATATGACTTTTTCTCTCCAGAAAGTCTTTATTTAGAGCAACTTAACTCTTCTGAAATATAGAACGAGTCCTCTAAGCAAACATGCAGGTATCTAATGGTCCTTTGAATCTCTTTCATTCTCTGACTTAGGATTAGAAAATCCTTTTTCGTTTCTGTCAGTACTTGGTTGCTGACCTGTACTCCCTTTAAATCATTCTGAAAGAGCACTCAAAACACCAAAGGCTGTGTGGGTATAAAGCTTCATGGTTTCTGTTTTTCCATGTCCATTTCCAGTATCTTTTGGTACTGTCATGTAAATGAAGGAGAGGGGGCAAGGCAAGAACAAAAAACCCTGGGTAGGACAGAAGAAAGACGTTGCCTTCTACCTGAATTCTTTTCCCCCTTAAATTCTTGGTTAATGTATATGTGACCAGCAACAAGATTCCCAAGGTTTCCGTACACTTATCCTCATACAAACATCATAAATTTAGAGCTAGAAGGGACTGTAGAGCTAATTTAATCAAATTAATTTTACCAATGAGGAAACTGGGGTCAAAAGAGTTACATCAGTAGTATATAACAGATCAGAGATTCCAGTCCAGCTCCTCTAAGTCCAATTCCAGCACTCTTTCCTCTGTACTTGACTATCTAGAAGGTCCTCAGATACAGGAACCTCTGAACCACATACTTTCTTGCAGGAAATACGTGGAAATTCATAGCATTCTCCTGCTAATAAAGATAAAAATAGAATTTAAAAGACATAGCACATTGAATGTTGGAAATAGAAGGGATTTTTAAAAGACAAAACATAACATTCTAGATTAGAAGGGAACATAAAACATAGAATCTTAGAGCTGGAAAGAAACAGAGTATAGAATGTTAGAATTATAAGGAATCACCTTCTGATAACTGTATTATTCCCTCATCATGCCTACTCTGTATGGGGGAACTCAGTAAATATTATCAGACTGAGTGTTTCAGGTTTGGAAACTGTGGTACATGGAACCTAGACAGGAGAGGGGCCAACTTCTCTGAGGATTTTTTTGACTGGGTCTCTCTTTATTGGGCAGCTAGCAGGTAGAGCACCAGGCCTAGAGCCAGGAAGACCTGAGCTCAAATCTGGCTTCAAACACTTGCCAACTGTGTGACCCTGAGCAAGCCACTTAACCTTATTTGCCTCAGTTTTCTCATATGTAAAATGATCTGGAGAAGGAAAAAGCAAACCACTCCAGTATCTTTGCCAAGAAAACCCCAAATGGCATCATGAAGAGTCAGACATGAATGAAATGACTGGACAACAACTTGATTTCTTGCTTAAAGTGGAAATGCAGCAGCCACCCACAGATGCCATTCCATTACTAGTCAGCACAGAATCTTTGACCTGGCTCCATCTTCCAAACTGGACCAGTTCACCCTTCCTTAACAGCCTGGTCTGCCCACCCCCACCCCACCCTTATCCCTAAAAACCAGTGGCTTACCATAATAGCACCATACTTGGTTTGAACCCCTGAACAGCTTAGCCCTACTGTAGCTCTAAACTTCTGAGCTTAAACAGTCTACCAGCCTCAACCTTTCCAGCAGCAGGGACCATAGGCATGCTCTACCATGTCCTGCCTCTAATTTTTTAAAGCAAGTTCTCTCCCTAGTGTGATTTGTGGCAAACTGCAGAAAATCACTGGAGTTGGACTCAGGGGAGCTGGGCTTGCTACATACTCTCTGTGTGAGTTTAGCCTAGTCATTTCACTCATAACTGAGGCAAAGGGGAGTAGATGATCACTCAGATCTATGAGGCATCTGGGTGGCACAGTGGATAGCGCTCTGGACCCGAAGTCAGGAAGACCTTAGCTCACATCTGACTCAGACCTTTACTAGCTCCTTGAGAGCCTGGGCTAGTGACTTAATCTCTGTCTGCCTTACTTTCCTCAAGTGTAAAACAGGAGTCAACTAGGTGGTGCTGTAGATAAAGTGCCAGGCCTTGGATCAGGAAGACTCTTCTTCCTGAATTCAAACCTGGCCTCATAGACTTGTGAGCTGTATGACCCTGGGCAAGTCACTTAACCCTGTTTATGTTAGGGTCCTCATCTTTCAAATGAGCTAGAGAAGGAAGTGGCAAACCACTCCAGTATTCTGCTAAGAAAGCCCCAAATGAGGCCATGAACACAACTGAAAACACAACTAAAAAACGACTGAGCAACAACAAAAAATAGGAGTCATAATAGCACCAACCTCTGCAACTGCTATGAAAATCAAATGAGATAATACTTGTAAAGTGCTTAGCCCAGTAACGAATACAAAGAAGCCATTTCATAAATGTTCATTCCCTCTACTTCCTTAAACCTCATGAGCCTAAGAATATGTACCACTTGATCTGAACGTGGAAAATGGTCATAATGATATCTAAGATCATTTCAGCCTAAAGAGTGTCATTCTTGAGTCCCTGACCCTAGACTGACACGGACAAGTCTAGGCATCGATAGAGAATATGGGCTATTTTTCTTAGGAGAAAAAAGCCCTCAAACTTTTCTGCTCCCTCCTTCAAGTCGCCTGGAATAGAGAAGTTTATTTGTTTAAAACCTTCTTATCTTCAACACTTGTTTCTACCTCCCAGTTGGGTGCTCTGCAATGAGACTGGTGTTTCTCTCACTGACAACAGAATTCTCTGCTCCCATAAACTAGCCTATCAGGTGATTAAAGGAGGAGAAGAAGGAGGAGGTGTTTAAGTTGTACTGCTCCGGCTCCTGCTCCCTGATAAAGCTCCCAGATGGCCCCCAGACTCAGCAAGTTTGCTTCCCTCTCCATCCCATTCTGACAAAAGAGACCCCAGAGGAGAGAGGGACACACAAATTGCCTTGCCTCCTTACTCCTCACTCCAGGTGCTGTATATTTTAAACTCAGCGTGAACTGGCCGCTTACTTAGCCTTGAGAACGTAGACCTACCAAATGGGGTCCACCACATGTAGATCCCCAATCTGGAATGTACTTCCATTTCCCTTTTTCATTTTCTACCTTAGTTAAAGCCCAGCTCAGATATTACCTTCTCTGGGAAGGATTCCCTGACCACACTGGCCCATAATATCTCCTACCTCAAAGGTATAAGTGAGATGGTTAGAAAGCACTTTATAACTTCAAGTCATCAGTCACACAGGAATCATGTTCCTGGCTACTGAAAGAACTTGTAGATATGATTGTTAAGCTATTTGGTAGCTTTTAAAAAAAAAAAAGCATAGAGAGGACCCAAGTGGAAGGTGGTATCGGAGATGGGCCAATTCTATCCCAATCTTCCCAAAGCAGAAAGAAAGTTCATTTTCAATCTATAGTCCAATGAGTTTTATTTTTATTCTTAGCAAAATTTTAAAATTCGTTATCAAAGGGACAACTTATATATGCTTAGAAAAAGAAGTATGGATTATTAAGATGCAGCATGAGTTTATTCTGAACAAGCAGGCTGGATCCTTTCCTTTATCGATAAGATTACTGACTGGGGATCAAGCAGATGCCATAGACATAGTGGTGCTGGATTTTGACTTGGCATTTGACAAAGTTACTCATTATGTTTTTGTGGACACGATGGAGAGATGTGAATGGGATGATAGTGCAGTTAGTTGGTTTCAAAACTACTTGAATGACTGAAGTCCAAGAACGATTAATGGACCTTTGCTAACCCTGAGACAATGTTCTAGTGATTTCCTCCCTTGGCCTTGTTCTGTTTGACATTGTCATGAGTTGATTGGATAGAAACATAGCATTATCAAAACTTATTAAATTTGCAAATAATGAGAAGCTGAGAGGGGCAGTTAACATGTTAAATTGAAGAATTAAGATATAAAATAACTCAACAAACTAAAATATTTGGTCAAATAACATAAAGTGAAATTTAATTACTATAAATGTAAAGTGTTTCCCTTGGGCTAAAAAATCAATAGCACCACTGCAGAATTCATAATATACCACAATGATCTGGACTTTTTGGTAGACATTAAGCTCAGTGTAAGTTAACAGGGTGACTTAGCAGCTAAAAATGCTAATAGAGTCTTTTGCTGCATTTATCCAGGCACAATATCTAGAAGGAGAAATGTGCTAGTTCTACTATTCTCTGCCCAGGTTAGCCTACATCAAGAATATTGGCTTCTATTTGAGATCCCATGTTTGAGGAAAGACATCAACAGGCTAAAGTATATCCTGAAGAGGGTAATCAGAGTAGTGGGAAGACTAGAGAGTATATCATAGAGAGATCAGGCACTAGTGACATCTACAGATATATGAAAGGTGTCCTTGATGAAAGCAGTCAGGTTTTCACATACTATAGTCTACAATTCTTTACTATCATACAACTGACTGGAAGATGCAGAGAAAACAAGTTCCCATTGTATTTATGGTTTGTTGACGATAAAAGCACATTCAATAGTGTCAAATATTTCATTAAAAGCTCTCATCAGACAAGATATCTCCTATACATATATCAAAATCATACAAGATTCCTTGAAAGATATAATAACTTTGTCCAACGACCAACCCTATTATTATCAAGTAAGGCATAAATCAGGCAGACACCTGGTAGCCAAAGATATTTTTCATTGCCATGGAAAATCTCCAGTGTGATATCTTGAATGGCTGAGAGATTTGTGTAGGTGGTTGGGTTCTTCAGATGTTTCTGTTTATGAATAACATTTTCTTGAAGGCACCAAGCCCTAGAACCTTGCACAGCCTTCTAAATGATCACTTAATGAGAGATCACAAAAGAGGTTAACCTAATTATCCACTCACAGGAAAAAACCAAGTAGATGAAGAATGCCACTCATCCAGACCATATATACAATTAGGTGGTCAAGTTGCAGAACTTTTCCATCAGTATATACATATATAATGAACAGATATTATGCACAGGAGATGATTGCCTTTGGGAAATTGTTCAGCTCTTTCAATGATACCAAAGCATCTACATTAAAGCAGAAGCCCATCTTTTTAACAAGAAAAATTCTTCTCTTGATGGTATAAGGCTTCAAGTCATGGACCACTGATGGATTCAAGTTGTGGGTCATCTATCTAAAAGCTAAGAGAGAAGCACATAGAGTGAGCATAGTGTAACAGTGTCAACAATGACATACTCAATAGAAGGAGCATAAATCTTATCATCAGAAAATTGTGTGACTATTGTAAGGTCAGATGGTCGTGTGGTAAGGATGATATAGACATACTATGTGCTCCTTGAATATCCATGCATTATCAAGAGAAGGGAATCTCTATTTATATACTGCCTACTATGTGTCAGACACTATACTAAGTACTTTTTACAAATATCTCATTTGATCCTCACATCAACCTTGTGGGGTAGAGAGCTAGAGGAAGTCTTCCAGCATGCTGTATGAGTCGTCTATAGAGAATTTATTGAAGGACATGGACAAGAGTCAAGCTAGATGAGAAGGCATGAATGGATTCACCTAGATCACTGAAAGGAGTGCCCATATCACTGATCATACGTCCATTGAAGCAGGATATTGTGCACTATCTTCTATCCTTGGGTCTTTAACTGGTATCTCCAATTAGATTATGAGCTCCACAAGGGCAGAGACTGGCTCTCATCTTTCTTGCATTACTCATGATGTCCATCTCGGGAACTATAGTTTTCAAATGATTTGAGGTATGTTAGGCAAGGAAGATGGTTTTGGAACATTATAGACCAGAATGTCAGAATTGAGATGAAAGAGAGCTGGTAGACAAACAAGCCCATCTAGGAGCAGTTTGTTGCCAGTTTAGTGAGTATCATGGTATCATTAATGTCTTTCCAAATTTGGATGCTCCATTTTCCCCAGAATACCCCACTTGGCCATGTTTAATCCCTCATATATCATCCTGCTCTCTCTTACTGCTCAGACAATCCTTTCCTGAGGGCTGCCTTGGGCATAGGCACTATTTGGAGCTGCCACACCTGGCACCACCAGTACATCTGAGGCAACTCCAGAAAAAAATGTGGAAAAATATGGTAGAGGAAGGGAAGAAGGGAGGGAGGGAAGGAGAGGGTAGCAAAGGAAAGAAAGAAAGAAGGGAGGGAGGGAAGTAATTGAACAAGGGAAAAAGAAGCAAAGGAGATGACTGAAAAGAGAGGGTAAGTTTATAGGGAACAGATATGGAGTTCTGCCAATAATGGTGGGGTGCTTCTTCATACCAGTTCCTGCTCTAAGTTAGGGTGGAACAATTTTTCTAGATCCAGTCAAGATCATCTCCAGACCACAGGACAGAATGGCAGCAGTGAAAAGAGCAGTGGTCTTGAAGTCAAAAGATAGGAGCTTGAGTCTTAGCTCTAACAGTCACTAGGCTGCATGACCATGGGCAATTTGTTTCACCTGTTTGAGATTCAGTTTCCTCATCTATAAATCGGAGATACTTGCATTCAGCCTGGTTGTGAGGAAAGTGATTTGTCAACTTTAAAAGCTCCATATAAAAGAGCTATTATTCCAATGGCTTGGGGTGGGGAGAAGTGGATGGAAGCTTAACTACCATAGAGTACCAGCCTGGAAGTCCATTCTCTATGGATGAACAAGAAATAAAGTCAGCGTCTCTTTATCCCAAATGGGAAAGAAAACCAGGGCAGCGCCAAAGACCCTTTTGAACCTAGCTTCCTACCACTCCCAATCCAAAAATCCTGGCCATCAGTTCAAGTCCCATTCTGCCATTTCCTGGCTGCATGACCTTGGGCAATTCACTGCTCCCTCTAAGCAGCAGTTTCTTCTTCTGTCAAGTGGATCGCTAGCTTGATAACACCGGTTACTAACCTCACAGTGAAATTTTGAGGACTCAGGAGATAATGCCTGGGGCATGGGTGTTGGGGGGAGAGGAAGGCATTTAGAAAGTTTTTTTCCATATAAATGCGAGAAGGAATTCCCGGGAAAGGTAGACTAGACAGCTGATAAAAAGAGGCCTCGGAGTCAGTCTTCACCCAGCAGGAGAGGTTCCCGCTCCTACTTTGAAGTAGTCCTCTGCAGCCTCTGGGGCCAGCGGAGTGTGAAGTGATGAATTTTATTGGCTCCTCCAAGGCACTGGCCCTATGGGCCCTAGGATCTCATTACCGCCTTCCTGGCTCAGAAGTGAACGCTGCCTGCGCAGGTTCCCACCCCCATCCCTTTACATTACCCCTCCTCCTTTCTCCCCGCGGTGAGTTTGACATTGGCCAGTGACACAGATTGTCAGTCAGTCAGTCATCGCTAGGCCTTGCTTGCTAACTGCATGCAAAATCTTGTGCTGGGCTGTACCGGGGTCCTGGTGGGTGTAGAGGAAGAAAACGATGTGGCATGCAGCCACGGGCATCTCTCGTCCAATTCAAATAATTTAAAAGCATATATTAAGCACCCACTAGAAAGAACATCGGGACCTCGCACATCATTGGGGTTTAATTCATATTGGACATCAAAGCAGGTTTCCTGTGAATTCTGGCTCCCTCTCTCCTGGAGGATGAAATGTAAACTTCTCTGTTTGGCATTGGAAGCTCTCCATGAAACGGGCTCCAGTCTACCTTTAAGTAACATTATCGTGCATTCCTCTTCCCAAGCTCTACTGTCCAACCAAACTGACCTTCTTGCCCAACAAAGACCTTTTCTCACCCCTGTACCATTGCATGGGCTGTTCCCCACACCTGGAACACACTCCCTCCTCATCTCTGTTTTAGAATTTTCTTGTTTTCTTCAAAACTTAGCTAGGGAAGAACTGCTTTTTAAGGGAAGCCCTTCCTGATTCCTCCAGTTGCTCATGCGTCTTCTCCCCCATCCCCCAATTCCATTGCATTTATTTTGCATATACTCACAGAGGTACATATTGAGGTCCCCATAGAATGTACACTCTTTGAAAACAGAGACTATTACATTTTTACTTCTTGTATGCCTACCATTTAGCACAGTGATAGGGATATAAACACTTAATAAATATTTTCAATCCATTAATTGATTATCAGATGTGAATGGGAAATCACTAAGGGCAAAGTCTGCATCTCCTCTATCAGTCTGGCATGCCCCAAGAACTGGAGCTACATCTTCTCCATTAGACTGACAGTTCTCAGACGGTTATGTTTTTCAGTCATGTCTAACTCTTTGTGACCACCATTTGGGGTTTTCTTGGCAAAGATACTGGAGTGGTTTGCCATTTTTTTCTCCAGCTCATTTTACAGATGGAGAAACTGAGGCAACTAGGGTTAAGTGACTTGCCCAGGGTGACACAGTCAGTAAGTGCCTGAGATGGGATTTGAACTCAGGTCCTCCTGACTCCAGGCCTGGGTTCTATCTACTAAGCGATCTAGCTACCTCAGGGACTCTGAATTGCCTATCAGACCTAGGTTCCTTGAGTACAATGAGTATACTGTCTCCCCATCAAACATTAAACAAGACCCCCCCCACACACACATCCCTTACACATAAAAGGGGTTTCATATGCATTTGAAAGTCACCAGAGTTCCAGTGTTATCTTATCTGAATAAGCCTTCCTGAGGGCAGGGATGGTTTGGCTCCCCAGAACCAGGGCATGGTTTCCCCAGTCAGACTAGGGGCTTCCGAAGGGCAGAGACTGGGTCCCCTTCATTCTCTGAAATCTACTTCCTTCTCACGCCTTAGGGCCTGGGACAAAGACTGCACTCACACTGGACACTCCAACCACATTGCCTGATGACCCTTGCACCCTCTCAGCCCATCATCCTCCTCCATCACTCCCCTCTGCTGCCCAGCTGATGGGAGGAGAGCCAAGCAGCCAGATGTCTGCTGAAGGAGAGGCCTCCTCAGACCTGAAGTTCCCAGGCTCCCAGCCTGTGGATCTGTAACCTGATGATTGGAGGGAGGGGATGGGGGCTCACACTGGGTGTTTCAGGAGGCCTGGAAAGCTTGGCCTTCCCGCTCTTGCTTCATTCAGTTCCTGGGGCCTCAGAGGCCTGCCTGTGTCTGTGTATGTGGGAGAGTGAGAGCACTGATGTGCCCCTGGGGAGGTGAAGATTTCACCTCCTCTTCCCTCCAAAAGCCTCAGAGTCGTTGGTTGTCTGAAAACTCTAGTTTCCTCATGGCCTCAGAGAAGCGTGATGAGAACCAGACACAGCATAAGCAGAGGCAGCAGGCGCTGGTGACCAAAGCGTGGGAGGCATGAGTTCTGGGGTCAAATCCCAGCTCCTCCCCTATGGCTCTATGTGACCGTTGGAAGACTAACTGGCCCTGTCTGGTGCTCTGGTCCTCCATCTTTGAAAAAGAGACCCATTCAGGAAGAATTCGGAACTGCCCAGCTGAACCAGTGTGGTTCTCAGAACTCTAGGGGACCCAAAGAGGCTGAACCAGGCTCTTCTCCTTGGGCTGTCCCCTGCTCTCACCTCTCCAGGACCTAGCCTGTCAGGAGTCAGCTGGCTCCAACCTACTGTTCCAGGCTTATTTCTTCCCTTCATGCATTGTTGAGTCTTGCAAACTGGCTGTGTGTGTGTGTGTGAGTGTGTGCACAACCCATGCCATAGCTTGTCCCCAAGCCTTTGCACTGGTTTTGTCCCATGCCTTTTCTCCTCTGTTCCACCTCTTAGAATCCCTAGTTTCCTTCAAAGCTCTGCTAAAGCATGATCTTCTACATGAGACCCTTGCTAATCTTTCAGCTGCTGGTGCCTCACTCCCACCCCCAATAAAATTATCTTGTTATCATCTGTTTATTTTGTAGAGACATATCTGTACATATTTGTCTTCCCTGAGAGATTGTAAGCTGTTCCAGACCAGGATTGTCTTTGGATCCTTCGCATCCAACATAAGACTTACTTAACATGCAAGCAATGATCAATCATGATGAGCACGATTGATAAATACTTGATTGGTCACTCTTGGTGGGTGGCATTATGGAGCATCAAAGCCATCACAAGGTGATAATTCAATAATCAAATTTTGTGACCTTAGATGTCATGAAACTCATTCTTTATGCTCCTTATGAACTAGATGCAGAGCTGAACGGGACCTTAGAACATAAGATGCCAGAAGCCAGGGACAATAAAATGTCAGAGCGGGAAGGGAATTGAGTACACAGAATGTAGTATCTTATGTTAGAACACAGAACAGAGTGCCAGAGCTGGGAGGGACTTTAAAACATGGAATGTTAGAACCCAGGATATAGAATATCAGTATGGCAGGAATCTTAGAAAGCTAGAACACAGAACAAAATGTCAGGGCTGGAAGTGACCTTTGAACATAGAATGTTGGAATCCAGGACATAGAAGGTCAAGGCTGGAAGGGACCTTAGAACACAGAACAGAGTGCCAGGGCTGGGAGGGACTTTAAAACACAGAATATTAGAACCCAGGACATAGAATATGGAATGTTATATCTTAAGTCTGACTCTTGGCTCAGCTGGGCAGTCCTAGGGATACTCTTTATTTCCATCCTCATTTTTCCAGGCCACAGGTCCTCTGGGGACCCAAAACCCTTTGGAGGGGGGGCGATCCACAAGGTCAAAACTATTTTCATAATAATAGTAAGATGTTATAATTTCTAATACAATAAATATCCGTAGATATAACCCATATAAACAAAATCTCTTCAGAGTGTTCAATAATTTCCAAAGGGATCCTGGGACCAAGAAACTTGAGAACCACTACCCTAGGGAATATAGGGTGAAATGAATCGATCCACTAGAATTTTGTTCAGAAGGTAGAAGGTCCAGGGGCTTGTGTTTCTTCCTTCTCCCCACCCTACCTCAGCTCCCCATTTCTACCCCCAAAAGCAAGTAGGTTGGTATCCCTTCTGCCCCCTAAACTTAGGGTTTTGACGTAGAACTCTGGATTTGGAACCCAAATTCCCAGGTTCAAATTCTATCACTATTCCCCTGTATGATCCTGGGCAAAGGCATATAATGTCTCTGGGGCTCATTTTCCTCTATGCTTGGATCCATGTATTTCCTCTAATGGTGCAGATGTCACCCCATCCATGTCTCCTTATCCTATAGGACTATATTGTCCATTGTTCTCCAGTGAATCCCCCACAGACAGGGGAAGGAGGACACCCAGCATGCAAAAGGCTTTCCTCTGGATCTTTTGGCATTGCAGGACACCAGGAGAGCACAAGGAGCTGTCCACTATCTATCACTAGTGTCACCCCTGGACTGGTCCACCTCCTTTCCTATCATTAATCTCTCTGATGCTGTATTTTACATCTCTTCTTTTGCTCAAGCCTTCATTTGGTGGCATGTTGCAGCCTACCCCCTCCCACCATACATCTCTTTACTGGCCTTTGAGTGACCCACAATTTTAATTCTTCAGAGACTATGCTATTCCATGACTCAAAGTCGTACAATATCACTGGAAGAATATTGATGTTAAAAACATGGGCCTTTGCTCTAGGGAGGAGCTTGGCCCATTTCCCAGATATCATCCAGCCTGTTCTCCACAGAATCTTCCTCTGATGCCTGATTGGAACAAAAAGAAGATTACAGCTTCCAAAAGATGTTCCTTCAGCTTGGGTTTTCTCAAGGAAAAGCACAGTCACAGCATCATGCGTACTTTCCAAAGATGAGCCCCACTCAGACAAAAGAGGCTCATCAGCAGCAGGCTGGACATTCAGTGATGAATCCTTTGGTCATGAAAATCCATTAAACTCATTTTTTTATCTGTCCAAAATAGATGACAATAATTATGTTCTATGTATACTGCCCATTGCACAGGTCTGTCCTGAGAATCAATCAACAAACATTTATTAAGCACCTACTGTATGCTAGTCACTGTACTAGCCAATGAGGATACAAACACAAAGAATAAAACCATCTCTGCTTTCAAGGAGCTTTCACTTTAACAGAAGAAATAAAAAGTTAATATATAACATACAGACTGGATATAACATGAATAAATACAGTGGTTTCGGAGGGAAGACATAGCAGATGGAAGGATTAGGAAAGGCAAATTAATATAGGCTACATATGTGAAATCATGTAAAACATATTTCCATGAACAAATATTATTCTTTGAAGAGATCCATAGGCTTTACTAGACTGCCAAAGGAATCCACAGCACAAAAAAATATTAAGCAGCCCCAGTGTTGATAGATAAATGATACTGCTATTGTTCTGTTGTATCTAACTCTTTGTCACCCCCTATTTGGGATTTTCCTGTTAAGATACCAGAGTAGCTTGCCATTTCATTCTCCAACTCACTTGATAGATTAGGAAACTGAGGGAAACATGTTTAAGTGACTTGTCCAGGGTCACACAACTAGTAAGGATCTGAGGCCAGATTTGAACTCAGGAAAAAGTCTTCCTGATTTCTAGTGCAGTGCTCTATCTACTGTACTACCTAGCTGTCCTAGATAAATGATAGCTAGATTAAATGATAGATAGATAGATAGATAGCTGGATTAGATAGATAAATAGATACATGGATAGATAGTTGGATAGAGGGATGGAGATAGATGGATAGATAGATAGACAGACAGGTAGATAGTAGAGACCGACAGAAAGACAGAGATAGATAGATAGATAGATAGATAGACAGAAAGACAGGTAGATAACACATTTGGTAGGTGCTTACTATGTTTCAGGCATTTTGCTAAACTTTGGGGCAGGCAAAGATAGGAAAGCAAGACAGCCTCTGCCTCAAAGAGATTACATTCTAACAGGGGAAGAAAACCAGTAGAGAAATGCTGGATTGGGGAGTGGAGTATGTGACAGGAGGCGGGGACACTTTGGGCTAGGCCAGGTAAGAAACAATGAAAGCTCAGCATCAGAAGTCAGAGAAGCAGGGGAAAAGGTTCAAGGTTCTTATAAGAGGGATTAGAGGATGATGACTGGGGTGGTGAATGGGAAGTGAGGTGGAGGACCTGGAACCCAGCAAGATAAGACAAAAGCTCATCTTTTGCTGCAGATAGTCAAATGATGTCTGGGACAGGAAGAATTTTGCAACCTCCCAAATTCTATAAATATCAATTGTTATATGCCCAAGCTTAGGGCATCATACCCAAGCTCAGACTCTATTGAAAAGTCATGAGATCGCAGATTTAGAGCAACAAAGGCCCTCTGGGACCCAAGAAAACCAAAGTTAGGTGACTTGTCTAAGGTCACACAGTTAATGAATGTCGTGGTTGGGAGTTCAACCCAGCCCCTGTGACAACGGCTCTTTTCATTACCCCACACTGCCTCCCATACAGAGTCTGCCCTTCATACAAAGTTGTGCCACATGGCCTTGGAAAAACCATTGGCCCTCTTTTGTTCTCAAGCTCCACTGTTCTCTGCCTCTCTGGGGCTGCTAAGCTCCTTCTCACCTGCACTGAAGACAGAAGCAATTGCTCTGCTTTGATGAGAGCTCCTTTGCTAACCTCCATCCCTCCTTAGCTCCCAGGAGTATTGCTATCTCTTCGACTAATTGACTAATCGTCTGGGGCCCCGATAGGAGCCTGGTCTAGACATGACCTAGTCTGGTAGTGTCGTAGGAGCTGGGCTCTCATTAAGCCCATCTGCCCTCTGTCCTACTCCCTTACCCCCTTCACCTTCCAGATCCAGCCCTTGTTTGAGAGGGGTAGGATTAAAGTCCCAGGTTGACTTTGCTTACCTGACCCATTATCCTGGAAGGGAAGCCAGGATGGGCAGATAGACAGGCAAGGGTTTCACCTTGTTGGCTTTCAGGGGTTAGGGGAAAGAAAAGCAGAGAGGAGGCCTGGAAAAGCTCAGAACCAGGACAGGGAGCAGGGAGAACCATGAAAGGAATATGGCTGAAATGAATGGAGGGAGAGAGAGACCAAAACTCAGTCATAAATCACAGATTTAGATAAGTAAGGGACTATAGAGGCCAACTCATCCAATACCATTTTACAGGTGATGAAATTGAGGCTCAGAGAGTTTGTTCAGTTATCCAGGTAATTATCAGAGACAAAATTTGAGCCCAGGTCCTTCTGACTTCAACTTCAGTGCTCTGCTATATCATCCTGACTCTTTAATTCATTCTTCTCTTAAGCATTTTTTCCTGAAAAGTGGATGTATGCATTGAGACGATTAAAGTCAAAGAAGGAAGGAAGGAAGGAAGGAAGGAAGGAAGGAAGGAAGGAAGGACAGAAGATGTTAATTGCATCTTGTCCCAGAGAAGAGAATGTTAGAGTGGAGCCATAACTAGGACAGGGCAGTTGGTGCTTTTTCTCAGGGAGACAACAGAGGGACAGGAGAGTGCCTTTTCTTCCTGTCGTGATCTGGAGACCATTGTCCCCACTTCTTGCCTTACCCCCCTGCCCAAGACAAGCCTTCTCCTCCCCTGAAATAGACCAGACTCTGGGAAATGGTCTATGACTGTACCTGCAATCAGATTATCATCCATCTCCCCACCCTCACTCCTTTTCCCTAACTGTTATTGTTTCAGATAAATATATTCCTAGATATGGCTCTGAGTTTAAGGGTTGGGTAAATGAAGTAAGATTACTTTGAACAGGGGCAGGGAATATCTATTCTTAGGGCTTACCTAAGAGGGATCATAGAATTCTTGAATTCCAGTGTTGGAAAAGACCTCAGGCATCAATTAGCTGAACCACTAGCTAAACAGGATCCCCCATTACAATATTCCTGAAAAGAGATAATCCAACTTCCACTTGAAAACCCCCCATGGGAAATTCACTCCCCACTCCTCCCCATTCAAACCAGGCAACCCATTCCACTTCTAGTCCTGTTAGGAAAGTTTCCTGTATAATGAGCAAAAATCTCTGTCGCTGTATCTTCTGCCCGTTAATTATGGTTCTGCCCTTTGGGGTTGTTTGGAAAAGTCATTTTACCTCTTTAACCTTAATTTCCTATTCTATAAAATGAGGGGCTGGTAATAGATGATCTTTCAAGTCCCTTCCAGCTCAGAATTCTGTCTGATTCTATCATCCTATAGCTAATCTCTTATCCACTCTCTTCAGATGCTTGAAGACACCTAATATGGCTCATTAAGTTTTCTCTTCTCAAGGTGAAGCATCCCCAAAATCCTCATCCAACTATGTGAGCCACTTGTCAGTTGCCCCTGACATGGCAGACCAGGTTTACTTTGATCAGTCCTGGCAGCAATAATAATCTTTACGGTTTATTTTACCTTCACCATACGTCTCCCATGAAATAGTAGTAAGAGCATTGGCTGTAGAATCAGCAAAGACCTAGTTTTGACTCTCACCACTTATGTGACCATGGGTAAAACCCCCTAACATCTCTAAACCTCAACCTCCTTATCTGTAAAACTGGAGAAAATGAAAGCTAGACTACTTGCCTTCCCAGGTTGCTGTGAGGATTAAATAAAAGTAAAAAAATAAATAATAAAAAAGTAAAAATAAATAAAAGTAAAACAAACTATAAATTCCAGCTCTTATCTTCAGTATTTGCTTCCTGTCTGCCCATAAGAGCAGAGAAAAAATTAAAGTCATAGAAGGGACATAAAGAGGTGTTCTTGGTCCAAGACCGGGAAGGAGACAGTATCACAAATGGTACAATACAACCCTTTACAAAAAAAATGGTCTTGGGGTAGCTTTTCTCTGGAGTCTCCTCTAACTCAAACATTTTGTGTTTTGTTTATTAACATTCTATGCTTAGTATTGCAGCATTCTAGACCCTTTGTTTGAAAATTCCATGATCTAAGATGCCATTTAGCTTTGACAAGCTATGTTCTGTGGTCCAACACTATCTGTGATTGATATTCTGACCTTCCATGTTCTAAATTCCCTTCTAACCTGGGGAGTTTATGATCTAAGAAAAGTGTTAGTGGTAGAACTGGATTAGACACCAATTATGCTGATTTCTGGAATTCTGCTTCAGCCACTATAATCGTGTGTGTGTGTGTGTGTGTGTGTGTGTATTATATGTGACTACTCATAAATAGCTGAATGGGCACATAATCATCTCAAGTCTGTGTTCCAAGACCACAGGGTTCCTGGCTCCCAACCTGAGATACAAGCCGGATGAAAACCTTGACCCCTTAGGTGAAAACATCCCAGCCCTATCCTGGGAGTTCCTTCCTTTTTCTTCTCCACCCTCATACCCCCTCACTTCTCTGTTTCCCGTGACACTCACTCAGTCCACCCAATGTACCAAACCCACTTCCCAGGAGGTTTTCTGCGTCTGACACCGGAGGTCCATCTCAGAGTGAGCTGGCTGTTTGGAACAGGCTCCCTTTGTCTCGCTGAGTGCACCTGTAGTGTTTCACAGACGGGTGAGTCAGCTCTTGGCAGGTTGCTGGGGGTATCCACTCTAAATGATCTAAAGTTTGAAAGAAAACTTTTCTTTCCCTTTTTTCTCCTCTTTCCTCTCTCCCCTCTCCACTGGCTTTAATGGGACCGTAATCTCTACAAGGCTGCAATGGAACATCAGTGTCTTGCCAGAATTTCCTAAGCCTCCTTAAATGGGAGGCAGGGTGAGACAGGAGGACCCAGGGTTGGGGGGCAGTGAGGGAGAGGGATGGATGGATGATTGTTCAAGAGCACTGGTGTAGTTTCATAACGTGTACTAAAGGTCATGTATTTTAACTCATAGAGAATTCCTCAGATCCCTTACTTAGGGCCTCTTTATTCTAACTTTACAAATAATTTTAATAAGTTTAATGATTTCATTTCCCTGGGTGTACCAGGTTAGAAGCAGAATATTAAAAGCAAGGGGGCTAGAGGTAGGTATTTTGTCTTTAAATGACAACTCTTTCAAGAGCACTGGGCTTGACTGAATTCGGTCCTATAATACCTCTGTGATCTCGACTTCTTTCCTGGGCTTCAGTATCTTTCTCTATAATATTCAAAGAACACAAGGCAGCATTCTGAAGAAGAAAGAGTACTGGATTTGGAGTTTGGGAAACCAAGATTTGAAGCTTAATTCTGTGATTTATATTAGCTATAAGACCTTGGGTAAGTCATTCATTCTCCTTCTCTGGGTCTTTGTGTCTTCATCTGTAAAATGAGGCTGTTGACTTTCCCTTTTGGGGAGTTAGATTGTCAGCCACCCATTTCCCACTTAAAATAGCCTCTATAGCCTTATTTATGCTGACTGATTCCAACCGAGTACGATGTAGGAATGCTGGATAATAAATCTCTAAGGACATAGCTATAGAGCTTTGATGCAGAGTTTTATCACCAAGACTCTGTGGTGATAAAGTCATTATAGTTTACATTAAAATTTTCTGTCCTATTAGATCCCAACAAGTTCAAGGAACTAAATAATCATTTTTCTTCTCCCTCTACCTCCTTTCTTTCTTCCTTCTGCTACCTGCTCAAAACTAGAGCCAACTAGCTCTCTATTTAGAATGTTGTCCAACATAGATGTACTGAATCCTATAGACTGTGCATACAATTGCATCCACTGGGCATTCTTCATTCACTTGGTTTTTATTCTGTGGATAGTTGAACCAAATGGGCAGCTAGGAAGTAAAGTGGGTAGAGCAATGCGCTTGGAATCAGGAAGATTCATCTTCCTGAGTTCAAATCTGGCCTCACACTTACTAGCTGTGTGACCCTGAACAAGTCACTTAATTCCCCTTACCTCAATTTCCTGATCTGTAAAATGAGCTGGAGAAGGAAATGGCAAGTCACTCCAGTATCCTTGACAAGAAAACCCCAAATGTGGTCACAAAGAGTTGTATACAACTAAACAAGTATAAGTTGAACCAAATTCTTCTGAGGTGTTATAGATCTTCCCCCATCTCTCAGCTCTCTTCTTGTTTCAGGTATTACCATCTTAGCACAAAATTTGTTTACTTTTAAAACTTCTTTCTATTTTGTGGCTGTAGAGAATACTCAGTAGCCTAATGAATATTCTGCAATTTTCTGAGACTTGATGAAATCAACACAATGAACATGACAGAAGAAGCTAGGGGATCTTGGGATTGCTGGGGAATTTATTTTCAATTTGGATTCTGCATTGTACATTCTGTAAGACAATGGCAAATATCTTTGAGGAGCATATACTGCCCTTTCTTAATACAATGAGGCAAATGAAACTTTGTAGATAATATTGAGTTTTGAAGGATGAAACTCATGAATGGATATACTTTCTCTGGCTTCTGAGAAGTGAAACTAATTGAGATATGCCAAAAATGTATTTAAAAATATATGTACCAAAATATATATATATACTCTGCTTTTAGCAGAATGAGATCTCTAGCTGAGGAGCAGATATTTAAAGTACCCCCCACACCAGTATACTTTGTCTCTGTGACATTTTAAAAAATTGTATAAGCATCATCTATATCCTTTATCTAACTAGGTGGTCTGTGTAATACTCCCTTTGCTTCTCTCTTTTTTTTACCCTTGTCCACAGGCTTTCTATCATGCCTCCACACTTAGTTTCTAGATTTCTTGTATATTTTTTTAACCTTTTTTTTAGACCTAGTTATTTTGAACAGGGTATCCTCCATAAAGAATTCCATTAAACTGTCTCCTTGTGCTGTTTCAAGTACACTTCGTTCATCTATATATTTATCTATTTCTATAAATATATACATACACACATATGTGTGTGAGTCTATAAGTATTGTTCCTGGACATTCCTCCTGCTGTTATCTTTGTTCTCTCTTTCCTATGGGGATTATATGAAGGAAATCCACTATTATTTTATTTGTCATTGGATTGTCTTATCCTGATTTCAGACTAGCCCTAGTTAATAGTGGATAGAGCACTGATCTTGAAATGATGATGAAAATTCTCTCCATTATCTAGATTGGTAAACTAAGGTCTGTAGTAGAGCAGTCATCAGAAGCAAAGTCTCTTACCTCCCAGCTCAGGACTATCCTGGCCAGGCTCCATGAAGGTGAATAGCAAGATACAACCCTGGTTGTAAATACATGTCAGACCAAAGGGTTAATCCCAGAGAGTGTGGTAAATAGAACTTCTGTGGCTGAGAAAAGGGCTCTTTATGGTCTGCCTCTCATCCCACAAGCACCTGGCTGGGAGAAGAGTCTGCTTACCACCGTTCCCTGAACTCCCCACCACCACCACCACTATTGGAGAATGAGTACCATGTTTACAAGTTCATGGACCAAACAGATCCAAATGTGCATCCAACCCTTCCTATCCTATATACACATGCACACACACGTGTACCCAGGCATGTTACCACCACCGACTCACCCCCTGCCCTAGCCACAGAGACAGAAAGTGAGGGGGTGAGACAACCACAGACCCTCTAACCAGCTGGCAGAAACCCCAATCAATGACCCAAGGAGGACCTGTGGTCTGCCCAGGGGGTGTTCAGAACCAGTCATGAAGATTGCAGGGCCCCAGACCAAACTACACAGAGCTACAGATGAATAGTTTGAACTCAGAAGTGGAAAAGGTGATTTTTCCCTTCCCCTCTCCCTCTCCCACAACTTATGTCA
Source organism: Potorous gilbertii (assembly GCA_028658325.1). NCBI lineage: Eukaryota > Metazoa > Chordata > Mammalia > Diprotodontia > Potoroidae > Potorous > Potorous gilbertii. The sequence goes on from CM053770.1 coordinate 325,617,706, forward strand.
GCCCCTCCCCCAATCTTTAGAGCTCTACACCCTCTTTTTCCCCTCAGTACTCCACATCCTCATTCCTTCTCTTTTACATCTCCTAGTCTAATTTCACATCTCCCCTAGTGGAATCTCTCTCAGTCTCTCTCTGTGTGTTCCAGTCTCCTACCCTTTCTCCTAGGTCTCCTAGCCCTTTTTGTACTCCCTTGAATCCATCTTCCCTCTCTATTAGTGCCCCTAGGTTCCCTCTCCTCTCCCTCAGGTTCTGTCTTATATATTCATAGTTTCCTAACTAAACTCCCTAACTTAGTTTAACTAAACTCGAAGGTCCTTGGGTTTATAGCAAGGCTTACCTGATGTTTCTGGCCAGAGAAGCAACCAGAGTGACCATGGCCTTGGCTCAGGGCCTGGAAGGTTAGGTCTGAGGTGGATGTACTCAGGGGGGATTTGTTTATTTTGTACCAGGGAACCAGTGACCAGAAAGTTCCAGTGGTGCCATGAAGGACCTCCTCCCCACCTCCAGTGATTTCCCCACAGCTCCCAGTTCTCCTCCTCCTGCCCCAGGCCAGACTTTAGGGCACTGCTGCTCTGTTCTTCCTGTGAAAGTTCAGACAGAGTAGGGTCCCCTAGATACCCTCTCACCCAAACAGTTCATGCTCATTTGCCCTAGGGAAACGGGAATTCCACCTTCCCCCTCATCTACCATTTACTTAGACTCTGGTAAGGTTTTGACTCTCTGAGCAAGTGAAATGCAAGCATTCTCCCACAGTGCATTCATTCACTCATTCATTCATTCGTTCCACAAATATTTACTGAACTCCTACTCAGAATCAGCAGGGGTTTATGGAAAGGACAATAGACTCTTGGTCAGAAAAACTGGGGCTTGATTCCTGGGTTTTCCCCTTAACCAGCCTAGTAATTCACTTCTCTTCTGATTCTGTTTTTACCCTTTTATTAAATGCAGATAGCGATCCTACCCTGCTTCCCACCCAATGTGATTATAAAGCACTAACTGAATGGAACCTCTGTTATTCTTACTACATGTTGTAGTTATCTCTATTTGAGTTTTCTCCCCTATTAGACTATAAGCATCTTGAGGACAGGAATAGAGTCTTGTCTAAACTTTTATTCTTTCATTCTTTCTAGAAATTCTTATATAAATATAAGACACCTACATCAGATTACATGCCATTTGAAGAAGAGAGGAGACGAGGGGGTGGAAATTTAGAACTCAAAATCTTATAGAAGTGAATGTAGAAAACGAAAAACAAATAAATAAAATTTTGAAAAAAGGTAGTATAAACGATAGGTAGATATGTATTCCTGTGGAATAGATAGATAGATAGATAGATAGAGCATTTGTTAAATGCTTTGGTGTCTTTGAAGATACACCCATCAAATCTACTCCAAGGGTGTTCCTTGGTGATGGGAAAGGGGAAAGGGGGAAAGGTAGAAAGGGAAAGGCATGAGCCAAATCAAAGACTATCTCTTCTGTTACTGCTCTGGCCTCAGATCATCACATATCACAGAATACCTGAACTAGTAGGGTCTTCAGAGATCATATCTGACCCATTTATTTTGTAGGGGAGTAAACTGAAGTCCAGAGAGGTTCGCCTTGCCCAAAGTCACATGACAGGTTAATGGCAGAACAGGAATTAGAACCCAAACTTCCTGACAACCATTTCAGGACACTTTTCACTGTCCTAGATGCCTCCCTAAGAACAGTAATGTGATGGGAGTAAACTTAACTATTGACACATCTGAACTGATGACAGCTATCACCTCTCTAACCTTGACTCAGTTATCTATGTGTTCCCTGAGGACCCCTGTTGTTCAGTCATTTTGCAGTCCTGTCTGACTCTTCATGGCCTCATTTGAGATTTTCTTGCCAAGATATTGCAGTGGTTTGCCATTTCCTTCTTCAGGAAACTGAGTTAAGTGATTTGCTCAGTATCACACACAGCTAGTAAGTATTTGAGTCTGGATTCGAACTTCAGTCTTCTTTACTCTCTGCCTGGCACTCTATCCGCTGTGCCAACTAGCTGCCTAGGCTCCCCAAAATGGGGAGAGCAAGGAAAGGATAGCCAGAAACCACAAAACTATAAGTCAAACTCAAAAGTAACATCAAGGAAAAAAATTCATCTGCTTTTCCCAGGGGAGGCAAATTAGCCCCCATGTAGAATTACTCACTAGTGGAAAATAGTAAAGGGCTCAGCAGGGTCAGCTCAGTGGTACTTAGTACAGGGCTCTAGGCCTGGAAACAGGGAATCAGGAAGACCCATCTTCCTGAGTTCAGATCTGATCTCAGACACTTACTGACCCTGGGCATGTCACTTCACCCTGTTTGCCTCAGTTTCCTCATCTGTCAAATGAGCTGGGGAGGGAAATGGCAAACCACTCCAGCATCTCTGTCAAGAAATCCCAGAGAGAGTTTGCCTGAATCAACTGAGCAAAAGTTGAACTGTACACACGACCGAAAAAGACTGAACAACAAGGTTCATCAATTCAGCTAGGGTTATTAATCACCCCTTCACTCTGTGCTAGTACCATATTAATTGCCAAGAACACAAAGACAAAAAAGGAGACAGTTCTTGCCTTCAAGGAGCTATCATCCTACTGGGAAACACAAAGTGTATAGAAATAAGCAAATACAAAATATTGGGAGAGAAATAAGGAATGGACATGTGAATTTGTTGGTAAGGTTAACTCAAGTTAAAGAAACCCCATGCGATACAAATGTTTCCTATAGAAATAAAATAAATACAATTATTTAAAGAGAAGCACTGACAACTGAGGGGAGAATAGGGAAGGACATGAGCTGAGCCTTGAAGCAAGCCAAAGTTCTAAGAAGCAGAGATGAGGAGAGCGCATATTCCAAATGTGGGCAAGAACCTATGCAGAAAGCACAGAGATGGGACATGGAACGTCATATCCACAGAGAGTGGCAGGTGTGTGAGTTTGACTGGAGTTTAGAATACCTAAGAATAATGTAGAAATGCCCTGGAAGGATAGATTAGAGACAGGCTGGGATTGGTGAGGTCCAGCAAGTCTTTGAATGTCAGAGCAGCAAAGTACCTTAGAGACTGGAGGGTTAATCTAACCGTGTCATTTTACAGAAGGGGAAAATGAGATCCAGAGAAAATGGAAAGACCAAAGAGTGGCTCTAGGGTACCCTTCTTGAGCAAGATCCACCAAAAGACTTGACTCTGGATTGGAAATGTTGAGAAAGACAAAACTGAAAGGGTCTCCCTAACATGTCCCCTTCCATTTTAATATTTGTCTTTGACAATATAGCTTTCTAATTTTTTCAATTATCAAGCATTTTTTTCTGCCTCCCTACATACAGAAGAAAGGAAGGAAGGAAAGAAGAAAGAAAGAAGGAAAGAAAGAAAGGGAAAGAAAGAAGGAAGAAAAAAGAAGGAAGGAGGAAAAGAAGAAAACAAAGAAGGAAAGGAGGAAGAAAAAAGAAGGAAGGGAAAGAAAGAGAATCTTTGTATCATATAAACAGTCAAGCAAAACAAATTTTCTCATTGGTCAAATCCAAAAATGTGCTTTCCATTCAGCATATTTTCTGAATATGTTCATCACCTCACCTGTCATCAAGTAGGACAGCATTCTTCATTGGTCCTCTAGATCATGTTTAATCGTTTTATTGATTGGAGTTCTTAAGTCTCTCAGAATTGTTCATTTTTACAATATTGATATCATAGTAAAAATTATTGTCCTGATTCAACTTACTTCATTCTGCATCAGTTCATACAAGTCTTCCCAGGTCTCTCTGAAATCATTCCCTTCATCATTTCTCACAGAATAAGAGTATTCCATTACATTCACATATCACAATTTCTTTGGCCATTCCCCAACTGATAGTCACTCCCTTAGCCTCTAGTTTCTTTGCCACTCCAAAAAGAGTAGCTAAAATATTTTTGTACCTATGAGTCCTTTCTTTGATCTCTTTGGGGTATAGGACTAATAGTAGCATTGCTAGATCAAAGGGCACTCACAGTTTAGTAACTTTTTGTGCATAATTCCAAATTGCTTTCCAAAAGGGCTAGACCAATTCACTGCTCCTTCAACAGAGCATCAATATGCTTGATTTTCACTTTATTTTTTTGTTAGCTGGAAGGGAAAATGTACCTGATTTTCCACAGCCCCTCCACCATTTGTCATTTTCTTTTCTGGTCAGCTTTGTCAGATTAAGGCAACTCCAAGGTTCCACCTCATACCCATCAGATTGGCAAAGCTGATGAGAGAGAAACAGAGAGACAGAGAGAGAAAGAGACAGACAGAGACAAAGAGATACACACACGTATACACAGTATCTTTATTGCAATGATATAGCAGTACTTGTTGTTGTGATAAGACCTTAACCTAAAAAGGCCAGGGTTTTCCATTGCATCCTGAGCCATCTCCAGTCGTCATGATGACTATCAGGCCACTGGACCCAGATGGCTCAGGAGAAGAAAGTGAGATTGATGACCATACACAGCCCTCCCTCACCCAAATCAAAGTCAACTGCAAGTCATGTCATCATCTTACTGTCATGGTCCTCTTCAAGAACGAAGAACAAACACAGCAACAAAAATAATAGTAGTATTTACCTAATAAAGAGTGTTTAAAAGGCATCAAGAGCTATACAATGTATTGCATATTATGCAGTTATGTATGTATGTGTTATAGTATCCAAAAGGCAAATTCCCATCCATAACTAGGTGCATCTCCTACATTACAATGTTCATAAGCACTGGTATATGAAGGTAACATCATAAATAACACTTCAAACATTGTGCCAACCAAAGAGCACATCAGAGGATGTGGGTTGCAGTCTTGGTTATGTCACTTTGTACTTGTGTGACCTTAGACAAGTCACTAGTCTCTACACTTCATTTTCCTTATCTGTAAGGTATGGGGCTTTAGACTAGGAGTGGCCTCTGAAGGCTCTTCCAGTTCTAAATCACATAGCCACCATGGATTTGAGTTGAAAGGACCTCAGAGGGCATATAGTTCAATCCCTTCATTTTACTGCACTTAGTACACTGCCTGGCACCTAGTAGGCTCTTCATAGCTACTTATTGACTCACTGACTACTTTTGAGGCAACTGAGTCATAGGATAGTTAAATTCCTTGCTCAAAGTCAAACAGATAGAAAGTGGTAAAAATTCAGGTCTTGAATTCAGGTTGAGGTTCACTGTTCTACCCACCATCCCAGACGGATGATGCCACCATGCCAAAAAGGGAAGACAAAAACAGTTCCAACTAATTTCAAACTTGTTTCTGTGGTCAAACTTAAACCTAGAGTTGACTTCCTCCAAGAAACCTTTCCTAATTGATCTTCCCCATCCTTGGTTGACTTTACTCAGCATAGATATCCTCAGTTTACCTTAAAAGGCAATGTTAATTTCCATCTAATTCCGTCTATTTTCAAACTTGTTTCTGAGGTCAAAAATTGACTTCCTCCAAGAAATATTTCCTAACTGATCTTCCTCATCCATCGTTGATTTTACTCAGCATAGATTTCCTCAGTTTACCTTTAAGACAATGTTAATTTGGGATCCATGTGATAGATTTTAGGAGAGGTCCTTAAATTTGAATGGGGAAAAATAAATCTTTATTTCGATATGGTTGATTTCCTTCATATTCCTATGTATTTTATTGTATGTATTTAAGAAAATTATTGACAAGAGATCCAAAGGGTTGATTAGACTGCCAAAGGGGCCTTTGATACAAAAAAGGGTTCTACAGTCATTCATTTGTGGGTGGCATGACTTTGCATATTGAACCATTTCCCTGTGTGTGTTCTGTGCTCCTCTTCCCGAATCCTGGGATAGATGCTTGTCTGAGCCAGGGTAGATAATTTAGTGCCTTGAAGCAGAGGGATGGACATGCAGTCCTCTCTAGGGGACTCTTGATGGCTCTAGGGAACACCACTAGATGAGTGGCTCTGGAAGAGGGAGGCAGGCAGTGTTCCTGAAAATAACCCATCCTGTCTGTCCTAGGTGAGATGGAGGCAGGGGTTGGAGAAAGAGTGTCCTGAACCCCCTTGGACAGCCTTTCTGGTGGAAAGGGAGCAAGAAGGGAATCAATAGGGTCAGTAAAGGGTCTCCTACCTTGGCTAGTAGTGCCTTCTGCTGGCCTCTTTCTTAACCAAATAGTCTAATTCTAAGAAAGCCACAGGGATGGGGCTAAAAGGTCCATGGGACTGGGGTCTGTGGTTCTTTTTGCCTTCTCCTTCCTGTGTTGGTTGCCAGCTCCCTCTGCTGGGCCTGGATCCCGGGAGGTCAGGCAGGATGTGCTCAGTCACCAGTAGCTGCCGTTCTCTGTCTGCACCCCCACACCACTCTTACCGGGCTGAGTATGGGGCCCTCCCTACCCACACGCCCATCACAGGACAAGACCACCTGCTGTGGCTCTCCTGACTGATCTTTTCCCAGCTCTCAAGGGAAGGGTGTGGTATTGATGGAATGACACTAGTGTTCTTAATGCGTATGCATATATACACACACACAAACACATACACACACACATATACACATATATCATCACCTCTGACATTTATTACTTGTATGACCTTGGGTAAGACACTTCAACTTCATGGGCCTTAGATTTCTTAGCTATAAAATGGGGAGATTGAACTGGAGATCTTTTAAGGTCCCCTGAAGCTCTAGATTAGGGGTTCTTAACCTGAAGTCCACAGACTCCTCCTCCCCATTCAGGGTGTCTGTGAATAAATTTCAGAGTATGTGAGAATGGATGGGGGAAATATACAGCTTTACTTCATATATTTGGTATCATTTGTAATCCTGTGTATTTTACAGGTTTAAATATATCCTTCTGGGAAAGGGGTCCATCAACTTTACCAAACTGTCGAAGAGTCAGTGTCACCAAAAAGCTTAAGAACTCCTGATCTTGATCTTTGATTAGAGTTGAAAAGGACCTTGAGGATCATCACCCCCTTGAGCATCAGTTTCCCCATCTGTCAAATGAACATAATGCTGGTACGATCTGTCTACCTTCATAGGATTGACTAGGAGGAAAGTACTTTGTAAACTGCAGAGATATCTAGAAATGGGAATATTGTTGTTAATATTATTTCTTATATCCTCAACTAAAGCCTTAGCCCTTTCTGATAACCTTATTTTTGCCATCAGAGTTCTGCGTATTTAGAATGGCTTCAGAGGTCTGCCTATGGACCGATTGCATGTGTCTCTCACCTGAAGACCAGTCCAGGTAGGGTCAGAGAGGATCCTCATGATAAATCTGACCATTGGATGAGTAATTTTTGTTTTTTCAGTCAGAGCAATTTAGAAAGGGATCACAGTCTGCACTGAAGGAATGAGTATCCATATTCTTGAAATTCCACATCTTTTGAAGCACTGGTATTATCTAGGCCAATCTGCTGTCTCTCCCTCCTGACCCCCATTTTTTAAAAGGAAGAAATGATCACAGACAGGTAGCCCAGGTCTTGTGACTCAGTGGTGCAATGAAAAGAATACAACCTTGTAATCATACAACTATGGAACTAGAGGCCATCTGGTCTAACACCTTCATTTTACAGATGAAGAAACTGAGTCCTGAGGAAATGAAGTGGCCTGGGTTCACAGAGTCAGTAAGTTTTGGAAGTGGGATTTGGGCCAGAGCTGTCCAACTTCAGAGACAGTAAGTACTCTTTCCACCTGAGTTCAAATCCTGACTCCCCTTCTGACTACCTGTGTGACCTCAGGCAACTCATTTAACTCCTCTGGGTCTCAATGCTCACATTTATAAAATGAGGCAATTGGACTCAATGACCTCGAGTCCTTTCCAGATCTAAATTGAGGTCCTGTGTTCCTATGATCCAATCTCAAATTCTTTCCAAATCCCACACTAATGATCTAATTCTGTTTGGTTTTGTTTTTTCCTAAAGCTTTCTCAGCTGCCCCTTCCCTGGTGCCCCTTGTCATCTGCTCTCCACCTGCTTGCTCAGGCGATCTCCACCCAAGAGCCCAAGTGAGCATGGTGCCAACCCAGCCCAGGCTCTGGGCACAGCATGGCCTCAGGCAAGAGCCTCTCTGACCTTAATAGCGCCAGGACTATCTGTTATATTCAGTCACGGGGGAAAGGTGACAAGGATGGGGACGTGACTGTCTTACTGAGCTCCACCCACCTTGGGCACAGGCTGGCAGGGACACCAGAGAGCCAGGGTGACCCATGACATCAGCATACATGACTGTCAGCCACAGCACAGCTCTCTCTCTCTGTCTCTCTGTTTATCTCTGTCTGTCTCTCTCCTCCCACCTGTGCTCACTGAGTCAGCCTGGTCTCTATCTCCAAGGACAAGAAGGGAGAGAAGGGAAAAGATTGCTGGAGACAAGGAGGGGAGTAGGGTACAGATCACTCGAGGAGTAACCTTAAGTGGTTTCCCTTCTGAGTCTCCATTTCAGTTTTCCTTTTTCAGGGAAAGGGGAGCAGCAAAGGCTTGAACTTCCAGATACCCTCCCCCTCCCACCCCACCCCTGGCCAGGCCTCCCAGGGTTTTCACAGCAAGATTGCAAATCTGGCTATCTCAGGGCATCAGTCTGAGTCAGAAGCCAGACCCTTATCAAACTGCATCTTCCCCTACTGACAGAATCTTCTGGAGGAATTGATCAGTTTCTTGGCTTGGCCTGTCCTCGTTGATCAACAGATTGGCTGGGGTTACTCACATCCATGCATGCCACCAATGCAGCAAACACAGCCTCCTCCCTACTTCCTTGGGAAGGGCTTAATATGATCCAAGTAATGGATGGTTTCTAGAATCTTTTAAAGCTGTTTTAAAGTGTGTTTTAAAGTGTGTTTTAAAGCTGTAAGGGACTTTAGAGACCATCTCCAACCTCCTCATTTTATGCAGGAGAAAATGCAGGGAGAGGAAATATGTAATTTGATTATACCTCCTGTTAGAGGTAGGGTTTGAACTCAGATCCTTTCATTCCAGAGACAAAGTTCTTTCCACCTGAATTCAAATTCTGCCTTCCCCACTAACTACCTGCATCATTAGGCAAGTTACTTAGTTTCTCTGGGTCTCAATTTTCACATTTATAAAAATGAATGGATTGGACTAAATGGCCTTAAAATTCTCTCCTAATGTGCCCAAAGATTTTATAAAATTGTGCATATCCTTTGACCCAGCAATACCACTTTGTGTTCTGTATCTCAGGGAAATCATAAAAACAGGAAAAGGACCAATGTGTACTAAAATATTTATAGCAGCTCTTTTCGTGGTGGCCAAAAATTGGAAATCGAGGGAATGCCCACCAATTGGGCTGAACAAGTTGTGGTATATTAATGTAATGGAATACTATTGTGCTATAAGAAATAATGAACAGAAGGACTTCAGAAAAACCTGGAGAGATGAACTGATGCTGAGTGAAAGGAGCAGAACCAGGAGAACACTGTACACCATAACAGCGTTGTGAAATGACTAACTTTGATAGACTTAGCTGTTCTCAGCAATGCAAGGATCTAAGAACGGAAAATACTATCCACATCCAAAGAAAGAACTATAGAGTCTGAATGCAGATGGAAGCATACTATTTGTTCTCTCTCTCTTTTGTTTTTTGTTTCCTCTTCTCATGGTTTCTCCCATTGGTTCTAATTCTCTTTATGGCATAACTAATGTGAAAATATGTTTAATATTTAATAATATTAATGTATATGTAGGGCCTATATCAGATTGCATGCCATCTTGGAGAGGGAGGAGGGGAAGGAGGGGGAGAAAATTTAGAACTCAAAATCTTGTGGAAGTAAATGTTGAGAACTAAAAATATATGAATTAATTTTTAAAAAAAGAAAGTCTTCTAGCTCTAGGCCAGTGATTCTATGATAGATATTATGAGCAAGTCTAAAACTCTTCCCAGAACTCATTTCTTCCTTCACCACTGCATGATGTGGCAACAGAAACACAGGCTTTGAAGGCAAAAGGGACTTTAGAGGTTGTTGACTCTGACCCATTTTATTAAGTAAAATTGAAGCCCAAAGAGGTTGTGACTTATCCAAGCTGATACAGATGGCTGAGTCAGGATTCACTTGGAGTTATGCAATCAGTAAATAACACAGATAGGATTATAACTAAATCTATATTTCCTTTTCTGTAGAACAAGTGAATAGAGCATCAGGCTTGAAGTCAGGAAGACCTGAGTTCAAATCAGACACTTACTAACTGTGTGACTGACCTTGAGCAAGTCACTTAACCCTGTTTGCCTCAGTTTCCTCATCTTTAAAATGATCTGACAAGGAAATGGTAAACCATTCCGCTGTCTTTGCCAAGGAAACCTCAAATGGGGTCATGGGACATGACTGAAATGACTGAACAGCAATAACAACAAATCCAAAGTAGTTGATCTCTAAGCACCTTGGTGCTACCTTAATTAGAGCTCTGAGCCCAGACTCAGAAAGACCTGACCTCCAATCTGGCATCAGACACTTACTAGTTATGTGACGCTGGGCAAGTTACTGAACCTCTGACTCAATTTCCTCAACTGGAGGTTTATAATGGCATCTACCTCAAAGGACTTTTGTGATATGTGATGTGAGATGATATTTATGAAGTGCTTCACATAGTGCCTGAAACATCTTCGGTGCTTAATAAATGCTTGTTCCCTTCCCTAGAAGTATGTCTACATTAGGAGAAAGCTACCTTTATAGCTCAAAAGATGTGAGTTGGAAACAAATGGAAACTCTATCATCTACAGTGGGTAGACTGTAAAAGTCACTAACCTAAAGAGTGGTTGATGGAGAGCAGGATGGTAGAAATTAAATTTGGACCAGCACTTTATACTACAATGTGCTCGAAATAGTCCCACAAATCGATGTTAAAGGTTATATCATAAATAAATTAGAAGGGAACCAGGTATTGTTCACAGCTATGACTAGGGATTGATTTCTTAACTAAATGAGTGATAAATGATAAAATAAAAGATAAAATAGATCATTTCACTTTCATGAAATTAAAGAAGTTTTCACATGAACAAAATAATGGAATTGGATAAAAGAAGTGGGGAAAAACCCTCTGGAACAAATAATCTATAATAAGGGTTTGATATGCAAAATATAGAGGGAACTAATATATACATATACACATACACATACACATACACATGTGCATACATATATTATGCACACACACACACATATGGAGAGAGAGAGAACCAAAGGTCATTTTTCAGTGAATAAATAGTCAAAAGATATGAACAAATTGTTTTCAAAGGAAGAATTGCAAACTTAACTATAGAAAAGATCACTCCAAATCATTAATAAGTCAAGTCATACCAACAAGTTCTTATTAAGCACTTACTATATGCCAAACATTGTGCTCATAGTGTGAACAAATCAAAATGATGGGAGACTGATTGAGGCAATTGCATTCATCCTTCATTTTCAAAGAGGACTGATGATATCACAAGATAATGTCTTGACTTGCACATGAATTGGATTTAAGCGAGGCAGAGTTGCACAAAGTCATCAGTCTCACTATCTCTTCCAGAGTCATTAAAGTTCAGTGGCAGGACAAAAGTCAGGATGACTGGCAATGCCACTGCAATGCAGTGGATGACCTTGGTGTCTTTGGTGCCTGATCTACCGCCTACTCTTTTAGCCTCAGTACAGACACTGACACTTAATCTCAGAAAAAGCTTCCTACATTTTAGTGAAGAAGGAACAAGGTCTAAGTCTTCCCCAAGGGATACATTCAGATGCTCCAAGTTCATTAGGGCCTAAGCATAGTTATTAGCACCTGATTTAGCTACTTTCATGGTTATTAGAACAAAATATTCTCATCTTACTCTTCCACTTGAAGAAATCTCCACATGCTTGGGGTAGACATTCCTCTAACTCACCAAAGGGTTTGGTCTGAGGCCTGTCAATTACCCTCAATCTGGTGTAGACCAGTCTACCAAGATGGTTTTGTTGAGGTGTGGCCATTGTACATGCAACAGCTTCTTGGAGTCACAGGTGAGAGCTGGGTGATAGGTGGACACCAAAGGTGGATGAGCATCCCTGAAAAGGGCTCAGCAAGCCATTGTACCATAGGCACTGGTCCTCTCTAAACACCCCATACACCCCAGTAGAGATATATTGAAAGCATGCAAAATCCTACAACATAAGCTTAGGAAAGGAATCTTGTAGGACATACTGTCCAACATACTCATTTTACAGAGAAAAATGACATACCCAAAGTCACCCAGGTAGTAAACCACAGAGTTAGGATTTTAACCCAGAACTTCTAACTCCAAATCTAAATTGCTCTCAACTGTACCAAACTCCTCTTGTGGCATCGAGTTGAATTCCCTGAGGTGGACTTGGACCTTGTCAGTCCTTTGAAGAAGCTTTTTCTGAGTCTAAGGAAGCTAAAGTCAGTGTCTGGACTGAAGTAGAAGAGTAGAAGTTAGGGCTAAGAGGAAGGTCATCAGCAGAGGCCAACAACTGGAAGGGGAGACCTCCAGAGGGCAGTGCAGCCAGATGTTCCAATTTTGAAGGCTTTGCTTTAGACCATTGGGCTAGACAAGAGCAGGGGACAGAGGAGCTGGGTGGAGAGCATGCTGGACTTGGAGTAGAGAAGGAAGAGGGAGTGCTGGACTATCAGGCGCTACTCCTCATCCCTTTTGAACCTTTGTATTTCCTCTATTTTCCTGCATATTCCAAAAATGGGATGTTTCCTTATCCAGTCAGTAAGTTCACAAAAATAACTTACCTTTTGAGTTTCACCAAAAAGCTTGGACTTTCCCTTTCTCCCAAAAAAAGTGGAAGAGAGAAAGAGGAAAAGAGTGGTTGTCTGGTGATGGACAGTCTTTTTTTCAGCTTAGGAACTAAATTCTGGAACTCTTCAGAGGTGACCTGGAGATAGACATTTGCCCTAAGAAGGTGAATAAGGGAAAGCAGAAGGCAGAGAAAACAAGAATCTCATCAGAATTTAAGGAATAGACCTCAACAGCACCAGGAGAACTTTGTACACAGCAATAGCCACAGTATGTGAAGAATTTTTCTGGTAGACTTAGCCCTTCACAGCAATGCAAGGACCTAAAAAATTCCCAATGGACTTTTGAGATAAAAGGCCATCCACATCTAGAGAAAGAACTATGGAAATGGATCACAGAATGAAGCAGACCATTTTCTCTTGTGTTATGTTTTGTTTTGTTTTATGGTTTCTCCCATTCATTTTAATTCTTCTTTGCAACATGACAAAGGTGAAAATGTATTTAATAGGAGTGTATGTGTAGAACCTATATAAGATTGCATGCTGTCTTGGGGAGGGAGTGGAAAGGGAGGGAAAGAAGAGAGGGAGGGAGGGGAAAAACATCTAAGGAATAGAGCTCAAAAGGGACATTTTACCTGAATCTCTCCTGCTGTAGACTCAGCCACTCTTCTCGTGTTTAGTCTTGTGTGGATTCCTCTGTGGAATAACCCAGATAATGACTAAACCCTACATAATCAGAATTATTATTATAAAAACAAAAATAATAGCTAGCATTTATTTTTAAAGTTTGCAGAATGCTTTTTTTTTTTTTTACAAATATCATATCATTATCTTCACAACAACTCTGAGAGGTAGGTCTTATTATTCACCTATTTTACAGATGAGGAAACTGAAAGAGACAGAGATGCCCATACTCACATACCTAGTAAGGGTCTGACTCTAGATTTGAACTCCAGTGTTCTATCTACAGTACCAACTCCTTCTTACCCGCTCCCCTACCCCCATCCTCTCTTTTCCAGACTAAATAACCTTAAATCCTCTGCCATCTTCCCATAGTATCAATTTTCATTGATGTTATGGGAAGATAGCAAATGTGTTCATCATTCCAAACTTTCTTTACTGTTCCCCAAAGTCTCTCCAATTAGTCTTCTTCATTCTTCCTTTTTCTTTCTCTTTATTTAAGTCAAGTTGAATTTCAAGCCCATGGTCCAGAACTGCCTCCCACCATCTTCCCTCTCATTTCCCATAGGAGCCTCGGAGTTCAAATTCAGTCCCAGAGAAGAGCTGTGCTACCTACAAGGAGAAAAAGACAAAAAAAAAAAACCAACATTACTTGCTCTCAAGGACTTCACTTTCCTTTGAGGTAAAACAATACACTCACTAATAAGGAGGTACGAATTCTATATAAAATAATTTCACTAACAGCTTTAAAGAGGATCAAGAAAGTTTCTTGTTGGAGATGGTGCTTGCATTCCGTTTGTTTCTAATAATATTCTATTTCATTTGTGTATTCCAATTTATTTCGCCATCTCCCAAAAGATAGGCACTGATTTTATTTCCAGTTCTCTGCTATCACAAAAGACATGCTGCTATAAATATTTTGGTGTATACAAAGTCTTTCTTTTTTGACAATGTGCAATGTGGTCAGAGAAATGGATCCAATTTCCACTTATATCATAATGATGTCTATTCATGCATATACCCAAAAGATATCATTGCACAGCAGATAGACAGCCGGATTTAGAGTCAGGGAAACCTGAGTTCACATCCTATTTTGGCTACAAACCAACTGTATTAGCCTGTAAATCATAGGGAATAATTCAAAGGTGGTAGGAGATTGGCATGATGACCTGAACTGCCATATCCTTCTAAAAGTTCATTTTTCCTCCTTTCTATGGATAATTATCTTTGCTAAAAGGTACTTACAATTCACTAATGGAGAGTTTTAACATAACCACTCTAGAGTTTCTTATCTATAGATTTGAGGGGATGGGTTTCTGGTGTAAGAAATAATGAAATTTCATATAACCTCTCAGTACTTCTGGTAGCCCTCTACGGCAATGTTATAGATGAATTGCTGATTTGCATCAGTAAAGAATGTTTCTATTTAGTCCCCCCAACCCCTCACTAATGAAGAAATCATAGATTCAGATTCCTTTGTCCCTGTAAAATACTACAAAATTTTGTATATCCACTTTAAAAAATTAATGATTACTTCTTTGTGTGTATTTTATCTACTGAAGGTCCTCCACTGCATCCTGGCCATCACCACTCATCTTGACCTTTGTCTTGCTCTGGACTTCAGTGACTCTGGAGGGGGAGAATGAGGCTGATGACTTTGCATGGCTCTGCCTCACTTAAATCCAATTCACATTCAAGTCAAGGTATCACCCTTGTGATGCCTTTGGACCCCTTAGAGAGTGAAAGATGAACAACAATAACAATGTCCTTGGGTTAGATGCCTAGCACTGGAATCCCTGAGGCAAAGGGTGCAGACATTTTGGATGCTTTACTTACATAATTTCTTGCCAGAATGATTATACTAGTTCACATCTCCAGCAGCTATGCATTAATGGACCTATCTTTCCACTATCTCTCTAGTATTTATATCTCTGTCTCTTGCTATCTTTGCCAATTTGCTGGGTATGAGATGAAACCTCAGGGTTGCTTTGATTTACATTTCTATTATTATTAGTGATTTGGAACATTCTTTCATGTGGTAGCTAATAGGTTTTTTTTTAATTTAAATTTATTTAAGTTTTAAACATTCATTTCCACAAAATTTTGGGTTCCAAATTCTCACCCCATTTCTCCTCTCCCCCCACCCCAAAACACCAAACATTCTAATTATCCCTATCACCCATCTGTCCTCCCTTTTTACATCCCTCCCTTCCCTTATCCCCATCTTCTCTTTTGTCCTGTAGGGCAAGATAAATTTCTATACCCCATTACTTGTATTTCTTATTTCCTAGTTGCA
>CM053770.1:325633870-325683476 GCA_028658325.1 Potorous gilbertii
GTCTACTGTACCACCTAGTCGCCCATCCTATGGTCATTCTCCGTCTACTGTACCACCTAGTCGCCCATCCTATGATCATTCTCCGTCTACTGTACCACCTAGTCGCCCATCCTATGGTCATTCTCCGTCTACTGTACCACCTAGTCGCCCATCCTATGATCATTCTCCGTCTACTGTACCACGTAGTCGCCCATCCTATGATCATTCTCTGTCTACTGTACCACCTAGTCATCCATCCTATGATCATCCTCATTTTTCAGTGACTAAAACCATAGAGTGGTCAATGGATTAATTTTAATTTTGGAAAAAAAGGAAAGGGGAGGGAATAAGTGTTTATTGGACATTATGGACTAGGCATTGTACAAATTTATAATATTATCTCATTTGATCTTCACAACAATCCTCAGAGGTAGGTGCTATGATTATCCTCATTTTGCAGATGAGGAAACTGAGGCAAATGAAGATTCAGTGATTTGTCTGGAGTCATACAGCTAGTGTCTGAGACAGGATTCAAGCTCAGGTCTTCCTGATTCCAGGTCCTTCAATTTCTTTTCTTTATCACCTCACGAGGAAGAATATTTCTGGTAGATTGTTCCAGAGATCTATCCCTAGTCCTGTGCTGTTCAGTGTTTTTATCAATGACTTCAATGAAGGCCCAAAAAGCATCCTTATCCATTTCACAGATAAATCAAAGTTCGGAAGTATGGCAAACACATTGAATGGTAGAATCAAGAATTCCAAAAGATTTTGATTGGCTAGATTGATGTGAAAAATCTAAATGATTTCATTGGAATAGAGAACTTCCCAATCTATACCAATGCAGGTTGTCATCTTCTCAACGAGAGCTATCCAGGGTACTGAGAGGTTAAGAGACTTGCCCAGGATCACATAGCTGGCATGAGTCAGAGGCCGGATCTGAACCATACTCCTCCTGGTTTTGAGTCTGGCTTTCTCTTCACTGAAATACAAACCAAATTAATTTAGATTCTTGCTTGAAGGGAAGGGGGTAACTTCTGTTGCTCGAAGATCTTTAATCCCTATGGAAGGAACCCTGTAAGAATCCACCTTTTCTTCTGAGATAAGAACTTTGATGTTCTTTTCTTGTCCTTTTTTAAAAATTGCCTTTTCGTTGGGGAAGACAACGTTGAGAACCAAGATGAACTATTTATGAGTATTAGACAAACAGCAACCCCTGATGAGGTTCCTAAAGTTTTCACTGTTGAATCTGAATAACTCTGCTTTGGGAAGTGGTTGTGATTTCCACTAGTAAGCTTGAGGGCATTATAAGCTCTATGCTTCATGGATTTTTTTTTTTTTAGATAACCAAGTTTAATGTGATTAAATTGAATTTAATGTAAAGTTCTACATTTAGGTTTAAAAAAATCAATTGCTATTGTAGAGATGTAAAATCAACTTGCAAGTAGAGGATGGGAGAGTCATAGTTCAGGTAGAGTTCATGTGAAAAAATCCAGGTATGAGTCAACAGTGTGACATGGAAGTAAAAAAAAAATCAAAGGGGACCATAGGTAGAAATAATAGAGGCATTACATCTAAAACACAGGATCTAAGAGTCCCAGAATCTATCTTGGTCAGATCATGCCTGGAATGTTCTCTCCAGTTCTGCAGGTCACATCTGAGGAAGGATACTGATCATCTGGAAAGAGTCCAAAACTGGGTGACTGAAATGGTGAAGGGTCCACAGATCATATCGCATAAGGATTGAAAGAAGGAACTGGAGATATTTAGTCCAGAGAAGAAATGTTTGGGGGGGGGCTAGGGTGAGGAAGCAGATAATTGATATCTTCATGTGGAGCAGGGATCAGGTTAGTTTTGCTTATACCTAGAGGACAGAACTAAGAGCAGTGGGTGGAAAAATTTTGAATGAATGAGTGAAAAAGCATTGATTAAGTATCTACTATATACAAAGCACTTATACTAAGTGCTGGAGAACCAAATAGAAAATTTTGATAGTTGCTGCTCTCAAGAAACTTACATTTTAATGAGGAAAACTATGTATGTATATGTATATATATACACATATGTGTGTACATACATATAAATATACATATATACATTTTGGAAATGATATGTAGGTAGTATGTATATGCTGTGTATATACACATACATATATGTGTGTGTGTCTCTTTTTAAAATTGTTTCCACTGATAACAACACATCAGTTTTTTATGTTGAGCCATTTGATATTACCAAGGACTTTGCTGACAAATTGTGAGAAATGAAAGTCTAGTTTCTCAAAGGAAATAATGACAAAATAGAAATGAAGGAAAATGGTGATGCCAGATCTCAGACTATATTTTAAAGAAGTAATCATCAAAATTACTTGGTACTGGTTAAAATTAGAAAAGTAGGTTAAGTGTTATAAACCAGATAAAGTGGAATCAGATACAAATGACCTTATTATTCAGTGTTTGATAAATCTAAGAACATAAACTATTGGGGGGGAGTTAGAGAAGAAACTCCCTATTCATCAAAAACTGTTGAAAAAACTGGAAAACCATGTGGCAGAGAATTGATTTAGACTGGCATAACTAAGTCTTAGACTTATGATTTACATGACCTACATATAAAATATTACATCATAAAAATAGATGTTAATACTTTCATAATGGTGTCTATGGGCAGAATTCTTAACTAATTACAGAATAGTTAATAATGTTTGAATATTTCATTTTTTCCCCAATTACATGTAAAAATAATTTTTAACTCTATTTTTTTTTAAATTTCAAGTTCCAAATTCTTCCCCTCCTTCCTCCTCTTCCCACATTGAGAAGGCAAGAAATTTGATATAAGTTATACATCGGCAGTCATGCAAAACATATTTCCACATTACTCATGTGAAAGAAAACTCAGACCCACCCCAAAAAAAGAAACCCAAGAAAAATAAAGCAAAGAAAAAGTATGCTTCAACCTACAGTTTGACTCCATTAGTTTCTCTCTGGAAATGGATAACATTTTTCATCATAAATCCTTCAGAATAATCTTGGATCATTGTATTGCTGAGAAGGGCTAAGTCATTCACTGTTGACCATCATACACTATTGCTATTACTATGTACAATATTCTCCTGGTTCTGCTCATTTCACTTTGCATCAGTTAATGTAAGTCTTTCCAGGATTTTCTGAGAGCATCCTGTTTGTTTTTTCTTATTCGCAATCATATCCAACAATTTGTTCAGTTATTCCCCAACTAATGGTCACCCCCTCAATTTTCAATTTTTTGCCACGACTAAAAGAGTTGTTATAAATATTTTTGTATATATAGCTCCTTTAGTATTGGTATCTCTTGGTTATTGTTGTTGTTTGTCTTTCATTCCCCAAAAGGACTATGACATTAGGAAGGTGGTGCCATGACTTGTAAGTGAATAGGACTTAAGTGAGGGAGGTTTGAGCGAAGTCACCAGCCTCACTTGTCCTCTGGATCCATCTGGGTCCAGTGGCCAGATATTGATCAGGATGACTGGAGATGGCCTCATTGCTTGGTCAAAGGGTATGCATGATTTTATAGCTTTTTGGGCATAGTTCCAAATTGCTTTCCAGGGTGGCTGGATCAGCATACTACTTCAACAACAGGGCATTAGTGTCTCAATTTTCCCACATCCATTCCAAAATTTGTCATTTTACTTTTCTTTCATATTATCCAATTTGATAGCTGTGGAGTGCAGGATAGTTAATAAAAGAAAGGATAGATTGCTTGGGAGTAGGGATCATCTTTTATGTTTCTTCAGAGGCACTTAAATGACTTTTGACTATTGACTGGCTGATTTTTAAAGTTTAATAATTTTTGCATGAAGAAAATTAAAGTAGATAAAAGGAGACATTTTAATTGGGGAAAATATTTTCATTAGTTCTCTCTGATAAAAGACTTATATTCAAGAGGGAAATAAGCTCAAACATCTAACACCAAAAAGCCATGACCCAAAATATAAGTCGTTAAAGGATATGGACAAATGGTTCTCAAAAGAAGTGCACATTACCAATGATCACATGAAAGATTGTTCAAAATCACTAATACAAATTGTTTTAATTCTAATCTTGAGATTTTACCTCTTATCCACAAAAATGACAAAGGTGACAAAGCACAGAAATAGTACAGGACAGGCTGTGGGAAATTAGTGTGATAAATTATTACATTGTTTACACGGTTTGATCCAGAGATCTCACTGATGGGTATAGACTCCTAAGAAGGTCAAAAGCAAAAAAGGTCCCATAGATACTAAAATATTATAACAGCATTTTTATTTGATGGTAGCAGTAAACTAAATAAAGTAGGTCCCAATTGAGAAAAGACTGAACAAACTATGGCATAGGAACATAATGGATAATTGTTGTGCAATTTAGACAGGATATAAGGGGGTCAGGGGACCATGTGAAAATTGATTTATATTGATGGGGGATGAATAAGTGGAACCAATAGAACAATATACACAATGACTATAATAATGTAAACAAAAAGAAGATTAAAATGAAGTTAAAAGATGAGTATTTGTAATGACCAATCTTGTTCCTGGAGAAGAGATAAGGAAGCACTTCCTTCCTCAGAGAGATGGGAGAATATTGGTCTCGAATATTGCATACCTGATTAGATAGAGTTATTGTGTTGGCTGCTATTTTCTTAACTGTTTTTCTCTGCTTCAAAGGTGCAAATGTCTGGTGGTAGCAGGGCAGGATGAGAAGGGCTGTATACAGAAATGATTATGATGTAAAAATCACAAAAGGGAGTTCCGGATACACTTAGGGAATGATGAAACACTTTAATTGGTGGTCCATTCATCTGCATTTCAAGATCTGGCAAATATGCATTTTTTTATCCACTCATCTTTTCCTAGGGGACTGATAACTTGATTGCTTTTGAATGACTGTGGATCCCAGTGAGGGGACCCCACAGGGTTCTGAGGATCATTGTAACCAAGATGATGTCATTCATAAACAGGAGACTTGGAAAAACCTCATCACCTCCAGAAAACCCCTCTTCCACTTAAACTCTGTGTGACCTATCCTTCACGGCAGTAATCTCTGCCTTTGGCAAACATGGGTTTCCCTTTTTTATGCTTCTCTTGATGTTGATAATCAGAATATTGTGGAACAAAGGTATCTCTGTCATTGCTTCTATCAAGGGAATCTCATTTATGCTTAAAGATGACTGGAGACGCTTTGTTGGAGGAAAGGCTTAAGGCTGTGTTTTGTACTATTGAATCAAATACTCCTCCCTCCCATCATCAAACAATAAATACAAGTAGGACCTGATATCTTTTACTTCTTTCCATCAGTTATATGGCCATAAAAGTGTTAGATCTATTAAGAAATATTAGCTGTGGATTAGCTGTCCCTTCTCATGTTTTCTTCAAGGATAATCTAATGTCCTCTCAGTTTCTTTTTTGGGTAATAATACAATCCTGATCTTATCTATTCTTTATAATTTTTCCTCTCTTTGAGATATCTTGAAAAATTAGGTCCTGAGTATCTTTTAAATTGTGTCAACTCTTGCATAGATTTATTCTGTGTACCCTTGTTCTGGTCTAGCAGCTTTTCTCTATCTCATTTTCTTAAGCACTGTTTTTACTTCCTTATGAGGCATATTGGTCATAAGTGTTAAAGTCAAAGTGTGATGCCTCCATATTGGTCACAAATTTTAAAGTCAAAGTGTGATGGCTTCATATTGGTCACAAGTATTAAAGTCAAAGTGTGATGGCTCCATATTAGTCACAGGTTTTAAAGTCAAAGTGTGATGGCTCCATTTTGGTCACAAGTGTTAAAGTCAAAGCATGATAATTCCATCAATGAGGAGAACAGATACTAGAGAAACACTAGCATATTTGTTTCACTTGGTATCTTTTCATTACTCCTCTTGTATTCATTTCCAGGTGTTATTGGGTCAATCTGACCTAATTGGTTTAGTCGGTTCTCACATCAAACTGTCTTCAGGATCGTATTTTTTTACTGTTTTTAACTATTTTGTGGGGGCCATCTCCAGTTGTCCTGATCTATATCTTACCACTGGATCCAAATGACTCCAAAGGAGAAAGTGAGGCTGGTAACTCTGCACAGCCTTGCCTCACTTAAGTCCAATTCACTTGCAAGTCATGGCATCACCTTCCAAAGATGTCCTCTTCAAGAATGAAGGACAAGCAACAACAAAGAAAGAACAACAATTTTGTGAAGCCAACTATTAAAAAGCCTTACATCTTCCTCCTCTGTAATGCTTTTCAAATGAGCTAATATTCTAAAACAGTATTGTCCTTGGCTCTCCCATCTCTGTTCATTCCAGCACGTAGCATGGTGCTGGCACGTAGTAAGCATTTAATAAATGCTTTACCTATCACTCTCTGCCAGACCAAGAGATCAAGAATTTGTTTACTAAGGTATTTTCTAGGTTCTTTGGCCTCCTTATTATAGGGAATATTTTTCTGTAACTGTTACACATCTTTAAGAAATGGTAACAATCTGAGTCAATGTCTTTACTTTTATCTGTTTCTCATATTTTTTTTTCTGAATTGACAACTTTTTTAATTGGGTTGGATTAGAAGGAGAGAATGGATACAGAGCAAATAAAACAGAACCAAGATAATAACTACAATAATGTGAATGAAAAGAACACTAAAAGATATCAGATTACAGTAAATTGAATGGCCAATCATGGATCCAGAAGATTATAGATTTAGAGATGGAAGAGACCTTGGACATCATAGTGTCCAATCGTTTTAATTTACAGAGAAGGAATCATGAAATAGGACCAGTGTGGTTGTCACTTTCTTGAGGCTACACTGGTAGTAACTCAAAGAGCTAAGATTTAAACCCATACCCCCTGATTCTTAAGCCAGTCTTCTTTCTATCATATTGTTCTTCCCCTCCCCTCCTCCCCGCCCTCGCCAATTCCCCCATGAAACAGACTTTCATCCTCTGGTCGTAATTCAAAGTGCTAGAATTCAAACTCACACCCTCTGACTCCAAAGCTAGCATGCTCATTCTGATGTACCATGTGTCCTTCTTAATGAAGTATATTTCCTTCCTCTTGGCAGAGTGGTGGTGGATTACTAGTGCCACACTGTCAGATATGGTTGCTATGTTCATTAGTTTTGCTTGACTAATTTTCTTTATTATGGAGGATGGCTATTAGGAAGTGACTGTGGAGTTAAAAACCAAAAAGCATCAATCAAATATTGAAAAATAGGTTGAGCTGGAGCTGAAGCCACTGCACAAGTACAGTCAGGTTGTGGTTAGTGTGAACAATGAATCTGATGAAGTGGTCATACGTATTCAAACTCATAGTTATTATGATGTAAAATATGATAATTGTCCTAGTCCAATGAAAATATACAGAACAAATTCAAATAATGTGACCAAGTGTGGGTGCAAAAGGGGGAAGTCTGTATTTACACTAATTGAGATCTAGTTGTAATCTTTATCATCTATTCTTTGAAGTTGGTGGTAGGTTTGACATTTGCTCCAACTAGTCATAGTTAACTAGTCATTGTCTGCCTGTGCAAAGGCAGTTCATTTGAGAATGACTCCCAAATCAGTAACCAGACATTTCCTGTCTATTAAGACATAGTTTCATTTTTTAAAAATGATGTTTGGTATTTACCATATCTAACACTTATCAACCTTTTTTTTTTTGTAAGCAAGTATTCATAGCATACAGACTTGAGGTTTGTGAGTAATCTACAAGTTTTTGCTCTCTTTCATTTCTTAATCCTGAAACATATTTCCTGAAATGTCTCTTCCCCACTATATTCCCCTATTCCCACCTTGGCACTAAAGTTACTGGACATTTGAGCCTTCAAGGCAGCTTGGTACTCTTCACAATGAGTTGGATTTGGAGTCTGGAGGATTTGGGTTCAAATCTGCTTTGGATACTTATCTAGCCTGGGATGAATGGAGTTGGCAATATACATAGTTCTCTCATCTCTCAGGGTCTCAAATGAGATTTGTTCAGTTGTTTCCAACTCTTTCTTGGCAAAGATGCCGGAGTGGTTTTCCATTTCCTTTTCCAGTTCATTTTAGAGGAAAATGAGGCCAGCAGAATGAAATGACTTGCCCAGGTTAACACAGATGGTCAAATGTCCAAGGCTGGATTGGAACTCGGGTAGATGAGTCTTCCTGACTTCAGGCCCAACATTTCACTGCTCCATCTAGCTGTACCCTGCCTCCCCAAATGAGATAATACATGCAAAGTGTTTTTTGCAAACCTCAAAGAATTCTATAAATGCCAGACATGCGCTTATGATTATTTTGACTTGGTTTCCTGTTGAAATCTTTTAGATTTTCTCTATTTCTTCACCCTTTGCTATGGACGCCTTCATATAAACTACAATTATCTTCATGGTGGTTTTTTGACTTATGTTCATCATGAGCCCCAAAAGACAAGATGACCAAGAATCCCATGAAATGATGTTTCTTGTTGACTTTGGACACACAATGAAACCAACTCCTTCATTTGAGTTGTGTAATTGACTATTTTCTTTGCCTTGTGACTAAATAAAATAAAGCCCTAGATTTGAAGTCAGACCTATGTTTAAACCCCTGGATGTATTACTTATTAGCTGTTTGACCTCAGGTTGGTCTCTTCCCTTCTCTCTGAGCTTAATTTCCTCTTCTATTAAGCAAAGGAATTGGATTAAATGTTCTCTAAGGTTTCTGAGTTCAAATCTGGCCTCAGACACTTATCAACTGTGTGACCTTGGGCAAATCACTTCACTCTATTGGCCTCACTTTTTCATCTGTAAAATGAGCTGGAGAAGGAAATGGCAAATCATTCCAGTATCTTTGTCAAAAAAACTTAAATGAAGTCATGAAGAATCAGACATGTCTGAAACCACTGCACTACAGAAAAATTCTTTCTAGTTCTAAATCCTGTAATTGAATACTACCTGTTAGTAGCCCACTTGGTTCCACCAAAAACCTGTGCCATAAGGGAGGAGAAAAAGAAGGAAACTCTGGCTCAGAGTCCCAGCTTCATGTGGCTGTGGTTCGGTGTATTACCAGGACCACTGATCAGGATTCCGGTAGAATGCTGAACTTGACTCTTCAGTGTGGTTCAATGAATAGAGGTCAGAGGCTACAGCCAGATATTCAGATCAAGAATATTGGGAGTTTTTTAGGGCCACAGATAAGGATGCAGATTAGATCTGAGGTTTCTTTAACCTTTTGTTGTTCAGTTGTTTCAATTGTGTCTGACGCTTCCTGGCTTCATTTGGGACTTTGTTGGCAAGATACTGGCATGGTTTGCTATTTCTTTATCTAGTTTGTTTTATGGATAGAGGCAGACAGGGTGAAATGACTTGCCCAGGGTCACACAATTGGTAAGTGTCTGAGGCTGGATTTAAACTCAGGTCTTGCTGACTCAATGTCTGGTGCTCAATATACTGCACTGCCTATCTTTTCTTTGATATATGAGGGAACTCCCTTTACCAATGCCAGATTATACCTTTCCTTACAACTTATAGTCTTAGAGAGTTGCCTAGAGCATTGACAAATGAAGTCACTTGTCCAGGATGGCACAGTTTGTATGTATCAGAGGTGGTATTTGAGCTCAGCCCTCCCAGGCTCCAAGGCTAGTGTTCTATCTGGCCACACAGCAGTTCTTATTAGAAAGTGATTTATTAGGACGCAGCACAATTTATTGGGAAAAACACTGGATTTTCAGCTGAGAAGACCTGGATTAGAATCTCTCTTGTTTCACTTGCTGCTTTAACCTCTCTGGGGCTCTGTTTCTTCATTTGCAAAATAAGATAATTGGACTAACTGCCCTCTAAGATTCCTTTCACCTCTAAACCTATCATCTTATGCTCCTATAAGAACCCAGAAGAGACTGAAATGTATCTTTTAGATAACTTTCAGCTCTCAGTACTATGATTTTTTTTTTTGAGGCAATCAGGGGTAAGAGACTTGCCCAGGGTCACACAGCTAGTAAATATCTAAGGCTGGATTTGAACTCAGATTTATTCACTTCATTTCCTAGCTTCCCTTAAATATTATGATCTTTTGACCTATGTGGATTTTTCACCCCCAACTGAAGACAGATCCACTTGTGATTTCATTTCAAGGAATTTAGACCTAACCTAGAAGATTTCCTTTCAAGTCCTTAATGCAGAACATAGCATGTCAGAGCTAGAAGAATATAGAATGGTCAAATACCACAAAAGCTGGAAAAGACCTTAGAATGTAAACCCTTAGAAAACAGAGCATAGAATATCTGAGCTGGAAGGGACCTTAGCACATAAGGGAGGATGATCTAATCAAGTCAAAAAACACCTATTATGCACTTACTACATAACAGGCTGTACTAGGCTCTGGAGATTCAGTGAAAGGTCCAAACAGTCCCTGTTTTCAAGGAACTCACAATCGAATGGAGAAGGGAGAACGTGTAAAAACTATAGACACATAACATATAGACAGGACAAATTAGAGATAACCTCAGAGGCACTAGCATTTCCCATTAAGAATGGGAAAGAGGTTTTGTTTTTTTTTTCAAAACACAGGGTTTTAGCTGAGACTGGAAGGGATCCAGGGAAGTCAAGGGGTGGAGATAAGAAAATGAGAAAATTCCAGGCACAGATGACAGTCAGTGAAAATTCCTAGAGCAGAGAGATGGAAGATCTTGTTCAAGGAACAGTGAGAAGCCTGGTGTCATTGGATCTCAGAGTACCTAGAAGAGAATGAGGTATAGTCCAACCTCCTCATTTTATAGACTAGAAAACTGAGACCCAAAGAAGAAAAGTGACTTGAAAAAGGCTATACAGACAAGAGAGATGAGACCAGAAGCCAGTTTTCTTGACTTTGAGCCAAAGTCTTCCTCCATTACACCATTATTGCCTGTAGTAATACCTGTAGAAATTACCTCCTAGAGTTTCTGTAAAGCCCAAATGAGATACTGGATTGCAGTGGTTTGCAAATCTCAAAAAGCTTATCTTTAAAATGAGCTTATCAGTCAGTTATTAGCATTGTTGTTTTGCAGCTATTGCACTTAGATCCACCGTAATAGATATAGGAGTGCGCGTGTGCGTCTGTATGGTAGGAATTTGTTCAAAACCAAGACCTTAAAAATTCTATTGCAATCAGGTCCTGATGACTTTCAAAAAATCTTTTGCTTTTGTTTATTTAGGCAAATTTTGCTCCTAGCAACTATGCAGTAGAGAGGCTAATCCACCACGAGACAGAGAATGAAATTCACTCAAGATGAGGCACAAGAACAGAGATGTTACCAAGAAACTGAAAGTTTGCTACATGAAGTAGAGAAGATGCTGTCAGGCAAAGATGGAAAGCAAGATTTGTCTTGGTGAATAGAGGATTTAAAAGAGGATTTTAGTGGGGGTAAAGGCAAAATGCTGAAGCTGACTCCAACCAGCTTGTGCTACAATCCAGGGCTTTACTTATTGTTTTGTTTATAGTCTGGACTTAAGAAAGTGATGCAAAATTTGTTAAATGTACAGATTAGGGACAGATGGATTTGATAGAGCATCAGGAGGGCCAGATCAAATCCGACAGCAGACACCAGCTGTGTGACCCTGGGTAAGTAACTTAACTCTGATTGCCTCCAAAACCAAAAAAAAGAGTACAGATTAAATTTAAAAGTGTATCATGTGTACATTATTAATTTTAGATATCTGATTTTTAAACATTTACCAGCACATGGGAGAAGGGAGAAGGAGCATGGGGAGAGAAATCTACCCAATCACTCTAAAAGTTTTTCAAAAGATGCAAAAGAGATTTTAGAAATTATAGAGTTAAAGCCCCATCATTTTATAGAGGAGGCCCAGAGAAGTTGAATGACTTTTCCAAGGTCCTGTTTGTAGTATGCAGAAGACTGAGATTTGAACTCGAGTCCTCTGAGAACAGAGGATGAGTTTTTACTTTATGCTGTGATGCCTTGCCCCCTGCTGCTGCCATAACTAGACACTTAGTTCTAGCACTCATTTTAAGGCAAGATTTCTCTTCAACAAATAAAGGAGGCAATATCATCAGAAAGGTGAAGGCAAGATCTACCCAATAATAAGTATGGGAAATATTCTATAACAACTACTGGTAAAATTGGAAAGCCATTAAACAAAAAATAGGTTTACGACACAATTTAAAAGCTTTTGAACAAACAAAATCAATGTAATCAGAACAAGAAGACAAACTATGAAGTGGGAAAAATTATTAAATATCTCTGATAAAATTCTGATATCCAAAATATATTGTGAATTGATAGGCAGATAGGCAGTAAACATCATCAAGTGTTTACTATGGTAGTAGAGGAAAACAGCACATGAAAGGGATCTGAAGGGAGAGAGCAGTGAGGAGATGTGGAAGAAGACATAGAGTCATGGGAAGTGCAGAAACATAACTACTTCCCTTCTGAAGGACAGAAAGCAACCTTTCCCTTTGGTACACCTATCTTTCCTCTGATCTTGCAGAGTATGTATGGTCTAGGGTGCTCCTTGGGACATGTTGTATCCTTCTGTGGGGGTGTATGGGCTGCTCAAGGAGGACCAGTACCTGTAGTGTGAGGGATTGCTGAGCTTATCTCAGGTGCTTATCCACTTTTTACCCCTTTCACCTGTGACTCCAAGAAGCTATAGCATGCACAGTAGTCACACTCTGATAAATCATTTTAGCAAATGGGCTAAACCAGGTTGAAGGTAATGAACAGACCTCAAACCCACTGGTGAGTTAAGGGGATGTCTACCTCAAGTATGTGAAAACTTCCCGATGGAACAAACAGATGAGAACAATTTGTTCTTTGAAGGTGGCTGAAGCAGGTGCTATGGAATCCTTAGAGTTTGGTCAGACATAAAAGACATCAGGATTATCCACTGTCTCCTGGACCATTACCAGTTCAATGATTCTGGAAGAGAAGAGTGAAATTGATGACTTTGTGCAACTCTGCCTCACTTGAATCCAATTCATGCACAAGTCAAGACACCACTCATCACACTGTGATGTCACTGGTCCTCTTGGAAAATGAATATTCAACAACATCCTTCTTTGCTCAGCCTTCTTTGTGGCACACATATGGTATGAGACCCTTGAGATTGCCCCGAGTCCCAGAAGACTTTAGGAAAGGAGTTAAATCAGTAGAGAGAGTGCTGTATCTGGAGTCAGGAGGACCTGAGTTAAAATTCGACCTCAGACACTTACTGGCTATATGTGCCTAGGCAAGTCACTTAACCTCTGTTTATCTTAAACCACTGGAGAAGGAAATGACAAACCACTCCAGTATCTTTGCCAGGAAAACCCAATGAGTAGTATTGACATGCTATGACCACAGGGTCATGACTACAAGGTCATGAAGAGTTAGGCATGACTGAATGACAGACCAGCAGCAAAGGATGAGCTAAATATTTAAAGAAAGTTGGGCTTTAGAAAGGGGGGATTTATGTGAGTGCTGTATAGGGGCTTTTGTTTGACACTGGATCTAAGCCTGATTGAGAAAAAAACCCAGAGATTTTTTTCCTCTTTGCAGCCTGGAGGGCACCCTTCTCATAGGTGTCAGAGCTGGTGGGGTAGGAGTCAGGCAAGGCAACCACAGACTTTCGTGAAATATTGAATGCCAGGCACTGTGCTAAGCTCTAGAGATACAAACAAAAAAACAATAATCCCTGTCTTCAAGGAGCTTTTGTTCAAATTTGGGAAGACAATCCACAAAAGGGAGCTGAAACTCATAGGAGGGAGGAGGTGTGGAGGGAAATTCCAGGGTTAAAAAGCAGATTAGTCATGCAGAGAAAGTCTATTGAATTAGAAGGCCAGGAGTGGAAATAACCCAAATATATAAGACTAAGAATCATTCCCCAATAGATAAGAGATCCAAGGATGTGACCAAACAGTTCTCAAAAGAATGATTATTGGGGCAGCTAGGTGGTGCAGTAGATAGAGCATAGGCCTTGAAGTTAGGGGGACCTGAATTCTAATCAGATACTTACTAGTTGTGTGACCCTGGGAAAGTCACTTAACCCCAATTGTCTCTGAAGAAAGGAAAGAAAGAAAGAAAAGAATAGACTATTAAGAACCATGTTTTTAAAAGTGCTCTGTTGCTAGTAAAAGAAATGCAAATTAAAACCATTCTGTGTCTTCCTGGAATACTGAGCAAACTGGCAAAGATGGCTAGAGACAGAAATAGTCAGTGTTGGAAAGGATGTAGGAAGACAGGCATATTTTCTGTGTTGGTTGGGCTGTGAACTGGTCCAACAATGCTGGAAAGGAATTTGGAAATGATGGTAGAAAATGAATTCAACTGTTCGTATTCTTTGATTTAGTAATCTCACTATCAGACATTGACTCCAGAGGTCAAAGTCAGAAAGAAAAGCCCTATGTATAGTTAAATATACACAACAGTACTTTTTTGTGTTAGCAAAAAAAGGCCCCAAGTCCTCAAAACCCAGCAAAAAACAAACCTAGAAACAAAACAAGTGCCTATCGATTAGGGGAGGGCTTAGCAAATTATGGTTTGTAAATGGAATGGAATGAAATATTATTGTGTCTTATGAAATGATAAATACAAGAAATTCAGCTGTAACCCAAATTTGAGATTTGTAGGAAGCAATGCCAAGTTAAAAAATTAAAGCCAAAAAAACAACAAAAAAAATTAGAAAAAGTAATTGAGGCTAAAAGAACGACCACAATAATATAAATTAAAAAAAAAACCCTAATTGTATTAAAAGGTACCTAAATTCAAACTAAATGTAAGAATAACTCTTGTCTCTAGAACATAATATACACTTTCTTTTTCTCCAAACAGGTGGTGGATTACAGGTATGGAATATTACATACATTGTCATATGTGCGTACTGTGAGGATTTGTTTTGCTTAACTGACTTTTTGGGGTTCTTTTTTGGTTATATAATTGCAAGAGAATTTATTGGGAGGTGACAGTAGTATAAAAAATAAATTCTTTTTTTTTTTACATATGGGAGAGTCCTAATGTTGCCCAGAAGATGAAAGTAGGATTTAATCTGGTAGTAAATGGGATTGAGATGTTTCTTAATTGAAACCAAGAGATTGAAAGGAATAAAGCCTTTGAGTAATGAGTTGCTTCCCTGGGAGCTCCCTTCCCTTCTGAGGACTCCCCCAGAAGCAGTGCTATGATTGCAATCCATGGGCCCAACCTTGCCCTTCGACTGAAAGTTTTTCTCTTGCTAAGCAAGTAACAGCAAGCCTGGAGTGGAAACAGAGAAGGCAGAAGGCTACAACCCCTTTCCTGGACTCCCCTCCTTTCTTCTTCTCTACCTCTATCCAGCAACTCCCAAATGGCTGTAAGCCATGCCCCACTGTCAGCAGTACAGGTGAGGTGCCCAGGCTTGGCAGGCTATTTTTATCCTCTCAGGCTAAGGTTATTTTGTTTTACTTTAGCAGAAGGACCTAAGGGGGATTTGGAACATGAAGTTAGGAGTGTCCTGGTTGGAGGCATACTGAACCATCACATTTATTGACAGCCCAGAGGACTCCTCCCTTCCTGCTGTCAAAGGCCATAGTTCCATTTCCTAAGGGGCCCCACTCATATGGGATGTGTGTGTGTGTGAGTGTATGGAGAGTTGATGATCTCTCTTCCCAGGTCTCTGACCTCACTTACCCCTTGTATAAAGGAAATATATGAGGTATTTCACAGACTATCATGAAAGTAAATGTGACAGAATAAGTTGGATTTGGAAGTCAGGAAAACCTGAATTCAGTCAGTCGGTCAATAAGCATTTATTAAGTGCCTACTACTAAGGGCTGAGCACTGTGCTATGTTCTGGGTATACCAACAAAGGCAAGACCTATCCTTTCTTTCAGGGAACTCCCATTCTAATGGGGGAGACAATATTGCAAATTAACTGTGTACACACAAGATATATACAGTGTAAATGAAAAATAATCTTAAAAAAAAGGAACTTGGAGAAAGGAGAGGTTGGAGCCAGGCTGCCTGTGAAAAGAGGGATTTAAACTGAAATTTGAAGTAAGCCAGGGAAGTCAGGAGGCAGAGGTGTCTCTGCCTGCAGTAGAATTGATGTTAACACCTCTGTCAACACTATTGCAAGCAAACAAATAAAAAAAATGCAAAGTAAGTTGGTGTTGTAAATTCAGTTGTTCTTAAGACTGAATTCTGCCAGCTTGACTGAGCACCAGGTGCTTCTCGGACCTTTACTAAGCCTACACTTCCATGGTCACTGAACCCGAGCTTCAGGCATAGAATCCTCTGACCGTGAGCCTGCTTTGCTCTTTGGGTTCAGAGATACAACAACTTTGATCTCTAAACTGTAGGTCTCAGAGTCAGAAAGGACACTTAAGATCATGGGGTCATAGTCTTAGAGCTGAAAAGGACCTTAGAGTTCATCCAGTTCATCATCTGTTTATAACCAAGTCTGATAGTATGCGCAGCATTTCATACCCATTGTTCCACACCTCTGCAAAAGAAGGGATATGCATTTTCTCAGTTCTTCTTTGGGGACAAACTTTGTTATTGTCATTATATAGCATTTGATTTTGTTTTCTGTTTTTTTCATTTACACTGTCATAGTCATTTGTAAAATCAGTAATTTAGTTTTCCTGATTTTGCTAACTTCAGATTGCATCAGTTTTTATGTCTTCCTATGCTTCTCTGAATTCTTCATGTTCATAACATTTATAGTGCAATAATCATTCATTATATTATATCTACCCATTTTCAATAGGCACTCGTTAAGCTCCTACTATATTCCAACGAAGGGGAGTGGCCACCAAGCTTTCTCAGTCAGGAAGACCAAGGTCAGGAAGGCAGGTACAAATTCTGTGTCTAACACACACGGGCTGTATAACCCTGAGCAAGTCACTTAGGCAATTCTCCAAGATGTGTAAGTTGCACAATTATTGATCTTCATTGGTAGATGGAGCTCTCCATGCTCATGATAACAGGTTAGGAAAGGAGAGAAATGTGTCAGCTATGTCCTCCACTTCTCCTGTTGATACTCCCACCCAGGAATGTGATGTTAAATATTTAACAAACAGTTCTCTGAAAAAAAAGTATGGAGAGCATACTCTTAAGTTTAATCTATATTATTAATGCTCTCTCCATCACTTTCTTGTTTGTCAATTAAAGAAACAAAAGATGGAGATCTGATTTGTAGTGGTTTCCTATTTTCAGGGTGTAAATACTCACACTGAAAATTTAACAATCAGCTGATGTGAGTCAAGCTGGCTCCAGCACATCCCTGCTCTCACCATTGTTACCATAATATTATCATTAATTCTAGCCTCTCCTTCACCATAGCTGGATCATTTTGAGTTTAAATATGTATATTTATTTGCAAGAGAAAAGAGAAAATCAATTCATAAAAATTATACAGAAGAAAGTTCATGGAAATGATTCCTCCCCAAGCTAATAGAATGGAACTTCTAAGCTTATATATATTGTTATAATTCCACTGGGCTAGCTTGGCCATGTTGTTTTCTTGACCTGAAGCCCACACTCCAGTATTCAGTTCCTTGTGTCTCTACCAGGACCAAAGAGATTAAGAAGACACTTTTCAGACTCTCTCCCCCACCCCTTTTGCCAGTGGACTTGAAAACAATCCAAAAGAATGTTTTGGACTGACTTCATTAATCGCCTTGTAGTTCAGGGGTCACTAAGTAAGTTGAAAAGCCTTCTGATTGCTGATGGATTTGGGGTATTCTTCCCTCATTTCTGCATAATATCTGAGAAATTCCTTCATCTTGCTCTCAAAGTGAATATGGGTGGGTAATCAGAGGGCAGCTGTCGTAAAAAATAAATTATGGTTGTGCCTTCCCATAGAAAAAGGAATAATTCAGCCTCACACCCAATTAATGATGATTAAGGTGGAGATGATTACACGAAAAATTGTAGCCAAGCCCAACTCCTCTGAGAAACACCTTCTAATGAGGAAGGAAGCCATATGAAACAAAGATTCACCAAAATCAAACAGAATTAATACTGAGCTTCTCCACCCCAGAAGAGACCGTATCAATAAAATGAGGGCAGAAGCAAGAATAATTTCCAGCTGAGGCCAGCACTCCAGAAAACAGAGGTCCAAACCCGCAGTCCCTCCAATAAGGGACTGCACAAGAGAATGGCCCAAGGTCAGATTGATAAGGGGTCAGGGATGCTCCTGGAGACAGAACTGAGCTGCGGACACTGGCAGGATCTGGTCTCAGCTTCAAGTCCAGGTCTAGTCTCAGAACAGGGCTGTTAAAGAAGGTAGGACCAGGACCCAGGCAGTTTCCCAGCCAAGGAACAAAGTAGGAGAGGTGGGGCCAGGAACCAGACACCTGTTTCAATTAATCCTTAAGGTGAGTAGGAGCATTCAGGCTACAGAAAGGGCAGGTTCTAAACCTAATCCCCCTAACCAAGAGTAAGGAGAGGGCAGATCCTAGCCTTGGTGCAAAGTCTCAATCCAAGGGTTGACACAGAAAACTTGAGCAAATAGGAGAAAATTTCCTAAAACAAAGAAAAAACGATATGGTTTGAAAGAATCTCAAGATAAATTCCCAGAGGAAAGAAATAACTCTACAATAATTACAAGTAGATGAAAGATATGAAAGAGCTGAAATGAGATAAAGGATGAAATTACTGCATTTGAGAAGAGAATAACAACAAAGAATAGGAGGTAGACAATTTTACCCACATCGTAGAAACGCTGAAAACTAGAAGAGAGCCAACAAAACTGATTCAATGAGAAATGAAATATTATAACAAATTCCAAAGTCTGAAAAAACTAGAAGTAGGTGTGAGGCATTTCCTATGAAAAAACAATGGACCTAGAAAACAGAATGAGGAGAGATAATTTAAGAACCCCCGGAATTCCTAAAAACCAAAACCAAATAAAAAACTAGCTGCTATGTTAAAAGAAATCATAAAAGAAAATTCTCTACAACTACTAGAGCCAGAGGGAAAAATGAAAATAGAAAGAATTCACTAGTTTCCTCTTGAAAGAATTCCCCAATTAAACATGCCCAGAAATGTTATAGCCAGAATCCAGATCTTCCAAATCAAATAAAAAAGATTACAAGCAGCCAGTAAGAAAGAAATCAGCTACCAAGGAACCACAGTTAGGATCACACAGGAGTATGCAACGATTACTTTAAAGAAAAGAAAATCTTGGAATGTGATCTATCTGGAGGCAAAAGAAAAAGGCTTATGACCAAGGATAATTGCCTGAAAAAATGAGAATTTTCCTCTATGGGGAAAAGAAGGAATAAATGACTTTTAATCATTTATGTTACAAAAATTAGAGCTTTGAAAACTAGAAACTTTGAAATAAAAATATGAGGCATAAGAAACTTAAAAAGGTAAATACATTTAAGCAAAATGAAAGAACTAAGTGATGATCAAATGCTTTACATCCTAACAAGAGCAGAGGAGACTATAAGTACCTTCAGAATCTCTGTTTTCAAGGGTTAAAGAGGCAGCAATGAAAAATAAACCCAGGATTTTGTGATTTTTATATTGTTTAATTTCTTTTAAGAGTAAAAAAAAAGAGGTAACCAAATATACAAGGGAAGAAACAAATAAGAGGGAGGAACTAATTATTGCCAATAATTGGGAAATATCAGAAGATGATAGTAAGAAAAAGGACCAACATTTACATGGCATATTAAAGTTTGCAAAGTGTTTTTCTCACAAGAACTGTATGAGGAAGGTGATTCAAGTCTTATTTTACAGAGTAGGAGACTGAGGCTCAGAAAATTTGAGTGACTTGTACATGGTGACAGAGCTAGGAAATATTTGAGTCAGGATTTGAATCCAGGTCTCCTGATCCCAAGTCCAGACCTCTTTCTATGATTTCTACAATGTCAACCTCAAAAGTGATGAATGCTATCTGTACAAATCTAAGGTGTTATTATTTAGTGGGAATGGATTGTACTTAGTTGTCATCGCCTCACTTTTTATAACTCCGGGCAGTCATCTACGACCACTGGTCAGAGCTAGGGGTGCAATCTGTAACTAGAAAAAAGAAGTTTCATCTGTGTAAAGCAGATGAATCTGGATAAAGATCAAACCTGTTACCTTGACTTTCTCAATGCCATGCTCTAAACAACAAGCTTATTGGTCAAAAAGGGTAATAATGTGCAATGTCCAAAAAGAGATCACCCAGAAACAAACATGTCAGTCACCAAACAAATTTAGAACTATGTAATTATATTAGACATAATTTCCATT
The DNA here is from genome assembly GCA_028658325.1 of Potorous gilbertii. NCBI lineage: Eukaryota > Metazoa > Chordata > Mammalia > Diprotodontia > Potoroidae > Potorous > Potorous gilbertii. Next base: position 325,654,001 of record CM053770.1, read on the forward strand.
TTTTTGTGCATTTTCAGTATGATGAAAGATGTAGAAGACAGAAGACTGACAAGTTTTCAGATGCATACCCCCTCAGCAACGCTAGGTGCAGCCTTGAGTAACAAATGATGAGGGCATAAATTGTGGAGATGTAGCACAGAATCATAAGTTATCTTGTCAAATCAACAAGCATTTATTAAGTGCTTAATATGTGCTAGGCACTGTGAACATCGATGGTGCTACAAATCCAAGCAAAAAGGAAGACAGTCATTGCTTTCAGATATTTATATTCTAATAGGGGAAAGGAACACATGAAAAGAGAGCTAGAAGGGGTGGTGGAGACACTCTTTTAAGGGCATCGCAGCAAAGTCAAAAGAATGAATGATGGCTAGTCGGAGTCTTTCCTCAAAGTGGAAGAATTCCACTTTGGGAGGAAATCTGAAGTGGTAGGACCACTTTTGGGAGATGACAGTCATAGGGGCAGAAGGAAAAGGGTCATAAAAAGCTGATAGGGACATTAGATTAGAACACAGTGTTAGAGCTGAAAGGAACCTTAGAATATAGAATATTAAGGTTGGAACACCACATAAGGTTAGCCATAGAATATAGAATATGGAATATAAAATATCAGTACCTGAAAGAACCTTAGAATACAGAATGATAGAGCTAGAAGAGACCTAAAACATAGAATATTAAGGCTGGAAGGAGCCTTAGAATATACAATGTTAGAATGTAGAGCATAAAATATAGTGCCTGAGATGATGTTAGAATATAGAATGTTAGAGCAGGAAGGAGCCTGAAAAGTTGTATATTCCAACCCCTTCATTTTATAGAGAAAGAACTAAGGCCCATAGATGGTAAGTTACTTTCCTAAGGTTACACAGGCTGTATGATAGAGACAGCATTACAACTCAGCTTTTCTGATTTCAAATCTAATGCACCTTCGACTTTATACATGGAGGATTTTGTTCAGGGAGGACCAGTACCTCTATGGTGAGGTCTTGCCAAGGCCTTTCAAAGACTTCTCATCCACATGTGGCATCCACCTTTCACCCCAACTCTCACCTGTAGCTCCTAGAAGCTATAGTATGCTCAGGGGTCACACCCCAATAAACCATCTTTGGCAAGTTGGGCTAAACCAGGTTGAAGGTAATAAATTGAATGCCTCAATCCCATCAGTGAGTTGGGAGGATATCTACCCCATCATGTGAAGACTTCCCTCAGCTGTATGGGCAAGTCAGAACAATTTGTTCCAGTGGTTATGAAGGGGACTAAAGTAGGTGCTATGGAGCCCTCAGAGCTTGGTCAGACATCAAGGACACCATGGTCATCCACTGCATGCTGGACCATCACGGGGCTGAAGACTCTGGAAGAGACAGTGAGACTGATGACTTTGTTCAACTCTGCCTCACTTGAATGTCATGAGGACATAGATCCTCTTTGAAATGAAGGACAAACAATATTTTTTGGAAGAGGAATCAGAGACCCTAAGAGTTTAATGATCTACATGATGAATCAGCAAAAGAAAGGGAGGATGAGTAGTCAGACAAGTAGGAGGAGAACATGGAAGGAGTAGTGTCATGAAGGCTCAGAGGGGAGTGAGTATCAGGAAGGAGAAAGTATTCAATGGTATCAAATGAGCAGATAGATTGAGAAGGATAAGACCTGAAAAAAAATACTCTCATATTTGGCAAGAAAAGCAGATGAAAGGCAAATGAATCTACAGAGAGCTTCATGTGAGACCCATTTCACCTAGTACATTATTGTTGAGAGTTTTTATAGATGAAATTTTAAGGAGATCAACAAACAGATGTTAAATGGAACAGATTTGCCATTGTTTCTATTGGCGGTGGTAGTGGGACCTCCACATTTGGGCTCTGTGGCCTTAGTGACCAAAGGAATTATGCATAGGAGAGACAATGGCGCTTAAGACGATAAAGAAAGAAATGGGGATCACGTATGATACTACATGAAAATGATTCCAAAGGAAGCATGGTTCTTAAGACATTCAGGGATCAATTTTCAAGGTATTTCAAAAAGGGAAAGATTTTAAAAGAAAAGAAGAGATCATGAATAGTACTATTACAAAGAATATAGCAGTCAAGGTGGGGATATAGTGTGGTCTAGTGGAAAGAGTGGATTTAAGATCATAATATAGATCTAAACCATATTTCTGCTATTACATGTATGACTATGGACAAGTTATACCACCTCTCTGGGACTCAGTTTCTCCATCTGTAAAATAAGAGTATTGGATTAGATGATCTTTCAAGATCTTGAGTTGAAGTTGTGAGAAATTGGATCACTAATACATTATTGGAGGAGTTGTGAATTGATCCAACCATTCTGGAGAGCAATTTGGAACTATACCCAAAGGGCTATAAAATATGCACTCCATTTGATCCAGCAATACCACTTCTAGATCTGTATCCCAGAAAGATAATAAAAAAGGGAGAGGGATCCATATGTACAAAAATATTTCTAGCAGTTCTTTTCGTGGTGGTCAAGAATTGGAAATTGAGGGCATGTCCATCAATTGGAGAATGGTTGAATGGTATATAAATATAATGGAATACTATTGTGCTTTACGAAATGATGAGATGGTTGATTTCAGGAGAACCTGGAAAGCCTTCCATGAAGTGAACAGAACCAGGAGAACTTTGTACACAGTAACAGCAACATTGTGTCATGATCAGCTATGATAGACTTAGCTCTTTTCAACAATGCAACTATTTGAGACTCATGATAGAAAACACTATCCACATCCAGAAAAAGAGCTATGGAGTCTGAATGCAGATTGCAGCATACTATACATACAAAAGCATACCTTTTGTTCTGATTCTTCTTTCATAACATGACTAATGTGGAAATAATGTTTGAAATCTATATTCACAGCCTATATCAGATTGCATGTTTTCTTGGGGAGGGAGGAGGGGAAAGGGGGGAGCAGGAGAAAGAAAAAAATTTGGAACTCAAAGTCTTGTATAAGTGAATGTTGAAATTAAAAAAATATATATCTCTTCCAGCTCAAAATCTATGATCCTAGTCATGTAAATGATAAAAACTCTTACTAGTGATGATGGAGTGGCACTGCATCATTCTCCCTCCTTGCTCTTGACTGCCTCATCTTGTGACTAGGTACATATCTGTGGTTGTTGGTCAGAATTCTTGTGTATTCTGTAATCAGAAAATAGATTCTCATTCTCTCTCTCTCTCTCTCTCTCTCACACACACACACACACACACACACACACCACACCACACCCCAGAAAGGCTAGAAATAACCCTAGATAGTAAAAGATAATATTCATATTATAGGCCTGGAGAGATGTTGAGCAAGACAGGGAGGGGGTAAAAGCTAAATAGAATCGGAGGTTTAGCACTGGAAGGGACCACAGAGATGATTCAGTTCATCTCCCTCATTTTAGAAGCCCAAAGGAAATGACTGTTCAAGTGATGTCACAAAGGTAATTTCACAGAGCTGGGATTTCAACAAACTTTCGCTGGAACCCTAGTCCCATTAATCTGATTAAGGAAAGTGTCCTGAAAGAGTTAGACTTGGAATTTGGGTGGGAGCAGCTTGGAAGTGAGGGAGGGAAGGTAACAAAATCTCTCTCTGTTCCCAGTATAAGTCCTGGAATTGGAGGGTCTGGTGGTGGTATTGAGGATGGGTTTGAAGGTTGGGAATAAAAAGGCTGCTCCCATCAGATCTGAGACATGGTAATTAACCTCCTCAACCCACCCTCAGCCTTTTGTCCTTGGATCTCTGGCTCTAACAGTGACCCTAGGTTGGCCATGAGGATGGGAGGTGAGATTGGTCAGAATGGAAAGTGCAGGAAATGATGTGAAGTGAGTTGACAGCCTGTGGACAATAAGACAATTGTAATGTTAATGAGATCTTAACTGCTTGACCCTGGAGAGGTGGGGGTAATTCCCTATGGCTGAGTTGGTCTAGGAGTCCAAAGGGAGAGTTCACATGAATGGGAGGGAGAGGATTATCTCAATCCAAAGCTAGATCAGCGTCCAGTAGATGATCTACTACATCTCCCTGCCTCAAAGATATGGTAGTAATTTGTATCACACTTCATCATTTCTATTTTGATTTCATATCATATCATATGATATCATGTCACAGCATGTTATGTCAATGCCAATTCTACAGAAGTTCAATAATTTTCAACAAATACATGTTTTTATTTAATATCAATTAAACAGATAATTTTGGATTTATTTATATGCCTCTCTCCATTCCTCCCTTAAATCCCTAGTGGCTTCCTATTACCTCTAGTATCAAATATAACCTTTTTGTTTGGCATTTGAAGCATTTCACAACCTGGTCCCAAGATGTCTTTCTAGCCTGGAGTCAGGAAGGCCTGAGTTTAAATTCAGCCTCAGACTCTAACTAGCTGTGGGACCATGGCCAAGTCACTTAACCACTCTTTGCCTCAGTTTCCTCAACTGTAAAACTGGGGTCATAATAGCACATACCTTGCAAGTACATTATGAGGTTCCTTTTCCCCCTAAATACATGTGATGCTCTATCAGTTATCTCTGTCTATGCAGTAACGATCCCTCATCTCTGAAACGTGTCATTTCCCTTTGTTTGCCATCCAGACTTAGCACAAGAACCACTTTTTTCAGCAAGCCTTTTCTGGTCCACAGCCGGTAATAGTAACAACAAACAACAAACATGTCTGTTTCAGACACAATGTCACCTCATTTGGTCCTCATAACAACCCTGCAAGGAAGCTGCTCTTATTATTCCCATTTTACAGATGAGGAGACTGAGGCAAACAGAGGTTGAGTGGCTTGCCTAGGGTAATATAGCTAGTAAGCATCTGAGGCAGGATTTAAATTCAGGTCTTCCTGACTTTAGACCCAGTTCTCTATCCACTGAGCCACCAACTGCCTCCAACAGTAAGTACTTAAGAAATTCCTGTAGGTTGGTTGATTGATTGAAGAGCCTGCTATGTACAAGGCACCATGCTAGGGGCTGGGTATATATGGGTAAACCAAGACACAGTCCTTGTTTCCAAGAACCATAGCAGAGGAATAAGATATGCTCACTAATATCTGTGATACTTGTTAAAATGTAATAAGTACATAGGACAGGTTGAATGAGAATATTACTAGAGATGAACAAGGATTTATTCAGCACCTACTGTATGCAAGGCAGTGCTTTAGGTACTGAGTATACAAAGACAAAAATAAAATCATACATTCCCTACGGAGAGATTACTTACTAATAGTGATCCCTTACATGGATGCCAAAATGATCACCACCAAAAAATTCCCAAGTTTGACCACACCATTCCCTTACTCAGAAAACTTCCTTGGCTCCCCATGGCTCAAAGGATAAACCATAGACTCCTTAGTTTGACATTTTAGGCCCTCCCTAATCTCACTTCCATCTACCTTTCCAACCTCATTTCATTAACTTCTTTTCCATGAACTACCTTCTAGCCACATTCAATACTAGTTGTTTGTTTTCCAAACTTAATGCCTCAAAGTTTCAACTCTCTTTATTCACACTCATTCTCCATGCCTGTAATTTACTCCCTTCTCATCTCCATGTCTTGATCTTAACTTTCTTATTCGGAAAATGAAGACAGGACTTGATGATTTCCAAGGTCCTTTTAAGTTTTAAAAATCCATGATCTGTGATCTTTCTTTAAAACTCTGGAGCCTCGAAGGTCGGCTCAGTTCAGCTTAGCTCTTCTTTGAAACTTTCCCTCCCCCTACAGCTGTTAATGCTCTCCTACCTCTCATTTTTCCTCCTCGTGTGATCATTGGTATGCCTGTTACATTCGCCATGAGAATGCAAGCTTCTTGAGGGCAGGCACTTGCTCATTTTTTGGTGTCTTCATCTCCAGCACCTAACGCAGTAGCTTATGTATAGCAGTGTGTTAGAAGGAAGAAGGTAATGATAGAAACAAACATTTATTACCCCTATTTTACAAATGAGGAAACTTAGGCAAATGGAAAAGAGCCTATGCACCAGGCACTGTGCTAAGTACTTTGCAAATATTCTCTCAGTTGATCCTCACATCAACTTTAGGGTATAGGTACTATTATATCCCCATTTTACAGATGAGGAAACTGAGTCAAACAGATGAACCTATGTACTTTACAAACATTCTCTCATTTGATCTTCAAAACAGCCTTGAGTTATATGTACTATTATTATACCATTTTATTGATGAGGAAACTAGTATGAGGCACATGGAGGCTTGCCCAGGATCGCACAGCTTGTAAGTTTACGAGAACAGATTTGAACTCAGGTCTTCCTGACTCTCCCTTAGTGCTCTATTCACTCTACCATCTATCTGCCTCTGTTACCGAATTAAGAGGTCTTAGGAAAGAATGGGAAGAGACTAGAAGAGTTAGGTGCCATGCTTAAGGTCATACAGGTAGTAAGAGGCAGAATTGGGTTTCCAACCATGTCCTCTGTGCTCTAGTTCAACCCACTGACTGGATCAATGAGGAAAGTGAGACTGAGAGAAAAGACGTGACTCAAGTTCCCAGAGGACTCCCTCTACCCAGACCTCTTGGAAGTTCTTTACATCTAACCCTTAGCCCCATGATGAGCAAGTTCCTCATTCTGTCCTCAGTTCATCATCACTTTCCATAGAACCATCTGATTAATTTTTTTTTAAATTTTTCTTTTGTTTCTACATGACCTTCATTTCCCAATATACTCCCTTTCACCTCCTAGTGAGTCATTTCTTATAAGAGCAAAAACGAGGAAAAAACCCCCAGTTTATTAAAAATGAACTTATTCATCACAAAGATCTTACAACACAGGCAGTATTCCACACATCTTCAAAAAAGGAGAAAGAGGGAGTATTGCCTCCTATGTCTTCTTTGGGTCAAAATGTGGTTACTATCATCTCACAGCATCTACTTTGGATGGCTTTGTTGTTGTTATGTCCACTAGCATTGCTGTAGTGATGATGAATGGTGTTTCCTCTGGCTTTCTCTAGAGAGATAGAGGCTTTGATGTCACCCAAGGGGAAATTCCCCAAAGTCTCTAGGGAAGCAATTTTCCCCGATGTGTCTGCCTTGCAAAGTCTATCCATTTCCCCTTTAGATTATTCTCCAAAGAGAGTCCAGGACTATATATACTCTCTCAAAGCAGGAAGGAAGAAAGGGTCTTTTTTTTTCTCTCAAGTTCTTATGTCTGCTATGCCTCTCACAAAGGTATAAAACATGGAGTTATCCTTTTCTCAATCAATAAGAATCTTATGTAAATATTCCTGGCTTGAGCCTGGGGACAGTGTCTGTTGGCAAATATATTCCATGCTGATAGTTCCTCACCTCTTTGAAGAATGTAGGAAGGTACAGTTATCCCTTCCACATTTCTGGGGTTTGAGGCATGGCACCCCTGTGATCTGGAAAATCTGTGTAAAAATTTTTTGGCCTTCCCTTCATACCAGAGAAGGCTAAATTTATTCTTTTACTTTTATGTGGTGTTTATAGTACTTTATTGTAAAATTTCAATTAAGTATTTAGTCATAGGCTATATTATACAATACTGTACATACATTTTATGCATTTCTGAGTTTCTAAACTTTTTCTGTGTCACATGCTGGTCTTTGCGTGTCATCTGTGGCTTCCGCAAAATTCTGCCCTAAATTCCCATTTGATTTCTTATTCTTATATTGTAGCCATGATGTGGAAAATCACTATATGGGAAGGATAACTGTATATTTTTTTGTCTCTTCTCCAGAAGCCCCTTTTTTGTTATACTGATCTCGGGCCTTCTCTCCTCAGACTTAGAAGCTCTCCGAACTTCCTCCATTCTCCTTTCATGGAGAAAAGGATGAAATTCTTCCCTTTTATTCTCTGCCTATCTCTGGTTCTAACACAAGAGTAGAGATAGAGGAGAAGGGACTTGTTATCATAAAGCTAGCACAGTGTTAACCCAGTACTACTCTTGGTGCCTAGACTTGGGTACTGAAGAGACTTGAACTTGGTTTGAGGATTGAAGCTCCATGGGCAGCAAAGCCAAGTTTCCTTCATGCTGAAGAAACATTTGTGTTTCCTTATCAGAGACTCTTGTACGGGAAGGGATCAAAGGTCGAGCCCTCAGAGTCAATAGTCTTGATGAGCCTTGACAAATCACTCCAAAGCTGTGTGGCCCTGTGAGAAGATCCTAAGGTTAGTAGCAGGGGAACTGGAAGCCTGTAATAGCTTTAGTTCTTGAATTTGGACGTCCTTGTATCTTATTTTTCCTAACAATGGGATATGACATCTTTCTTACTTAGCTTTCAGACCTTGGGAGTAGCAGGTAGAAAAAATGAAAATGATAGGAATAGAAAAACTGATCTTTTTTTTACAGTTTTCAATTTGTTTATTTTTAGTTTTCAACATTCACTTCCATAAGTTTTAAATTTTCTATCCCTCCCTCCCTAAGATGGCATGCAATCTGATATGGGCTCTACACATACATTCCTATTAAACACACTTTCACATTAGTCATATTGCATAGAAGAGTTATTATAATGAATGAAACCGTGAGAAAGAAAAAAGACAAAACAAAAAAGAAAATAGTATGCTTTGCTCTGCATTCCAACACCATAGTTTTTTCTCTGCATGTGGATGGCATTTTTCCAGTTCTTTTGGAATTATTTTAGGTCCTTGCATTGCCAAGAAGTCTATCAAAATCAGTCATTGAACCCTGTGGCTGTTTCTGTGAACAGTGTTCTCCTGGTTCTACTCACTTCACTCAGCATCAGTTCATATAAGTCTTTTCAGGATTTTCTGAAGTCTGCCTGTTCATCATTTTTTATAGCACAATAGTATTCCATTACATTCATATACCACAACTTGTTCAGCCATTCCCCAATTGATGGGCATTCCTTCAATTTCTGGTTCTTGGCCACCATAAAAAGAGCTGCTATAAATATTTTTGTACAACTAGATCCTTTTCCCATTTTTATGATCTCTTTGGAATGCAGCCCTAGAAGTGGCATTGCTGCATCAAAGAAAAACTAGCATTTTTAAAGCACTGGTCTGATTGCATCCTTCTCCAGCTGAAGAAACATCAAATCTTTGTTGCCCCAGAGATAGGATATAAACTTCTTTGACATTTGAAATTCTTTGTAGTCTGGCTCTAATCTATCTTATTCTTTTTGAGGCAATCAGGGTTAAGTGACTTGCTCAATATTACACAGGTAGCAAGTGTCTGAGCTGATTTTGAATTCGGATCCGAGTGACTCTAGGGCCAATGCTCTATCTACTTCACCACCTAGCTGCCTCTCTAACATATCTTTCTAAATTGATTTCATATCACTTCCCATCCTGGACTTTCTGGTCCAGCCAAACTGACTTGTCTGCTGTTGACTGTCTGTTCCATCTCTTACCTCCTTGACTGTCCCTTGTCACTAGGATATTTTCCCTTCACATCTCTGCACTAGCTTCCTTCAAAACTCAGCTCATATCATCTCTCATAAGACTGACTTACCCAGGGTCCTTTGCTAGTGTGCTACCCTCCACATTTCTATCCACTTCTCTTGTGTTCTCTGTAAATGTTGTATCCTATCCTGCATACCTTGAAGGAAGGGACTGTTTTGTTTTTATATCCCAATTGCCTAACACAATTCTGGTACGTAGCAGGCATTTAATAAGCCCTGCTTGATCAGATTTGATTTGACTTGAAATCAAGAGAGCTGTGTTTGAATCCTGGCTCTGAAACAAATAATAATTCATATAGTTTTAAGTTTACAAAGTGCTTTACAAATATTATTTTATTTGATCCTCACAACCACCCTGGGGTGAAAGGTGCTATTAGTATCTCGTTGTTGCAAATGAGGAAACTGAGGCAGACAGAGGTCAAATGATCTGCCATGGGTCACACAGTTAGTGAATGTCTCACCCTGGATTTGAACTCAGGTCTTCATGACTCCAGGTTGGGTGTTCTCTCCAGTATGACACCTACTAAAAGGAAAGTTAGCCTCTTTGATCCTCAGTTTCATCATCTATAAAATGGGAATGATATTACTTGCACTACCCATTTCATATGATTGTTATACGTAGGGTGATTTGCAAACACTAGAAACATGATCTGTCGCTATTATCGTGCCAGGAAGTGGAAACTGCCATCAAGCTGTTACTGATTTATGAAAAGTGATCAGGGAATACCAGATCTAGACTGTTATCTCTGCCCCCTGCTTCTCCTCATTTGCCTCCAGAAACTGACTCACGCCTTTTCCTCAATCCTCTCTGTCTTCTCAGAGTCCCTCTAAGATTCTGTTTTCACCTCTATAGGGAGGGGTTACAATCAAACTTCTGTCTTTAGCCCTAATCTCTCCTCTGTACTCCAGTCGCACATTTCCATCTGCTTTCTGGACACTTCTACCTACACGTCTGATGGACGTTTCCAACTCAACATGGCCCAAACTGAACTTTTCAACTCACCAAAAACCTACATCTCCCTCCCAGATTCCGTATTTTGGCATATGGTACTATCATGCTCCCAGCCACCTAAGCATAAAACCCTGGAGTCATCTCTGCCTGTTCCTTCTCCTCTCCTCCAACTCCCATTCATCCTTCTTCCATATCCTCTCTTGTATCCATCGCCTTTTTTCCCCCCACTCACATGGCTTTAGTTTCAGCCCTCATCACTTCTAGCCAAGTAGCCTGTTAACCATCCTTCCTGGCTTAAAGACTCTTCCTTCCCCTGCCCAGTCTCTGCCCAGCTAACAAGGTCATCTTTCTAAGATACAAGTCTAACCCATTATTACCTTGTTCAAAAGCTTTCAGTGGTTCCCTGTAGCCTCTGGATTCAAATACAAGCTGGCATTTAAAGTCATCCATAATCTAGCTCCTACATGTATCTCCAGCCTTATTTCACATTAAGTCCATTCACACACTCTTCTCCCCGAAACAAAAACATATTTTAAAAAATGTTTAAAACTGTTATCTATTGTTTTTATACCACTTGCATTACCCATTACATTCTTCCCTGAGCCCCTTCCAGAGATTCATCCCTTATAGGCTCAACAAAACTACTCAACATATAGAAAAGTCTGACTTTGCACGCAGTGTTCCAAACCCATAGTCTCTTACCTCTGTCAAGAAACTGGAGGATGTGTCTTCATTTCGTTGGGCCAAGCTTGTTCATTGTTTCTTAGTATTCCATTTTAATGCTTTGTTGCTGTTTTTCCTCTTCACATTGTTAGAATGTCAGAGTTGGAACCAAGAAGACCTGTGCTTGCAGTCTACTTCAGATATTTACTGGTTGTATCCTGGCCCAATCATTTAACCTCCCTTTGCGTCAGTTTCACCATCTGTAAATGAATAATACTAGCACCTTTCTCATAAGGTTGTGGTAAAGATCAAATGAAATTTTATGTACATATATACATACATACACATACATATTATATGGCTTGTATGATGTTACATAGTATATATATGTTATATTCAATATGTTAAATATATATGATATATAATGTTAGATATATATCACTTTGTAAGTCTTGAAGTTACATATACAGAGCTACTGCTGTTGATGTTCTTTCAGTTGTTATATATATATATGCATATTGTTTCCCTGGTTTTGTTCATTTCACTTTGTATCAGTTTTCATTTAATCAGAATTAAAATGGAGGGTTGGAGTAGCATTTATTATGCTTCAGCTGATGCAAAAAAGGCAGGGGTAGCAACTATGATCTCAGAAAAAATTATGGCTAAAATAGATTTAATTAAAAGGGACAAACGGAGTATCTGTTTATTGTCTATCATTTTGATAGATGATGAAACAATAGCAATGCTGAACCTATATGCACCAAATACTATAGCATCTAAATTTTAAAAAACTAAAAGATTTACAGGTGGAGATAGATAGTAATACTATAATAGTAGGGGACTTTTAATCTTCCCTTCTCAGAACTGGATAAATCTAACCAAAAATAAATAAGAAAGAAGTCAAGGAAGTTCACATAATTCTTCTAATGCTTCTCTGTATTCATCATCTTCATCATTTCTTATAGAAGAGGAATGAAATATCATTCCATTCAAGTACCACAATTTGTTTAGCCATTCCCCAATCCACGGGCAACCTTTTCCTAAGACAAATAGTGCTGCTATAGATATTTTGATGCAAATGGAGTCCTTGTTTTCTCGTTGACATCTTTTTGTTATGTACCTAGCAGTACAATCTCTAGGTCAAAGGTTAGTGGTCACTTTCTTTATTTAATTCCAAATTGCTTTAGAAAATGGTTGGATCAGTTCACAGTTCCACCAACAATGCATCCATTTTTCTACAACTCCTCCAAAAATAACTATTTGGACCCTTTGTCCTCAATACCAATGTGCTTAGCATGAGGTGAAACCTCAGGGTTGTTTTGAGTTGCATTTCTCTTATTAAGTGGAAGCATGTGTGTGTGTGTGTGTGTGTGTGTGTGTGTGTGTGTGTGTGTGTGTGTAAATATATATATATGAATATATTTTATATATATATATATATATGATCATTGTAAGCAATCCTTGTTTGTCGAACAGTTTATTCATACCCTCTGGCCATTGGAAAAAGGAAAAGCACATCTTTAAGTAATACTTTTCCAGTGATTTTATGGATCCCACAATATCCTAAGAATTCAACTCTAGGATTAGTTAGTAGGCAACAGAGAAGTTCATAGGGAACAGAAGCCAGTTTGACACATTACCACAGAGAAAACAAGAGATGTGGCAGAAACAATGGCATCAGAGACATGTATGAGCTGTCATAGGTCAGAAGTGAAGGATAATTCAGACTTGCTCCATTGACATCCGTGAAATGTCAAGGGGTCCAGAGGAAGGTTCCCAGTGTGTTGGGTCAGCCCCCTTGTGAAGGACTCATGATGGGATATGGACAACAGTCAAAAGAGATGAGAAGGCATGGATGGGTGGCAATGTGTATCACCACAGGGAGTGCCTACATGGATCACAGATCACAAAAGTACTGAAATATTCATGCCTTAGCCCCCACCCCCATATAGAACTTTAGCTCCAAAAAGGGCAGGGACTATGTCATTTCAGAATTTCACCCCCTCCCCCAGCTGGTAACACAGCAGTTCTCTTGTGTTGTTATTGCTCAATCATGGCTGACTCTTTGTGACCCTTTATGGGGTTTTCCTGGCAAAGATACTGGAAAGGTTCATCATTTCCTTCTCAAGTAGATTAAGGCAAACAGAGGTTAAGTGAGTTGCCCAGGACCACACATCTGGTCTGAGACCAAATTTGAACTTACATTTTCATGACTCTAAGCCCAGAGCTCTATCCATTGAGACACTTAGCTACCTATGTCATGTGATATAGGCCCTTCCTAAAGTTAGACTGAATTCATTTATAGAGGTGGTGAGGTATAGCAGGAAAGCGGGCAGACTCATAAATCTGTGTTTGATTCCTGCCTCTAAAGCTTAATACCTATGTAACCATGGGAACATAACATAACCTGTCTGAACCTGTCTCCTTATCTGAAAAATAAAAGCAGTACTATTTGAAGTACCTTCATTACATGGTCAATTCGTGCAGTGTAGATTACTGGTATATCCCTTGGAATCAGAGGATCTGGGTTCAAATTCTGTCTCTGATACCACCTCTACGATATTAGACAAGTCATTTCTTTAGGCATTAGTTTCTTCATTCTCTCCCCACCCCAACTATTGGGAAGTTCTTTCTCATGTCTACCCCAAATGCTTTCTCATTGCATTTAAACTTTTCTATTGCAGAGCTTCCTTCAGGGAGACCAGCAGGGTCACGATTCCCTTCTGGCAGCCTCTGTCTCTCCTTAGCTGGGGGCTGGTAGGGTTGGCAAAGGGGGAAAAAGAGGGTGTCATTATCCCTTTGTTCCCCCAGACCTCCAGGCAGCAGATTCATTCCATGGGTTCATGGGTCTGTGCTCCCATCCAGGGAGCTGACCAGTCACTGTGGCAACCCTGTCAATCAATCCACAGTCTGCCCAGCAGCCGCCAGTTATTTCCTAAATTAAAAGGGCTTATGATTCTTGATTGAATTAAAGGCGAAGAAGGTCAGCGCCAGGATCAGCATTTAGAGTCCTGATAATATGTGTCTGGCCTCTTGAAGACAGAAAATGGGGGGAGGGGTTGTGCAGCTGGGAGAGGTGGGGGAATGGGGAGGAAGAATAAGAGCAGGGGATACTGAATGGCAACCACGTTGTATCCCAGGGGAGAGCGTGAATTTCTAGAGAAATACCCTTAAGAGTCAGGATAAAGAGTGAATGGCCTGAATTTGACATCAGGAAGACCCAGGTTCAAGTTCAGCCTTGGATGCAAGTTGCCTGGATGACCCTGTACAAGTCTCTTAAAATCTTATTGCCTCCAGGCATATCTTTAAGACCACAAGTTACCGAAGCATTGGGGAAGGGCAGTTTTAATACAAAGAATTCCTACACCAATGAATTCATAGGTTTAGACCAAAAAATGGAAAACATCCCAAACCAGCAGCCCTTAGAGTCTGTCTTGTCCATCCTACTACCTCTGATCACATTTTTTACTAAAATTATGGCACCTAAAATAGAACACAATTTTCCACATGTGATCTGTTCGAAGCTATTACTTCTCTCGTTCTATAGGCTGTGTTTCTCTTAATTCAGCCCAAGAGTTCTTCTTAGCACTAACTTTTTCAAATGCTACATCATACTTTTGAATTATATGGAAGTTGAGGTACATTAAAACCCCAAGGTCATTTCAGATGAACTGCGGTAAAGACAAACTCTCTCAATCTCATACTTGGGAAGCTGATTTTTTGACCCCAAGCATAGGACTTTACATTTGTTCCTGGTAGAGGATGGAAGTGCACCTAGAAGGTAACATGTGGCCTCAAGGAATGTAGGACCTGGGTTTGGCTTTCATTTGAGACATTTCTTACCTGTGGGATCATGGACAAAGCTCTTAATCTCTAAAAATACCAGTTTCCTCATCCGTAATATGGGCATAATTATGCTGTACTATTTAGCTCACAAGATTTTTGTTTGAAAAAAAGTATTTTACTTATCTTAAAACACTATATACTTAAAACATTAAATCTTAAAACACTATATAAATATGAGTGGTTGTCTTTGTTGTCATTAGATTTGTCCTACTACTCTATAGGGGGTGGGGAGCCTGTGGCCCTCTGGGTCCTCAAAGGCAACCCTTTGACTGAATCTAAACTTAGCAGAATAAATCCCTTTAATAAAAGGATTTGTTCTGATCAACTTGGACTCAGTCAAAAGGCTGCACCCAAGGACCTAGAAGGCCACATGGGGCCTTGAGGCTGCAGGTTCCCCAACCCTGCAGTTTGTCAAGTTCTTTTTGGATCTGTATTTTGTTGTCTGATATATTAAGGATCCCTTCCACCTTTGTATCATTTACAAATTGGATACACATTCCATCTGTGCTTTCAGCAGAGTCATTGATAACATTGATTTAAAAAATGCTAAACAGCATAAATTCTCAGGGCATTTCACTGAAGCCTCCTGGCATGCCAGCATTGAACCATTAATGATTTCTTTTTGGATTCAATCATTCAGCTTGTTTGGAGTTCACTTCTCTGTCCTATGAGTTAGTTCACATCTCCTCATTTTATCCAATACGATATGAATACAAGAAACTAGGTCAATTGCTTTGCTGAGATTTGTCTCCTAGGTCTATTTACTACTGTAATCCTATAAAGAATTTTTATATAGGATTTTATAAGGGATCAAAATGGATTTTTTTTTGCAGGGAAAAAATGTTGTATTTTCTCTTTCATCTCCCATATAAAAACTCAAGTCAACATGACAGGCTGTTGTAATTTTTATACCTATATGCTAAGTAATCCTATAAAGAAAAAAGTGAGATAAATCTGGGCTGTCATGTTAGCTCTTTATAATCACCACTTTCTTTTCTAGATGTGCATTAAGATCTAGAAAAGGAAATCAGAGGACCTGGAGTTCAATCCTGGTTCTGCATCTTATCATCTGACCTTGAAACACTTTTTCCTAGACTTCTGTTTTCTCACATGTCAAATGAAAGGGTTGAGCTAGGAGATGTCTAAAGTTTCTTCTCACTCCAATCAATCAAGAAGCATTTATTAAGTGCCAAATATGTGCCAGGCACAGTGTTAGGTATACAAAGATAAAGAATGAAAACAAATTAATTTATCAATCAATAATAATTTATTGTTACTTAAACAGGCATAAGATAACTTTATTGTTCATAATTATAGGGTCAATGATGGTATAAATATTTATGTGTGTAACATACATCTCTATAGTTATATCAGACAGCTGAGATATCATGGATATAGAGGTAGCCTCAGAGTTAGGAAGACCTTAGTACAAGACCCACTTCTGACATACTGGTTGTGTTATCCTGAGCAAGTCATAACCTCTGTGTGGCCCTAGGTAACGCTTTAAAACTGTCAGTCTTAGAGCAGGTGTTGATCTGAATTGTAGAAAAGTTCCTAACACCAAAGAAATCACAGATCTAGATTGGTTTTTTTTTAAAGAACTATTGTATGTTATACATAATTTTTGAGCTGTAAGGGATCTTAGAGATTGCCCAATATAATTCCTTTATTTTGTAAGTGAAGAAACCCAGAGAGGTATAGTGATTTGCCTAAGATTACCCAGCTAGCTAACTTAGCTTTGATTCACAGGAGTTAGAGCAGAAAGGAATCTCCGAGGTCATGTAGTCTAACCCCCCTCTTTTTATAGCCGAGGTAGCCTGAGCCCCAGAGAAATTGTTACTTGCTATAAGTCACACCGTGATGAAACTTGAAACGTCCTAGAACTTTTAATCTATTTTTTTCCTATTACATAACAAAGAACCAGAGTCATAATTAGTTTAGAGAAGCCCTCACTACTACCTTTCCTTTCCTTTGACCCATTTTTTTCTTTAGGATTAGGTTATTTAGTTTCCAATTAATTTTTAATCTATGTGTCAAAGGCTCTTTAATGAATGGTGTTTTAAAAAATTATAGTCAGAAAAAGATGCATGTAATGTTTCTACTTCTCTGTGAGGTTTTTATACGGTCAATGTTTGCGAAGGTACAATGCACAGCTGAGAAATAGGTATAATCCTTTCCATTTGTGTTCAATATTCTCCTGAAGTTGTTATCTAACTTCTTAAAAATTCTATTCACCTCCTTAACTTCTTTTCTGTTTATTTTATGGTTGGATTTATGTAGATCTGAGAAGAAATGAATTGAGGCTTCTCACTAAGACAGTTTTACTGTCTATTTCCTATTACTCATTTAACTTTTCCTTTAAGAATTTAGATGTCATGACATTTGATGCATATATGTTCAGTATTGATTTCATTTATCATCTACATTTTAGCAAAATGTAGTTTCCCTGTTCATCTCTTTAATTAGGTCTGGTTTTGCTTTTACTTTTTCTGAGGTCATGATTGCTACCCCTGCCTTTTTTAGTTCAGCTGAAGTTTACTAGATTCTGCCCCAGTCCCTTATTTTAACTCTGTGGGTGT
This sequence comes from Potorous gilbertii, assembly GCA_028658325.1. Lineage (NCBI taxonomy): Eukaryota > Metazoa > Chordata > Mammalia > Diprotodontia > Potoroidae > Potorous > Potorous gilbertii. Next base: position 325,671,436 of record CM053770.1, read on the forward strand.
CTTTCTGTTTCAGGTGTGTTTCTTATAAACAACATATTCTTGGATTCTGGTTCCTAATCCATTTTGCCATCTTTTTCCATTTTATGGGTGAGTTCATTTCATCTACATGCACAGTTACGATTGCTAATTCTTTTCGCTCTAACCTAATCTTTAATACTTATCCTTCTCTTTTTTATTCTATATCTTGCTCAAGAATCCATTTTGCTTTTGATCATGTCCTTTCTTAATCTACCCTTCCTCTTGTCTCTTTCCACCACTTTCCCTTTTATTTCCTTGTTGGATAAGATGAATTTCTATATTCAACTGTGTGTATACGTATTCTCCCCTCCTTGAACCAATTCAGAAGAGAGTGAAGTTCAAGTATTGTCCCCCATTCTTCCCTCTAATACATCAATTCTCCTTTGTGAATTCTATTTTGGTGAGATAATTTTCCACATTCTTCCTGTCCCTTTTCCCCTTTCATAATGCATCCCTCTTTCTTACCCTTTCATTCTTCTTTTGATATCATTCCAACATAATCACATGCAGGACTTTTGTCTAAGACTCCTTCTAAGATCCCTGTTGAGGATAAAGTTCTGGTGGGTTCTATGTGTCATCTCCCCATATAAGAATGTAAAAACAGTTTGACCTTGTTTAGTCCCTTATGACTTCTCACTCCAGACTTATTTTTTAAATGCTTCTCTTTAGTCTTGTGTTTGAATGTCAAGTTTTCTATTTAGCTTTGGTCTTTCATCAGGAATGTTTGAAAGTTCTTTTTCATTAAATGTCCATTCCTCCCAACCTTGTAACATAATACTCAGTTTTGCTGGGTAGGTTATTCTAGGTTATATTTATAAATCCTTTGCCTTCTCAAATATCATATTCCAAGCTCTCTGTTTCTTTATAGGGTGGCTGCTAAATCTTGTCTGATTCTGATTTCTACTCCTTAAATTTTTTCTCTATAATTGTTTGCTGTATTTTTTCCTTGATCTAGGAGTTGTGGATTTGGACTATAACATTTCTGGGAGTTTTAGGAATTTCTTTCAGGAGGTTATTCATAGATTCTTTCAATTTCTATTTTGTTCCTTGATACTATGATATTTGGACAGTTTTTCTTTATGATTTCTTGAAATATGATGTCTAGGCTCTTTTTTTGTTAATGGTTTTCAGGTAATCCTTGGATTACCTGATTCTTGGATTACCTTGGCAAAGTCACAATTAGCCTGCTGGACAGTTCTTCAAATTCAGCATGACTGAACTGCTGGTTTCCCCTTGATTTTATTCTCCTGCCCTGCTTTACAACACTTCAGGCTCCTGTGGAGGATTAAAGTTTAGAACCGAGTTCCCCTTCTGCTCTTGGGCTTAGAGCCACATAGCTAAGTTTCTGGAACTTGTTCCTTGCTACTTACACATGTAGGGCTCCTGCTCCCCTTGTGATCACTTCTCACTGTGACCTGGGACTAGGTGATGGGCAATACAAGTACTAGATGGCACCTGTTCCTGTGCTAATACAGGAGTCACCTGGGATTTCTTCCTACTCATTCAGTCATTTTCTACCTCTGGGCACTGAAATGCTTCCTGCCACTTCTGCAGCTTCCAGTGCTCTCTGCAGCCAACCTCTGTGGATGTCATCACACTGCACTCCTGGTCAGCCCCTGACCCGGGGTCTACAGACCTTTTCATCTGTCTTCCTAAGCTTCCCTGGGATGAAAAATGACTCACTGTGGCTTTTTCTTAGCTTTCCTGATCAGAATTCAGTCTGGCATGTTTTTTAGGTGGTTGTGAAGGAGGATGCTATTTTACCCCCTCAACAATTATTTATTAAGCACCAATGATATTCCAGGCACTGCAGTAAATGCTGATGATACAAAGAGAAACAAAAGACAGTTTCTATCCTCAAGGAGCTCACAATATAATGGAGGAGACAACATGTGGACAACTGTGTACAAACAACCTTCACACAGGATAAATAGGAGATAGGGTGGAGGGAAGTCATTCAGATTAAGGAGGATTGGAGAAGACTTCTTGAAGAAAGCAAGACTTTAGCTGAGACTTGAAGGAAGCCAGGGAATTCAGAAGGCAGAGATGATGAGGAAGAGTCTTCCAGATGTGGGAGATAGCAAATGAAAATGCTTCAAATTAGAAGGTGGAGGACTGTGTTCAAGGAATACCAAGGAGGGCGGTGTCACTAGATCTGAGTGTGGAGGGGGAGTAAGGTGTAAAAAGACTAAAAAAGTAGGAAGAGGACAGGCTGTGAGGATTTTTAAAAGCTAGAGGATTTTATAGTTGATTTTGGAAGCAATGAGGAGGCACTGAAGGGTATTGTACAGGAATGGGGTAACATGGTCTGCACTTAAGAGAGTTCAAGTTGACAGCTGAGTGGAGCATGGATTAGAATGAGGAGACACTTGAGGTGAGGAAGCCACCAAAAGCCTTTCGCAATTGTCCAAGTATATGATTATGAGTGCCTGCAGTTGTGTGATGGTAGTGTCAGAGGAGAGAAGGAGATGTATGTTAGTGATGTTAGGAGATAAAAGCCACAGAACTTGGCAACAGATTAGATATGAAGGCATGAGAGAAAGGGATGAGGATGATACCTAGGTCAAAAGTGTGGGTAACTAGGAAGAGGTGGATTCCTCCAACAATAACAGGGAAATCAAGTGTCACGGTGGGTAGAGTCACTGACTTAGAGTCAGGAAGACCTGAGTTCGTCCTGTCTCAGGCATTTATTAATTGTGTGACTCTAGGCAAGTCACTTAAATTCTGCTTGCCTCAGCTTCCTCATCTGTAACATCTGAGTTATAATAAGAGCACCTACCTGCCAGCATTGTTAGGAATGTCAAACAAGGTAATATCTGTAAGATTTTATAAACAGTAAATCACTATATAAATGTTAGCCATTATTATAACTCTTGTAAGTTAGGAAAAGGAGGATAGTTTTGGGGAAAAGATAATGAATTCACTTTTGGACATACTGAGTTTGAGAGGTCTATGGTATATGGATTTTTGAGATATCTAATAGATATCAAAATGTGAGACTGGAGGTTAGGAGAAAGGTTAGAGCTAGACAAGTAAATTTTATTTTTCTTTTTTAACTAGTGTTTTCTTTCTTCCTGATTACATGTAAAGGCAATTTTAACATTCATATTTTTTAAAAAAAATTTAAATTAAAAAAAATTAAAATATTTTCTCCTTTACACCCCACCCCCAAGATGGTAAGTATTTTGATATAGGTTATATATGTGCAATTATGCAAAACAAATTTCCATATTAGTCATGTTGTGAAAGAAACAGACCAAAAGAAAAAAATGAAAATTTGCTACAATCTGCATTCAGACTCCATCAGTTCTTACTCTGGATATGGATAGCAATTTCCAAATTCACTGGAATTTACACAAGTAGATCTGAAAGTCATACATTTTGTTTTTTGTTCAGTCATCTGTCAGTTGTGTCCAACTCAGTGACCCCATTTGAGGCTTTCTTGGAAAAGATACTAGAGTAGTTTGCCATTTCCTTTTCCAGAAGCTCATTTTACAGAAACTGAGGCCAATAGAGTGAAGTGACTTGCCTAGGGTCACACAGCTAAGGAAGTGTCTCAAGACACTTTAAACTCAGGAAGATGAGTCATTCTTCCTCTAGGCCCACCACCTAAATACTGAAGAGTCTTGCATAGATTGAAACCATGTAAACTGATGAGATCACCAAAAGATTGTGGTCCTTCCTTCTCAAAGAGGATCAAAATGACATCACTATGCTAGAGTCAAATTTCAGTGTGTCTGATTGTGGCTGATCAGACCAATACAAGCTCAGAATGCTCTGCCACAGGTCAGACACAGGTAGTCACTGTGAACATTTGGGGTGGATTCTCTAAATTTTCATGTCCCACCTTTCCTTTGAGCTGCCTCAATTCTGCTTTGCTCATAGAGTACAGTGCATGTGGGCACACCATGCTGAGCGGTCCTGTGCTAGTGTCCCATGTCACACAATGAATTCCAAAGTTCTTAAGAGAGACCTTGAGAGTGTACTTATATCATTTCTTCTGACCACCATGTGAACACTTGCCCTGTGTGAGTTCACCATAAAATAGTCTTTCTGAAAAGTGTATGTTTTGCATTCAAGCAACGTGGCCAGCTCATAGTAGTTGCTCTCTCTGAAGCAGAGTTTGCATGCTTGGCTATTTAGTTTGAGAAGGACATCAGCGTCTGATGCCTTATCCTGCCAGGTGATCTTCAGAATCTTCTTTAAACAATTCAAATGGAAGCAATTCAATTCCCTGGCATGATGCTAGTATACTGTCCAGGTTTCACAGGCATACAACAATGAGGACAGCAAAGGAGCTGTAGATCTTCTGCCATTAGGCTCCTTTCATGTGGCAAAGTACCTGATGCTGATTCTACTCCAGTTGAGATTTGTAAGGTAGGGGCACCACTGCTTGTACAAAAACTGACTGAAATATTCCAGGTTATATGGCAAGAGAAAGTTATGGATGCCTCCCTTGTCCATCTCTAAAAGGGTAAAGGAAATAGATTGTCCTATGACAATCACAAGGGGGTCTCTCTCTTAGTAAGTGATGGCAAGGTTCTTGCCAGAGTCCTCCTTATTGGACTGATCCTTCACCTGGAAGGTAATCATCTACCTGAGAGTTAGTGTGAGTTCAGAAAGGGCGGAGGCATGGTTGATATGGTGTTCACTGCCCAACAACTCCAGGAGAAATGCCAGGAATGGAACAGAGGTCTGTACACAACATTTGTAGATCTGACCAAGGCTTTTGATACTGTCAGTCATGAGGGCTTATGGAAAATTATGTCAAAATTTGGTTGTCCGGAGAATTTCGTCAGCATCGTACGTCAATTTCAAGATGACATGTTTGCCTGAGTTCTGGATAATACACAAGGCTCTCATGCTTTCCCAGTCACCAGTGGAGTGAAACAAGGCTGTGTGCTTGCTCCCATGCTTTTTAGCATGATGTTTTCAATCATTCTGTCAAATGTTTTCAATGAGGATGAACATCGCATCACACTGATGCAAATTCTTAAACTTGAAATGGTTACGAGAAAGAAGAAGGTCCAGGACAGAGCCTCTCATGCTTAGTAGGTATGATGTGGATAAAGATCCAGTGAGAAGAAAGAGAGGGAGTGGTCAGACAGGTAGGAGGAGAACCAGGGGAAAAGTGTCAGGAAAACCTACAAAAAAGAGAGGATGAATGAGAAGAGGGTGATCAACAGTGCCAAATGCTACACAATGGCCTAGGAGACTGAGTCTGAGAAAAGGTCAACTAATTGTGTCCAGTAAGAGATTCCCAGTCACTTTGCAGAGAGCCATTTCTGCTGAATAAGGAGGTTAGAAACCAGACTGTGAGGAGTTAAGGAGAGCTAGAGGCACCTCCGTTTCATGTCAATGTTACCATTCATTAAGTGCTGAAGCCTGGCTTCTGTTTATCCTTGTGCCTGGCTTCCTTTGAATCTTTCTTAGCCCATTGCTCAATTTCCCTCAGGCCTGGGCTGCCATCCATGGCTGCCCCAGAGCCCCCAACTTTGGCCCTGTCCTCTTTGGATGCTGATCCAGTTATATCATCCCCTAAGGAAAGGGAGAGAAAGTCATGTCCCCCTGACCCCTTGCTCTGTACGCTCCTTCCCCCAGTCGGGGAGACCTGCACCTTGTCCCTCATTGTCCTTAATGCAGAGATGGCAAAATGCCCGGGCCTCTGACTTGCCTGTTACTGTTGTAACTCGCTGCATTTTGGAGGCCTAATAAGAAGGATCCTGTTGGTGTGTGCTCTAGGTGGGTGTGTCTATTACGTAAGGGACTTCAAAGCTGCCGCCATCTGCCATCTGTGAGCCATGGGAATCCTGAAAGCTTTTAAATATTGGCCCTCCCCCCCACCTCAGCATACCCTCCCCATGTCGCCTTGGGCAGAGAGCCCACACCCACACCCACCAGGAAACACAGCCAATGGAACACTATCAGGCGGGAAGCCCAATGACTGGTCTTAGCCTCTGGCTAGAGGTGTGGGGATGGCAAGTTTTAATGCCATCTCTGACATTTCATCACCTGAGTGAACCTGGGTGAGCCACTCAAATTCTGTGGGACTTATTCACCTAGGCAGCTAGGTGGCACAGCGGATAGAGCCCTGTGCTTAGACTGAAGAAGACCCAAGATTAAATTTGGTCTCACGCACTTACTAGCAATGTGATTCTGGGCAAGTCACTTGACCCTTTTTGCCTCAGTTTCCTGTTGGAGAAGGAATGATAAACCACTCAAGTATCTTTGCCAAGAAAATGAAGACTGGTTCCGGACTAAACAACTACAAAAATGGAAATAATTACAGCACCTATCTCCCAGGGTTGTAAATATCAAATAAGATTTTTATAAAGTACTTAGTATCATGCCTGGCACATAGTACAATGCTCATTCCCTTCCCCCTCAGTCTCCTCATCTGAAAAAATAAAGGGTTTGGATAAAATAGTCTCTAAAGTCTCTTGTTGCTTTCAGGTTTTATGATTTTTGTGATTCAAGTCCCATGACCTCTCTGGGCCTCAGTTTTCTTTTCTGCAATATGAGAGAGTTGAACTAGAAGAGGCAGCAAGCTACAGCAGGAAAAGACCTGACTCTGGAGTCATAGGGTCTATGACTGACTCTGACGTTTACCTGTGTGACTTTGGGTAAATGACATAATCTCCCTGTGCCTCGGTTTCATCAACTATAAAATTATTGGGTTGCACTGGATCCTTTTTAGTGGCAGACCTCTGATCTTACAATTTACCCTTTTAATTCTAATTCCTAGGATACCTAAGAAATGATGACAGGAGAGATTGTGGTTGGACCTATCAAAAGAGGGGCCTTCTGGTTCAGAAGGCTGTGCTATATATAATTTTGAGAGTGGGTCTGACTGTCTGGTACCACAGAGATACAATTCTGGCTGGATCCAGAGGACTGATTCGAAGGGGGGAAAGGAGGAAAGAAATCCAATAAGAAATTAGGCAGTAGGACTGAGAAATAAAGGAATATGCTAATCCTCTCCTTTCTCTTTTGACCCACTGAGGGGGTTCATTTATGTAGAATACTGTGTAGGGGTGAGGGGAGAGGGTGCATTAGGAGGGGATGGGAGGATGGGATGATATGTGACTGAGAAAGAGACATTTTGTCACTTAAGTCACTGCTAGCTGAAAATGGGTTTCAGGGACAGACAGAACGTTCATTAAGCACTTATAATGTCCAGCACTTGGTAATCCAGCCAGATAAATTGGCCCTCTCTCTTTCCCTCACACAGGATATTCCCCCTCCATATCTTTGCCTTTGCATGAACTGAGTTCCATGCTTGGTATGAACTCCCTCCTTACCTCTCTGCCTCATAGGGTCCCTTTCTTTAAGAGCAGCTTAGGTACTACCTTCTTTATCAAGTTTTTCCTCATGCTCCAAATACTAATGTCTCTCCCTCCCAACCTACCTTGTATTGAATAACTTTGCATGTTTGTATTTATTCACCCTGTACATTTGCTGTAAATATGTTTGTTTATTTGTTTTTTGCCCGTTAGAATATAAGCTCATCATGAGTAGAGGAGTTTTCATTCTTTGAACTTACCATTGACCCTAGAGGTAATAGGACACCACTAAGGTTTATTGAGTTGAGGAGTGACATTAGACCTGAACCTTTAAGAAAATCACATTGACAGCTTTGTTGACGATGGACTGGAGTGGGGAGAGACAAATATCTGAAACATAGAAGATATTTAATAAATCCTTATAGATGGTTTGCTTAATTGCCAAAAGAAAAGTGCTAGGGATACAAATCCAACCAGACAGTCACTATGCTCAAGAAATGTATGTCCTCTTGAAGGAAGATTGTACATAAGAGGAAAACTGGAATGGGAATACAGAGGGAGAATGCATAGAGTGGCATGGTTGGGAGATGGATGAGAAGTAGAGGCCTGGATCTGAGCAAGATCAGGAAAAAACTCCCCATCCTAGCAGAGCCCAGAGGCAATGATGGGTGTGGCAAACATCCTGGTGTGGAGATCCCCAAGAAATGAAAATGAAGGCACGATGGGAAGATAAGAACCCACCCTGACTGACATTGCATCTTAAGGTATATAACATACTTTCTTCCTAGTAGTCCTGTGACATGGAGTGTCCACTGTTCCAGATGACTAAATTGGATTTTGTTGACTTGCCTGTAGTCACTCACTAGGAATTGTTAGACCTGAAGTTTGAGCTCAGCTTTCCTGTCTCTGAGGTCAGTGACCTTCCTACCTTTTATAGGATCACCTCATTTTGCAGAGACTGAAACTGAGACTCAGAAAGGGTAAGGGACTAGCCCAAGGGTAGTAAGGGTAGTAAGTCTGGGATTCAAATTCACTCCCTCTGACTCCAGATCCTGTCTTCTTGTCACTCGCCCATGCTGGCTTTTCAGTTTATACTGCTGGCCTGGGAAGTCTAGTTGAATATAAACTAGGAGAGTTAGAGGGTGGGAGGTTGACAGAGTGGAAATGTGCATGTTACACTGCCTATGGGAGTGTCGCTAAACCTTTAGGCCAGGAACATTTCAACTGCCTCGAGCCTATCTTTCCTGACTAATTGCACATCATCTTTACTCACAAATATTATGCTTTAGTCAGATTTTACCTTCCATGTGCATGGCATCACATCACCCACCTCCCTGCCTTTGCCCAGGCTGGAGTCCCCATACCTGGAATGCCTTCCCTTTTCCCCTTTGCTGATGGGAGCTGCTAGCACTCTTCAAGCTCAGCTTAGGGGTCACCTCCTTCAAGAACTGCTCAAGTCATTAGTGCTAAGCCCTCATATGACTTGCTATTTACTTGGCAAATATCCTATATTCTCTTATCTGTGTGCATGTTAGAGCCTCTCCATATAATGCAAACTCTTGAAATCATCGGGGATTCTTTCTCTCCCTCCCCCTCTGTCTGTCTCTATCTCTCTGTCTCTCCCTCTCTCTCTGTCTTTCTCTGTCTCTGTCTCTTTCTCTGTACTTCTTGTCTCTGGTCTCTGGCTCTCCTTATCTATATCGGTCATTGTTGCAGTCTCTGCTTCTCTCATTGGTTTCTCTCTGTCTCTCTTGGTCTGTCTCTTCCTGTCTTTGTCTTTTTCTGTCTCTCTTTGTCTATCTGACTGTCTTTCCCTCTCCCTCTCCTTCTCTCCCTGTCTCTTTGTCCCTGTCTCTGTCTAAGTCTCTATCTCTGGTCTGTCTCTGTCACTTGGTCTGTCTCTGTTTTTGTGTCTTTCTCTGTCTCTCTCTGGTCTTTCTTTGTCTCTTTGTCAGTCTGTCTCTCTGTCTCAACCTTCTAAACCCAGCTACAAACACACTGCCTGGCACATAGTAGATACTTAAAATATACTTGCTTAATTAAATTTTAGAATAAGGGAGAAGTGGAGCTGAGATGGGGTTTGGACACATGGGGGAAAGAGCAATAAAGGACCCCAGCACACTCACAGCCACAGCCACTGGAGAATAAAGAGGGTAACTCAAAATTTCCCTGAAGTACCCTTTATATGACAGAGGACATGTTAGCCTGTGATGGCCCCAAATCCAAATGGCAGTGATTTTTCCTCATCTGTTTCCTCAGGCTCCTGGTCTGGCCCTACTTCTAACCCCACAGAGATCAGAGCACTGTTTGAGAGTGAGCTGACTTTACAACCCAATTGCTCCGCAAGCCCTGTGAGTTGAATTAGAGATTCTCACAGGATCAGAAAGACTCAGGGAAATCCTTGGGGTTCAGCACCTCCAGAAAGCTGGAGCCAGAGCTTCCTGAGGTTCCTGCTCCCCACCTCCACACACCACACAGTGGAGGTCACTGAATTCAGGTCCGGCAGCTTGTTTTCCCAGGAGCAAGCCAAGGTTGACTGACTGGCAATTCCCCCAGAAAGAGGCAATGTTCCAGATAAACAGTTGGACTGGCTGCCCCATAGATGGAGATGGGGAGGTGGCTTTGCTACCACATACTGTAGGTGTCATTCTTTTAGGAGACTTTTCTTCCCTGTTCCTCCCTTTCTACCCCTTCCCTAACTACCCGCTTAAGGCTTAGTGTAACTGTGAGTATGTAACTTAACCTCTACGGTCATCGGTTTTCTCATCTGTAAAATGGGAATAATAACATACTACTCCCTGTGCCAGGGGACAGTTGTGAGGATGATGTATGTATACACATATGTATATGTGTGTGTGTATGTATCTATCCATCTCTCCCTCTCCTTCTCTCTCTCTCTCTCCCCATATATCTGACAAAGGAGTTTACATTTGACCCTTGAAGTAAGAAGGAACCACTGGAGTTTATTGATCTGTGGAGTGACATTAGACCTGGCTTTTAACAAAGTCATGCTGGCAGCTATATTGAAGATGGACCAGAGAGGAGAGAGACAATTAGGAGGTTATCACGCATGCACATACATATGTATACATACACACCCATACATATGTGTATGTATATGAGTAAATGTGTGATGTATGTATGTATGTATGTAAAATAACCTCCAAATTGGTTTTGATGCCTTCTCTCTCCCCACCCCACTCCGTGTAGCTGCCAAATTGATTTTCTTAAAGGTCAGGTCTAACTGTGTTGCTCCACAATTCAATAAACTCCAGTGATTTCCTATTACCTCTATCGTCAAATATAAACTCTTTTGTCTAGTGTTTAAAGCCTTCGTGTCTCTAACCTGCTTTTCCAGTTTTATGATACAGGGTGTCCCTAAAGCCTTAGGATAATTTTAAGCTATTAAAGCTTAGTGTTTTAAGCTACTAAAGCTAAGATTTTTTGGGGCAGCCTGTGTGTTACTCCCTTTCATACATTCTGCTGTCCACTCAAACTAGCCTTTCTGAGGTTTCTCACATATATGACACTTGATTTCCCATCTCTACACCTTTGCATAGGCTGTTCCCCTGCTGGGGATGCCCTCCCTCCTTACTTCTTCCTCTCAGAATCGCTAGTTTCCTTTGAAGCTCAGCTCAAAAAAATCCTCCTTTACAGGAGGCCTGTCCTTATCCCTCCAACTGGGGGGGAGGAGCCAAGATGGAGGAGTAGAAAGATTCACATATACTAGCTCCAAACCCACAGCCCATAAAACACCTGTAAAGAAGAACTTCCAACAAATTCTGGAGCAGCAGAAGCCACACAACAACAGAATGGAGGAGATTTCTGTTCCAGAGAGCCCTGAAAAACCAACACCAAAGGTCTGTCGCACACTGGACCCCAAGCAGAGCCCAGTGTTGCCTTGGTCGTGCGGCACCCAGAGGAACAGATCCAAGCAGGCTTCTGGGACAGAATCTCCAGCAGCTGCACAGGTCCCTCCACCCACACGTGCAAAGGTCAGTGAGAGAGTCTGTTTGGCTGGCCAAGAGGGGAACGGGGGGGGGGGGTCTCCATAATTCAGGCCCCCTCAGGAGGCAGCAGTGGAGGTGGCAGCAGACAGGGGCTCCAAAGCAGGCAGGAGCTTGGATACATTATTGAAGGTTTCCACATAAACCCCCTGAGGGAACTGAGCCTTGTGAGGTGGCCCTGCCCCCCACCCGAGCAGCTGAACTTAATCTCACACTAAATAGCAGCCCTGCCCCTGCCTAAAGCCCTGAGGATGGGAAGCAGCATTTGAATCTCAGACCCCAAGATTAGCTGGGTGGATCTGGAGGCAAGGTGGGGGTGGAAGGAATCTCAGAAGTCAAGTAACTGGCTGGGAGAATGCCCAGAAAAGGAAAAAAAAAATAAGACCATAGAAGGTTACTTTCTTGGTGAACAGCTATCTCCTCCCTTCCTTTCTTATGAGGAAGAACAATGCTTACCATCAGGGAAAGACATAGAAGTCAAGGCTTCTGTATCCCAAACATCCAAAATAAATATTCAATGGGCTCAGGCCATGGAAGAGCTCAAAAAGGATTTTAAAAATCAAGTGAGAGAGGTGGAGGAAAAACTGGGAAGAAAAATGAGAGAGATGCAAGAAAAGCATGAAAAGTGGGTCAACACCTTGCTAAAGAAGACCCAAAAAAAGGCTGAAGAAAATAACACCTTTAAAAATAGGCTAACTCAATTGGCAAAAGAGGTTCAAAAAGCCAGTGAGGA
>CM053770.1:325683976-325738397 GCA_028658325.1 Potorous gilbertii
GCAGACCCAAGCAGGCTTCCGGGACCGTAATCTCCAGCGGCCGCGAAGGTCCCACCACCCACAGACTCACAGGTCAGTGAGAGAGACGGGCTGAGAGGGGAGCGGGGTATCTCTGGGTCTCAGACCCCCTGGGAAGTGGCCGCTGCGGCAGAGGCTGAGGCAGCTCAGCCAGAGGCAGAGGCAGCTTGGCCAGAGCCTCCCAGAGCAGGCAGAAGCTCCACCCCAGCTCCATTACAAAAGATCTCTGCATAAACCCCCTGAGGGAACTGAGCCTGGGAGGCGGCCCTGCCCCCACCTGACCACCAGCAGATAAGCTCCCCTTGAAGAGCAGTCAGGCCTGCCGCCAAAAGCTCTGAGGCTGAAGCAGCATTTGAATCTCAGACCCCAAGCACTAGCTGGGCAGACCTAGGTGGGGGTGGAGAGGACTCTCAGAAGTCAAGGAACTGTCTGGGAGCATTTGAATCTCAGATCCCAAGCACTAGATAGGCGGATCTAGGCCAGGGGGTGGAGAGGACTCTCAGAAGTCAAGTAACTGTCTGGGAAAATGCCCAGAAAAGGGAAAAAAACTAAGACCATAGAAGGTTATTTTCTTGAGAAGATGATTCCCTCATTCATCTCTGACGATGAAGAGATCTGCTTACCATCAGGTAAAGAGTCAAGGCCTCTGTATCTCAAATATCTGAAATAGATACCCCATGGGCTCAGGCCATGGAGGAGCTCAAAAAGGATTTTGAAAATCAAAAGCTTCTTGGAGTCATAGATAGAGAGAGTCTGGAAGACCAGGAAGTTCTGAAACATGAGCTGTGGTCCTGGGTAAGTCATCTAACTACTCAACACCCCAGGCAAAGCTTCAAGACAATAGAGCCAAGAATGGCTACTGATCACTGTTGGTTAGAGAGAATGTCTTCATTGGGAGTTTCCTCTACCAAATAAATCACAAATCTGGACCAAAAGACAAATGTACTAAGCACTAGAGAAAAATGCAAAGTACGTGAAAAGAGCATTGAAGTTGGAGTCAGAAGACCAGAGTTCAAATCCTAACCTTGTCATTTACTGATGTCAAGACTTTGGTTAAATAATTTAATCTATCTGGGCTTGAGATTCCTCATCTATAAAATAAGGGTGTTTCATATGCGACCTATATTAAATTGTTTACCATTTTAGGGAGAAGGGTGGGAAGAGAGGGAAAAATGAAAATTTGGAACTCAAAATTTTATAAAAATGAATGCTAAATCTTTTTTATGGTGGCAAAGAATTGGAAATTGAGGGAATGAATGCTCATCAGTTGGGGAATGGTCAAACAAATTGTGGTATATGAATGTAATGGAATACTACTGTGCCATACGAAATGATGAGAAGGCAGATTTCCAAACAACCTGGAAAGATTTCGCTGAACTGATGCTCAGTGAAGTAAGCAGAACCAGTAACAGTAACATTATGCAATGATCACCTTTGATAGGCTTAGTTTTACTCAGCAATACAATGATCTAAGACAAGTCCAAAAGGTTTTAATGGAAAATGCCATCCATACCCAGAGAAAGAACTATGGAGTCTGAATGCAGATGGAAGCAGACTATTTTCTTTTTTATTTTTTTTCTTTCTCATGGGTTTTCCCTTTTTCTCTGATTTTTCTTTCACAATATGACTAATGTGGAAGTATCTTTAATATGATTGTACATATATAACCTCTATCAGATTGTTTGCCATCTTGGGGAGAGGGGAAGGGAAGTAGGGAAAAATTGGAACTCAAAATCTTATAAAAGTGAATGTTGAAAACTATCTTTACATGTAATTGGGGGGAAGACATATTATTAAGTGAAAAATGAATGCTAAAAATTGTCTTTACATATAATTGGGGAAAATACTATTAAAAAATAAAAATTAAATTAAAATGAGGATGTTTGACTAGACAGCCTGTAAGGGCCCTTCAAATTCCAGATTTATGATCCTATATTACTCTCACCACTATAAGCCTCCCCCACATTTCACAGCTTCCCCTACCCATTACACACAGAGAGAAAGTAAAGAGGAAAGTGTAGTCTCTCTCTCTCTCCCTCTCTCTCTCTCTCTCTCTCTCTCTCTCTCTCTCTCTCTCTCTCTCTCTCTCTCATGTGTGTTACTCACTTGAGCCCCAAGTTACAAAGGTAAGGGGGGGTAAGAGGATCAGAGAGATTCACTGAGAACTCAATACCACTTGTGGTTTCCAGGGACCTTGGATTCGGAGAGGTGATTGCCTTGGTCACCTACCCCAGCACTGCCCAACCCTCTCCCTTATCCAAACAGATATTCTCCCTTTCCTATTTCATCAGTTGTGCCCATAAGATACATGGAAAAAGTAGCTTTCCAGGGTGGTTTCATAATTTTCCGTTTGGAAAAGATTGCATTTTCCCACCAACCCCTATCTCCAGCCCTGCCCCCAACACTGAATCCCACAGGCAGAGAGTTTTTATTCATGTGCATATATACATAGATATCTCTAGCTATAAATAAACAAATGCATATGCCTATACACATATGTATATAGGTTTTTTATATATACATATATATGCTTTTCAGCATTGATATTACATACAGACACATATTTGTATTTTTAAAAGAGTTCATTCTAGGTGGCTGTATGGCTTTGGGCTTTAGAGGAGATGGACTCAGACCCTGCCTTGACACTCTATGTGTCACCTTGGATAAGTCATTTAACTTCCATGACCTCAGTTTCCTCTTCTGTGCAATGAGGAATTTTCCTTAGATAGCCTCTAATAACTTTCCAGCTTTATATCTGTGAGCCTATAATCTAGTCCAGCCCTCTCCTTTTAAAGATCAGAAAATGAGATCTAAAGAGGTTAAATTAAATTAAATACTTGCCCAAGGTTACACAGAGAGCAATTAACCACCAAGCCAGGATTCGGACCCAGGTCTTTTGATTCTGGCCCCAGTGACCTACTGTGGTATCATAGATTTAGAGATGGAAGGAAGCTTAGAGGCCACCTTTTCCAATCCTCTTATTGCAGTGATAAGGAAAATAAGATCAGAAAGGTTATGACTTGCCTATTACAGCATATGGGGAAGGAGGAATATGTACGAGGAACAAGCAAGGTTCTGAGCAGAACTAAGCTTCTATGTTCTTTATTCCCCACTCTAGAATATACTTTTGAGCCAGTCAGTAAATAGGTATTTTAATGTGCCAGGTACTCTGTTAAGTTTGGAGGATACAAAAAATGGCAAAGGGCAGTATTCACCTTCTTTCTGGGATCCTATCCATTTATGCTAGGGTTCTACTTTCATCAGTAGAATAGTGGGATTCTACCATCAGTAAGTGAGGGGGATGTTTGCTCCAAGTTTGTGAAGACTTCCCCTGGCAGAATGGATGGATGAGAATAATTTGTTCCAATGGTCATGAAGGCAGCTGAAGCAGGTGCTGTGGAGTCTTTAGAGCTTGGGCAGACTTTGAAGATGCCAAGGTCATCCACTGCATCCTGGGCGATCACCAGTCATCCTGATTTTTGTCTTTGCCACTAGACTTCAATGACTGTAGAAGAGAGAGTGAGGCTAACACTTGGTGCAACTCTGCCTCACTTAAATCTAAATCATAAACAAGTCAAAGCATCACCCATTTGTGGTGTCATCGGTCCTCCTTGAAAATGAAGAGCAAAGAACAGTGGGATTCTAAGTCCTTCCCAACCCTGCCTACTATATGACCTTCAATTGTTGGGGGGAGGGGAGAAGGAGAAATAGGGAATCCTAGTAAGAACAGTAACATCTGTCAGTTATCCATCCTGAGCATGTAAGACAATGGTAAAATAATGAGTGAATCAGAAACCTTTGAGGGGAGGGCTTGGAAATGTCTCTCTTTCATTTAAAAAACATTAAACGCCTACTATTTGTCAGTCACTGTGCTAGGTGTTGAGGACATAAAGACAAAAAAAAGGAAATATCCCTTGTCTTCAAGGGGTTTACATTCTCCTGAGGGATACAATAGTCACACAGATAAGTAGGTAAAGAGAGCGGATCAGAAGAAATCTTTGATCAAAGTAGAAGTTGTCCTAAACACATGTTAATATAAGAATGAGGACCATCACTAGTGACTGATCTAACTGAAGAAGTCTTTCAAAATCTGATGGGATTACAAGACATTGGTTATTGGATGAAGGTAAATGATGGTGCATAGAGAACTACTAGTGATTGGCCAAGAGGCTCAGCCATGGCCTACACCACTGGCCTTACACTAAGGGAAGTCAGAATACATTCATCTCTTAGACACTGGCTATGGATAAAAGACTGAACTCTTGAGTAAATTCTAAGCTTACAAGGACTCATTCTTGTTGAGTGAAACAAGGTGGGGGGCAGTGAATTCCCTCTCTTTCTCCCCAGCAGAAACACATTCTTGCACATAACCTTAAGGGGGAAGTCAAGGACATTGCTTTCTAGTTCAGAAAGTTCAAAGAAAGAGAATTTGGAACATGGGAGCTGGGATATGCTACAAAGAGATAGCCAAGGCTTCAGGGGAGCAGAACTAGAGAAGCTCTCTACTGATCCTAGGCTAAGGAACATGGATTATTTTTCTTAAAAATAAAAAAGATTGGCACTGTTCTAGCCAAATATTTCAGTTTATCAAGACACTGAAGATAGCAGAGACTACGGTCAATTGGAAGAGCATTATGCTCAGTCAAGATCAAGTCAAATATGATCCCCAAGAAAGCAACACAGGTAGCCAAGACATCTTGTCCAGTGAGGACCATCAAAGGGGATAGTATGAGAGGACTTCAGGGGTCCTGCAGAATCACAGGTATAAACTGTCTATCTTTATATGTTCCATACATGTGGGACTTTCATGTAATCTCTGTACTAACACACTTCCTATTAATCACGTGTACAATTGTAGAAGAGAATACCCTTAATTTGTGAGGACAAATGGTTTAGTGTATATTATCTTATCATGCTGTTCTATGACATAGCTTTGATTTCAGCTAATTGTGTCCTATGGCTGACTTCAGAAATAAAAATACACTGATGGGGGCTCATAAGCTATCATCTAGGATTTTGGAGTCACAGAGAACTTTGGACTTGAAAAATAGCTGTCCCCTAAAAATTCATCAACTAGAAAAATTAGGAAAGGCTTTTTATAGAAGATAGAGCAAGGATTCTAAGAAACAAAGGTGGACTAAGTGCATTCCAGGTACGATGGGATAGACTATGTGAATGTACAGAGGTATAAGACCACACATTAGTTTGGCTAAAATAGAATACATGAAGAGGAGTAATATGAAATAAAGCAAAAGTTGGGGAACATAAGCTACAGTCAGACTGTGGAGGACCATAAATGAAAGTAATCTAAAAACAAAAATATCTATTAAAAATATCAAGAAATCTAACCAAATGAAAGAAATAAGAAGAAACGAACACTTGGAGAGAGAATCATTATCCGTGACAGCTATGGCAATATAATTTTTAAAAGATGACATTTTAAAGGTTTGACAGCTATTTGGAGATTACAGTGAGGTGGGAGAGGGGATAGAAAGGGAAGGAGCTAGAAAGATGGTAGTATCTTTAACGAAAGTAGGGAAGTTAGTATGGAATATGTGAAAATAGGCAACTCACCTCTGACTCTGTAGAGCCTTTGGTGTCTTCTCATAATGTCTCCCTTGATGGTTTTCACAGGTCTTGGCTAGGTGTGTTGCTTTGCTGGGATCAGTTGACTTGATCTCCTAGGTACATTGCTCTTCCAATCAACCATAGTCTCTGCTGTCATCATTCTCTATGCCAGAGTTCTTTCTATTCCACCTCTCCCCCTCTTTTCCTGGAGTCCCCTATCTTACTACCTAACCAGGTTTTTCTTTCTTTCCTTTCATTTTATAGTTTTTGTTTTGTCCACAACTTTCACACACACACACACACACACACACACACACACACACACGCACGCACGCACCCTCCTTATGCAGCAAATGATGCCTTACAACAAAGAATTTTTTAAAAGAAAAAAAGGCTGCTCATTAGAACCAATCAACATACCAACCAAGACCGAAAGTATATGCAATATTTCATATCCATAGTCCCCCGCTTCTCCAAAGAAGGGGAAAAGGTACATTTTCTCAACTCTTCTAGCTCAAACTTCTTGTTCATTATAATTACATACTGTTCATTTTCTTTTTCTTTCAACTTTCCATTTGCATTGCTATAGTTATTATACATTTTGTTTATCTGATTCCGCTTACTTTTCTCAGCATAGAGAATGTCTCGTTACATACTTCTCTGAATTCTTTATATTCATTATACTATCAGGTATTAAGCCTCACTTGTCCATCCCATTGCCTTTCTAGACCAATCTCAGTATTCCCACTCCTCCAAGAAGTCTTCTTGGATTAATTTCAATCCACGTGGATCTTTCCTCAACATTCCTGTTTTCCTGCTCAACTTTCCCATAGTCTTTGATTTTTTTTATCTGACCTGTGATTTCCCAGTAAGGAAATTGCTTTTGCCAATGCACTTGCCCTACAACTTAGTGTCTTAGGGAATTTTCTGAGAACACTGAGAAGTTAAGTGACGGTCCAGAGTCCCACAACCAGTATGTGTCAAAGGACTTGAACCTGGGTCTTTTCTTTTATTTTTTTCAAAGAGTCAATCAGGGTTAAGTGACTTGCCCAGGATGACACAGCTAGTGTTAGAGGCCAGATTGGAACTCAGGTTCTCCTGATTCCAGGGCCAGTGCTCTATCCAATGGAACTCAGGTTCTCCTGACTCCAGGGCCAGTGCTCTATCCAATGCACTAACCTATCTGCTCCAAATGTGGATCTTTTTTGATCTTAATACAAGCTTTCTAACCACTCACTACTCCATGAAAAGTATCTTATTTCATCGCACATAGAGTCATAGGATTTAGAGCAGGAAAGTAATTTAGAAACCTATCTGGCATATACACAGACAGCTGAGGCAACCCCTCCAGGTGGAGAAGCTAAGGAATTTTCTACCAAGAAAATTGTTCATCCTTCATTCTTGAAGAAGACTAATGACATCATGTGGGTGATGTCTAGACTTACAGGTGAGTTAGATTTCAGTGAGGCAGGGCTCTGCAAAGCCTCACTCTTTCCCCCAGAGTCATTCAAGTCCAGATGACACAGAAGGGAAGTGCTTTGGAGAGATGATGAAACAGAACATAGACATCCTATAAGTGGTGTGCATCAATTAATAATGTGATGGGGAGGAGGCTTTTTGACTGGCTGCAGAGACTTTCAAAAAGGTCAATCACCTTCTGGTGTTTCCTCTTTTCCTTCCTTTGTTCCTTTCCATTCTAAGTGAAGATAGTAGAGTCTCTGACCTAGACAGCTGGAAAAGGTTGAGAGAGTGAGTCACGGTTATCCAGGGGCACAGTCCAAGCCAGGTTTTGCAATCAGAATAGTAGTGATCTCTCAAGGAGCATGGGATCAGCCTTTGAGGGGTAACCTCCAGGACACCAGCGCAGGACATATACAAGTAGTCCTCTGGCAGAGATGCTATCTTTGGATAGAAACAATGAATAATATGTAGAAAAAGTGATGTTATGAGCCCACTGCCCCTTCCTACTCATACAATACTACCAGAAATCAAGTTGGTGTAGGTGAGACTATGACCCAAAGCTTTGAGGAAGTATTTTGTTCTTGCTATATCTTTGAAGTAAATATCCATGTGTAAAAGTTAATAAATACTATGTGATCAAATGGTATTTAATCACTAGTTAGACCCTAAGCAGGTAGAAAACATAACTGGTGGGGTCTTGAGACAGTGGCAGTAGAGAAAAGATATTCACTTCCTTAGTACTACCCTGTGTAACCCTGTTGTTGTTTTAGAGGTCTTTTCAGTTGTATCTGACTTTCTGTGACCTCATTTGGGGTTTTCTTGTCAAAGATACTAGAGTGGTTTGCCATTTCCTTTTCCAGTCCATTTGACAGATGAGGAAACCGAGGCAAATAAGGTTAAATGACTTACCCAGGGTCACATAGCTAGTAGGTATCTGAGGCCAGCTTTGAATTCACAAAAATGAGTCTTCCTGACTTTAGGCCTGGCAATCTATCCACTGTGCTACCTAGTTGCCCTGTGTAACCCTGGTGTGTATATGTATGTATATATACATATATGTGTATATTATATATGTGTATATATATATATGTGTGTGTGCGTGTGTGTATGTATGTATGTACATACAGCAGTCTGGCTCTGGGAGAGTAAACCAGAGCATATACACTCTACAATCCAACCCCTTCATTTTATAGATGAAAAACTAAAGCCCTGAAATGTCAAGTCACTTGTAAAATGTCACAGAGATGGTAAATAATAGTTATATGAATATTACAGAAAAATTCCTTGTTTTTTGACTCTTCACCAAGCACTCTTTTCATCAGATATGTAGAATTTATCAAACTAACAATATTATAAATTTCTTGAAGACGGAGATAGAGCCTACTTCTCTTCCATATTCCAAAAGGCTGCAATATTCCATAGTGCTGGCCAAATAATGAGTAACAATGGGTATAACAACAGTAACACACTAACGCAGGACTTTACAAAAGCCCTTTATGTACATCGTCTCTCTTGATACTCAAACAACCCCATGAGGTAAGTGTTACAACCATTATTAATCCTGTTTTACAGCTAAGAGAACTGTAGCTAAGAAGTTAAGAGACTTTCTTGTGTTTCCTGTGGCAGCAAATAAAATGTGGGGGAAGGACCAAAACCCAAGTATCCTGTCCTTAGGCCCCTTCTACTCTATCACATGGTAGTGAATGTAAGGGCAGGCTTTGTACTCACCTTCCTACTATAGCAAAGGTTGACAAGATGTCATTGGTGGAACCCTAATGACATGGAAAAGCATGATGAGTATCTCCTGTACATACACACACACACACACACACACACACACACACACACGTGCACACACACACACACACACACATACACACACACCCTTCCCAGAGTGTGGGACAGACTCATCTATTTTTCCAGTCCAAATACTCTTGTTTACTGGAAATGGGGAAAAGCAAAAGTTCTGTCTTCTCACAATTCTAGGGTTTGGGCTCTTGCCCAAACCCCCAACCCCATGAACAGACTTACTGGGGTTTTAGGCAAAACATAAAGGATGCCACTGGCTCCTTCCAGGCCTGCCCCTTCCTATTCCCACCCCCTACCTCCTTGCGCAATGGAAGGGCTAGAGTTTCCTCTCTTCCTTGCCTGCTAATCCTTCATGCCCCCACACATACCCTCCTCCCCAAGTATCTGGAGGGAATTTCCCCCAAATGTCCCATGACTTGGGCCTCCAGGAGCTAAGCCCCACACTCCCTCTGCTGGCCAGCTCATCTGCAGTAAAATCTACATATCCTATAGATCCTAAAGAGGGTCAGATTGATAGACCTTGGCTGATCAGATCTGTACTGAGAAGTAGAAAGGAACTTTAGGTTTACAGGATTTTTAGAGATGGAAGAAATTTTAGACATCATGTAGTCTAACCCCCCTCCTTTTACAGAAGGGGAAACTGAGTCCCAGAAAGGAGAAGTGACCTGTCCAAGGTCCCACAAGTAGAAAGAACAATGTTGAAGATCAAAATAAGATGCTGGACCACAGAGGTCCTTAAAAGAAATTACACATTTTCTTAAAGGAAATGACATCTTATCTATGCATAATTAGAGGTGAGATATTGTCATACTGCTATAGATGCAACCCCATAGAAATCCTATCTCTGAAATCTGAAACTCAGAACTCCATAGGAATTAAGGAATATTTCCTTCACAAAAGACTTCTTCCTGTATTTGAAGGATCTTTTTGTGATAGTAGAGAGAAGGAATACCAAGCTCTTTACAAATATTATCTCCTTAAATCCTCATAACAATCGTGAGAGATAGTTTCTATTATTATTTCCATTTTACAGGTAAGGAAACTGAGACAGAGGTTAAGTGACTTGCTCAGGGTCACCCAGCTAATAAGTGTCTGAGGCTGGATTTGAACTCAAGTTTTCCTGACTCTAGGCCCAGCCTTCTCTCCACTGGGCCACCATCAGTCTATGTAGGTGAGCATGGCATTATTAATGCTCTAGTTTCAGTCTAATTCCTGGCATAGGTCACTAGATCTGTGCCTAGTTCCCTCTGCCTCCCTCCAATGAAGCCAAACAGCTATCTTGCATCTTATATCTCACTGAACATGAGGAGTAGAAAGCATGAGAGTGTGAATTATTAGATGCATATCATCTCCACACCTGAAGACATAGTTAAAAATACATGCCCTACAAAGAGTTCCTAGCTTTTTAGCCCTGTCCCATTATCTGAGTCTTTTATTCCCTTCTATGTCTATGACTTCAAGAGGCCCAGAAATGGAGTCTGGTCTGCCCATATCCCTACCAACTACCCCAAGGAGCGCTGAGACAGAAGGTTTCCAGTGCTCGAGTTCCAACTATTGTCTGTGTTGCTGTTTGTCCTTCCTTCTCAAAGAGGTTCAATGACTTCATGAGGGAGATATTTTGCTTGCTCATAGATAGGATCCAAGTAAGGTAGAGCTGTGCAAAGTCTCTTCCAGTCACCGAAGTCCAGCAGCCTTACAAAAGTCAAGGTCCCTGGCAGGGATGCAGTGGATGACCTTGGCCTTCCGAAATTAAAATCTTCCCCAGATCTCAGTTTGCTTGAGGCAATGCCTATTCAATACCTAAGGGTTAGGTAAGAATTGAGAAAAAATAGATGGCCACAAATTATTGACCCAAGAGGGAAAGCCCCAGAAAGTTTTGGGCCAAAACAGAAAATAATTGATATTAGACATCGTGGCCCAGTGTGAAAATCCCTGCACTTAGAATCTTGGCTCGTTGGTCAAGTCACTAAACCTTCTCTCTGAACTTCAGTTTCCTTAACTGTCAAATGGGAATCAAAACATTTATACCATTTAGTAGCTATGACGAAAGGGCTTAAAAACTTAAATGCAATATGATTTTAAACAATTTTAATTAAAATTGTTTTCATACCATCATCACTTCATAATAGCACCCTCCTATGTCATCTTCCTGCCTTGTTAACAAAGAAAAAAGTTAAGAAAAAACCATCCCAGAAATTACATGTGATTTATTGCATATATGCATATTCAGTAGTCAACATCTAGAGTCCACCTGTTTTCAGCCGAGAAAAAAGTAATTCATCATTGGTCCTCGGCAGTCAGCCTTAAACAAAATAAATTCTAATGTTTTTCAGTATCATTTTCATTATCATAGTCATTGTGTATATTATTTTCTTGGTTCAGTTTTCTATTAATGGTAATAACATCTTACATTTGTACGGCATTTTATGGATTAAAAGTACTTTCCACGTGAAATTTCATTTGGTCTTCACAACAGCTTTGGGTGGTAGAAGCTATACTTGTTGTCCAATTGATTCAGTAGCATCCAACTCTGAGACCCCTTCCTACCATATTTCCTTGCAATTTTCTTGCAAAGATATTGGAGGGGTTTGCCATTTCCTTCTCCAATGGATTAAGACAACTAGAAGTTTTCATTATCTCTGGTTTCTATAGCACAGTCACCTTTCCGCTGAGGACTCCAACATGCATGCTCACATTGTCCTTATCAGGACTGTAATTCTGGATTTGGAATCAGGGGACCTGGGGTTCAAATCCAAGCCTGCTGTCAGTATGACTTTGGTCAAATCACTTAATATTTCTGTGCCTCAGTTTCCTCATATGTTCTGAATAGAAAATCTCTAAGCCATCTTCCCACTCTAAATCTAGATGTCAATGATAAGAGTAGGTTTGGGTCAGATTTTTGGAAGGTGAATGAGGGATAGAGATTAATGTGGAGCTGAAAGGTAATGTATGCCTGAAAAGGAAACTCTGAAGTTAATGAAGCAAACTCACAGAGTTACCTCTGATCAGGAAATGCCTCTTGTGCTTTGTTAACCACAGAGAAGATGGCATGAGTGATAGGAATCTTTGGAGGCTGAGATCAACACTAAGAGGAGGGAGGGCAGGACAGGGACAGAACAGAGAAGAGGAAGGAGGGTCAAGACCAACAGGTTTTCACTTGATTTTTCTTCCTTTAACTGATCTCTCTGGAGGACAATATGGATGAATTAAAAAAACCTAGCTCTGCCACTCTCTACCTCTGTGACATTGGGCTGGTCATTTCTTTCTGGACTTCAATCTCCTTACCTATTTAGTGACTATGTTACATTGTATGAACCCCAAGGTCCCTTGCAGTGCTAACATCCTGAGGTCATTCTGTAATTCTGAGTTTATGAAAAAAGAAAAGAGGGAAGGAGGGGAGAGAAGAGGACAAGGGGTGAAAATCTTATAGTTAAAGATGGGACAGGATGGGTCACCCCTTCCTCAGAGATGGCTGGTCATAAACCCCCAGTAGGCCACACCCTGTGACAGAATGTCCAAAAATTTAGTCATCCCTGTACTTACCTCCATCTCCCCAGATCCCCAAACTCAGAAAAGGTGAGAGAGACAGACAGACAGATAGACAGAGAGAAAGAGAGAGACAGACAGAGAGAGACAGAGACAGAGAGAGACTTAAGGTATGAGCCCTGTTGTGCTGAAGGAACTCTGGTTGCATAAAACCACTTAGGAGGAAGCCTACTGCTACTGTGGACTGAGGGGGAGGAGAGAGAGAAAGAAGCAGCAGAATCTGAGGGAATGGGAATGGAAGGAAAACAAAAAGTGAATGATTCAAAGAAGTAGAAAAATCTGCCATCATTTCTGCTTGACTGGTGGATAGAAAGGGGCATTTGGGGATTAGCTTTTGTTAAAGGCAGATTTCTCTTTCTGATTCCCTCTGACTCAGGCTAGTGCTGGAATGAGTTTCCTTCCCTGAAAACATGGCACCTGAGCAATGAGAGAAGACAGAAATATTTGAGGTGGAGGAAGGAAGAGATCTCAGCAAGAAGACTTTGTCCTGGGTTATCTGCCAAGCAAATAGCCAAGGAAACAGAAACGTCACAGGCTAGGTAGTCCACGAATTGTTTGTTGTTGTAGTTGGCCCTTGTTCCGGAAGAGGACTATGACATCAGGGAGGTTACACCAGTCCATAAAAATACATAAACCAAAAATACATAAAAAAATACATAAACCAAAGATTGAATGATTCACGAATTATCACAAAATTATGGAGTTCCACTTGAGAAAGGAACTGAAGACCATAAAGGAACTGATGGCTTATTTGTCATGGTGGTCAGGTGGCTTTTCTTCAGAAGGAAAAGATAAATTTGGGGAATGAAAAACTGATTAAGAAGATGGTGTCTAACATGTATAACCTACATCGAATTGCTTAACATCTTAGGGAAGAGGGAGGGGAGGGAGGGAGAAAATTTGGAACTCAATTTTTTTAAATGTTAAAATTCTTTTTATATGTAATTTGGTGAAGAAGAAGGAGGAGAAGGAAGAGAAGAAGAAGAAGAAGAAGAAGATGGAGAAGAAGTGGCAGTGATGGTGGTGGTGGTGGTGGTGGTAGTAGTAGTAGTAGTAGTCTGAGAACAGGTTTTGGATTTCTGGACCATAGTTTAAAATATGGGAATGGTGGTCTCCTAACTAAGGAAGGGGTGCACCTAATAAGGCAGGACTAGTAAAAACACATTTGGCCCAAGTCTTCATATCTAATCACAATGGCTGTAAACTGAAAAGGAAAGGAAACAAAGAAAATTATCTCTGTGTATCTACCAAGCTAGATATTCTACAGAGTAACTAAAATAGAATAGCAATAAAAATGCTAAGAACTTAACATGAGGCAAAATCCAAGAAAAGAGTCAACAGTGAAACCCATGACCTCAGGTACACAAATTCACAAATACACAAATTCAGAAAGAGTGAGTAATAAGAAATATAGGTTAGAGATGTCTTGACTTAAGAGGGGGTAAGGGAGAGGGGAGAGGGAGAGCTGATTCTACAAAACATTAGTCAATGAGCTTCACTGGTTCTTTGCCAAATAATAGAACATATGATTACAAGGAAAGTTAGTGAACAAAGAGAAAGGGAAGTGGTGATCGCAGAGAGACCCATCAACAATAAGTCGTGCCACACACAACAATGCCATACCATTGGTGAAGTTATGAATTAATATAACCATTCTGAAAAGCAATCTGGAACTATGCAAATAAAGTTACTAAAATGTCCATACCCTTTAACCCAGAGATTCTACTGCCAGATATGTACCCCAGGAAGGGCGTTAACAAAAAGAAAGACTCTATATGCACCAAAAAATTTTATAGGACTTTTTGTGATAGTAAAGAACTGAAAATAAAGTAGATGTCCATTGATTGAAACAAACACAGCTAAACAAATTGTGGCACATGAAGGAAATAGAATATTACTGTGCAAACAAAGAATATGATGTATACAGAGAAGCACGAGAAGACTTACATGAACTGATGCAAAGTCAACTAGGAAAGTCACGAAAATAATAGAAACCCTGACTACAACAATGTAAATTGAATAATCATAAAACAACTGAAAATAAATGCTACAAAATTACAAAGAATAAGCTTGGATCCGAAGAAGAATTATGAGAAAATATTCTCCCTCAAAACCTTTGCAAGGGACAGAGAAGGGATGGAAGAAGGTGATTTTCCACTGGTGTGAAATGTTGAATATGTCAGGCTTTTTACATATTTGGTTTTGAATTTTTTTGTCTGATGATTTTTTATGGTGATTTTGGTTTACTTTTTCTTCTTTTTGTTTTTAAGTATTTATTATAAAGTATTGCTACTGGGAGATACAAGGATAAAGGATTCATCAGGAAGTTTAGGTGATGTATAAAAAAAGGCAACAATTTTTTTTTTCAAATATAACCTGTCACATTAGACAAATCTCATTCCTTTTTTGATAGCATTACCAAAATGGTAGATCAAAGAAATGTTTTAGATGCAGTTTCCCAAGACTTGAGATGGTACTTAACAAAGTCACTCATGCAATTCTTACATATAAGATGTAAAGATATGAATTAGAGGATGGCAGAATTAGGTAGATTTGGAACTGGTAGAATGGTGAGACCCAAAGAGTAACCATTAGTGAATGATACAATATCAGGTTAGAAGGAAGTCTCTACCAGAGTGTTCTAGGGATCAGTCCTTGGCTATACAGTGTTTTACCTTTTGTCATTTACCTAGATGAAGGCACAGATGAGACAATTAGATGCCTCTCGGATTTGTACATTTTATACATTGCATGATTGAGTCAAGATTCAAAAAGGTCTTAACAAGACTAAAATATTCACCTGAACCGGAAACAAAATATGGCAGAGACAAATGTAAACCTTTACACTTTATTCAAAAATAATAAACTTCATAAATATGAAAAAGGGATGTGAGTGGCCAGTGAGGAGACTGATCTAATCGAAATAGAAATTATATTTTAAGGAATAGTAAGAGACAAGAGCCCTTCACAATCAGCCTCCAGTCTATCTTTCCATGCTGACTCCATATTACTTCCACTCCTGAACTTTAACCTCCATCCAAAACTTACTTATGGTTTCTCATACCTGGCATTCAATCTCCCACTTGCACATCTTTATGCAGACTGCTTCCCCAGTCTCTCCTCATCTCCACCTGTTGGAAGCTCTACCTCATCTCAAGGGCCACCTCTTCCAAAGAGCTTTCCTGGTTTTCTCAGTTGTTATTGCCCTCCAATCACTTTACATTTGCTTTGTTTTGCATTTTTTAAATTATTTATTTAATAACATATTTTTTAAATTATTTATTTAATTTTTTAATTTTTTTTATTTTTTAAATTATTTATTTAATAACATATTTTTATTTAATAACATATTTAATAACAACTATTTTCAACATTCATTTTTTGAGACTTTGAGTTTCAAATGTATTTTCCTCCACCTTCCCCAAGATATCAAGCTATCTGATATAGATTATATATGTGCGATCATGTTAAATATATTTCCACATTAGTCATGTTGTGAAATATGAAATAGAACAACAGGAACTCCCCCCCCCCAAAAAAAAGAAAGAAAGAAATAGTATGTTTCAATCTGCATTCACACTCCATAATTCAGTTCTCTGGATATGGACAGCATTTTCCATCATGAATCTTTTGGAATTGGATCACTGCATTGGTGAGAAGAGCTAAATCTATCATAGTTGATCACTACAAAATGTGGCTGTTACTGTGTATAATGTTCTCCTGGTTCTGCCCACTTCATTCAACTTCGTGTAAGTCTTTCCAGGTTTTTCTGAAATCTGCTTGCTCATCATGTCTTATAGCACAATAGTATTGTGTTATATTCATATACCACAAATTTTTACATTGCTTTATATAGATCCTGTATTTACTTATCTGTGAATATGTTTACCCTTATTTGAATGTCAGCCCTGTGTGGTTTTTTTTTTTTTGGAAAGGATTTTTATATTCCTGTCCCCAGAGTCTAGCACAATATCTGGCACCTCACAGAGGCCTAATAAAGGCTTATGGATTAAGTCATTGCTTGGATATCTGGGAGGGGGAGACTAGATCAGGAAAAACTGGGAAAGTCAGAAGTTTATGTGTGATGCCATAGGGAATGAAAAGCCATAGGAGATACTTGAGCAGAGGAGAGACACAGTGAAAGAAATGTTTTAGGAAGTTTCCAAGCGGTCAAAAGGTTAAAAGGTCAAGAGGTTAAAAGAACTTAAGCGGTTAGGCTAGAAAAACTAATAATAGGAGGGAGGCAAATCAGGATAAAATCAATTGACAGGAGCTGGGAACTCCAGTGGAAGATTGATATCTGGAAAAGCTTAGGCCACGACCAATAGAAACTAATGGAAGATAGAAATCAGATGCATCTTGCAGGGGAGGCAGGGGAATGCATTAGATAATCTAGTAAGGTCTTTTTGCCTGGTCTTTGATTTTAGGTGTTCCTGACTGGATCTCAGAACATCTCCATGGGTTATTTACCTGGATACTCAATTGCTCCACTGGGCTCAACCCAACCTAAGATGGCTCAAAGGCAATTCTCGCCTCACTTCCCAACCAGGAAGAAAGAAAGACTGGATTCAATGACCTCCAGAGACCCATTCCAGACTGTCTCAGTGTCTGGCAGGGCCAACTGGGAAGAACTACTCTGGTTTGAAAGCAAACCCCTCGTAGGTTGGTATTGGTACCTGAGCCAGATTGGGGGTGGGAAGATCACCAAAGTGATCCACAGCAATATCAAGGAAAGCTGGCCCATTTAGGATGCTGCCTTGGACACTGATTGAGATTAGCCTACAGTGGAAATAACTAATAGCCCTGAGTAGGGAAAAGGTAGACTATGGGAGGCAGTGTGGTATACTACAAAGTATGCTAGATTTGGAGCCAGCCAGGGTCCTGGGTTCAAGTGCAGGCTGTGCTACTTAGTACCCATTCAACTTTGGGTAAGTCACTTTATCTCTCTAGATCTCAGTATTCTCATCTGTAAAATGAGGTAGGGGCATATCAGATTACCTTTCCAACGTAAATAGATTGTGATCCTATAATCTCCATAAAGGAAAGATTTCCCCCACTGGCTGTCCAATCATCTTCTCTGCCCAGGGAAGTCTTCCTCCCTGACCCATTCCCATCCACCCTCTCTAAATGCCCTCTCCACCTCAAGATAGCAGGAGTTAGTATATATTCTGCTCATTTTAGGGCCTGTTGCCATGTTGCTTTAGATATAGCTACTTAAGATGTATCTGAAGTCAGAAAGACTCATCTTCCTGAGTTCAAATCTGGTCTGACACTTCCTAGCTGCGTAACACCAGGCCAGTCATTTAACTGTTTGCCTCAGTGTCTTAATCTGTGAAATGACCTAGAGAAGTAAATGGCTAACCACTCCAGTATCTTTGCCAAGAAAAACCCAAATAAGGTCCCAAAGAGTTGGATACAACTGAAATGACTGACCAGTAATAAGTAAGGTGTATCTGCCTTTTTTCCTATGTGCAATAATGTGCGTGCATGTATATATTTTATGCCCCTCAATCCTTCATCAGGTCAGGAGTTCCCCAAAAGCAAGTGTCTTTCAGAATGCTCTTGAGGGACTGTGTATCCACCATCAGTCTGGGAGCTCCCTGAGGGGCAGGTACCATATTTCCTTCTGAATCTTCCTGTAAAACCTAACACTAAATTCTTATACACTGGCCTCGTAGTTTTTTGAGTGTCTTGACTAGAGTCCAATGACTTCCAGATGAACCTAAAGCAAAGGGTAAAAATGGGGGAGAGATCCCTGAAAGAATAGGAGAGAAACAAAGGTGAAAGGTGATTCGTTGACTTTGCTGAGAGTAGGATCTGAGTAAGAACAGGTTACAAATGCAGAAAGAGAAATACACACATGACATACCAAGGGGCCTCTGAGGCCCCTTCTAGCTCTAAATTATGGTCTTATTCATTCTAGTTCAAGCAATAAAAAGGTATTTCTTGAGGGCTTGCTATGTGAATGGCACAGTGCTAGGTCTAGGAGGGGTGTAAAGCAATTTAGTGTGTTGTGTAGTACAATATTTGATTTCATGAAAGATTAGATGTACACATGGAAAGATATTTAATGGTATTATATATGCTTAGCGTCTAAACAATGGTTGGGGTAGCTAGGTAGAGTGCCAGGTCTAGAGTCAGGAAGACTCATTTTTCTTTTTTTTTTTATTATTTATTTTTAACACAGTTTATAAAAGATAAAGCAATTCCAACTTTTGGTCAGGTGATACTTCTTTTTAAAGCATTTACAATATGGACCTACAAAAGAAATTTTTTAAAAAACATTAACCAACTGAGACACAAATAATATTTATGTTGCTAACTTCACAAGCTCTTGACAAAGACTCATTTTTCTGAGTTCAAATCTGGTCTCATGCTTACCAGCTAGGTGACCATGGGCAAGTCACTTAACCCTGTTTGCCTCAGTTTTCTCATCTATAAAATGAACTGGAGAAGGAAATGGCAAACCTTTACAGCATCTTTGCCTTATGACCCAAATGGGGTCATAAGGAGTCAGACACAACTGAAATGACTAAAAAACACCAACCAAGCAGTGTTGTACAATAGAGAATGAGTTCTATTAAGAGATCCCCAGAAGCAGAAAACATTGGCTCTCTCCTTCTAGGGAAGGTTTCTCAGAGATGGAACTTAAGCCTAAAAGGATAAATGGAATTCATATAAGACGAAAGGATAATAGACAGATAAGCAAATACAAAATAATTTCAGGTGAGGGGAAAACGGTGGTAATAACCGCTGTGGGAATCAGAAAAGACATCTTTCAGGAAATGACACTGTCTGAAACGTAAAGGGAGCAAAATTCCAAGAGGTAGAAGTGAGAAGAGGGAAGCGTTCTGGGCAGCTTATACAAACGTAGAAAGCCGGAGATGCCTGCCAATTACTTGAAACAGAAAGTAAGCTAGTCTGGCTGATGTAAGAAGGAGTAATATGAAATCTGTATACAACGGGGGTTCTTAACCTGGGATCCGTGAACTTGGTTTGTTTTTTTAAAAAATATTTTGATAACTATATTTCAATATGCCATCGTTGTTTTCTTACGTAATCCTATGTAATTCATGTTATACATTTCAAAACATTCTGAGAGGGGGTCCATGGGCTTCGCCACACTTCCAGAGAGGTCCACAGCACAAAAAAACGTTAAGAGCCTCTGCTCAAGAAAGCAAGGTTGGAGCTGAATCGTGAAGGTTCATTTCAATCCAATTCATCGCTATTTATTGCAATACAGTACTCAAAGTCCCTCCAAGCCTGGGACCTTCTAATCAACACGTGAAAAGGTCAGAAGCACATCTAGGCTGGTAGAAGAGAGGGTGACCTCGCTACGTGGGTTCTTCCTACTCATCTCCATGGAAGAATGGAAGAGACTTCAAATTTGAAAACTCAAATCCCATACACTAGTGGTTAGGCAAATAATCATGAGGTGGCTTATGGTCTGGCCTTCGGAGATTGAGATTGAGAGGAAATATGGAATTATCACCATAAACTAGGGTGAGGTCTCCAACTGACAAACCTGGGGTCCAGGAAGGGGAGTCTAAGAAAAGATTAAGGGAAGAAAATAAGCATTTATATAGCACCTACTATGTACCAGGCAGTGTGCTAGCCACTTTTTCAAATATCACAGCCTATCTTCACTCACAACAATCTATTACCATTAAGAAAACCTAATATTTGAGGCAGACAGAGGTCAAAGTGAGTTGCCCTGGGTCATATAACTAGTTAAGTGTCCAGTGCTAAATTTGAATTCAAGTCTTCCTAAATCCAGCTTTCTCTCCATTTGCATAAGCTAGCAAGGGGGACCTATAAGAGGATCAATGACATCACAGGTGATGACCTGACTTGCTTAAGAATTGGATTTAAGTGAGGTAGAATCAGTTACACAAAGTCTACTCTTTCTCCCAAAGTCATAGAAATCCAGTGGCAAGACAAAAGTCACCATGATGGTCCAGGATGCACTGGAAAACCTTGGCATCTTGGATAGCTGACGAAGTTCTAAGCGCTCCACAGCACCTGCTTCAGCCGTCTTCATAGCCCTTGAAACAAAAATTTCCACAGAGGGAAGTCTTCATATGCTTGGAGTAGACAGCTGAGTTGATAATTTGTCTTGATAGGCAAAACTCTGAGGGAGCAAGGCTGGGGAGATTTTTATCTATCCATTTGTCTATTTATTTTTGCCATCTATTTTCTACCTTTGTTGTATACCATTTCTAAAGAGCTAAGGAAAAGAGGAGGGGGCACCTACAGATATGAAGCAAAAGCATCATGGCAGTATGTGCTCTTCCCAGAGGATGAGATAACCAGATTTCAGTTGAGCCAGCCGTTGAAGGTTATGTAGTCTACAATCTATCAGCTCCCAACAGAGCAGCATTTGGCCTCTAGCAAAGACAGACCACAACACAGGAGCACTGCAACAAGACAGTGAGTCTGGATGAGCAGTGCCCAGCATAGGTTGGGAGGTCGGTAGCATGATGACATCACTAGAAGAATTCAGCAGCCCGTCCATAATTAAACCTTGGTCAGGCATATATAGATATGTCTGCTCCTGGTACTGGGTGTATTGGTAAAATAGTATCCCTGTGTGGACAAGAGAAATTTAATTTAATTTAATGCCTTTGCTTTGAATTAATTAGGTCCTCTAGCACCTACTATGTGCCAGGCACTGGGCTAGGTCCTTTGCAAATATTATCCCATTCAATCCTAACAACAACCCTAGGAGCTAGGTGCTGCTATTATCTTCATTTTACAGATGAGGAAACTGAGGGAAAAGTTAAACAACTTACCCAGGGACACATAGCTAGGTAAAGTATCTGAGGTATTCTGGACTCCAGCCCCAGCTCTCTCTCTCCATTGTACCACCTAGCTGCCTGTCAATGGATAAATCCATTTGTGGAAACCCATGAGATGGGGTTTTAAGGAGTATGGAACTATGCCTTGAATCTGAAGTTCCCCAAAGGGAATTTCAGTATAGTACATCAGTAAACATTTAGTCAATGTTTACTGTGCTTGGGGCATTGTTCTAGGCTTAGGGTAGGGGAAGATGGTACCATCGAGGTTAAATAAGACCCAGTCCTACCCTCACAGATCCTCTAGTCTCTAGGGTGTGCTCTTGGAAAGACCACTTGTAGATGGGTAGCCAGGGAATAGACCAGACAAGTTTTTGGCACTCCAGGTCCAGAGAAGGCAGGGAACCCTTCCCCCTACCCAAGTCTGGCTTATCAGAATAGCCTTGGGATGTATTTACCAAGTGCTGGATGCTGTTTCCTCCCTGCCCAAGCCGGTTCCCCTACCAAGGCCCTGAGATCATATCACCACCACCTCCAGGTACCATTTAGGGTTACTAGAGATCTGAGAACATCCCGTACCATTCCTTCATTTTATGACTTAAAAATAGAATTGATCTCAGAACATTTTCAGATGGAAAAATCTAGGCTCAGAGGGAAAAGGTGGTTAGCTCAAGGTCCCACCGACAGTAAGTAGAAAAGACAGATTACAAACCAAGATCTTTCAACTCCGAGTCCAAGGCTCTTTCCACTATACCTCTCTGATTATTCTAGTTGGGGGGATCCCAAGAGCTGTACCCCCAATTTCTTATCCAAAGTTGGTTTTCAGAAATAGCAGATCATTTCTGAATTTTAGTCACATGTTGGTCATAACCTCACCTCAAGAATATTAGCTAGAAAAAAGGAGGTTGGGAGAATGAAGGAGTAGATTGTGAAAAGAAAGAGAGGGTCCTCCCTGCTGGGGAGTAGCTGCTGTTGAGGATTGCCCACGCTAATGGGGAACATCAGGCAAAATAGTCAGGGATCCCCAAACTACTTTCAAAGCAAGACAGAAACTAGTGGAATTCTAGAATATCAGAGCTAGAAAGAATCTTACAGACCATCTTGTCTATTGCCTCCATTTTACAGAGGAGGAAACTAAGGCCTACACACAAACCAAGTTCATACATATACAAACAGACATTTTAGATTTCATAGGGTCCTTGGAGATCAAGTCCAACCTCCTTATTTTACTGAGGCCCAGAGGGATAAGGTAATTCACCCAAGGTCACACGAGTTATCATTTGTTGTGCTATCATTTATCAGTCCTGCCTGTCTCTTGGTGATCCCATTTGGGGTTTTCTTGCTGAAGATACTAGAGTGTTTGGCCACCACCTTCTCCAGTTCACTTTACAGAATAGGAAACTGAAACAAACAGTGTTAAGTGACTTGCCCAGGGTAACCCATCTAGTAAGTGTACGGGTCCAAATTTGAATTCACAAAGATGAGTGTTCTCGATCCACTGTACCACCTAGCTGCCTTCAGGTTACCAAATTTCATCTCTGCTCCTCTGATTCTGAAAACTACGCCCTTTGCACGCTATCTGTGGAAAGACCAGAACTCAAGGCTTCAGACCGCCATCCTATGGCTCTGGTTCATATTCTAATGTTCCATCAGTTCAAGAATTCTGTGCAGATCCTGGCTAGCTAAAAGCAGATCCTAAGTAACCCTTGTATATGCGTATACACACACATGTGTATGTATATTATATATGTATATATGTGTGTATACATTCTCACCCGATCCTCAGAACCATCCTGGGATATAGGTACCTTTATCATCAACTCCTTTTACAAGTGAAGAAACTGAGGCTCCAAGGACAGCCCAAGTCATCCAGCTACTAAATAACTAAGATATTCTACACCTTCATGACTCCATATCCCGCACTCTATCCACAAGGCCAAGCTATCTGCCCAGTTTTTGTAACCCCAGTCCATATCTTACCATAAATTTGCTACAGAGGGTCCATCTGATAAGCTTTTATTATTGAGTTCTCCCCACATTGTACAGATACATGCTTGTCACCATGCCAGTCTTAATGAATCACACACAACAAAACTGAAGCTATGAATGCTAATGGGATGCCACATAAAGGGGCAATCAGGTTGTATGGTTTCCATGGTTTTAACCTGGGGAGGAAGGGAGGAAGGGCCAGGGAAGGGAATGGAGTTTGAAGAACCTGAGACCTTTGAGAACACCCCAAGGTTGAGCAGTGAAGGAAGATCTTGTCAGGATAATCTCAGCCCAGGCTGGTAGCTGAGCATGAGGTTGTGAGCCCAGGCCGGAAGGGAGATGAGTCAGAATTTCTGCTGCCACCAACCATCCGGTTACTCGGATTCCCAGTCCCAGTCATGTGTAAGTTTTCCCTCTTCCTCAACCCTCATATCAGTTGTCAATGCTTGGTCATTCTACCTACAAGACCTCTCTCACATCGGTCCCCTTCTGCATTCACACTGGCAAGCTGAGTTCAGCTGTCCTAGATTCAGACTTTCTTACCTCCAACCCAGACTGCTGCTATAGCCTCCTAATCCATCCATCTGAAACCTGTTCCCTCTCCAATTCATCCTCCACTCAAAAGAAAGGGCTCTTCCTAGAGCATGGGTCATTTCAAGGAGTACCATTGGCTTCATATGGATGTGTGTATACAATTGTATATGTATACACATAAAAATATACAAATATGAAAAACATATAAATACATGTGTATATATGCATGTGTGTACATATGCACCCATGTGTGTATTATATGTGCATATACATATGCATGTATATGTACACACATGTGTGTGGATCCAGTAGAGATTCTTGAAATTACTAGACCCATGCTTCAGGAATATTTCTTTATTTTTTGGATCAAGTTAAAGATGAACTAGAAAGGGAATAGACTTGAGGCAGGGACACACACACACACACACACACACACACACAAATGTATATGTATATGTATATATTACATGTATATATATTATGTGGATATGCATGTATACATGTATATTGTATGTGTATTGGTGTATATCATGTGTATATATTATATGGACATTTATATTATGCACGCTATATGTAGATTATAACATATGTGTGTTGTGTGTTGCATGTATATTGTGTGCACATAATATATGTATTTATATGTACACTGTTATATCTATATGTGTATTGTGTGTACATTGTGTGTTATATGTATAGGTGTATTATATGTGTGTATGTATATATTATATATGTGTGTATTATGTGTGCATGCATATTATAGGTATATGCATATTACTCACACATACATGTATATATGTGCACATACATGTGTATCTGTGCACATGGAAAATACATGTACATGTATATTATGTGGGCATATCATTTCATTTTATATGTATATCATGTATGCATATATTATAAACATATAGACATATACATATGCATATTTTCACATATATATATGTTCATCCTTCATTGCTGAAGAAGACTATGCCATCCGAGAAATAATGACAATGACTTGCACTTGACTTTGTTTTGAGTGAGGGAGGGCGGTGCAAGTCACCAGCCTCACTTCTCCTCCAGAGTCATCTGAATCCAGTGACCAGATATTCATCAGGACAATTGGAGATAACCCAGGATGAGGCAATTAGGGTTAAGTGACTTGCCCAAGGTCACACAGCTGATGAGTGTTAAGTGTCTGAGGTGAGATTTGAACCCAGGTCCTCCTGACTCCTGCACTGGTGCTCTGTCCACTACACCACCTAGCTGCCCCTCACATATATGTACATGTATATATAATATGTGTGTATATTTGTTTAGACATATATATAGACATGTATATATATACATATATATAGACATGTATATATATCCTCTGCTGAACGTTTAAAGCTGTTTATAATCTTGCTCTGTCTGACCTTTCTTGTTTATTACATGTTACTCCCCTACATATATCCAACCTCTAGTCAAGTGGTAGAGAACCTATGATCTTGAGGCCACAGATGGCTCTCTGGATCCTCAAGTGTGTTCCTTTGACCAAATCCAAATTTCACAGAACAATCCCCTTAATAAAAGAGTTTGTTCCTATAAAACTTGAACACTTGAGGACCCAGAGGGCCATATGTGACCTTGAAGCCACAGGCTCCCATCCCCACTCTAGTCAAACTGGCCTCCTAGGTAGTGCTATGTGGCACAGTGAACTGAGCCCTGGAACTAGAGTCAGGAAGACCTGAATTCCTAATCCAAGCTCAGATACTTACTAGCTTGTATGACCTTGAGCTTATCCCTTAACTTCTGTTCGCCTCGGTATCCTCATCTATAAAATGGGCACAATAACAGTGCCTACCTGCTGGGGTTGTTGTGAGGGTAATGTAAGATATTTGTAAAGTGCTCCACAAACCTTAAAGGGCTACATAAATACTAACTCTCATAACATTCCTTCTCTTGTCTGAGCCACCTTCAAATCTCAGCTCTACAAGAGGTTTTCCAGATCATCCCAGTTCCTAGGGCCCCCACCCCCAGCACTTGGTATTTTCTTTGGGTTTTGGGGGGCCATGTTTGTCATTCCATTGGCATAGGGCACTTCTCATAGGCAATTTACACACGGAGGGGTTAAGTGACTTGTCCAGTGTCACACAGCTAGTGTGTGTCAGAAGTCACATTCGAACCTGCCTCCTGACTCTAAGGCCAGCTCTCTAACCACACCCCAGGTTTACTTCATATTCACTTTCCTTATTCATATTGTTTTCCTCATATAATAGAAACCTCTTGAGAGCCATAACTCTTGCATTTTCCTTTGTGTCTCCAGTGCTTGGCAGTGGAGTGGCACTGACTGATTGATCAATCAGTTGAATTCTGTGGGGAGAGTCCCAGAGACCCTACTGAGTGACGGTTCAGGTGTTTCAAAGTGAGAGCTTTGGGCCTGAAGCTCAGAGGTGGGTCTGAGCCCAAACCAGGACTGTTTTTCTGTGTTCTCACTGTGAATCAGAATGAGCTGCTTCTTACAGAGCTCAAGGAAGAGTCTGTGGATTGAAAGGGGAGTGTCTGAAAGAGATGATTTAAAGCTTTACACCTGTGCCAAGCTAATGGAAAAAATGAGGCTGTGTACTTGTCACCTGCCTAATAGGGGTCACGTTCGGATATCAAGATTGCCTTGGCCTTTACTGGAAGAGGCTGGGGACTCTGGGTCAGAGAGCCTGACTGATGCTTATGAACTGTGTGACTTCAGACAAATCACTTCATGTCCCTGCTCCTCCGTTTCTGCATCTATAAAATGAGGGAATGGGATGAGATGGTCCCGTAGGCACCTTCAGGTTCTCGATTAGGGGATCGTGGGAACTAGACAGTTGCTGACTCTAGATGTCCACAGTAGATTCTATGATAGGGGAGTGAATCCCCTGAGAGCAGAAAGAGGAAAAGCCTGGAATTCCAAGAGACCAGATGGATGGAGGGAAAAACCTCCCTTTCTCAAACCCCTTCCACACCCTCCACAGGTAGTAGCAAAGGAAAAAAAAAATCACCTAGGAGGAACAATGATGGGAGCCTAGCCAGT
Source organism: Potorous gilbertii (assembly GCA_028658325.1). Classification (NCBI taxonomy): domain Eukaryota; kingdom Metazoa; phylum Chordata; class Mammalia; order Diprotodontia; family Potoroidae; genus Potorous; species Potorous gilbertii. Next base: position 325,710,728 of record CM053770.1, read on the forward strand.
CAAAGAGCCTTCTGTTTGGGGCCTGGGTTTCCTCACAACAGGGCTAGGTTACATAGAGAGAATGTGGGCTGGGTAATCCTAATAACTGCTGACGTTTATACAGCATTTTACTAAGTGCCTCCATATCCCCCACCTCACTGATTCTCCCAGAAAGTGGCAGGCAGGATTATCTCCATTTCATAAGGGAGGAAAATAAACCTCAGAGAGGTTAAGTGACTTGCCTGGTCACATAACTAGGAAGGAGCTTGACTCGGGGTCAAAATATCAAGAGGTGGAAGGAATCTCAGACCAACCCTCTCATTTTATGAATAAGGAAACATGTTCAGGGGTGGGGAGGTGGGAAGTAACTTGCCCAAGATCATTTAAATAGCAAGGAGGGTGCATGTCCTCTGGCTTGGAATCCACTGGTCCTTTCATCGTTCAACAGCAATCTAGGTAAATCTGCCTGCTGACTAGAGGGAGATATCTTTCAATTTCAAGGGAAATTGGGGCTAGTATTGAATCTCCAGGCAGCTAGATGGTACAATGAAAAGAGTGCCAGACATAGAGTCAGGAAGACTCATCTTCCCGAGATCAAATCTAGTCTCAGACACTTACTAGTTGTGTGACCCTGGGCAAGTCACTTAACTCCATTTGCCTCAGTTTCCTTGTCTGTAAAATGAGCTGGAGAAGGAAATGGCAAACTACTCCAATACCTTTGCCAAGAAAATCTAAAGTGAGGTCATGAAGACTCAGACATGACTAAAACAACTAAACATCCACAAGCTGAGTCTCCACTCCTATCTGATGGGACCAGAAAGGTTGTAACTACACATGAGTCTTCTTGATTTCAGGCCCAGAGTTCTATCTGCTGAGCCACCTAGCTGCCTCCAAAGTAAACAGAGGTTAAGTGACTTGCCCAGGAGCACACAGCTAGTAAGTATCTGAGGCCAGATTTGAACTCAGGTCTTCCTGACTCCAGGTCCAGCATTCTATCCACTGTGCCACCCACAGACAGATTAGACACAAATTTCAAGAGAGGAAAGAAGAGCTCAGAATATAAAGCACATTCAGGATTCTAGCTTAGAGATACATACTGTACACTGAGTCTTGAAACAGAAGTCCTAGATTCAGGTCCCATCTATGACACTCATTTTGTAATCTTGGGTTAGTCACATAACTCCTCTAACCTTCAGTGTCCTCATCATCAAATTAAAGCATTAGAATTGATGGCCTCTAAGGTTGCTTTTAGCTCTAAAGCTATGACCCTATAATTCTAATTCTTCCCACACAGTCGGTCAATTAACATGTTCCAGATACTATGCTAAGCTCTGAGGGTATCAAAAGACCAACCAAGATGGGTTACTGCATAGTCTCCTATGTGCAAATGCATATATGTAACTGAATGTGTATTAATTGTATGTGTATTAGAATGTGTATTAGTCTCTGTGTGGGTCCATATATACATGTGCTTGAATCAATGCTTGTGTCCATGCAGATCTCCACTCCTGAGACCCCATAGGGGGCCCCCACCAAGGCCTCCTGGCAATACTAAATACCGTGGTGGAGAAGTGTAACAAAAGTTCTTGGAATATCAGCTTGACTACTAGAGGCCCAGGCCTTAGAAGAAAGCCCAAGGCTTTCCCTGGGAGAGTCAGAACCACCACCATCACCACTACCAACCTCAATAACAAATGCACCCACAGCCCTCAAGTTCCCTCTGGGAAAGGCCCTGAGGTCACCTGTCGGGAATCCAGGTTTCCTTATCAACTTGGCACATCTCCCACCTCTGCCTCTCGGGCCCCAGGGGTGGGGAGCTCTCTGGGTTAGCCCAAACCTCCAGCAATCTGTGTTTGCTTGTCTCTGGATGGCCACTCTCGCTCTCTTGGCATTCCGGGTATATTTTTTTCTGGTTAGATCATTCTCAGGGATCGATTAAGGCCAAGAGTGGGGATAGGTGGAGAGGATAGAAACTGGGTTAACTGACCTTGATCTGGTGAACCATCATTCATAGATTGGGGAATGGTAAGAAAGAGGTCACTTCTGGGCATCTTCCTTCCTTTTGTCATCCAAGAGAGTCATTGATCCATTCATTCTACAAATGTTTGCTAAGGGTCTACTACATGATAGAAACTGTGCCAGGCAGTTTGAGGTTGAGAATATAATGTATCTTTAAGAAGGTCCTAGGCAATCTGTCTTTTGAGCAAGAGCAGGAGACCAAGGGGAAGGAAGATCCACCTGGAGACAATGAGACATGTGGCCCATCCCAAGAACCTGAGGGAAACCTTGCCAGTCTGCCCTTTCAAGGAAGAGTCCCCAAGAATCTCAACAACATTCTGCTACAAGTTAAAATAAATGACACTACCTACTTCACAAGGTAATTGTGGGACTCAAATGAAATCATGTGTAAAATGATCTGTAAACCTTCAATATACATAATATTATGTACATATTATATATTATATACATATTATATACATAAATAGTATTATCATATAAATATTATATAAATATACATAATATATTTATATTATACATAATATTGTCATAATGTAAATGTGCATAAATATTATATCATATATTATTATAATAGGAGGCAATTAGGTGACTCAGTGAATAATGCATTGGGCCTGGAGTCAGGAATACCTGAGTTCAAATCTGGACTCAGACACTGACTAGCTGTGTGACCCTGGGCAAGTCACTTAACCTCTGTTTACCTTAATCCACTGGAGAAGAAAATGGCAAACCATTCCAATATCTTTGCCAAGAAAGCCTCATAGAGAGTATTGTTCGTGGGGTCACAAAGATTTAGACACAACTGAACAAGAGTATTATTATAAGACATCAATATAATATAATAATTCTTATTACTACTGCTGCTTTCTTACATGTAAGGCCTAGAATGGGGTTGATTTTCCTTCCTCAGAGCTGATAGGCATCCCTGTTACCCTGGCTATGAGACAGAGTCATTGAGATTCTTGCGCTCACTCCCCTCAAAGGGAGATAGAAGGAGAAAAGAAACCACCCCCCTAGCATGAGTCTCCCACTCCGCTCTCTGTTCCCAACCCTGACAACATGAAAAGGCACCAAGAGCTCTAGGTCAAGCACTAGCTGGAGGTTGTTCATCTCAAAGGGAAATGGCTCATTTCCCATCCTCCAGACAACTTCCTGATGGTCGTACCATAACCCCAGGCTACTCACTTTCTCCTCCTCCTAAACCTCCCCAGGGATCCCCACTCAGGCTCCAATCACCTTCTTGTCTGAATGTTTTCCCTGGAGCTAATGAAACTCTCTGGAAATTAGAGAGATGAGGGAGAAAGTGTAGAATAGAGCCTTGAGTTCCCATCCGTCAATCATGTGTAATGGCAAGATTTGGAGTCCTAGGACCTGGGCTCAGCTACCTGTATGATCGTGGGCAAAGTCACACCTCTGTGCCTTGGTTTCCGCATCTGCAAAATGTTGGCCCCTTCCAGCTCTCAATCCTATAATACTATCAGCCTGTGTGTGATGAAAACGTTATCCTTCCTTCCAGAAAAGGACCAAATTAGCATCACTGCCAAGTGGAGGTCCAGTGTGTCTGACTGGGGCTGATCACAGCAGTACAAATGTGGGAGGTTCTACCACAGGTTGGGCGCAAACAGTCCATATGAACATGTAGGGTGGAGATGTCTCTAAATGTGCACATCTCACATCTCTTTTGAGCTACTACAATTCTGCTTCGCTTATAGAGCACAGCACCTTCTTTGATGCATCAACCTCATTATCTATGCATATATCTTGGAAAGTGTACTACCAAGGTAAGCAATATTATCCACAGCATTCAAAATTTCTCCATTTACTATAACTGATGGTTCCACGTATGGACGGTGTGGTGCTGACTGGTGAAGAACCTGTGTTTTCTTGGTGTTCATTGTTAGGTCAAAATTAGCACAAGCGGCAGAGATATGATGAAATAAGATCCAAGACAGAGGGGAAAATCACCTCTAGAAGGCCTGCCCCAGATGCACCTGGGGTGTTTGCTATTATACTTTAATTTCTGTCTCATATAACTTTTATTGCATGATAGTAAAAAGCAGTTGGAAGGTTAATCCATTTTGCATCTCTCTATTAAGAAGGCCTTATCTGGCCTCCAGGTCTATTGAAGCACTACCTCTTTCTGATTACCACCCCTCCTCTTTCCCCTCAGCATACCTGGAGACCAAGATCAAATGTGTCTCCAGGTATCCAAAGGGTTTTACTAGAATTCAGGTACTATAAATGACCTAAGTCATGTGAAATACAATTCAGGTGAGTTTAATAAATATTTATTAAGTGTTCACTCTGTGCAAGGCTTAGAGCTAGGCAGTAGGAATACAAAAGTGAAAAACCTTACTAGTTCTCAAAGAGATTATAGGAGATGACACAAACATGACGGAACATATATAAAACACATGCCAAACAAATACAAGGTAACCTGGAGCAGGGAGGGCGCCAGCAGCTGATGCAGAAGGGAAAGGGATTATCAGGAAAAGTCCCATAAAGAAAATGGTACAGCAGCTAAGTCTTAGAAACCAAGGATTCCAAGAGAATAAAGTGGCTACTTGGCATGGGAAAGAGATAGAAAGTTGGACCTGAATTCAACCCAGAGGGAGATAAGAGCTCAAATCCTGCTTCAGGTGCTTACTAGCCATGTTGACTGGGGGCAAGTCACTTAACCTCTCTCAACTTCAGTTTCCTCATCTGTAAAATGGGAACTATAATAGTGCCTGGCACTTAGAGTTTGTTGACTTGGCTATATCACAGGGATAACATATATAAAGTACTTCATAACCTGGAACTCAAGCTCATTTGCAGACATTCTTCTCTTTGGTGGAAACTGATTATTCAATGCTCCAAGTCTACTTGAGGGGTGGAATTGACGGAGGAGAAATTCTATCTCTGGGTTTTCAGATGTAAGAGGAGACTCAAAGTTCCAAGTTCCCTTCAGGAAGAGGTCCCTGGAGGGAGAGAAAGACTCTGGGAGGAGCCAACACATGTCAAGTCCATATACCCAACTTAAGATACTAAAGGTCTTAAGCTGAATTACTTGCTGCCTGTGGGAAAGCTCATTCACTCCATATATTGCCTGGCATACTCTACACTTTATAACTTCTGATTTCTATTTGTTACTGGCTTGGATAAACGGATCTACTTGCTATTTACCAGGCATCTTTGTGTAATTGGCCTTTAGAAAGAAAGGAGTCAAACTTTTGGATAGATAGCTTGGACGCTCCTCTATTAAGGGATAGAGATCAGAAGAGTGGCTTGAATTGAAAAATTATTTTCCCTCAGTTAACAATATTTCAGGGATAGATAGATATCATTCTAGCCTGATACTGCCTTCCTTAGGAAAGCAGAATGGCCAGCCTCTTGGCTCCAATCTCTTGCTCCTCTCCTTGCAAGAACAAGTTTCCCTGGAGAAGGGTGGGAAGACTCTAGAGAAAGATATCACTACCCTGAAAGTCACACTTAAACCCAAGCGGAAATGTATAACCTATACAAGTAATACATAAGTGCCTACATTTAAATTCATTTTATCATTCTATCATCTTCTCCTTAGCCTTACCAAAATCCAACTTTGGCTTCAAAGTGGGCACACTCCCTAGCCCTTCTCACCAGTTTCCAGAATCAGAAATTTCAAGCACCAGCAGTCTTCCTTTTTAGAAACACCCAACTCTTTTGGATGACTCTTTACTTTGGATTACTCCATAAAACAGTTCTTCTTACAAGTCTACCTAAGCCTAATCCCTCAAAATAAAGGCTTATGTTGTTCAAGTTGTTCTTTAGTTACATCTGACTCTTCATGACTTCATTTGGGGTTTTCCTGACAAGGATACTAGAGTGGTTTGTTATTTCCTTTTTCAGTTCATTTTATAGATGAGGAAATGGAGGCAAATAGGGTTGTGACTTACCCAGGGTCACACAGCTAGGAAGTATCTAAGGCCAGATCTGAACTCAGAAAGACAAGTCTTCCTAACTCCAGGCCTGGTTCTACGCACCGCACCATCTACCTGCTCACATAAGCTACTAAGGGCTTAAGATCTTGAACTGGAAGGAATCTCAGAGGATGTCTAATCCAGCTCCCTTATTTTACAGATGAAACTGAGGCACAAGTAATTAGTGATTTGCTCAAGTTCACACTCAGGGTCAAGGTAGTAAGGATCGGAGGCAGGATTCTAACCCAGGTCTTTGGACTCCAGAAACTCAGTCTATCATCTTCAGTTTCCTCATCTGTAAAATATGAATAATAATAGCACCTACCTCATTGAGTTGTGAGGATCACATGAAATAACCACTTTGCACACCATTAATTGCCATACAAGTGCTATTTTATTTTATTATTTTATATTTTATTTTTATTATTACTGTACTATTCTGAATATGTATCCCCAACTAGTTGGAACAGGTGGAAGGAGAATTAACCCTTCAGCTGTGAAATAGGTACTTTCCAGCTCTGAAATTCCATGCTTTATGTTCTGACAGACACAGAGGGTCACAGATTTAGAACTCAAAGGGATCTTAAGGATCAGCAAGTGCAACCCCTCCATTTTACAGAAAAGAAAACTGAGGCCCAGAGGTTAAGTGATGAGGTCACACAAGCAGTAGGTGGTAGGTATAGAACCTGTACCCTTCCTGCTTCATTACCTTAATGTCCCTTGCAGCCCTTACATTCTATGTTCCACATTCAATGAAATGTAAACTTCCCTTGGATAGAGATTTTTAAACTTCCCTCTGTATCATGTAGAGCCTAGCACAGTGCTTGGCACATAGTAAGTTCTTAACGTATTTCTTAATTGATCATTTCTAACGTTCTGTATTCATACTTCCCTTTCAATTCCAACATTCTATGATCTATTATCCTCAGAACTCTTCAGTCCTGGATTAGAGGTAGAAAACAGGAGGAAGGGGTGGCGGGGCAGGAGATCAGTAATTGCGGGCAGAGGGGTAATTTCCCCCATGATGCACACACTGTGCCCAGCCTCTTCTCCCCTCAAAATAGAATATTGCTTTTAATCAAAGCAAATTACCTGTTTTGATTAGTCTTTTTTTCAATCATGTCTGACTCTTTATGACCCCTTTTGGGGTTTTCTTGGCAAAGATACTGGAGTGGTTTTGCCATTTCCTTCTCCAGCTCATTTTACAGATGAGGAAACTGAGGCAAACAGGGTTAAATGACTTGACCAGGGTCACACAACTAGGAAGCTAGATTTGAAGTCATAAAGATGAGCCTTCCTAACTCCAGGTATGGCACTCTATCCACTGTGCTACCTAGCAGATCACCTATACTTCATATAAAGATGTACCACATATAAAGACCTAAGTCAGCCCCCAACTCCACACTTTCCAGAGGTCAAGTATAAGCAGGCAGTCCTCTGCCCTGTACCCCACAGGGAACAGAATAGGCTCAGGGTCCAGTGAGTACAAGAGGCTTTTTTATCATGGGTGGCCTGATATGGAGGGTGTTGCCTGGGAAGGGAGGGAGTGGAGAGGGGATGATGGAAACAGAAAAATTAGGTAATTTGGCTGATGAGCTATGCCAATAACCTTCTACCCTCCTCTCCCTGCTGCCCCCATATTGCACTCGCCCCACCCCCACTTCCATGCACTCTTCTATTCTATCTCCCAGCTCTGGGTGACATGTGAAACCTCAGCCAGCAAGCATGTGGCTGGCGGGCTCTTCAGATGCTTCCCAGGCCATGGGGCATGGAGTTCCATCAGCTGAAATTCAAAGTCAAATCTAAAGTCAAAATCAAATATAATGAGTCCAAGTTTCCAGAAATTCATGTCAATATTATACCCCCTTGCCTCCTCCCCCCAAAAAGAGGCAAACGGACAAGGCATCCATCGACACCGTCTCCCACTGCCACTTCCCCATTATCCACTGGGAAATTTCTTGTAGTGTTTGCCTTCTTTATATCCCCATGGTTTGCACAATAACAGGTACAATAATAAATTGTTGACTGATTGACCAATTGCTAGTAGCTTTGGGGCCTTTGGCTGGGTCCTAAGGTCTAAAAACTCTTAAATAAGAAAAGAAAGGAGGAAAGGAAAGGTGAAAGGGACAGAGGAGAAAGGAGAGGAGAGGAAAGGAAAGGAAAGGAAAGGAAGGGAAGGGAAAGGAAGGGAAGGGAAGGGAAGGGAAGGGAAGGGAAGGGAAAGGAAAGGAAAGGAAAGGAAAGGAAAGGAAAGGAAAGGAAAGGAAAGGAAAGGAAAGGAAAGGAAAGGAAAGGAAAGGAAAGGAAAGGAAAGGAAAGGAAAAAGGAAATTGGGAAATTGCATGACCCTGGGCCACTTAACATCTCATGAAATGAAGGAAAGAAAGAAAAAGAAACAAAGACGAACACCAAACATTATACATAAGGACTATACAAAAAGAAGATGACTTCAGCTAGGTATAGTCACTCAGGGAAGACTTCCTGAAAGAGGCAATTTGGAGTTCACTTTGGGAAGGCACCAACTAGGCGTATCATGTTCCAAATGTTAAGCCTTAGAGGCAGAAAAATCAATTCCCCTAGACCGTCCATATTAGGTAGCATGCCCCATCTCTCCTCTCATCCCCCACCCCACTGGCTACTTCTGGCTCCTCCTGGGTTCCTTCTGCCTGGGCCATGCAGGATGAAAAAGGCCACATGATGGTTTTTCAGGGTGGGAAGCAAAGCATGTCTGAGGAATGACACCCAGGTCAGGGTTATTTTAATCCGGGAATCTGCCAGCTCCTCCTGCCCTGGGCTGGCTGGGGTTCCTGCCTTAAAATAGCCCAGGCTGTCCAGGGGACCCACATCGGGGCAAACTCTCTATAGACATGTAGGGGGGAGGGGGAGGGTGACTGATTAATGACTCGGTCTACTCATGGCAGATTTCTCTCTGCTTAGTGGGTCCTGCGTATCCCATTAGACAAGGAACTCCTTGTGACCAGGAATCGTGTCTCCCCCATCAAATTTGGGGGATCCATTAGGTCAGAGACTATTTTGGTTTGTGTATTTGTTATGACACAACCCCCACCCCAACATAATACCTCGCTTTTTTTTCCCCCAGAGCTATGATTTCACTAGTATACGAGAAACACCCTCCACTTTGGTACCTAGTCTTGAGTTCCATGAAGCACTGAGATGTTAAGTGACCCAGGGTCATGCACTTTGTCCCCATTTGGGGGAGAGACCCAGATCTATCCCTTCATTCCTCTCAGGCTCTGTTCCTACCACCATGGGTATTTTCTTTTCCCTCCCCTTTCCCTTTTCTAGCTCCTTTTGAAGGATTGCATTTTCTCGTTAGAATTTAAGTTCTTTGAGGGCAGGGACTATACTAGCCTTTGCCTGTAGCAGAGTGCCTGGCATATAAGAAGGATCTGGCTGTATCTAAAGAAGGCTCTGAGCCACAATCCTGAGTTTTACCTGATTCCTGATTCTCTATTGTCTGTGACTGACAGGTGGTTTCCCTATCAAAATGGAGTAGGATGGTCCATTGCTGTGTGTGTACAATATTGTAGATCGTGATGAGGAAAGAGTGAGAAAGACTTTACCATGCTTAAGGTGAAACTTGGAAATATGGAGTGATCTTGGCAGCGGGGGACGCTGGCTTCCGAAACTGACAGAAGGGTAACTATCATGAAAGGGTGCAATATTCACAGTTGGAACGGAATGTAGAGATTGACTGATCCAAGTCTCTCCTTTTTACTGATGGGGAAACCAGATCTCAGAGAAAAAGTGGTTTGTTATAAGGATCAAATCAGAAAATGTTTGTAAAAAGGCACTGCACAATGCCTGGCATATAGTTGGTGCTTAGTTAATGTTCATTCCTTTATACCTCAGATCAAAGTCACATATGCAGTGAGTCATCAAATCTATGTCTTCTGAATCTAAATTCAATTTCTTTCTAATGCACCTAATGCCTATCTAAGTTTTCTCACAAAGCAAAATAGCAGGGCCACAAATCAAGAGAGTGTCAGGTGCTGATTAAGATAGGACCAAAGACTATTTTAGCCCAGAAGTCTTTCTCATCCACGGATGGCAACATTAGGGGCATTTTAGGATCAGATACCTCAACTGTGCAATTTGGATTATACTCTTCACCGGACTTAACTGTTAACAAATTCTAGTATGAACCCCATTTCCTGGACCTTTTGAGATCTCACGAGGCCCTGTACTGGAAGAAAGAAGGCATAAGTAAGAGGCAGCCCTATCCCAGCCCTCCTAAGCCCAAGAAATCATCTTTTTTTTAGTCACTAGCAAAAAGAAAAGAGAGCTATTTTCTCTGTTAGATTTTTTTGCTTACAGTCTTAGTTCCAGCTCAATAGCCAACCAAAAGGCTTTTTCTTCACTGTGTGGTAAGCAGAAAGGAAAAAGGTCAGAAAATACTTGTGCCTTCTATGAAGCAGAGAGCCAGATCCCTCCATTTCACATCATCACAAATTTCATTGGCCATTCTCCCCATTTGAATTCATTGTTCTTGTTCCTTGTTATTAAGGGGGGAAAAAAGCATAACTTAGGTCTAGTAATCCACTGTTTAGTTCTTTACCTTTGTTCTTAAGGAGGACCAAAATGACATGGCTATGTTGGCATCAAGTTACAGTGTGTCCGACTGTGGCTGATCAGACCAATGTGAGCTCAGAAAGCACTACCCCAGGTCAAGCACAAATAGGCCACATGAACATTGGGAGTGGAGATGTCTCTAAATTTGTGCATTTCACATTTCTTTTGAGCTACTGTAATTCTGCACAGGACTTTCTTTGATGAGGGTATGCCATGCTGGATGGTTCTTTGCCAACATCTCTCATATCATGCAATCAATTCCAAAGTTCTTCAGAGAGACCTTGAGAGTGTCCTTGTATTGCTTCTTCTGACCATCATGTGAGTGCACTTCATGTGTGAGTTCTCTATAAAATAGTCTTTTAGGCAAGCGTACATTTGGCATTCAAACAACTTGATCAGCCCATTGGAGTTGTGCTCTCTGCAGTAGAGTTAAATGCTTGGCAATTTAGCTCAAGAAAGGACCTCAGGGTCCAGTACCTTATTTTGCTAGGCAATCTTCAGAATCTTCCTAAGACAGTTCAAATGAAAGCAATTCAGTTTTCTGGAATGATGCTGGTAGACTGTCCAGGATCCACAGGAATAAAACAATGAGGTCAGCACAATGGATCTGTAGATTTTCAGTCCTGTAGGCAGTCTAACACCTTGTCTCCAGCACTGAGCTAGCTCTAGTAATGTGTGTGTCAACTTCATTATCAATGTATATATCTCTGAAAGGCAAGGTAAGTGAACTTACCTTATCACTCCCAAGGTAAGTGAAATTATCCACAGCATTCAAAATTTCTCCATTTGCTGTAACTGATGGTTCCATGCATGGATGGTGGTGTTGGCTGGTACAGAACCTGTAGAGAAAGAAGGAGTCCAGGCTGGGACAGGCAGCACAAAGTCTAATAACAGGAAAGGGAGATACGCATAGTTTTTTAGTGAGAGAAGTAGGTTTCAAATCCAAATTTTCCACTTTCAAATCCATCACTCTTTCTACCATGTCACAGTGTTTCTTTCTCAGGGTTAACGAATACCTATTAAGCCCCTACTAGGTTTTAGGCACTGAAAATACAAAGATGAAAGTAAAATAACCCCAAATTCTCTCTCCATTTGATTCCCATCTAGTTACCTTATGTGTCCCTGTCCCTGATGTCTCTTTTGTAAGGATCCAAAAGTAAGAGCAAGGAAAATGATCCTCAAAAGTTTCTCTCTTAAAGAAAATCTATCATGAGGTTTATAGGATTTCAGACTTCAAGAGACCATAGAAATCATTTCATCCACTCCTCTCATTTTACAGAGTTGCAAATTGAGGCACAGAGCCTTTGCCAAGAAGTGGCTTCATCAGCTTTGTTGGCACCATTGGGAACTGGCCAGCCGCACCTCCACCCTTCAGATTACGGAGCAAAGCTGTGCAGATGCTACCACCAGACCTAAAAATCCACAGAAAGGTTCCCTTCAGGTTAGACAAGAGAACTTTCTGTCTATTCTCTTCTCAGAAATAGGGCACAGTTCCACTTTTCTGTTAAGTTATACATATTCCACTATCTTCCCTGTTGGCTCCCATTCCCTCTTACCTCAACTATTTTCTCCCTTTCCTCTTCACACCCCATCATTAGCTCTAGAACCCCATTTCCCCCACAGGATCCAAACTCCTTAGCAAAGACCTTAAGTATAGTCCTTCCTCCCACTCCTCTGATGTTCCTAACACCTTTCTTCTACCCCTACTTGTCTATAAAGGGCAGCTAGGTGGAGCAGTGGATAGAGCACTAGTGCAGGAATCAGGAGGACCTGAGTTCAAATTTCACCCCAGACACTTGACATTCACTAGCTGTGTAACCTTGGGCAAGTCACTTAACCCCAATTGCCTCATCCTGGGTTATCTCCAGTCATCTTGATGCATATCTGATCACCAGATGGCTCTGGAGAAGAAGTGAGGCTGGTGACCTGCACAGCCTCTCTCACTCAAAACAAAGTCAAGTGCAATTCAGGTCATCATTTCTCTGATGGCATGGTCTTCTTTGGCAACGAAGGATGAACACACACTTGTCTATAAATGGCCCAATGGCTCCGTCCCCCCTCCTTTGTAGCCCACCTCCCACACTATGTTTAGGAAAGCCAACTGGTATATGTGCGTGTGTGTGTGTTATATTTGATATTCTGTGACCCCCATTCCAGCTGGGGGTTAAGAGAAGAGGGTCTCAATATCTGCACCAATATAAATATATCACCATAGTTTATGCTGTGGGGTCCAGAGAGTATACACAGGTCAGTCTGTTGTCCCTTGTTTATTCTTTGTGGTTTGATATACATGACTGCCCTCCTTCCCTCCTCCCCCAGACTCTAAAGCTCAGTCTGCTGAGAAAGCTAGGAGAAGTCTAGGATTGAGAGCTCCAATCAACATTGAATTGAAGTTCAGTATTTAGGAAGACCCTCCACACATTCCCCTTCTGTGATGGCAAAAATCCCACCACTGCCTCTGACCTCCAAGGGAATGCACTCTTTCATAAACAGAGGGATATGGACATGTTGTGTAATATATCAAGCCCTGTTCAAATCAACAAGAGACCTTCATGAGCTTCTCTGTGGTTGGGGATCACCTGCTGGCCACACCACATTTGGCTCCTCTGTCCTTGCACTTAGAACACAGTAAAGACGTCATCAGCTCTTCCTGGGTGGAGCAAGGAACTGAAATTTGCTTAAGATCATCATTATTAACACCAGTTCCTGGCACCAGAATGGTATGTTCTCCATGTTTCTGAGCATTTGTTACCTCCTCTTACTACATTCTCCCAGTGTATCCCAGGAGGCAGGCAGGATGGGTATTATTTCCACTATTCCCAACATATGGGGAAAGGGGAGGTAGAGGAGGAGGATTGTCCTAAGGCATGGCAATGGAAGGGAGAGGATGAAGCACACCCTCCTTCCACCCTCCAACCCCATATCAGTTCCTACTTTGGCCCAGATAAAGGCCTTTTCTCCCCTTCTATTTGTAAGACAAACTAGAGAGAGGATTCATGGTTCATATAGTAGCTGGAACAAAAGACCTCCTGGTAGAATGGAAAGGATACTGGGTTTTGGAACCAGATTCCAGGATTTGAATCCTGGTTCTAAGTGTGCCTGGGCTCTGATTGGTCAGCTTTTACCTTACCTTATCTACCCAGGCCTGCATCTTACTTCCCTTCCATTTCTGCAACATGCTACTAAGCAGGTCCTCCCAACTCTCCTCCATCCTCTTCCAAGCTCCCCATTAAGTGCTATCTTGAATAGCACAAATGAATGTAGGTTAGAATGTAGGTTCCTTGAAAACAGAGACTGTGTCTCTTGCTTGTTCTTGTATCCTTAGCCCTTAGCACGGTGCCTGACACATAGTAAGCAGCTCATAAATGTGTTTACCTACCTGCCTTCCTGTGTGACCTTAAGAAAGTGTGACCATCTCAGAGGTTTCCTTCCATTTCTAAATCCATGATCATCCTATGATTTTTTCAACTCTGAGACTGTTTGTTTCTTTGACTTGCCTCAGGGTACATGCTGAGTTGGAGGAGAGTGCACAACCTGGATTTCCTGGCTCTCTGTCTAGGCATCTTTTAATTGGAAGAAACTGTAATCATTAAAAAAATGGGAGAGGAGGAAAGGGAATCACTGCTGATCTAATCTCTGCACTTTCAGAGGGGTCCAATAAAAATAGGACCTGAGCACTAAAGTCTACTCCTTCCCTACTTTCATCCTACAGCTGGACAAGTAGACCTTCGAGTGGCAGAGGTCATAGGAAATGATATCCAGGAACTCTGGTTTTGATGAAATAAATACCAGGCCAAAAAAGGGATGAGCTCTCAATTCTCCAGGTCAACTTGGGGTCCTCTTCTTTCTTTTTCTCTGATGCACTCCAGGGACATCAGTTTATTGGAGTTTATTGGCTGGTAAGCTTGTGCTGCTCTGTATGAATCTCTCCGTTGATGACAGCAATTCTAGTTCAGCCTCAGTACACATGGAGCCTATTATTTGCTTAGTGTACCCTAGACAAATCCAATGGGAAGTTTGCAAAAGAACTTTGTTAGTATTTAAGCATAGGAGACCAGCAAAGACGGCAGAATGGGAGAAAGTGTATATACCCACAACTATTTCAACAAAGGTGGAGGTAGAACACCAAACCAAGCAGTGATTAGAAAATGCAAGGAGAAACCACATGGCACATTTTTCTAGTCAAAGATAGCAAATTCAGCTTACAACTAAGTAACTAGGTCACAAATTGTAGATAATGGGATCATCCCTCAGCTCTTTCTGACTCTGACTCTGGAGCAGGATCACATACCCTGAGCTGGGACCTGCAGCTGAATAACAAGCACAGGAACTGAACTTCAGACCAGGGATGAAACTACAGGTCTTTGCTTCTGAAGTTTCATCTTTACTGGAGCTCTAACCGTTGGAGGCAAGCCTGCAATTGTGTTGCTCACAACCAAACCCAGGTAAGGAACCTGTAAAGCTCAGGAGGTCAGTGATTAGACTATGTTCTACATAGGATCATTTAAGGTTCCTTATAGGTTTGTGGGCCCCCATCTGACTCATTTCTTAGATCCTGCTCTCAAGAATCTCACATTCTGATTATGGAAGACAGCACATATAAGGGAGTTCAGCTGCAGATTGGATAAAAAAATTCAGGGGTCTTGTGAGTGCTATTGCACAGTGGGCATCAAAGTCCAGAAACCTGGAAGTGACTGGGCTATCACCACTGCAAAGGGAAAGAATGAGTCTAAGTGTTGGAGAAGAGCAAGGACTTTGGGTTCCCTCCTATAGCAGTAAGGATACGGACAGGGGGTTATCATTCATTTGGGAGGGGGCAAAGGAAAAGGATATTGGTAGGAATGCCAATTAACATACCAATGCCAAATGAGGGTAGAGTCTGCACAGCAAACATATAGCAGGAGAGAGGAAGAGCACACCTTCCCTATACACACACACACACACACACACACACACATATTGGAGTCAGTTTCTGGTGATAATAGAAGAGATTTCCAAAAGAAGATATATGGAAAGAAACACAAAGATAGAAGACCTGAGGACAAAAATGTAAATTTTTCTGAGACATGGCAAGGAGGAGTAGAAAAGGAATTAGACTTGGAGCCAGAAGTCACAGATTGAATTATTCAGTCACTTACTGGCATCGTGATTTCTGGGAAAGTCTCACGATGAGTTCATCCATTAAATGGGCACAGTAATACTTGCACTACTTACCCCAGAGAGGGATTATGAAAAAAGCTCATTGTAAACTGAGCAACTCTATAGAAATGTGAGCTATTTTTATCCTGAGCTATTATTAATAGGAGACAGAAATGAAACAGGTTCATTAGGATTGGTCAGGAAAGACATCCTAAAAGAAATGAGTTTGATCCAAAGGAAGAGGAACAGGATAAGAAGAAGGAAGAGGAGGAGAGGGAGAAAGAGGATGAGAAGGAAGAGAAAGGAGGAGGAGGAGGAAGAAGAAGAAGAACAAGAAGAAGAAAGAGGAGAAGAAGAAAGAAAAGGAGAAGAAGAAAGAAGGAGAAAGAGAAGGAAGAGGAGGAGGAGAAGGAGAAGGAGAGGAAGGAGGAGAAGAAGAACAAGAAGAATGAGGAGGAGGAGAACCATTTAATAAAGTTTCCTATGTGCCGGGCACTGTCCTAAGTGCTTTCCAATTATTCTCACTTGAGCTTCACACTGATCCTGTAAAGTAGGTGCTATTTATTATTTTCCATGTTTTATGTAAGAGGTAACTGAAGGAATCAGAGGTTACATTACTTGCCCAGGGTCACATAGCTGGCAAGTGTCTGCGGTCATATCTGAGCTCAGATCTTCTTGACTCTAGACGCAGCGCTCTATACACCAGGCCACTTAGCTACCTTTGCTTTGAAGTGGGGTGCATTTTAGTGTAGTGGAAAGGGTATTGGATTTGGAGTAAGAAACTGTGGATTTGCATCCTATTTCCAACTTTTCCTGGCTATGTGACCTTACATAAGTCACTTTCATGATAATGCTGACAAGTTATTAAATGAACATAATGAAGCATAAGTCATGATCATCAATTTAGAGTTAAAAAATCTAGCCCAATC
This sequence comes from Potorous gilbertii, assembly GCA_028658325.1. Taxonomy (NCBI): domain Eukaryota; kingdom Metazoa; phylum Chordata; class Mammalia; order Diprotodontia; family Potoroidae; genus Potorous; species Potorous gilbertii. The sequence goes on from CM053770.1 coordinate 325,727,322, forward strand.
TTATTTTACAGATGAGGAAACTGAGGCAACAGGGAAGGGAAATGACTTGCTTAAGGTAACATCAGAAATGGGTTTCAAACTCAGGTCCTCTGACTCCAGAACATTTTCATTTTACTGTGTTGTCATCCCATATTTCAAACAATTCAGGTAAAGCTCTGGATCCCTACTGCCAGACATGAAGAATGCCTGCCCCAGCCCTGAAGCCTAAGGTTAACAAAAAAGGAATCATTCTGGGAAATAGTACAACAGGTGGAGAAGTGGGACCTGAGAGTTCTAATCTCAGCTCTATCACTGACATGCTGTGTGACCTTTGTAAATGGCTTAACCTCTCTGAGCATGAGCCAAGCTCATGCTCATGCCAGGTGATGGAGATCCCATCCAGCCAAGTCTGCTAAGCCAAGCACTGCTAGGAGCCATAGACACCAGGAGGATGAAGTCAGGGAAAAGAAATAATCTGGGAGTCAAGAGTAGGTGCTATTTTTTGGTAGCATTCCTGGAAAGTTACATTCTGATTGGCCCTGGAGTTGGACTCCTTTCCAGCCTTTGCCAGTCAGGAACAAGTCTATTAATAAAACTGTTTCTCCCTCTTGCCTCCCTCTCCCTCCTTTTCTCCCTCCCTATCCCCATGAGAATGGGCAGGGCTGCCCTAGGAGTTTGGCTCATCCCTAGCTAGTATGAGCCAGTGATGGAGGAGATTGTAAAGTCTGACCTAGGAAAACTCCTGGAAATCAGGACAAGAACCCAGAAGTCAGAGGGCACTTGTCCTGGCTCCCCTACCCAATAACCTCCTTCTCCTATACCCACACCTGACGCTCTGATGTTCACTCATGATGGGTACTTTTCCATTCCCCATAGACAGGCTTCTTTGTCTTCTGTTGCATAGTTATTCAACACCCACCCCCAAGTATTCATGTTTTCCTTTTGTGGATTATCTCTAATTCATCCTATATGTAGCCAGTTTGCATATGGTTGCTTTGAATGGTTCCCGCCACCCCCAGCGCCCCACACTAGATAGTGAGCTCCTTCAGGGCAGAGACTTGTCTTTTGTCTTTCTTTGTATTCTCAGTACTTAGCACAGTGCCTGGCACATAATCAATGTCTATCAGCTTGTGTAAACCTAAATGTCTGTGCATGTGTCCATTCATTCATTCAACAGATATTGGTTGAGTGCCCACTATGAACAAGATATGCTTATACGTATTTAAACTGAGTAAAGGTACATTGCAGGAGAGTATTTCTGTGCCCAATGGCTCCCATTTCTACTCTAAAGTTAAATGATCATAACAGTTTACATTCATATAGCACTTTAAGATTTATAAATTTACAAATAATACTTCATTTGATCCTCATGACCACCCTTGGTGGTCATTGTCCTCATTTTACAAATAAGGAAACTGTGGCAGGCAGCGGTCAAATGAACTTGCCCAGGGTTACACAGCTAGGAAGCCTCTGAGGGTAGATTTGAACTCAGGTCTTCCTGACTCCAAATCCGTCACCCTTTCCACTGCCCCCCCTAACAGCCTAGGTTTACAAAGAGTCTTCCTTGAAAAACTCTGACGTAATTAAGGACCAGTATTATCACCGTCATTTTATACACGAGAGGAGGGAGGACCCAAGGGGCTAAAGTGATCTGTCCATCACATAGCTAGTAAACATCAGAGGCAAGAATCGAAACCTGAGTCTCCTGGCTCCAAGTCCAGTGTTCTTTCCACATGATTCCTTTGGTCAAAAAGAAAGTAATGGACAATGATGGGGAATTCAACAGTGGGGCAGAAAGAAGCTAGTTGGAGGCAGGGTTGTTCAATAGAAAGAGCATCAGTTCGGGGATAGAAGACCTGGGTTCAAATCCTGCTTCTGATGTTTACTACCTATGGGACCTTGGGCAAGTCCCTGGCTTCAGTTGCCTCATCTATAAAATAAAGGAGAGCATTCTGGGAAATGGAACAATGCCCATTTTCTTAAACTTTTTCCACTTCCAGCCCCTTCAGCACCTTTTAAACTGTGTCATGACCCTATGATCTCAAAGATCCTTTCCAGCTATAGAATTACAATCCTACCTGTATGACCTTGGGCAAGTTACATAAGCTCAGCTTCCTTATCTTGGAAATGATGGCATAGGCCTAGTCGGCCCTCTGAGGTACCTTCCCCCTCTCAAGCTACAATCCTATGTGGCTGAACAAAGTGAAATGTCTAGTCCAAGATTACACCATGGTAGAACCAGGCATCAAAAGGCTGAGCCATGACTCAAACTCTAGCACTCTCAGGAATTATTAGTGCTAGGATAGAGGCAGTGGAAGGAGAAAGGAGACTTTTTTAAACCTAGCAAGTCTGGCTTAAAGAGAAAGGGCTAGGAATTTCAATTTGCCTGGGAACTTCAAATCTTCTCTAAAACAAAATAGAGGAAGGTAGGGGTGCCTTCAGGAGTATGCCAAGGCACACTCAATACTCACACTTAGATAGATGATAGATAGATAGATAGATGATTGATGGATGGATGGAAGAATGCATGAATGGATGAATAGACAGACAGACAGATAGATGGACAGATGGATAGGTAAATGGATGGATGGATGTGCACAAATATATATATCTATGAATGAATGAATGAATGAGTATTCACTAAGCACTGTGTGCAAAGCAGTGCCAAGTTCTAGGGATACACATAGAAAAACCAGATAGTCCCTGCCTCAGGGTTCTCACAAGCTGATAACAATAACGACTAACACATATGCAGCACTTAAAGGTTTATGAAGAGCCTTCCATACAGTATAATAGAGGGAAGCAGCATACACACATTTTCAAGACTTTGGTCCGTAAAGCATAACGTCAAAACAAAGAGTAATTAATGTATTTTAAAAATATAATCTCTACTGACACAACCTTTCTGAAGCTGAATCACTTGACAGTGTCAAGGACTTTGGTGGTGACAACATTCTTTCCTGCATCTTCAGGAGTGGTGCCTGCCGAAGGGGAGGGGGCATATCAACGGATGGTGATGAGGATGGCTGGTCTATTCTTCACATGAGTTGTTACCAAGATGGCTGCAGGGGCCAGGCTGTAAGCAGAGCAGATGATGGGATGGAAAAGGTTGTGAGAGGGAGGAAAGACACTGCTATTTCTGAGAATCTTGGGCTCAGAGACCTGGGCTATCTCCATATAGATTTAAGGAGAGGTCGTGGTCCAAGTGGTAGCAGTAGTTTGACTCACCTGGCACATGCTGCCTCCAGTCTCTACCTTAGGGATCCTTGCTACTTCAGCTAGGAGATAATGAATATAACTCCATGGATATAACTATATCTCTAAATACACATACATAAGCTATATAGAGAGATATGTCTATATAGAGTGACACATATGTGTTGATACCTGCATATATATATATATATATATATATATCCTTCTATAAGACACCTATATAAGAGGATCTGGGATTTTTCTCTGTTTCCTCTCCTGGGAAGACTGGTGAGAATGTTTGATATCTGCCCAGAGGGATACAAGATGGATCCTATACTCAATAAAAACTAGAAACAAAGACAAAGGCAATAAAAACCACAGAACCTGAGATGCGGTGGGGTAGAGGCAGCATCAGAGAGTAGGACTGAGATTCTGGCTGCCTCTTGTATAGACAAAGATGAAGCTCCAGAAGAGTGGTGTCAAACACTGACCCTTTGGCCACATTGTCACCCACAACATTCTCAAGTGCCATTGAACCGAGTTAAAATGTAATTGAGAAACAGTTAACAAAATAAATAAAAATACAGTAGAACATAGATGGCTGCAAGGATGCTTACATACAATTTAGAGGCTGTTCCTATCTGAGTTTGACACTACCAGCCTAGAGTCATCATTTTTCATTTTCATTTCATTTCATTTTCCATTACAAGGGTGGGACAGCTAGGTGGTGCAGAGTACAGGCCATGGAGTCAGAAGGACCTGAGTTCAAATCTGATCTCAGGCACTTGACACTTAGGGCTCCTGCCCCTCCCAGCTTGATTTATTTGTTGTTTATTCATTCATTTATTTATCTCCTTATTTATGTATTTTGTTTTATTTTTCTACTTAAAAGGCCATCATCCCCTGACTACTTTTTAAAGAGGCCTATTCACTGAACAGGCATTACCTCACTTTAAGTGAGTACCTAAAAAGGCCTTAGCCTAAAAGGCCAAGGTCTCCCATTGCATCCTGGACTGTCTCCAGTCATCCTGATGAATATCTGGTTCTTGGATCCAAATGACTCAGGAGGAGAAAGTGAGACTGGTGACCTGCACAGCCCTCCCTCCCTCCAAACAAAGTCAAGTCCAAGTCTTATCATCATTTCTCTGATGTCATGGTCCACTTCAAAAACAAAGGACGAACCCAGCAACAAAAATTGTGTGACCTTGTGCAAGTCACTTAACCCCAATTGCCTTGCTTTCCCCCACCTCCAAAACACAAACCAAAACTGAAAAGGGCACCAGAAATCAATCAATTAGAAAGTGCAACCAGGTCCCAACTGGTACAAATAATGAGTCCTCAAAGTGGTGGAATTGCTCTAATTCACACTGCATATTTCCATTAGGCTGGAACTAATTGACATATTTTACATAATTAAGACTTTAAATAGCGGGAGTTCAAATAAATCACTTCTCAGGATCCTGTGTTCACAGTAATCAGGACCTGGATGAATTTGAGTGCCTACTGTGTGCCAGACACTGGGCTAAATGCTTCAGATCTAAGTAAAAAGACATATCTATATATAAATATATATATATATATATATACACACACACACATACACACACATATACATATATGTATCTGTGTTTGTGCGTTTGTGTATATACCTTGTATATACATGTATAATGCACATATTATAATGTGTTGTATATGCATATAAATTTATATATGGTATATGTGTATATACATGTATATGTGTGTGTGTGTGTGTGTGTGTGTGTATACACACAGAGATATTAGGAAGTCTGCGTGGACTCCAATGGGCTTTTTCCTATTTCATTTCACCTCTTGGGTGCTTTAGCACCTGCTGCCTAAATTTATAACTTACAGTTTCGTCCCACCACCCCTCTGCCTCCCTTGTTGAGCCTTGCCCTCATTTGGAGTGTTGCCCTCCTCCCCTCCCTCCTAGGATGCTGCTATATGGGGGCTGCTGTGCTCAGGCATTTGCAAATGTCTCTCAGGCATCCCTGGGTCATCCCCCCCTCCCTCCAAGGGCAGAGTTCTGTGTATGTGTTTCTATCTCTGTCTCTATGCCTTTCTGAAAGTGTCTGAGGGAAGGGGCCAAAAGCACACAAGGTGGGGGGAGGGGAGGTGGGGAGAGTGAAGGGGCCAGGTAACAAAATTAGAATAGTCCCTGAGAAACTTGGCCTTCTCCTGTTACCTCTCCCTATTCCTCCTCCTTCCCCTTTTGCCACTAGCCCTTACCCTCCATTCCCTCTGGGCCATATGACCCAGTGCCCACAGCCTGGTGGGAGGTCCTGTTTCTTGCCACCGTACTCCCACCCTAGGAACAGGCATGGAAACCTATTCTTCCCTCTCTGACCACCCACCCCCACAGACCCTGGCTGCCAAGAATTGGTGCTCCATGGACACCATGGGGGATGAGGGGCAGACTCTAGAGTTGAAAGGTCATGCAGACATAAATTGTCATGGACCTCCTCCCCTCCCTATCCTGAAGAGGGGTGAATTTTCAGCTCCTGAGGTCATCAAGGGTCAGGGTCACCCCCTCTAGGAGCTGATCCCCGTGGGAATGGGCAGAGCACAGATCAGTTCCCTGGCTAAGTTTAGCTGGTTATACTGTACTGACCCCTAGGGAGGGGCTGGGGGACAGTCTGTTCACTCATTAGCTGACTCCAGCTTTCTCACTCCTCTAATTTGGAGAGTGGGACTGCTGTGAAATGGGCAAAGCCCAAACTTGCTCCTAGTCTGATATGGGAGGCAATCCCTACCTTCAGAGAACTTAGAGTATAATGAAGTAAAAGATCCCACTTTAGAGTGAGCCCAGTCTCCTAGGAAAGATATCACCCCAAACTTCAGGTCATCCTTATCAGGGGAGAGGAGAAGAGCAGGAGAGAAACACACACAGAGTCTTAAATAACCTCTGTTTGATCCCTGAAGAAAAACCCCCTTTATATTCAGTTCTCTAAGCTGACAAGCTTCAGGACCTACCATCCTGAACCCCTCCCACCCTGACCCCCACCATCTGAAGACCATTCTCCCCTGGGTATCTGTCAAGGTACCCTGCCAGGTCACCAGATTTACAGGATGAGGAACATCCTATAAACTCAACAGTCCATGTTGACTCAGGGCCTGTGCCATAGTCTGGCCCAGCCATCTTAGGAACAGCATGAGGGGAGCATCAGGACCAGGGAGACCTAGTGTTCTGCACACTGCCCTGTCCTCCCCCCTTGCCCATCCCCATGGACACTTGGAGATGGAGACAGAGAAGGAGAATTTCCTTTCCAGAGGTCCAGCCTAAGGACCTGCTTTCAAATCTCTTACTCTTTGATCCAGTTCCACTGGCTCCCTAGTTGATCCACAAATGAGGACTCCTCCAAATTCTGGGCATTTTTGCTGTCCCTCACACTTGGATTGCTCTCCCTCCTCATCCCAGCCTCCTGGCTTCCCTAGCTTCCTTCAAGTTCCATCTAAAATCCTGCCTTCTACAGGAAACCTTCCCCAACCCTTATCAATTCTAACGCCCTCCTTCTTTATTTCCTATTTATTCTATTTCTAGCGTATCTGTACATAGTCCTCCAAGTGCCTCAATCTCACAACCTACCTGTCATCCTTGACTCATTATTCTCTCACCAACCTCCTCCAAAACCAATCAAGGACTGTTGATTTCACCTTTACAACATCTCTTCAGTATGTTGTCCCCTTCTCTCCTTTGACTCTGCCATCACTAAAGTAGAAGTCCTCATCACCTCACACCTCAATGGCTCAGAGTGACCGTAAATAGTCAGACTCGGAGGGTTGTTCCCTCCTAGCTGGATTCTTTTTGTGAAGGCAAACCAGGCCATCTTTGGCCTCAGTTCTTATTTAGCCTTAAATCACTGAGGGTATTGCCTCAGATAAACTGAGACCTGGGAAAGGTCTTAGTTTAGAAAGGTCAAGGTCTCCTACTGTATCCTGGGACTTTGTCAGTGGTCTTGACCTATATCTTGCCACTAGACTTCCAATGACTCTGGAGGAGAGAGTGGAGCTGATGACTCTGCACAGCTCAGCCCCACTCAAATCCAATTCATTTGCAAGTCAAGACATCACCCTCCTGATATCATTGGTGATGCCTACCTCAAGTGTTTCCGTTTCAATTCATCTATTCAACCACTAAAGTGATTTTCTTAAAGTGAAGGTTCAACTATATCAGCCCCTTTCCCACACACCCCCTCCACACTAAATAAGCTCCAGTGATTCCTTGTTTCCTCTAGGGTCAAGTGCAAAATGCTTTGTTTGGCATTCAATGCCCTTCATCACCTACTTCCAACCAACCTTTCCAGTCTTCTTACCCTTTATTCCCTGACACCTACTGTTTCATCCAGTAACACTGACCTATTTGCTGTTCCATGAACAGAACACTCCATCTCATGCCTGGAATGCCCTCCCTCATGTTCATCCACTGTCCTCCCTGGTTTCATTTAAGTCCCACTGCCTGGCCTTTAAAATATCTGATGGCAGCTATCAAGATACAGAGTCAGAGAATTTCAAGACTTAAGAGACCTCAGCAGTCACAGTTCATCCCATAGTCAATACAACATCTCAGAAAAATGATCATCTGATATCTGCTTGAATACTTCCAATGAAGCGGATCTCCCTACTTCCCAAGGCAGTCCATTTCATTTTGGGATTCTGATCATTAGGAAGTCTGGGGATGTTTTGTCCTGATAAAACCTAAATCTGCCTCTTTGAACACTCTACCATTTTTGTGTTCCTTGATCTCCCCTCTGGAGCCTCACAAAACAAGCCCAATTCTTTACCCACAAGACCTTGAAGACAGCTATAATATCTTCCTTGAATCGCCTCTTCTCTAGTCTAAAACGTTCCCACTTACTTCCACCAATAACCATATGGCATGGATTTGAGCCCTTCACTTTTCTGATTGTCCTCTCCCAGGTGCCCAGCTCTATACAATACTCCAGCTGCTGTCCAGCCAGGACAGAATAAAACAACATTATCACCTCCTTATTCTGGGAAATTCTGCCTGGCAATAGAACCCCAGACTGAATTCACTTCTTCCAGTTGTTCTATCTATTATTAATCCATCAATAAGCATTTATTAAGTGCTTCCTATATAAACAAGATTATGCCGAGCTTGTGAACCACTAAACTTCCCAGATTTTTATCAAACTTCCATTGAAATTCATCTTGTATTTGTGAAGACATTGTTTAACCCAAGTGTAGCACTTCACATTTATCCCATTTATTTATTTACCAAATGTAAAAATTTAATCTTGAAAAGCAGCGTGACTGGAAGCCATGGAACCCAAGTCAGACAGGCGTGGGTTTAAATCCCATTTCTGATATTCACTGTCTGCATGACTCTGGGCAAATCACTTACCCTTCAGTGCTCTAGGGCAGAGGTATCAAACACCAGCCCTTGGATTCCCCAGGTGTGCTCAGAACCAGATTAAAATGTCATTGGGAAATATTGTTTAAAATACATTAAAATGGAGCAGCTAGGTGGTACAGTGGATAGATCACTGACCCTGGAGTCAGAAACTGCTGACTTCAAAGCCCACCTCAGATACTGACTAGCCATGTAACCCTGAATACCCCCCAAAATTAGATAAATAAAAACACAAGAAATAATGTTCATATGTGGTTTTCTAATGTATTTCAGTAGGGATTCTTATATAAGGTTAAGTGCTCCAGTTTCTATTTGAGTTTGGCCCCCAGCTCTAGGTAATTCTCTAAGATGCTGACCTGAATTAGAAGAGAGGGTTTCCTCATCCAGGAGGACTCTATGCCAATGAAATCTAGATTCAGTCTCTATACCTATCCTGAAATTTCACCTCTTTATATTCACTCCAAAGTGAAGGTCTTTTTGGATCCTGACTCTATCATCAAGTGTGTTAGCTATCCCTTCTAGCTTTGTTTCATTGTCAAATTTGATAAGCATACTAGATATATCTTTATCTAAATCATTAGATAAAGAATGGTTCAGTGGAAAGAGCTTTGGGCCTGGAGTCAGGAAGACCTGAGTTCAAATCTGACCTCCTATTTACCAGCAACATTATCCTGGGTAAGTCACTTAACCTTAATTCACTTAATGTTTACCTTATTATACTGGAGGAAGACCTTTTAAAAATTATGAGCAGAGCCAAGATGGTAGAGTAGAAGCAGGGACCTGACACAGCTCTCCCTGCAAAACCCTTGCAAAACCTGTAAAAAAAAATGACTCTAAACAAATTCTAGAGCAACAGAAGTCACAAAATGACAGACTGAAGCAAATTTCCAGCCCAAGACAATCTTTGAAGGTCGACAAGAAGGGTCTATTGCACTAGGCTGGGAGCAGAACACTGGGTGCAGACTGAACAGGAGCAAGTCTTAGGGGACTGAATTACTGGTGACTGTTGTAGATTCCAGACTTCTCAATCCACAAACACTAAAGACAGCTTCAAAGGTCAGTGGGAAGGGTCTCTCCTCTGGCTAAGAGTGGGGCATGGTCTGGCCGCAGTCTCAGCCCCAGGGCAATAGCAGCAACTGCTGAAGCAGAGGATGCTTCTGGTGTCCTCTATTTAACAAAGCTCAAAAGTCAAGTAATTGGGGAAATGAGCAAATGGGAGAAAAAGAAACAAACTATAGATTCTTACTTTCTCAATGAAGAGGTATTTCCTTATGTCATTAGTGACAAGGAAAATCAAAACATACATCCAGAAGAAGACAACAAAGTGAAAGCTCCTGTATCCAAAGCCTCCAAGAAAAATATGAATTGGTCTCAGGCCATGGAAGAGCTCAAAAAGGATTTTGAAAATCAAGTAAAAGAAGTAAAGGAAAAATTGGGAAGGGAAATGACACAAGAAAATCATGAAAAATGAGTCCTTGCTAAAGAAGACCCAAAAAATGCTGAAGAAAATCTGAAGAAAATCACACTTTTAAAATTAGACTAACTCAAAAGGCAAAAGAGGTCCAAAAATACCTTAAGAAGCAGAATGAGCCAAATGGAAAAAGAGGTCCAAAAGCTCACTGAAGAAAATAATTCTTTAAAAACTAGAATGGAGAAAATGGAAGCTAATGACTTTATGAAAAATCGAGAAATTATAAAACAAAACAAAAGAATGAAAAAATAGAAAACAATGTGAAGTATCTCAGAGGAAAAACAACTGACCTGGAAAATGGATCCAGGAGAGATAATTTAAAAATTATTGAACTTCCTGAAAGCCATGATCAATAAAATATCCTAGATATCATCTTTCAAGAAATTATCAAGGAAAACTGTCCTGATATTCTAGAACCAGAGGGTAAAATAAAAATGGAAGGAATTCAGTGATCACATCCTGAAAGAGATCCCAAAAGGAAAACTCCTATCCTAGGAATATTATAGCAAAATTCCAGAGTTCCCAGGTCAAGGAGAAAATATTACAAGCAACCAAATAGAAACAATTCAAGTACTGTGGAAACACAATCAGGATAACAGAAGACTTAGCAGCTTCTATACTAAAGGATTAGAAGATTTGGAATATGATATTCTAGAGGTCAGAGGAGGTAGGATTAAAACCAAGCATCACCTATCCAGCAAATATAAGTATAATACTTCAGGGGAAAAAATGGAACTTCAATGAAATAGAGGACTTCCAAGCATTCCTGTTGAAAAACATCCAAGCTAAATAGAAAATTTGACTTTCAAATACAAAAGGCAAGAGAAGCATGAATAGGTAAACAGGAAAGAGAAACCATAAAGGACTTATTAAAATTGAACTGTTTACATTCCTATGTGGAAAGATGATATTTGCAGCTCAAGACCTTTCTCAGAATTAGAATAGTTGAAGGGGAAAATATATATATACATATATATATATATATATATATATATATATATATATATGTATATGTGTGTGTATGTGTATAAATGAATAAATG
>CM053770.1:325738497-325838497 GCA_028658325.1 Potorous gilbertii
AAAACTTTTACAATGGAGGGGAAAAAGGGGAAGGTGAGAGGGAATAAATGAGCCTTCCTTTCATCAGTTTTGGCTTCAGGAGGGAATAACATATATATTCAATTGGGTATAGAAGTTTATCTTACTCTACGGGAAAGCAAGGGGAAAGGAATAAGAGAGGGGGGATAACAGAAAGGATGGCAAATTGGGGAAGGGGTAATCAGAAGCAAACACTTTGGTAGAGGGACAGGTAAAAGGAGAGAATTGAATAAATAGAGAGTGGGACAGGATAAAGGGAAATATAGTTTCATAACATCAGTGTTATGGAGGTGTTTTGCATGACCACAAATGTATAACCTCTATCGAATTTCTTGCCTTCTCAATGAGGGTGGGTGGGAAGGGGGGAGGGAGAGAATGTGGAACTCAAAGCTTTAAAAATGAATGTTAGAGGTTGTCTTTACTTACAACTAGGAAATAAGATATATAAGCAATGGGGTATAGAAATCTCTCACCCTACAGGAAAATAGAAGGGAAGGGGATAGGGGTGGGGGTGATAGAAGGGAGGGCATATTGGAGGAAAAGGCAATCAAAATACACACTCTCCTGGGGTGGGAGTAGGGGAGTGATGGGGAGAAAATTTGAAATTCAAAATTTCGTGGAAGCGAATGTTGAAAACTGAAAATGAATTTATATGAAAAAAATACACTGGAGGAAGAAATGGTAAACCACTCTAGTATCTTTGCCAAGAAAATATGGACAGTATTGACTTGCCATGGTCTATGGGGTCACAAAGAGTTGGACATGACTTGACAAATGAACAACACAGTTATTAGTAAAAATATTAAATAATAAAATGTCACTCCACTGGAGACACCTCTTTCCCAGTTAACATCAAACCCTTAATGACTACTCCTTGAGTCCTCATGCCCCAATCCATAAAGATCCAATCCACAAGATTGTACTATCACTTAATCCACATTTCTCCATCTTTTCCATGAGAGACATCATCAAACATTTCAGTAAAATATAGGCAAACTCTTTCTTCAGCACTCCCAAGATTTATTGGTTTGGTAACTCCATCAGTGGGGCAGGTAGGTGGTGCGATGGATAGAGAGTCAAGCTTGGAGTCAGAAAGATTCACCTTCTCAAGCTCAAATCTGGCCTCAGATGCTTACTAGGTGTGTGACTCTGGGCAAGTCACTTTACCCCATTTGTCCCAGTTTCGTCACATGTAAAATTATCTGGAGAAGAAAATGTCAAACCACTCCAGTATCTCTGCCAAGAAAACCCCAAATGGGGTCATGAAGAATCATCCTGAAATGACTGAACATCAGCAACAAACCCCATCAAAAGAGGAAATGCAATTAGTGTGATCTGATCTGTTCTTGCTAAAGTCATCCTGGCCCTTTGTCACCCCGATTTTTCCTTTTCTAGATATGTACCAACCATCCCTGGAATAATCCATTCTAGAATTTTGCCAGGAATGGAGGTCAGACTTTACCATTTGTAGATTCTACTCATTTCTTTTTCTGAAAATCATGGCAATAACTTCCTGTTTCCAGGTCTGCTATTCCTCTCCCATTCTCCATGATCTTTAAGATATCCCAAATGGTGGCTCAAAAATCACGTCCACCAGTTGTCTTTATACCCAGGGATCTAATTGGCTGGGGGCAGGTGCCCTGAAATTCACCAGGGGCAGTTAAATATTCCCTTACCATCTTCTCATCTGTCTTGGGTGTCCACTGCCTACCAGTCATTTTTGTTCTGTTTTTTCCCAAAGATCATCCCCTCTGGCCAAAAACAAAAAATTAAGCAGTTTAGCTCTCTCCTTCTACTGTGTTATCGTCCCATCCTGCCCCAGCCAGTCTTATCCCTTCTTGAGCCTTCTCTTTTCCTCAATTTAGGAATAGGGACTGAACCTGTGATTTCATTGATCTAGAGAACTCCCAAGTGAGGAAACTAATGCAGGTCTGCACCTGTTCTGCAATTTATAGCCTTAGAGAGTTCTTGAAGCACTGAGAGACTATAAGGTTGACCTGAGGTAACACAGTGGGTATATATCAGAAGCAAGGTTTGAAGAATGAGGTCTTCCTCACTCTGAAGCCAACTCTCCACCACACCATGCTGCTTCCATTTCCTCAATACAACTTTAGAAAAATAACCCTTTTTATAGTCCTTTCCTTTCTCAGCCTGTCTCAATTAATTCTGAGTCTTAGCACTCTTAGCAGTATTTTTATAAGCTCTTCTGTCTTCATACTCTATCACCTGCCCTTGCTCTCACTTTCTGTAATTTTCTTTGGAAAATCTAATTTGGTTGGTGAGTTCCTTGTGTGACTGCAGACAAGTCCAGTGTTTCCTCTTGATTGGAATTGTTTCTCTTTGGGTCTTTAGGTTTTATTCTTGAGAGCTGCTTGCCCCTTCTGGGCTATTTCCTACTGTAAAATGTTATTGCATGGGATCTTCCCTTTAAGTCTCCTCCAGATTAAACAATCCTCATGTCCTCAACTGACTCTATGAGATGAGATTCCATTGCCATCACCCAGAGACCCTGAACACCACACCCCATAGTCTGAAGCAATGAAGGGAGAAAGGTACCTATCACATCAAGTTTGTGGTCAAAGTGAGGAAGAATACCTTTACCTTAGATCAACAGTTCTTATAGTGGGACTTATGAGTTTCTTAAAAATAATGTTATAACTACTTCAATACAAATCAGTTTCCTTCATAAAGCCTATGTATTTTATTTTATGGACTTAAAAAGACTATAGTTGCCCCTCCCACATCATGACTTTCCCCATAGTGGTTTTGATATATCACAGGTTGGCATAAGAAATTAAATGGGAATTTAGAAGGAATTTTGTGGAAGCTGCAGATGACACAGAAAAAGTTTAGAAATGCAGAAATGCATAAAATATGTGTATTGTATTACATAACATCAATATAATTTATCTTTTAATACCACAAATACTCAATTAAAGAAAAATAAAAAATTCAGACATCCTCTGGTACGAAGAGAGGACCAAAAATTTTTACACAGATTTTCCAGAACACAGGGGAGCTGTACCTCTAGTCCTTGTGTTGTTGAAGGGGTAACTGTATTCTGAAAAGGAATCATCACTAGGCTGCCAATGGGGTCCATAACTTCCCCCCAAAAAATTAAGAATCCCTAGGCTAGAGGAAATTTAGATATGAAGCAAAAAGAAAATCAGTCAAACTTGTTACTCAGCATCAAGGAGAGAAAACAACCAGCTGGATTAACTAAAGCTTTAACTTCTCCCCTACTTGATTTAGCTTCTAAGAGACAGAGTCCCAGAGACAGACAGGAGACAACAGAGTTAGCTGGCTTCATATGTGTGAGAGAGGTTATGAGTGTCCGAATGTGATGTTCAGTGAGCCCTGGGGAGTAGAAGCCAGTATGAACTGAGATGACCTGGGTTGGAATCCTGCCTCTGACACATGCTAGCTTATGGGCAAGTCATATCATCTCTCTGTAGCTCCCCTTCCTCAACTGTTATCCCTGTAAAATGGGGATAATTATATTCCTACCATAGCTTGCAGTGATATAATTGCTTTGTAAACTTTAAAGCCTTGTATAAATGTGTTGTTAGTGTATTTACCTACCTATGAGTGTGAGTGTCTATGTGTAGCTATGTGTGCGTGTGCCCATGTACACACACATGCAAAGGCTGGTCTCATCCTCAGGAAGAAGGAATGTGATTTCTAGGACAAATTCTTTCCTTCCTTAAATCTTTCTCCACCTCCTACCCCAACCCACCACACACGCAAAAAGCACCCCTTCCACCTGACCTAAAATTCCTTCAATAGAGGTCAAGTCTTTCATTCCTACAAAAATGAAATGGGTTGCCTTGGGAGGGGGTGGGTTTCTGCTGCCTAGAGAACTTCAAGCAGATTTTGGATGACCACTTATCAGGTATGTTACAGAGAAGATTCCTTTCAAGTATGAGGTGAGGTACCTTCTAACTTGAAAATTCTGGAAACCCCTGAGATAGCCCACAAGGTAGCTGAAATTCATGCTAAATTGTAAATGGCTGGTATTAGATCTTTTTTTTTTTTCATTTTCCATAGAGACAGGAGAGAATATGAGGATACTAGGCATTAAAAGAAAAGAAAAGAAAAAGAAAAGGAGTAAAATGCAGTGTTAGAAGCCTTCTTAGGTACTCCAGATCCAATAAAACTAGACATAAAACTAGAGTGAGCAACAACCTCAGAAACTGTCTAGTCCAAATACACTATTTTACAGTTGAAGAAATAAAGACGCAGAGAGAAAGTAACTTGTCCAAAGTCACAGAAACATAGAATCTCAGAGTTGGGAGGGATCTTAGACGTCATCTCATTCAACCCACACCTGAACAGGAATCCCCTTTGTAACATCCCCCACAAGGGGTCATCAAGCTTGAAGATTTCCCAAGTAGGTCAATGGCAGAATTAGAATTCGAACCCAGTTCCTCAGACAACCAACGTTCTTTGTAATAAGTCACAATGCCTTGCAAAAAGGTCACCATACTGTAAAAAAGAACTGGGTCAGCTTGGAAAACAAACTTTACCTATTTCCCCAATTTTGCCTACAGCTATTTTGGGGTGGGTGGAGGGTGGCAAATGCTACCCAGTGAAGATGAGGAGGGTAAGAAGAATGGGGCTCTGCGGAAGAAATAGGCGATATAGTACTTGTCACAAATCTGCAGAAAAGGAGCTAGAATCTGCATCATCATCATTTTTATCTTTCTTTTCACATTTTTGACAGGTCTCAAATAGAATTAGTCTTGGGAAAATTGTTATCCTGCTATCATTCTTTTATGTCTTGATGTTATATGGACTCTTGCCCACATAGAGAAAATACCTGCTTTTTGTAGTTGAATGAAAGTATTGGGATATAACATTAACCTCTATAGGTTTGTTGAAAGCACCCACATTGTTATTGCTGCTATGGTTTGTTGTTTGTTTTCAAAGAGGACCAGTGGCATCACAAATGGATGATATTTTGACTTGTGAATGAATTGGATTTAAGTGAGACAGAGTTGCACAAAGTCATCAAGTTTACTCTCTCTTCCAGAGTCGTCGAAGTCCAGTGGCAAGATAAAAGTCAAGCTGACTGGTGATGGTCTGGGATGCGATGGATAACCCAGGCACCTTCAATGTCTGATGAAGCTCTAAGCATTCCACAACACCTGCTTTGACCACCTTAATGGCCCTTGGAATGAACCATTCTCATCCACCCACTCTGCCAGGGGAAATCTTTCCATGCTTAGGGTAGACATTCTCCTAACTCACTAATTGGTTTGAAGTCCATCAGTTACTCTCAACCTGGTTTAGCTTATCTACCAAGACAGTATATTTTAAGATCTGTATTTGCAGCAATGGGAGATTTCTCGTCTTTCAGTCCAAGGAGCTTCTGGTACATAATTCTAGCCACCAGATAATGTTTTACTAGGTAAGGATCAGGTGCTAAAATTTTCTAGCCTATAACAATGTGTTGCATACCTTCTATTGTTTCTCTGCATCATCTACACTGGTAACTAAGCTTGAGATCTTTTCGATAACTTCTGGTGAGGATCACATGATTCTGAATTGCCAAAATAAAACCTTCAGTTTCAACAAGAATTCAGCCATTGGCTTTAAGTTTTACTGTCAACAGATTGTTGGCTGACTTCACCTAGACATCACTCACAAAGGGACTTCTGATTCCTACCTTGAATATTTGCGTCTTTTCAGAAGTAAAGCATTCTGCAATTGATCAATCAATAGATAAATATTTATTAAGTACCTACCTACCATGTGCCTAGCACTGTGCTAAACACTAAAGATACACAAAGAAGCAAAAGGCAGTTCTTGACCTCAAGGAACTTAAAATCTAATGGGGAAATAATATGCAAACAAATAAATACAAAGTGAGCTATATAAATTGGAAATAATTAAAAGAGGGAAGGCACTGAAATTAAGAGGGTTTGAGAAGGCTTCTTGTAGAAGGTGAGATTTTTGTTGGGACTTAAAGGACTCCAGAGAGGTCAGTAATCAGGCTTGAGAAGGGAGAGCATTCTAGGCATGAGGGCAGCCAGAGAGAATACCCAAAGCCAAGAGATGGAGTATTTTGTTCATAGAAAAGTCAGGAGACCAATGTTACTGGATCAAAGAATATGTGTTAGAAAATAAGGTGTAAGAAAACTAGAAAGTTAGGAAATGGCTAGGTTCTGAAGGTCTTTGAAGGCCATGTAGAACATTTTGCATTTGCTCCTGGAGGCAATAGGAAGTCACTGGAGTTTATTGAGTGGGTGGGAGAGGATGGAGCCCGAGGTAGGCAGGTGGTAACATGGTCAGGCTTTCACTTTGGGCTAGAGTGAAGAGAGGCTCATGGCAGGAAGACTCACCAGCAAGATACTGCAATAATTCAGGCAGAGGGCCTGCACCAGGGTGGTGATAGTATCAGAAGAGAGAAGTGAGGCTATTTGAGAGATCAACAGACCTTGGCAGCCTTGGCAACAGCGTGGATATGGGGACAGGGAGGGTGAAAGATAGTGAGGTTGTGAGCCTGGGACTGGAAGAGTAGTGTTGCCCTCTACAGTAATAGGGAAGGTGGGAGGAGGGCTGTGTTTACAGTGAAAAATAGTGAGTTCCATTTTGGACATACTGAGTTTAAGATGATTACTGGACATCCAATGAGAGATGTCTGAAAGGAGCTGGAGATGTGAGATTAGGAGTTAGCAGAAAGATTTGAGGCAGGAAAGGCAGATTTGAGAATGATCAGTGTAGAAATGGTGATTAAATCCATGGGAGTTGATGAGATCACCAAGGGAAGTAGTAGAAAGGAAAAAGAGAAGAGAGTTCAGAACAGAAAATTGAGGGATGCCAGTGGCTAGAGGTCATGATCTGGAAGAGGATCCAGAAAAAGGGACAGAGAAGGACCAGTCATATAGGTAGGAGGAGAACCAGAAGAGAGTGGTATCCCAAAAACATGGGAAAAGAGAGTATTAAGGAGGAGAGAGTGAACAGCAGTGCCAAAGACTGTAGACAGGTCAAGAAGAATAAGAATTGAGAAATGGAGATGATTGGCTTTGACAACTAGATCATTGATAACTGGAGAGAATAGTCTCAGTAAAATGATAAGGTAGGAAGACAGCTGTAAGGGATTAAGAAGAAAGCAAAAGGAGAGAAAGTGCAGGTACCTACTGTAGATGGTCTTTTGGAGATGGAGAAGAGGGCGTTCATCCTGAATGGTTTCAATTTCTTCTGTAAAACATGAGACAAAGTTCTCAACTGAAAGGGTGAGGGGAGAGGGAGTCATGTGAATACTGGCCCTGGAGTTGGGAGAACCTGAATTCAAATCCAGCCTCAGACATTGAATAGCCATGTGATCCTGGGAAAGTCACTTAACCCCAGTTGCCTCAAAAAAAAAAAAAAAACAACCAAATAGAATGAGGAAAGAGAAATGGGGACAAAGAATGTCCTTGGTAAAGGACAGACAACACATAAAAAGTGTCAGAAGCTCATTTAATCATTTCTTCAACTCAGGGAAGGCCTCAAACTGCATATAGTGAAAAGAGCACTAGCTTTGGAATCAGAGGACCTGGGTTTAAAATCTACTTCTGCCGCTTCCTACCTACATGACCTTGGCTCAGTTCCTTAACCTCTCCAACCTCCAGTTTCCTCATATGCAAAAGAGAGGGCGGGGCAAGATGACCTCTAAGGTCTAAGTCAACAATTCTTTGATCCTGTGACCCAAGTTAGAAGTCCCTCTTGCGGGAATTGTTCCTAGAAGTCTACTCCAACAAGGAGTTCCTAGTCCCCTTTGCCCGAGTGCTGGGCATGGGTGGGAAGGTCTGGGACTGACTCATTACCATCTTCACCCCAGACGGAACAGTCATTCACCTTTGGAAGCCTTCTGTCACTTGGAGGCAAGGTGTGGCAGCAAGGAAGGAACAGATGGGGACAACAGGGGTCAATGACACTAAGACATCTGCCCCTAGCACTATTCCAATCCTAGATCAAAATTCAGTCCTGCCCTTTATCTTGTCCAGGCACCCAACCTCAGCTAATCCCAGTATGGACCAGGAATAAAGAAGGCAGCTGGTTTATTCCCCCTCCCCTGCAGACCCCTCCAGCACATTCCTTTGAAACTAGTTATTAGAAACCATATGGGGGCAGGGGGAACCAATGAGGAGAAAATTTGGAACCCAAAATTTTGTGAAAATGAATGTAAAAAGTTAAATAAATAAATTTATATTTAAAAAAAACCATGTTGTTAGAAATAGGATAGTATGACACAGTGGAGGGAGGATTTAGCTTTGAATTTTGCTACTACATAGGTTGATACTTCCATCCTATGTGATCTTGGACAAGTCATTTTTGACTTAGCTGACAACTTCTCCAGGCCTGTTTGCTAACAAAAATGATACAATATTTAATATTGAGATAAAATGAGATATTTGTAACATGCTAAACACAACGCCTAGGACATAGTAGGCATTTAATAACTTTTTTTTTTTTAGTCAGCTAAGCAGGACAGTGAAATGGGAGCTGCAACTGGAGTTGGGAAGATCTGAATTCAAATCTAGCCTCCAATACTTACTAGCTGTGTGACCTTGGCAAGTTACTTAATCTTTCTTTCCCTCAGTTTCTCATTCTGTAAAACAGAGACAATAACAGTACCTACTTCGCATGATCATGAGGAGAAGCAGTTGAGACGATATTCATAGCTCTGTTACTGTGTATAATGTTTTCCTGGTTCTGCTCACTTTACCTTGCATCAGTTCACATAAGTTCCATTACATTCATATACCACAACTTGTTCAGCCATTCCCCAGTTAATGTGCATCCTTCAATTTCCAGTTCTCAGCCACCACAAATAGAACTGCTATAAATATTTTTGTACATGTGGGTCCTGTTCCTTTATAAGAGATCTTATACAGCACAGTGCCTGGCACATAGTAGATAGACAACTATAATTTTTATTTGTAAAAAGTAAATAAAATGTAAAAAAAAATGCAAGACAGTATTATAATTTGTAAAAAAAAAAAAAAAAAAAAAAAAAACCAAATCTATTAAATCTGTTCTATCATTTTTGTTATCTGCAAAATGAGGCATTGGAAGAGATGGCCTCTGAGTTCCCTTACTGGAGAGCTATGATCTCCCACCCACCTGCAAGACCAAGTAATGTCTCAGGGTTTGACATGTAGAGAAGGACATTGAACCCCTTCCACCTAAATCAGAAAGACTGGGAACAAATGTGAAACACTCTAGATGTTATCCTCCCTCCTAGACAAGGAGCCCTCCCTCTCACCCTCACCTTCACCCAGGAATGTGCTGGAAAATGTTTAACAAAAGGCTCTCTGAAAAAAATGTAATAAAAGCAGGATACATTTTTTAAACTTAAGCTACATTATTAATATTTTCTGTATTGTGTCTTTAGGTGTAGGCAATCTACAGAACAATAAATCAAGTCCTAATTTGTAGCATTTGCCAATTTCCAAAGTATAAATGCTCATCCTGAAGATTTAACATTCAACTTTCATGTATCAATCTCACTCCAGTACATCCCTGCCTCCACTCTGACTCACCATGTAAGTGTGAGCCAGTCCTGTGTGAGTCCTACAAGTCACTGGGAAAGACCAGAAGTAGACTTTGAAATCCCTTCAATCCAGCTCTCAGTTCCTGTAATGTGATACTTTGGGGGGGGGGGGGGTGAGAAGGAAGTAATTGATAGGAAGTCGGAAGACCTTAGTTTAAATTATGGCTCTATTTACCACCTTTATGACATTGGGGACTTTAATTAACCCCTCGGTCCCTCAATTCTCTCATGGGTAAAATGAGGGGGTTGAACCAGGATTATCTCAGGGTCTCTGGGTCCTCAGTTCAAACTACTCCCCGCCAGGAAAAGGCAGACTGGATCAGCTCCCTCCATCTTCTCTCCTTAGAAAGGCATCATTACACTCTAAAAAGTCCCAAACTCTCCCTGTCCTTGGCTTTCTCTACTCTACCTGGGAGTGGGGAGTCTCTTTATATTGTCCAACTTGTATATGCCATCATTTATGAATTAACTGTATGCAATTGTGAGTGTGTATATGTGTAAAAGTGTTCATATCTGTGGAGATAAGCTCCTGTGCGTTGTAGATGATACTCTCCCCTGAGAGAAGCCTGGCACTGGGGTGCTGAGAAGGCACGAGCCCTGATCTCACCTCCATCCCTAACTTTCTGTGTGGCCCCCTCTGGGACTCATCTCTCCCTATCCATGATCCAAGAATCACTCCCACAGTGTGAGTCTGTGTTGGGGGACCGGGGAAGGGAGGAGGGGGGAGGGGAGGGGGAGGGGAAGAGAAGGGGTGGAAGACCAAGAGCACGTCGGCGGAGACTCTCGGAAGGGGAGGTAGCTCGGCTCCCATCTTCCAACCCATTCCCTACCTCCAGTACACAGGGGCATCTGACCCAATTCTGATTATAAACTCCAGTTCGCTAGACATAGTTAAGGCAGTTGAGCACAAGCATATCCATCCGTCAATTGCAGAAGGGATGGAAAAAATACCCACACTTGGCTCTGACTACAAAGGGTGTTTCTTGGGGGGGCACCCCCGAACTGTTCTAACGCCCAAAGCGCCGCACGGGAGGGGGACGGGGACGGGGGGAGGGGCCGTGACGTCGAGGTGGCCTCATGCAAACGAGAAGGAAGCAGCTAATTGCCGACCTGATGACTGGGCAGCCTGATGAGTGGGGTGATGAGGCCACTGGTGCAATGAGGGCTAGGGGAGGGAGGCGGTAGGGAAAAGAGATGGATTGGGACCTTGCCAAGAGTGGAACTGGTAGAATCTTATAGTTACAGGCTACGGGGAGGGGGAAGGGGGGCTGTCCACGGTACCGCTTGGGGTGGGGACGGTAGAGGGGGTGGGGAAAGGGTGCTGAGAGGTTGACTGTGGGAAAGGATTTCTCCTGAGTTCTCCATAGCTCCAAAAGAAAGGAGTTTTGATGTCCCCAGGGATGGGAGCTACAACACTTAGGGGTGAGAGGGAGGATTCTGGAGAGGGACCTGAATTCTGGGAATGAGAAGGGCAAGTAAGCACCAGGGGTGGGATTTAAGTGCTGGAGATGGAGACTAAATAGAGTAATAGATAACAAGCTGAAGGGACTTTAAAGATCATCCCACTACATCGTTTTACGATGTAGAAATCAGATGAAGAAACTGAGGTTGTTACTGGTTCAAGACCAACCAGTGACAAACGCAGCATTTGAACTTACCCTCTCCTACTCAGAGTTGGTTAAGAGAGGGTTAAGTGCCCAGGCCATAGAACTTAGGGACCATTCCTCAAATCATAAGTCCCAGGATCCCTCTCAGCTCCCTCCCTTCTTCCCAATTTCATCTATCCCCCGTATTTGGGCTATTGGGAGTCTTCAAAAGGAGGATAAAGGAGTAACATTCCAACTTGGGATCTAATATACTAGAAGGGATCTTAGAGAACCCCTGAGGCACAGGTTCTTTACTTTTTTGTGTGTATCACGAATCCTTTGGTCAGCTGGGTGAAGTCTATGAACCCCTTCTCAGAATTATGTTTTTAAATGTAGACAATAACACATGTAAGATTACAAAGGATATATACCCATTATGTCGAAATAGTATACACACAAACATACACATACTTTTTTTTAAGTCCCGGCTTCCCAGGTTAAGAACCCCTGATCTAGTCTAACACATATCTGAGGCCTAGGTGGGCTTTGTCTGAGGAACAAGGAGGCCACTTGATTGTAAAGTAAGGTGCAAGAATACTGGAAAAGCAAGAAGTGATCTGGTTGTGAAGTATTTTGAAAGCCAAAGAGTGGGTTTTAAACTTGATCCTGAAAGTGACAGGGAGCCACTGGAGTTTATTGAATAAAGAGGGAGGGAGTGATGTGGTCAGACTTGAGCTTTAGGAAAATCATTTTGATAGCCAAGCTGAGTGAGGAAAGACGAGGCAGAGAAGCCAGCTAGTGGCTATTTGCCACTAATCTGAGTCTGAGGTGCTGAGGGCTTGCACTAGGATGGTGGCAGCGTCAATATTGGCTGAGTGCAAAGTCTGGAAGAGCCAGGCATTGGAGGGGACTGAAAGGAAAGGGAATATCCAGCCCTCCCCACCACCACTCCCTTCCTCTCCTCCCCATCAACCAGGAGAACATGGTCTAATTAAGGAGATAAATGAAGAGTTGGACACAACTGAAAAACAACTACTTCCTAACTCTAAATCTGGTTCTCTTTCCACTATATATCCCTATGCAAGTCTTCTTCCCAGGGGCCTGTGAATTATGTGGGGCAGCTAGGTGATGAAGTGAACAGAATGCTGGACCTGAAGTCAGGAACTTATCTTCCTGAGTTCAAATCTGGCTTCATATACTTCCTAGCTGTATGACACTGGGTAAGTCACTTCGCCCTGTTTGCCTCAGTTTCCTTATCTGTAAAATCAACTGGAGAAGAAAAGGGCAAACCAATACAATATCTTTACTGAGAAAATCCAAGATGGGCTCACAAAGTCAGACACAACTGAACATCTGGGGTCACAAAGTCAGACACAACTGAACAACTGAACAGTGAAACAAAGTGCAAATGTGGGAAATAAGGAAATGGGTGGAATCAGGGAGTTGAGCAGAGAGACTTGGAAAGAGGAGGTAGAATATGAGGATCTTCAAGCAAGGTTAATGATAATAGATCATAGCTGTATAATATTTAATAGTTCGCAAAGCACTTTTCTCAAAGCAAGTACAACCAGTGCAAGTAATTTTATCCCTGTATGATAGATGAGGAAATTGAGGCTCTGAGGGTTTAAGCACTTAGCCACAATCACATAGCTTACTAGTCATGTGACCCCTGAATCCAGGACCTCAGACTCCAAAGCCCACTGTTCCCAGCTTCCTCTGCAGAAGGGTAGGATCTGGGTCAGTGGAGGGGAGAGGAGAGGGCAACCTAAGTAAAAGGAATGCCTGGCAAAATCAGGAGACACATGCAAGGGACAGTAAAGAACACCTGCCTGTAGGAAGAGGTTTGTTTTTGGATTTTTTTCTCGTCAGAGCGGTGAGGTCAGAGGGTTGTTTCCCATCCCTGCTACCAACCATGGGCGTCACATCCTGGCCAACCGCTACTCTATCCTTTCAGAAAACCACAGTTTGGCAGCTAAAAGGCTTCTCACACTCACCCCCGTCCATCCCATCCCTGGACTTCAGAGACTGGTTTTGTGGTTTCCGGATGGAGTAGAGGAAGAAGTGAGTATGCCAAGGTGGGCATATTTCATGTCCTCTTCTTGATCTGGAGGAAAGGGACTTCCTGACCCAGTTCAGAACATGGGCTCTGCTTGGACAAGTGGAGAGACAGGTGCCACCTGGACCCTTCATACTTGTCGACTCTCACCCTGGAAAGTCGTGACTCAGGCCAAGTGAGTGGCACCAGATGTCAACATCATAAACTTCTGTGCCCTCAGTTCATATGTCCATCCACTTGGTTGAAAGAGCCCCCTATGGGCAGAAGTTTATCTTAGGTAACATGGACACAATTCAAGTCACCATGCACTTATTAAGCACCTACTGTGTGCCAGACACTGCTAGGCATTGAGGATACAAAGACAAAAAGTGAAATATTCTTTCCTTCAAAGGTATTGTTATATTCTGCAGGACACAAGCCTTGATAAGTTCAGTGAGTCTCAGTCTCTCATGGAGCAAACCAAGCCCTGGCATGGGGAATTCTTGTTCGAAAATAGTATCTACAGCTGATGCAAGGAGAGAAAACACGCCAGTTCAGACAGAAAGGAATATTAAACAATTCCTGCCCAGTTCAGAAATGCACCAAAGGGCTGCAGTGGCGGGATGAAGGGGCGGGAGGGGTGTCCCAGACAGTTCTGTTCACAGCAGTTTAAAATTCCTTCTGGGACCTGGTCTTTAATCCTCTAATACACAATCACCTCCCCCTTTTCTGCCCTTCCCCCATCCCCAAGCGTAGGTTGTACCCAACCCCTTCTCTGTGCTGGCCCGTGGCAGTGCCACAGTCTGACTCTCTAAGCCCCTTTGAAGCTGACAGAGTCCCCAGCTCAGCAGGAGGGCCCGAAACTATGCCAGCAATGCCAGCTATGTCCCTGAGGCCCCCTGCCCCAGTCGGCCACCACCGCTCCCAATTAATGCTTCTTAATCTGGCTAATAAATAAACTCCCAGGCTGCCCTTCCCTCCCACTCCCTGCCACCTGGGGGAAAGGGGGGGCGGGATAGGCAAGCAGGCTGCAGAGGAATGAGGAGGGAAGCAGGTTTTCCATCCCACCCTCTCTCAGTATTAGACTCTCAGAGATGCCCATGGACTATAAAGGGAGCAGAAAGATAAAGTTTATCTCTGCTTCCAGCTCTGTGGTTCTTCATTCTTCTGTCTTTGCTTCTCAGCTCTCAATTCCTCCGGTGTCACAAAGAACATAAGAGAAAATGAGCAATCAGAGGACCTCACTTTCGGTTCTTGCTCTTCTACATGTGTGACCCTGGACATGTTTCCTAAGCCCCCTCCCATTCTTCATCCGCAAAATGAGACCTCTAAACTCCCATCCCAATCTAATTTTCTAATCATGACCTCATTATCCTACAACACCTAAATTCAATTAAACAGTTTGCCTGACGAATAGTAGGAGCTTAAAAAATGTTTATTGAGAGAGTGATTAAGTACTGTTGTTTAGTCATTCAGTCCCACCCCATATGGAGTTTTCTTGGCAAAGATAACAAAGTGATTTGCCATTTCCTTCTCCAGAGGGATTAAGGCAAGCAGTGACTTGCCCAAGGTCACACAGCTAGTAAGTGTCTAAAGCAATTTGAACCCAGGTCTTCCTAACTCCAGGCCCAGTGCCTGAGCTACCTAGCTGCCTCTAGCACTGTACATATATAATACGCTGATTAAGCACTATATGTATACAAAACACTGATTAAGCACCATATATACACCTACATATATACATATGTAGGTGTATATATGTATGTGTTTGCATGTGCATGTGCATGTGTGTGTGTGTATCACTGATGAAACCATCCTGGACCTTAGATACAGAGATGAAAAACAAGTAGTTTCTGACCTCAAATAATACATTCATGTAAGAGCTGGGAGTATATCATGGGCACAATACATATGATAAAGGTAGAATGCAATAGGGAAGATGTGCTTTAGGAACCTTGGTGAGAAGAGTATTTAGGAGAGTTCTTCAGCTGAGGGACCAGAAAAACCTTCACACAGGGAGAAGTAGCACCCAAGCTGGTTCATAGAAGAAAAGATTTTCAACAGGCAGAGAAATAAGGAAGGAATTCTAGATTCAAAAGATGATCTGCTCAAATATACAAATAGAGAGGAAGGAAAGAAAGAAGGAAGGAAATAAGCATTTATAAGGTCTGTGGTATACACATATTATCTCATTTGCTCAAATGGCCCTGGGAAGGAGATGCTATTATTTCCCCCATTTTACAGATGAGGAAACTAAGGCAGACAGCAGTTAAGCGACTTGCCCAGAATCACACAATTAGTAAATGTCTGAGGCTGAACTTGAACTTAGGTCTTCCTGACTCTAGACCCGATACTCTGTCCATTGTGCCACCCAGGTGCCCAAGTGGTCTACGGAAGAAGACAGGGTGAAATGAGGATCACTTAGTAGCTCAGTTCAGCCAGAATACCTAGTAAGGGAAATGAAGAAATGTGAAACAAAATGGGGAAGGTAAGTTGATGGTACAGCATGAAAGACCAAGGAGTTTATATGTTATCCTACAATAATAGGGAATCACTGAAGATTTTGGAACAGAGGAGTGTATATTCTGTTTCTCTGTTTTTGTCTCATGCTTCCTCTCTTTTCTGCTTCTCTATTTTCTTTCTTGTGTGTCTTTTTCTGTCTCTGGAATATTAGTGTCAGTAGACCTAAAGACAAAAGGATGAACTAAAAGACCTTGGAAAGAGCCTTTGGCCCCCATACACCCTAGGGGAAGCCTTAATTTCCCCATCTGTACAACGGACCTCTGAGGTCCCTTTCAGCTTTAAATCTATGATCTAAATGATCTATGAAGTGCAGTCAGTTCTTCCAATATCTGCCCCCCGATCCCCCGAAGGAGAAGGGGCCTGGTGCAGGTCCCAGGGGAGCTGCGCTGTGCTCCTCTGGAAGGGTCCCTGGCCCCCACTTCCCTTCCTCTGTCTAGAGACCACAGGACGTGGTAAGAAGCCACAAAGATCAACCTCGCAAAGCTTCTTGATTCCTGGAAGAACATGTCCACAGCGGAGGGTCATTACATCTTTGTCAGAAGTGTCATCGCCTTTCCGGGTTTCCGGGGAAAGTTGAAAATTCCAGAGGGGAAAAGAAACTCTCCATAGTACTGAATCACTTTCTCCTCTTATCACACCTCAGGCCCCACTCGGGCGGGGCTAGGGGGTGGGGCAGGGGGCCCAGGCGGTGCTGCCCCAAATGCAAACTGCGGCTGAATTGCAAGACTGAAAGAGCCCGTCAAATACGGCCTAATTACCCTGAGGTTTTGCAAACTTTCGCTAATTAGGGCTCCCCTTCCCCACCCCCTGCCTTCGCTAGCAGGAGAGAGCTTAGTTTCACCAAGTCTAGCCACGTTCTCACTCTACGTTTCCTTCACAGCCTCACTGAAGGGGCCTCATCCACGGCTCTCAGGGAGATAGAGGCAGACCCCATTCGCGGGAGACGTCTCTACTTCTCGTGTCAGTGAAACACACTCCCTTAGCTCGGAGGTTCTGAGTGCAGAAGTGGACAAGGTCCTGTGGGGCAAGTGAGAGAAAGGAAGGAAGGGAGGGAGGGAGGGAAGAAAGACTTATTTATGTGCAAAACACTGTGCTAAGCTCAGGGAACTCAAATAGAAGAATGAGACAGTTTCTGCTCTCAAGGAGCTCACATTTTAATGGGACATCACATATGGGAGCCACTGCAAATCAGATGGAAAAGTCCCATGATCCTTAGGGTGCAGAAGGAGAGAAGATAGTAATGCCTTTTCTTTAATGTCATTTGCCCTGATGAAAGCAAAACTATTCCACATCACCAAAGACTTTGGTGACAAGAACTTTCTTTTCTGGGTCTTCAGTAACTGTGGGCTAGCACTCACAGGAATTTCCAGGCAGGATCTATCTCTCCAGGGCTTTCCTTCCCAGGATGATGACTTTGGGCACTGGGCTGGAAGCATTACTATACAAGTCTCTTGGGTTCATAGTTCTGGGTTAGGTCCATCTGGGTCTGAGGAAAGATGGTTGTCAAGGTGGTTGTGGTGGTGAATTGCCTGGCAGGTGCTACCTTCAATCTTTCCTTCAGGGTTCCTTACTGCTTCAGCTGCCCTGTGGGTGGCAGTTGGTTGACCATTGATATGAGTGTCTGACTCCTTCTCCACAGAAGCTACTTCCTCAGATGATGACTTTTAGAGCTAGACTGCAAACAAAATCAATGAGTTCCCACGATTAGTTGCCTGTTGGAGGCAATTGGTCAGTAAGTTGTTGCTGTTAGTGGTACAGTGGACTCTTTTTCCACAATAATTTTCCCCTCATGATAACGGGGGTGGGAGGTGGGGGAAGGGGAGTCGCAGGTTGGAAGCAGGTCTAGTAGTTTGAGTAGTACTGCTATTTCAAAGGTTCTTAGGTTCCCAGTCTGTCTCCCTCAGGCTCTGAGTGGAGATGATGGTTAAGGTGGTGATTTGCCTGGCACATGCTGCTTTATGTCTCTCCTTCAGGATGCCTTGCTGCTTTAGCTAAGGAATATGCCACCTCTGCTTTGCAAAATAACCATTGTCTTCAGCCCATCCTCTGGCTCCTCCAGCTCTTGCCTTTCACAAACTGCCTCCACGTCCAGCAGTTTGCATCCTACTACACATGTTCTTACCTCAAAAGCCTGTGATTCTAAGTCTGGGCAATGATCCACATTATCCCTACTGTCCAAAGCATGGAGAAAGGGGATATCATGGGATCATAGTTCCAGAGAAAGAAAGGGCCCTTGAGATCATATGGTCCAACCCCCTTGTTTTAATAAGTCTGGAAACTGAGCCCCAGAGCAGGGGTCAAGTGCTTTAGCCCAGGTTATACACATGCTAAGGGGCAGGGATCTCTGGTTCCAGATCCAGAAGCTATAGAACTCATAGGTTCTGTTCAGCTCCAAGAACCCCATGATTTCCGCCCCCCCTCTCTCTTGCCCTCCCTCTCCCTCTCTCCCCCCTCCCTCTCTCTCTCCCCCTCTATTTTTTCTCAATTACATGTAAAAAATTAACATTCATTATTTTAAAATTTTTAGTTCCAAATTCTTTCCCTCCCTCCCTTCTTTCCTTCTTGAGAAGGCAAACAATTTGGTATTGACTGTATACGAATAACAATGCAAAACATATTTTTCACATTAGTCATGGTGCAAAAACACACCAAAAAAAAACCACACAAGAAAAATAAAGGGGGTGGGGGGGGGGTGTGCTTCAATCTTCATTCACTCTATCAGTTCTTTCTCTGGAGGAGGATAGCATTTCTTTTTCATCATAAGTCCTTTGGAATAGTTTTGGATCATTGTATTGTTGAGAAAAGCTAAATCATTCAGTTGATCATTGTGCAATATTGCTGTTACTATGTACAATGTCTCCTGGCTCTGCTTACTTCACTTTGCATCAGTTCATATAAGTCTTCCTGTGTTTTTTTCTGAAAGCATACTGCTCATTATTTCTCATAATAAAATAGTATTCCATCACCATTATGTGCCACATGTTCAGCCATCCTCCAGTTGAGGAGCATCTCCTCAATTTCTAATTCTTTATCACATTTTTCTTGGATCTCTTTGGAATACAGACCTAGTAGTGATATTGCTGGTTTAAAGAGTATGGACAGTTGTATAGCCCTTTGAACATAATTCCAAATTGCTTTGCAGAATGCTTGGATTAGTTCACAACTCCATCAACAATGCATTCGTGTCCCAATTTTTCCACATCCTCTCCTACCTTTGGAATTTTATTTTTCTTTCATATTAGCCAATCTGATAGGTAGGATGTAGTACCTCAGCGATGTTTAAATTTACATTTCAATTATCAGTAGTGGTTCTGAACATTTTTTGCATGACCATGGATAGTTTTAATTTCTTTCTCTGAAAACTGCCTGTTTCTTTACATTGACCATTTATCAACTGGGGAATGATTCATATTCTTATAAATTTGACTAATATCAAATATATTCTCATATATTTGAGAAATGAGGCTTTTATCAGAGAAACTTGGTGTAATTTTTTCCCCAGTTTCCTACTTTCCTCTTAATCTTGGCAGCATTGGTTTTATTTATGCAAAACTTTTTTTAACTTGATGTAATCAGAGTTCTTTTCCTGTAATGATCTCTTCCCTTCTCCACATTTCCTTTATCCAAATTTTCCATGCTCCTCTAATTTGCTTATGATATCACTCTTTATGTCTAAATCATGTACCCATTTTAACTTTATCTTGCTGTACAGTGTGAGATGTTGGTCTATTTAGTTTCTGCCAAAAACTTCCCAGTTTTCCCTGGAATTTTTGTCAAATATTGAGTTCTTGTCTTGGGTTTATTGTGTAACCAATCTATCCCACTGATCCATCACTCTGTTAGTCAATTTCAGATTATTTTGATGATTACCACTTTGTAATACAGTTTGAGATCTGGTACTGTTAGGCCACCATCCTTCACATTTTTTTTTCATTGATTCTCATAATATTCTTGACCTTTTCTTCTTCCAGATGAATTTTGTTATTATTTTTCTACCTTCATAAAATATTCTTTGGTAGTCTGATTAGTAGGGCACTGAATAATTAAATCGTAATTTCCTTTCAATTAGAATAAAGGAAAAGGAAGGAAAGAAGAAAGAAAACTGAAGAGAAAGGAAGAAAGAAGGAAACAAGGAAAGAGAAAGAGAGCAAAGAAGAAAGAAGGAAGGAAGAAAAAGAAAGAAGGAAGGAAGGAAAGAAAGAAGGAAAGAAGGAAAGAAAGAAAGAAGAGAGAGAGAAATCCCAACTGTAACACATACCATGTGTCACCGGGCAAGTCGTTTAATCTCTCAGTGTCCCCTGGCAACTCTCTATAAGGCTGTTTAGTCACAGAACAGGTGCAGCTACGAATTGGAAAAAGGGAGTTTCCTTCTGAGGAGTTCTATATATGAATAAAATCACAGATCTGGGAGGAGGGGGGAGAGAGGAGGGAGAAGGGAGAGGGAGAAAGGAAAAGAAATCAAAGGCTCTGTAATAGGAGAAGTCAGGCCTTTTTCTTTAATGTCAAATGTTCATGATAGAGAGTCCTCAGCAGCAGCAGATCCAACCCTTACCTGAGCATGAACTATATACAACCTTAGCAAGAAATCCTGGAGACTCAATACACTAATTAAATTAAATGCACTAAATTTAGGGAGCATTTCATAATTTGAAAACCTTTTTATTCTCTTTACTCTTGTGTCCAGCAAGTAAAAGCATCACAAAACAGAAGATATCAGAATTAGATGGGACATTTAGCAGTCATCTGAAAAAGTACCGGATTTGGAGTCAAAGGGCCGAGTTTCAATACGGCCCCTTCTATTTATTGCCAATGTTACTATGGGCAAGTAAATCACTTACCCCTTCAATTTCCTCATTTGTAAAAAGAGGGGGGGGTCATACTAGATTACTTCTGAGGTCCCTTCTCAATATACATTTTATGATCTTATGAAAGACTGCCCCCAATGTGGGAATCTAATTCAACTCTCTTATTTCATAGGTAAGAAAACTTAAGTCCATAAAGGTCATGTGACTTCCTCAAAGTCACTAGAGAATTAAAGGAAGAGCTGGCAGGTAGAGTATTCTGATATTATCATTTTCATTTTACAGATGACAACGCTGAGATATAGTGAGGTTATATAATTCCCTCAAGGTCACATAATTTGGGCATTTGGGGCTTAGACCATGGCTGGTTTGCCACTAGTCAGTGAGTGGTTAGAACAAGCAAGCAAAACTCATAGATTCTATCCTCATCCAAGACAATGCCACACACAGAAAGCAAAAAAAAAAGCAGGGGGAAGGGGACTTCTCTCCAACCAAGACTTTTCTCTTATTCTCTGTTGGATATCTGATATGTCTTGCTGACCCCAAGGACAACTGACTGAGAATATAGGTGGCTTAGTGCTGGCCATCCCAACAGCTGGGCAGCTAGGTAGATAGAGCAGTGGGTAGCATGCCAGGCCTAGAGTCAGGAATTCTCATCTTTCTGAGTTCCAATTTGGCTTCAGACACATGCTAGCTAGCTGTGTGACCTTAGACAAGTCACTTATCCCTGTTTGCCTCAGTTTCCTCATCTGTAAAATGAGCTGGAGAAGGAAATGGCAAATGACTCCAGTATCTCTGCAAAGAAAACCCCAAATGGAGTCAAAAAGAGTCAGAGAGGACTGAACAACCACAAAAAAATCCCCAGTAATAGAGAAACAGTTCAAAGAATATTTCTTAAGGTTGGATGGATGTTATCTGCAGGTATGAAAAAGTGGTACTTGAAGACTAAAACTGGTTGAGGAAGTTAGTTCCTTGGCATCCAGGTTTAGGGAAGAAATATGAAGCTATTTACTCCCAACCATCCTCACCTGACATATTTGGCTATAACTCAACCCTTCCTTATAAACCTGGCTCAGATCTCTCTTCTTCCAAGAAGGCTTCCTTGATTCATGCCGGATCACTCTGACTGCTCCTTCAGGCCACTTCTCCTTAGCATTCATAGATACGGTCTGCAGCCTCTGCCCACCTGCATGTCTAAGTCTGTGTTCTCTCCTACCCATCAGCAGGGACTATGTCTCCCCCATCAAACTGGGAATTCTCTGAGGACAGAGGCTGTGACTCTTCCTTCATCTATACCTTCCCACCCTCACCCAGTACTTAGACCTGGAAATTCTTTACAGGCATGATTTAGATATGGCAGAAATCTCAAGATCCTTCTATTCCAAATCTCTCATTTTAGAGGTAAAGAAACTGAAATCCAGAGGTTGTGACTTGCTCTATTTTGCATAGGTAATATGAAGCACAGGTGGGATTCAAACCCAGGGCACCAAATTCCAAATCTATGCCTTTTCCACCATATCATGATGCACTAAGAATAGCTGTTTTTAAGCTTTCAAAACCCTTCCAAAGAGGGAGGAAGGTAGAAGAAGGTGTCAGAGCCCAGATTACCTAAGAAGGGCCCTGGGGAGACTCTGATAAGTCTCCTACCTCTGTCTCTGGGGTTAGAGGAGGCAGGTCTGGCCTTTGGGGAAGGAGGTAAGTGGGTAGAGAGAACAACTCTGCGAGACCTAGCTGAACAGACGTGGAGAAAATATCTAGGCACTCTTCAACTCCATGTCTCCAATCTCCAATTGCACAGAAACCTCTAAGTCATGTGGGCCCCCATCTCTTTACACAGCAGTTCCCCTCTTAATCCTCCCCCTCCCGTCCCAGACACCTGCTTTCCTATGCCTTACCCCTAGAAGGCTATGATGTCAGGGTGCACGAGGGAGATGCCAGGACTTCTTGGCAGGCCACAGATGACTTGAGGCCTCCAAAGGAGCAGTCAGGAGGGGAAGGGGACAGCCGGATAGGATTTTTCTAGCTTTCTCCATCCCCCAACCAAGGGACAATGTTAGTCTTCCAGAGCCAACTTCTACAAAGTACTTGCAAATGAGTTACTCTGGGGGGAGCAGCTCTTGGGTGCTATCGATTGGAGATCTGGGTGGGTGCTGGGAATGAGGAGTGGGGGGAAGGGGTTCTCATGACCTAGATGTAAGGACCAAGTTGCTCTCATTTCCTCAGCCCACTGAGTCTCACTTTCCTTATCCATTCCTCACCCTTCTCAGTCCACGCTGAAGTCTTATGCCACCAAGTTAAGAATAGTGTGACCTTTCCCCAAGCAAATATTCATTCTCCCTGGGGCCCCCAGAGTGGGCACTGCAGGTGGTCAGGGGAATGCAGAAGGGAGGGGAGCAGTTGACCTTAACCTACTTCTTTACAAAAATCCCTCCTACCCCCACTTCTGGCTCAGCTCTGGGGAGGGAAGCATGCCAGGCTTTTTTTAAGGCTCTGCTCACAGCATGAAGTACAGATAAAAGAGCTCTGGATTCTGAGTCCAAATATCTGAGTTCTAGTCCTGTCTCTGTCACTCAATTTGCTTTGTGAACTTGGGTGGATGATTTACCTTCTTTAGATCAGTTTGTCCCTGTTGTTGTTCAGCCATGTCTGACTCTTGGTGACCCCATTTGGGGTTTTCTTGGCAAAGATACTGGAGTGGTTTGCCATTTCCATCTCCAGATCATTTTACAGATGAGGAGACTGAGGCAAACAGGGTTAAGTGACTTGCCCAGAGTAATACAGCTGGAAAGTATCTGAGGCCAGATTTGAACTAAGACCATCCTGACCCTAGGCCCAGGGCTCTATCCACTGCATCATCTAGCTGCCCATCTACCTTACCTTTACAGAATGTTTCCCATGCATCACCATGATGAGGATGGTAGTAGAATTATCATTTATGTTCATGGACCCTTCCAGATCTACAGTCCATGAATCTGTTAGGCCTCTGATAATACCTTGGACTTGTGGATTACCTTGCATGCAGTTAGGTGGTGAAGTAGATAGAGTGCTGGCCCTAGAGTCAGAAAGACCTGAGTTCAAATGTGGCCTCAGAACTTTACTATCTGCACCACCTTGCTGTCCTTAGATCAATTAATTAGTCAGTCAATAAACATTTATTAAACACTGAGCCAGGCACATAAGAAGCAAAGAAAGTCTAAAGACAGTCCCTGCTCTCAAGGAGCCCAAGGTCTAATGGGGGAAACAATAAAGAAATAATTATGTACAAATAAACCACAGGCAGGATAAAGTCCCTCAACAGAGGGACAGCAGTAGAATTAAGAGTGACCAGGAAAGGCTTCCGGAAGATAAAAGGTGGGATTTTAGTTGAGACTTGAAGGAAGTCAGGAGGCAGAGATAAGGAGGGAGAGCCTTCCCCAGGCCTCAGGGACAGTCAGAACCCAGAGTCAGGTGATGGAATGTCTAGTCGGAGAAATCGCAAAGAAGTCAGGGTCATTAGATCAATGAGCACGTGCTGAAGTGCAGAGAGGGGGAGGGCAGAAACAAATCAAAAGGCTAGAAAAGGGTGGGAGCAGATTATGAAGGGCTTTGAATATCAAATAGGATTTTACATTTGATCCTGGAGGTGATAGGGAGCCACTGGAGTTTTTGAGTGGGAGAGAGGGGATGACATGGTCAGACCTGGACTTTACAAAGATCACTTTGACAGCTGCCTGGGGTTGTGAGAGACTTATGATTGCAGAGTGATCAGAAGCCTATTACAGTAATCCAGGAGTGAGGTGATGAGACTTCACACCAGGCTAGTGGCAGTATCAGAGGAGACAAGAAGACACATTTGAGAGATGTTAAGAAGTCAAAATTGGCAGCCCTTTGAAACAGATTAGATGTCGTTGCTGTTCAGTTGTTTCAGGCATGTCTGACTCTTGGTGACCCCATTTGGGGTTTCTTGGCAAAGATACTGGAGTGGTTTACCATTTCCATCTCCAGTTCATTTTATAGATGAACAAATTGAGACAAATAGAGTTAAGTGACTTGCCTAGGGTCACACAGCTACTAAGTTATCTGAGGTTGGATTTGAACCCAGGTCTTCCTAACTCCAGGCCTGCCCTGTGATCTACTGTGCCATCTAGCCACCTACCAGATTGAATATGAGAGGAGAAAGAAGCAAGGAATCAAGGAGGACACCTAATTTGTCAGCCTGGGGGCTGAGAAAATGGTGGTGCCCTCAAAAGTAATAGGGAAGTTTGAAAGGGAGAAAGATGATGAATTCTGTTTTGGATATTTTGAGGTTAAGATCCAATAGAACATCCAGTTCCAGATGTCCAGCAGACAACCAGAAATGTCAGGTAGGATTAGTTAGCAAGGAATTTAGGGCTGGATAAGTAGATTTGAGCATCATCAGCAGAGAGATGTTCAGTAGATCCATGGGAGCTGATGAGATGGAACACCAAGTGAAATGGTGGTTGCTTGGTTGGTTGGTTGTTGTCTTTCGTCTTCAAAGAGGACCAAAATGACATCACCTTTGTCAAGTGAAATTTCAGTGTGTCCTGCTGTGGCTGATCAGACCAATACAAGCTCAAAATGCTCTACCACAGGTTGGGCACAGATAGTACATATGAATATTTGGGGTGGATATCCCAAATTTGCGCATCCTGCGTTTACTTTATGATGTCTCAATTCTGCTTTGCTCAAAGAACACAGCATCCCTTCTCATGGAGGCATGCCATGCTGAATGATCCTTTGCCAGTGTCTCCCATGTTGCACAGTCAAATCCAAAGTTCTTGAGAGAGAACTTGAGAGTGTCCTTGTATAGTTTCTTTTGGCCGCCACATGATTGCCTGCCCCATGCAAGTTCTCCATAAAATAGTCTTTTTGGCAAGCAGACATTTGGCAATCAAACAAAGTGGCCAGCCCATTGGAGTTGCACTCTCTAAAGCATAGTTTGAATACTCAGCAGTTCAGCTTGAACAAGGACTTCAATGTCTGGAACCTTATCCTACCAGGTGATCTTCAGAATCTTCCCAAGACAGTTCAAGTGGAAGTGATACAGTTTCCTGGCATGGCGCTGGTAGACTGTCCATGTTTTACAGGCATACAACAATGAGGTCAGCACAATGGCTCTGTAGACCTTCAATTTGGTAGTTGGTCTAATACCTCTTATGTCCCAAACTTTTCTTTGGAGCCTCCCAAACGCCGAGCTAGCTTGGGCAATGCATACATCAACCTCATTGTCAATGTGTACATCCCTGGAAAGTACACTACCAAGGTAAACGAACTTATCCACAGCATTCAAAACTTCTCCATTTGTTGCAATTGGTGATTCCACGTATGAATGGTATGATGGTGGCTGATGGAGCACCAAGTGAAATGGTATAGGGAGAGGAGAGAGAAACGCCCAGGACAAAGCCTTTGTAGATACCCACCTTTAGTTGGCCTGACCCAGGGAAGTGAGAAGAAGCAGTCTGATGGGTAGGTAGGGAACCAGGAGAGAGCAGTGTCATGAAAACCTAGAGAGAAGGAGAAGGAGGTGGTCTAAGTCTCCATATCCTCCTCAACAAACTGATTTGGGGGAGGGAGGTGTGAATTGAAAGATCTGGGAGATCCCTTCCAACTCTAACTTCTATGATTTGGTGACTCTGAAGGGGCATCAAGAACTGAACACAGCATTTTGGAACATTTTGCGGGCTAGATGTAAGAACCAAACCTTTGATCTAGGGGTTCTATCAGTCCTAGGAGGACTTACGTTGTCCACGAGGATGTCAGTGTTAATTCTGTTTCCATGTATCTTTATGTATCTAGGATGGGGTTCTAGGGTACATATACAGAGTTCATGGGAGATGGGACCTTGGTTTATTGAAGCTTGGTGAGATGGTGGTTGAAAGAAAAAGTAGGAGGAAGGAGAGGGAAAGAGAAGAAACTGTATCTTTGTATCTTTGCAAAACTGATGAAAGTGTAGCCTCTCCTCAAAACAGGTGGATAGACCATATGTCCACTGCAAGAGCATTTGGGTTCAAAGTTACCACCACGCACATGCATTCCCTTTCCTCAACCTGGAAGTAAATTTAGTTCTAAATTGTCTGACTCTGGCCTTACTGGCCCAAATGCCTGCTGAGCTCATGGGACAGCTGAGGGACCGTATAAGGCAGACAAAAGGCTGAGATATTTTCTCTTGGCTTATATCTCAGGGAGCAAAGATACAAAGCAAGGATTGGGGGTCAATAGTTGGGTTGACAGGTTCAGGCCTCAGGCAACAGGTGTCTGAATCCTCAAGATGGATAAAAATATGGAAGAAAGCAGGTTAAATTTGGGTGGAGGACCTAGGGGTGGGGGGAAAAGGGAGAAAAAGCAAGAATGACTCTTCCCATCAAAATCAGCCAGTGAAGCAATGTTTTCTTTTCTCTGAGAAATGACAGACAAGATGATGGAAATTAGAGCTGAATAGGGCCTTCAAGATACAACCATTCCAGTCCTCTCACTTTACAAACAAGGAAAATGAAATTCCAAAAGAGAAAGTGAATTGACCCTCCAGTCATACAGCTAGTAAATAACAAAAGCGAGAATTGAATTCTGGTTCTCTGACTCCAACCCTGTGTTCTTTCCACTATATTATGCTTGGAGTAAGCTTTGCACCCAGCACCCTGATCCTTTGATAGAGAAGGGCATAGGATACCCCTTAAGGCTTCTCTACCCTCTGAAGGGAGGGGAGAGGCTCCTGGGCTTCTGTGCCATTCCTATATGTCGGTGAGGGCACTATGAAGTAGCCAGGGAGGAGACGAGAAAGAAGGAAGTTGAAATCAGGTCTAGCCTTGGCCTGGATCAGGAGTTCTTCACCTTTTGGTAAGTCTCAGCTGCCATTGTCAGTCTGGTGAAACCTACAGAGACCTTCTTAGAATAATGTTTCATTGTCCACATTCATAACTGAAGGAAATGCTAGATTTCCGTTGGAGCAAGGATTCTGAACCTGGAATCCACAGAACTCCTAAGAGGTCCTAGGATAGATTTTAAGGAGTCTATGAACTTGGATGAGAGAAAAGGGAAATCTATGTCTTCATTTCAATAAATTTGGTTTCCTTTGTCATCCTGTGCATTTGATTTTCTGTATTTAAAAACCATAATTCTGAGAAGGGGTCTATAAGCTTTACCAGACTGACATATCTATGTCTTTATTTTAATAAATTTGGTTTCCTTTGTAATTCTATGTGTTTGATTTTCTATATTTAAAAATCTTGATTCTGGGGAGTCTATAAGCTTTACCAGACTGACAAAAGGGTTCAAAAAGAGGTGACATTAGAAGTTAGTAAAAATAAGGATTTTTTAAAAAAAATTTTTTCTCATGCAAGTTCATAAACCCCCTGATGTTCATCCACAGAACCCCCGGCCTAGATGATGGCTGGGATCACTTGTAGCTTAGAGTTCTGCTGTGTACACAGCAGGATGAAGACAGCTCTCCACCCAGGCTACCCTGCCCCAGGATATGAGAGGATTAGACAAACCATCATAAGCTGGGCCATCTGATGAGGGTCAGGGAGCCCTGGCAAGCAAGAGGCTCTTCATTCTCTTCCAGAAGTAGGCCGGGCTTCCCACAGAGCAAGATGTACTGATGTCCTCCCTATCAAAGCCTCCCTCTACCGAAGATGCCAAGAGCATTGGAATCAGAATCAGAAGACCTAAGTTCGAATCCCAACTCCGCCACTTTACTCTCGTGTGTCCTTGGTCATCCTACCTCTCTAAGTCTAGGTTTGATCATCCATAAAATGAGGAGGCTGGACTACATGACCTCTAAGGTCCCTTCCAAGACTAACTCTAAGGTCCTCTGACCCTCATCTTTTCTTCATCCCTCCCAAGTTTTCCCTTTGAGAACTCTGCCTAGATCTCCTTTTCCAGTCATTGCTTGATTTATATCACCTCCCCTTCCCCCTATTAATAACCTGGTCTCCACCCCTGGGTCCCTCAGCTCAGATAGGTGGGGTTTTGCCTTATCTAGAACTGATCCAGACCCCTCAGGTAGTTTCTCCACCTTCAACTAAATACACACCCCCTCCCCATCCTTTCTGGCTTCCTTTTACGGCCGTTCTTCCTCCACTAGAACTGTCATGTGTCTCCATGCTGGGGACTGTCTTGCTTGCTTATATTTATATTTCCAGCACTTACAGCATCTGGCACGTTGCAAACCCTGATAAATGCTTTAGGTAGCTAACATATACATCTTTGTCGTTCCCCCTCTGAACAAGATTTACATTGCTGTGTGATCTTTTCCATCTATATATCCACAGACCTCAGCACAGTAACCCGCACAGAGAAGGCACTTAATAAAATGTTTGTTAAGTTGAATTAAGTCATTTCCTCTTCTGTGCCTAGGGAAGTCTCCTCTGCAGCAGTGGAGGGGCTTCTCAATGATCTTATTGAGGCTAGCTGAGAATCAAGGTGAGAAGATGAGGGGGGTGAGGGGAGTGGGGTGAAAGGAGGGAGATCGTGAAAAGGAGAAGTGAGATAAAGGAAATCCCGTGGGCCTTTGCAGAGGATAGTTACGTGCAGGAGCAGGGAGCGATGAGGCAGCACGTTGGGTAACCTCACAGCCACCACTAAATTTGGAAGTGATGAGAATGATGTGAACCTAAGAAAAGTCGCTATGCAAATGAATAGTGGCAGTTGGGAATCTCTGGAAGGAGAAAGTGACAGGTGATTCAATAGGGGAGGAGGAGAAGAGGATATCGGCTAAGGTTCGTGGCGACCCAGAAATTCCCAAGAGGGGAGAGCAGCAGAGGGGGAGAATTTGAAAGGACGGAGTATTGAATACCATCAGCACCCTTACCTAGCCAGGGCTTGCTCCACCCTACCATGCACAACCTTCCCCACCCCCTTTTACTGTTGGCAGGGTAGTGACTCAGAAAATCACCTGGGAGGGTGGAGAAGAACTAGGGTTCACCTGCTCGTACTAAAAAAAGATTTGAGATCCAGGACTTTAAATTAACCATAATAACTCCCTTTTTTTTTCGCTCTAGGTGCCCACAAACACACGTGGATACACCTAAGGTCACTGACACCAAGGTAAAGGATTCCTCTCTTTGTCAGCATGTTGCTCAATTTGTGTCATCTTTTGCCCTTCAAAAATGCCATTAGTGTTCATATCACCTTGCCAAAAAGGTACCATCTGCAGGAAAGGGGAAGGAAATAAGCATTTACTAAGTACCTACTATGGGACAAGCACCATGCTAAGTGCTTTACAGATGTTATCATCTTACTAGATTCTCACAGCAACCCTGTGAAGCAAGAGATATTATGAGCCCAATTTTACAGGTGAGAAAATGTTGACAGAGATTAAGTGACTATCCTAGGTCCCATAGCTAGTAAGTGCTGGAGGCTGAATTTGAACTCAGGTCTTCCCAACTCCAGGTCCAGTGCTCTAATCCACTGGGAAAGAGAGAAACGATGTGATTTAAACCCCTGAACCCAGTAACCCTTAGGGTTGATGCTGCTGAACAGTTCCCTCATCACCAGTTCTGGAAGTTATTCCAAATATTTCCTCTTACTTTAAATTCCAACCTCTGAGGAAGCTCCCAGGGTCATAGTGGGAACACTTGCTTTAGGGAGCTCCGGTCTAAAG
The DNA here is from genome assembly GCA_028658325.1 of Potorous gilbertii. NCBI lineage: Eukaryota > Metazoa > Chordata > Mammalia > Diprotodontia > Potoroidae > Potorous > Potorous gilbertii. The sequence continues at coordinate 325,768,604 of CM053770.1, forward strand.
GGAGAGACATTGGTGGAGGACTCAAACTAAAATAAAACCCAAAGCCCATATGCAGAGGGGGAAAGTCAGGTAAAATTGTATAGGGAGGAAATGAAATAAAGAAGTTATTCAGACAACGTGGGGTTAATCAGGGAAGGCTTCTTGGAGGAAGTGCATCCTGAGCCAGGTTTTGAAAGAGAAGGAAGACAAGGCTTGGCAGAGAGTTTGCTTATCCAGGCAGCCAGGATCTGGGAACACAGAATGAGGACACCAAACTTGGCTTTGGACCAGGCGAAAGAAGGAGGGTTTCCCCCGATCATTGGTTCCCTGTGCTTTCTTTGGTCACCAAGCCCCACCCTGTCAAGGCATTAATGAGATTCCCCTGAAAGACCAGTTCTCTCTCCTACCACAGCCTGTCCAGCATCAGAACTTCATTTGTATGTCTAATTCAATCAACAATAGCTCACATTTCTAAGGCAACTTAACATCTGCAAAGCATTTTACATACATTACTTCATGTGTGCCTCACTCTATAAAGTAGACTGCTATTATAAATCCTATTTTTTAGAAATCCTATTTAAGATGAAGAAACTTTTAAGGTGCTGAGATACATCAGGTATCTGAGATGGGAGTCACTCCTCTACTCAATAAATTCCAATGGCTGCCTATTGCCTCCGAGATCAAATATAAAAATCCTGTTTTATATTTAAAGTTCTTTATAGCCTGGTTCCTTCTTACCTTTCTGGTCTTAGTATACCTTACTCCTCTGCACAAGTTTTGAAATTCAGTAATGGTGATCTCCTTGCTAATTCTCAGACATGACTCTCCATCTCCTAACTCCCAATGTCACTGGCTGTCTCCATACCTGGAATTCCCTTCTCATAAGTGCTTCCTGGGTTCCTTCAAGTCCCAGCCAAAATCCTACATTCTGCAAGAAATCTTTCCCGATTCCACTTAATGCAAGTGCCTTTCCTCTGTGATTAGTGCCAATTTGTCCTATATATATCTTGTTTGTACATAGTTGTTCGCATGTTGTCTCTTCCATTAGAATGGGGGCTCTTTGAGGGTAGGACTGTTTTTGCCTTTCTTTATATCCCCAGGGCTTAGCCCAATGCCTGGGACACAGTAGGAAGTTAATAAATGCTAGTTGACTTCATCTTGATGCTCCCCCCTACCCTGCCCAGTCCACCTCTTTATCCATTCCATCACAATGTCTTTTATTGGAAAGAACCCTCAGCTGGGATCTAGGAACATTACTGCCATTTCCTAGCCATTACTTCCCTGGTTGAACCTCATTTTATTTATCTGTAATATGAAGTGTTGGACAAGAAGATCTCTAGCTCTCACATATCCTAATTCTACAATTGAAGTCCAAGAGTAAAAGAACAGGTAGCTCTAAGGAACTCTCTGCATGATACCCAATGGCCAGGTCATACAGCCCCAGATACTCTGGAGGAGGGGAAATATCTGGATGCCCACAGAAGTGTCCATCTCCCCACTGGGCTTAGAGCCCAGAAAATGAGTTCAAATCTGACCTCAGATACTTACTAGCTGTGTGACCCTCAGCAGGTCCCTTAACCTCTGTCTACCTCAGTTTCCTCATCTGTAAAATCTGGATAATAAATAGGATAAAATGAGATATCCTGATTACCAGGCAAGGACTCGTTCCCTGAGATGTGGAGAAGCACAGAAAGCACTGGAGTTAGGAAGACATGGGTTTGACTTCCACATTGTATACTTACTGTGTGACCCTGAGTAAGTCATGTGAACGTGTTGAACCTCAGTTACATCATCTGTAAAATGGGGAGAACAACAGTGCCTATCTCCCAGGGTTGCTCTGAGGCTCAAATAAGAAACTCAAATGAACTCGAGAGCTATCTGACATTTGGGAAGGTGATGGGGACTATAGAGAAGCAAGTGGTTCTTGGCAGAAGAGTTAAAGATAAACGTGCTGAGACCGATGAGTGTGGGAACAGCCAGTTGTCTCTGCCTATGGGTTATCCCCTCTCTGCATTATGAATGGCAAAGACTAATCATTTCCACAGCCACCCAACCAAGGCATGGATTGGAGAAAAACAACCTGAGCTACGGAATAAAGAAGAGGACCTATTCCCTTTTCTTTAAAACCTTATGGTTTACAAAGCACTTTCCTCAGAGTCATCCAGGGAGGTGCAGGCAGTGCCAAGTACTATTAATCCCATTTTACAGATAGGTAACTGAAGTTCAACAAAGTCAAAGTGGACTTGCCTGGGGTCATGCAGCTAATCTAGATAAGATTAATGTTAGATAGTGTATCACAAAGCCAAACCCAAATGACCTTTGTGTTATTGGCTTGGTTTCCGTCATTCTTGCTAAATTCCTCTTCAGATTAGGCAAGGACTACCTCACAGGACAATGGGATATAACAAATCAAAGGAGGGACCCTGCCTTTTCCTAGACAGGGGGAGCAGAGAATTGCACTGGCCTGAGCACATGGACATTCTTCCGAGTGGTCTAGCCTTTTGTTGGAGAGGATGTGATACGAAGTGCTGGGTTCACCCAGGGCATTGTAGAAACCAGTTTTCCCAAAGATTCTGTCCGTAACCCTGTTCTACCTTGGGGCAAGGGCAGGCTTGGGGACACAGGCCCTTTTCTTCCTCCGGCAGGCAGATGAGGGAGCAGATCAGATATCCTCCAGCCACCAGCCTGGTATGCACTGAAATGCTATCCTCTCTTTCCAGCAGGCCACACAGGGCCATCTGCAGAGGCTTTGTCTGATCCTACAGGCTTGCAGTAAAGGGAATTATGGATGCAGAGGAAAGCAGGTGCCAATTGCCTGCAGAACCTGGCCCCACCTCTTAGATCATTGTCTGACTGCCCCGAGCTCTCTGCCAGCTGGACCACAGACAGATACTCCATCCCTAGGGTCATGGTCATCAAAAAGCAGAACCAGGGAAATCTGAGATCAGAGAAGGGATCAAAATCCCAGGCAGGAGGAAGAGAGGTTACTGAAGAAAGGAGCTGACAATCAATGGCCCTATGGCTCCACTCACTCCACTCCTTGAGGTGACTAACGTCCTTGATGGTATCTTTCACCCCTCACTGTCAGTCATCCCGTATAATCAGTTGTCCAAAAAAAAAAAAACAGCTGGGAAAACTGGAAAACAATAGGACACAAACTAGGTGGTTGTTGTTCAGTCATCTTTCAGTTATGTCCAACTCTTCATGACTCCATTTGGAGTTTTCATGGCAAAGATATGGGGTTGGTTTTCCATTTCCTTCTCCAGCTCATTTAACAGATTTGTAAACTGAGGCAAACAAGGTGAAGTGACTTGTCCAGGGTCACACAGCTAGTAAGTATCTGAGACCAGATTTGAACTCAGGAAGACAAAGTCTTCCTGACTTCAGGTTTGGCATTCTATCTACTGCACCACCTAACTGCCCATTGCAGACCTTAAGCACTATAAAAGTTTTTATTACCGTTCAGTAAATTCCAGTAGCTCCCTATTTCCTCCAAGATCCTTGACAGTAAAAGCTCTTTACAACCTGACCCTTTTTCTACATTCTAGTCTTCTTAGACTTTCCCCTTTCCCAACTCTATGATCAAGCCATGCTGGCTTACATACTCCACCTCCCATCTTCCTTCATATTGGCTCCTTCTTGCTCCCCCATGCCTGGAGTGTCCTCCCTATCTTTCCTCCCTCCCTCATCTTATAAACTCTGGCTTCCTCCAAGACTCAGCTCCAGTGTCACTGTTCCCAGCTCCGCCAGTTTCTAGAGACATCTCCTCCAAAGTGACCTTCCAACTATTCTGCATCATGTACATGTTGTCTCACCCTTTAAAATGTACACTCCTTGAGGGTAGACACTGTTTTTTGCCTTGCTTAACCTTTCTTCAGGTGAATCATCACAAAACCAAATCCAAATAACCTTTGCATTAACTGTTCACAGAGCAGCCCTTATGCCACATCTGGCATATAATAAGTGCTTAATAGTTACTTGTTTGTTGATTGACTCTCCAGACAAAAACTCCAGTCCCTGGCCTCCATTATCCTGTATAAAGAATATTCCCTGAGAATAGGGACTTTAATTTTTGCCTTCATATCCCAAGCAACTAGCAGCGTTCCTAGCACATAGTAGGTATTTAATAAATATAAATATTTTTATAAGTAAGCATTTAATCTTTTTTTTTCATCCAGCTATCCATTCATTCACACTAGGTCAGGCAAGGTAGGCACCCTCCCCATAGGGGAGATAAGACAAGAAACTGGACCTATTATTTTATTAGTTTGGGAAATTCCCAGATGAGGAAACTTTCTCTACCAATACAGGTCAGCACCTTTTTAGTAAATTTATAGTCTTAAAAGACCGAGTGCTTGCCCATAGTAACCATGTGTCAGAGGGCTAGACTTGAACTCAGGTCATTCTGGCTCCAAGGCAAACTCTCCATCTCCTATGGCATGCTGCCCCTCTGTTGTGTTTTTTCATATTCCATATTTGGGTAAAGCATGATTTCAGCATCATAGATTGTGATCTGCATCTCTCAATGTGGGGCAAATGCTTCCACCCCATCTCATCCTGTGGACTTCTCATCCATCCTTTCCCCAAATTCTCCATAGAATATCTATCCAATGTCTTGGAAGCCATTCACTGGCTCTTTTAACACCTCAGAGTTACCACTGTATGCCTCAGGCTGTCCATCAATTTGACTCCCCTCCTAATTATATTTTATGTTATCTCCAATAGCATGTTTTAGGCTACATCCACAGTTTTTGGTGATGTGTTCAACTCCTAAGGGCCCACCAGGCATCTTTCTGTTCCTTTGGGTTTTTGTCATTTATATTCTTCTGAGATTCATAATAGACTCCTAATTCTTCCCTGCCTGCAATATCTCCCCTTTCTAATTTATCTTCCACACAAGTGCCAAGATGACATTCCCAAAACACAGGGCTGACTCTGTCATCTCTCTCCCTGCTCAAAAAAAAAAAACTTCAGTGGCTCCTAGAATAAAATATGAACTTGGTTATTTGGCATTTAAAGCCATTCACAATCTAGCTCCAATCTATATTTGCAGGCACTTCACATTACTCTCCCTTATACACTCTATATTCCAATCAAACTGGACTTCTTACAGTTCCCAGCATATAACATTCTGACTTTGTACAAGCTGTCCTCTGTGCCTGGAATGTCTCCCTGCCTCTTGGAATCTCAAATGTTATTCAAGGCTCAGCTTAAATGCTTCCTACATGAGGTCTCTTCTGATTGTCCTACTTGTTAATGATTCCCTTTGCTCATCAGTCCAAAATAACCTTGTTTACTTTATCTGAATTTCATATTGACATGCTGTTTTTTTCCCACAAAAATGTAACCTCTCAAGAGCAGGGACTGTCTTTGTCTTTGTATCTCCAACACCTACTATGTTAGCATATAGTAGACACTGACAAATACTTGCTGAATGGACTGATTTCAGCTTTGGAATATCATATTTCATGCCCTTCGATCCCTTAATGTAGAAGCGGCTAGATCTTGTATTACCCTGATTGTTTTTCTACAATACTTGAATTGTTTCTTTCTAGCTGCTTGCAATATTTTCTCCTTGACCTGGGAACTCTGGAATTTGGCCACAGTGTTCCTAGGAGTTTCTTTTTTTGGCTCTCTTTCAGGAGGTGATCAGTTAGTTTCTTTCAATATTTATTTTTACCTCTGGTTCCAGAATATCAGTGCAGTTTTCCTTGATAATTTCATGAAAGATGATGTCTAGGCTCTTTTTTTGATCAAGGCTTTCAAGTAGTCCCATAATTTTTAAATTATCTCTCCTAGATCTATTCTCCAGGTCAGTTGTTTTTCCAATGAGATATTTTACATTATCTTCCATTTTTTCATTCTTTTGGTTTTGTTTTGGTTTTGTGATTTCTTGGTTTCTCATAAAGTCATTAGCCTCCCTCTGTTCCATTCTAATTTTTAAAAAACTATTTTCTTCAGTGAGCTTTTGAACCTCCTTTCCCATTTGGCTAATTCTGCTTTTTAGAGCATTCTTCTCCTCATTAGTTTTTTGAACCTCTTTTGCCAATTGAGTTAGCCTATTTTTAAAGGTGTTATTTTCCTCAGCATTTTTTGGGGTCTCCTTTAGCAAGATGTTGACCCACTTTTCATGCTTTTCTTACATCTCTCTCATTTCTCTTCCCAGTTTTTCCTCTACCTCCTTTACTTGATTTTCAAAATCCTTTTTGAGTTCTTCCATGGCCTGAGACCATTGAATATTTATTTTGGATGTTTGGGATACAGAAGCCTTGACTTTTATGTCTTTCCCTGATGGTAAGCATTGTTCTTTCTCATCTGAAAGGATGGGAGAAGATATCAGGTCACCAAGAAAGTAACCTTCTATAGTCTTATTTTTTCCCCTTTTTTGGGCATTTTCCCAACAAGTTACTTGATTTTTGGGTCCTTTGTCAAGAGTAGGGTATACTCTGGGAATCTGTAAGATCTCAGTTCCTCCAAGGTGGCACAATCAAGCCTGTACACTGGTCTGCGAATAGTAAGAGATTTTTGTGCCCGGAATCTTAGGAGTTTCCTATCCACAGCCACCTGGCCTTCAGTTCTGCCAAGCCAGCACTGGGGGCTGAGATTTAGATAAGCTGCATGGGCAGGGCCACCATCCAGTGTGAGATAAAGATCAGCTGCCTCAAGGCCTCTACAGAAGGCTGAGGTAAGAGTCAGCTTCTCAGTGCCCCCAGGGGTTTTACGATCTAACAATGGATTCGGGCTGCTGTAGGGGCTGCTGTGGGAACTGCTGCCTGCCTGATGTGGCCTCTGTGGCCACTGTCTAAGGCCAGAGCTATGGGAAAGCCCTTCTCCCTTCCCGGCTAGCTGAAAAAACCCTGTCACTGACCTTTGGTGCCTGTGGATTGAGGGATCTGCGAACCCACTGCTGCTGCTGCTGTGACTGGGGATTCTGCGACTGGAGATTCTGCCCTCAAGGTGTCCTCCTCCCAGAGTGGCACTGCACGGCCGCGGCTGGGCTGGGATCCACTCCACTTCCAGTGCATCAGATGTTTCCTGTGGACCTTTCAGGTCACCCTGAGCTGGAAATCTCCTCCACTGTGTTGTTCTCCACTTCTGCTGCTCCAGAATTTGTTGAGAGTCCCTCTCTACAGGTATTTTATGGGCTGTGCGGGGAGAGCCATCATATGTGTATCTTTCTACTCCACCATCTTGGCTCCCGAATGGATTGATTTTGGGAAGTTCCATAATTCATGGTCATGTAGCAACATTGGAAATCCCTACAGTAAAGAGATGGGACTAGCAGAACCAGGAAAATTGCACATGCACACACACACACACACACACACACACACATGTCATAAAAATATAAAGGTAAGTAGCACTGAATGACATTAGAATTCTGACCAATGCAAAAGAACCATTGTGACTTTAGAGGACTTGGCAGTGAAACATCTGACTGTCCTCTCGTTAAAGAGGTGGTGGCCTACAAGCGTGGAGAAGGGCATATGATCTCAGACATGCACAATGGGTTGATTGGTTTTGTTTGGTTACACTTCTTTCTATGAAGGAAGGTCCTTGGAGATGGGGAGGAAGAAGTTATTAAGAAGTGGTAATGATGTTAAAAAAAAAAGTGCACCCATCAAACATTTATTTTTAAACAATATTTTAAATACAAGGATGGGATTGTGTCATAAATATCTTGGAATCACTTCAAGTTCTGTACAGTCTCTCAAATGTGAGTCCATTTTCCCCCTGCTGCTAAATTCTAGGTCCAACCCATTATCCATCCAAGTGGCAGCTGGAGGTCACAGCCTTCCCTTAGCTATTATGAGTTTGGACAATTCAATTGTGCACTCTCTGCCTCAGTTTCCTTGTCTGTAAAATAAGTAGGTTGGTCTCAAGCTCTAAGGTCCCTCCTAGGTATAAAAACATAATTGTGCAAATGGACGTTCAACCTGTCCAATTACATCATAGTCTAAGCAAATGCCTTGTCTTCCCTGTGACTGGGAGTGGATAATTTTCATTCCCCTCACAGCAGTGTATTTTTAGCCTGAACTCATATGCCTTATATAGCACTCTGTTGGGGTTAATCCCCCAACTTTCATTTGAAATGGAGGGTTAGATCCCCAGACATCAACTGCTATTTCATATTCTGGGGATAGTTCTTGAAGACTACACTTCTATCAGTATAACTCATAAACTTCCACCATTATACTTCCCATTAATAGCAGTAGATATAATTAGCTCTTAACAATTTAAGAAAAGTAGCCACAAAACATTACCCAATACTCAGATTTGGGATTCACTCTCCCACAAATGCACACAGCATCCAGGGGAAGAGTGAATTCAAACTTAGAGTTTAATGGTAGTGAGGCCCATGAATAGGATATACATATGGGGCAAAGGTAACTTACACCTCTCAGTAGCACAGTGTTTAAAGGTTCTTTCTCACTTTGTAATATACTCACACAACTCCCTTTGGGTACAGTATTTCTGTTGGACAGGTTATTCAACTAGGGTCCCATGATCTGCTCATCTCCACAGGCAGCTCTATTCTTTGCTGCCATGAGTCCTGTTCCTCAAAGCTGGTTCCTCCCTTGAGGGGCTGTTTCTTTCTGTCTTGGTCTGTCTGGAGTACATGTCTTTGCTCCTTGATAGATAACAATGTTTCCTACTGGCCAAATAGTTACACTTCAAAGTGATATGGCCTAGGGGGAGGGTGAGAGGGATAAGAAGGTGGCTCTGGCGGAGGGAAGGAGAGAAACTCTTTCATTCTTTCTCAAGGTCAGTTCCCTCACAGGGGGATGATTTCTTTCTGGCTCCTGGCTTAGAACTCCCTCAAACTTCTAAGGAGTTAGCTGTTTAAAGCATCCAAGGAGGTAGCTAATTGATTCACTCAGATAAATATCTCACTCAGATATTCTTACTTCACAAAGGGATCAGGGCTTTTTTAGACATATCTTTATGATTAGCTTAACACCTTGTCAACATCTTATAATTACATTCTGTGCTTTCTGGAATAGGAAGTTGATTAAAAAATCCTTATGTTTAGTTTCCCACTCAGGACATCCTCCAGGCCAAGAGATAGTTAGTTAACACCATTTAGATTAGTCACCCTAAATAAGCTGTGGAACCCAAGGGAGTGTTAGTCTTTACTTTACAAAATCCCAATATTGTTCAATGGTCTGTTCCCGCATTTCAACCCAAGCAAGTCCACATTTACTCTCCCCAATCTAGATAGGGGTAAGACAAAGTGAATAGAAAATGCAAGAAGTAGAAGGGAAAGACCCTAAAAATATGCATCTGTTTCCTGTTAGGGAGAGTCCCCAGGAGTTAGCTATTCTATCTTTCCTTGCCAACCAAGAGCCTGCTGGGCAACTCGAAAATGAAGCTAGGCAATGGGACAGAGGACTCAGGGACTCGGGCTACTACTGCCCCATCCTTGTTAGGAAAAGGCAGAAAAGGGAGGGTCTACACATATACCATTTATGTCATGAAGAAGTTCATTCACCAGTCATATACCTTTTAATCCCCCTTCATTCTCTAACCTGAAAAACAGCTTAGGTGGCTGCCAAAGATTCAAGTAAGTGATGAAGTTGGTCAGATAAGTGGATGCAGTCTCTATATCATTGCAAAGCTGTTTATCTATCTCTCTGTGTTTTATGTATATATATATATATATATATATATATAGATAGATAGATAGATAGATAGATAGATAGATAGATATATAATACATACCCATATATATACACATACCCATATATGTATATATATATATATGAGTATGTGCACACATGTACATATCCATTTTTATGCCTTTGTTCAATGTTTCATGTATTTTAGATACGTCTCTAACAGGTGAGCATCCAGGTTATGCTGGAAGGTTTTGAGGTTCAAGAAAATCACTACCTTATGAAGCAATCAATGTATCTTACTACCATTATATAAAGTTCTTCCTTTCTATATAACTTGAATTTTGCTTCCCTACAAATGCCATTTTTTAGTGCCTCTTATGTCCCCCATATTCACACAGAACAAATGCATTATATTTATTGATAACTTTTATTTTTTTATCATATTCATTTCGGAATGTTTTATTATATATCTTCCCCTTCCCGTCCCTTATTTAAAACAAAAAAGAATAAAAAAATAAAGGAATAAAACGATTCAACAAAATGAATACCTAACAAAACTAACACTTGCAAGTCATGACATCGTCTTCCTGATCTCTCTTCTTCCCTCCTTTCCTTCTTCTTCCTCTGTCCACAGAGGGTATCATACCCTTACCTGCAGATGCTCTGACCAAAGGATTATAATCTTGATCGCTGCAACCTTGCAAGATATTTTAGGATTTATGGGTTAGATTTCTTTTTTATGAACCATGCCCTAAACCCAAATCACTCTGGCTCTCATTGATTGGCCAACAAATGATCAAAACCCAGTCTTTCCTGAGGGTCTTCCCCTACCAGATTTATATGGGTGTGTTTGTATATGTATATTTATATATGTTTATATGTGTGTATGTGTGTGTATACACACACACATATATTTTTTAACTAGGTAAAAGAGGCCATTCTTTGCCTCATTTCTTACTTAGCTTTAATCACTGAAAGGGAGTTGTCTCAGTCAACCTAAGACCTGGGAAAGACCTTAGCTTAAAAAGGCCAAGGTCTCCCACTGGTCAGGGGACTTCTCCAGTCATCTTTATCTACATCTGGCCACTAGACCGAGATGGCTCTGCAGGAGGAAGTGAGGCTGGTGACTTTGCACAGACCTTCCTCACTTAAATCCAATTTACTTGCACGTCATGGCATCACCTCCTTGATGTCATAGCCCTCTTTGAGAATGAAGACCAAAAATGGTCACTATAATATCATAACATTCAGCTTCTTTGGTTGTTTTTCTTTCTCTTTACAGACTAGCCATCATGTCTATTGCTTTGTTAATTCTGTTTGCTTCACTCTTCATCAATTCCTGTAAGTCTTGCCATTCTCTGAATTCTTCGTCATGTCTTACAGCACAGTTGCTGATGTTTAGTCATTTCAGTCAATATTAGTTGTGTCTGACTCTTTGTGACCCCATTTGGTGTTTTCTTGGCAAAGATGTGAAATGATTTGCCACTTCTTTTTCTATGTCATTTTACAGATAAGGAAACTGAGGCAAACAGGGTAAAGTGACTTGTCCAGGGTCACACAGCTAGGAAGTGTTTGAGATCAGATTTGAACTTAGGTCTTCCTGACTCCAGGCCACTGTGCCACCTAGCTGATATAATGTACCTCAATTTGTTCGGTCATTCCTCTCCAATCAGGGAGCATCTACTTCATTTCCAATTCTTTGATTCTTCCAAAAGTGCTGCTATAAATACTTTGGCATATGTGGAAACTTTATTTTACATGGAATACATTTAATCTTTCTTCCACAAGCATTCAATAGTTGATGACATTGATCAGGCTTCCCAATGAGTATCCTCAAATCTAAATATCTACAGTTCCTTCAATTGACTTTTATAAGGCAAGTCTTTCCGTTCCCTTGTTTTGCCTTACTCTAGACATGCCCCCGCTAGTCAGCATCCTTCCTAAAATGTGGTGCCCAGAATGGAACCTGATAGTCTGGCTCTGGTCTAAATAGGGCAAAGGGCAGCAGGACTTTGATTTCTCTCATTCTGGACATTACTTCTCAGCAGTCTAAGACTGCATCAGTTCTTTTGGTTGCTAAGTAACAGCATAGCAAGCTTGCAATACACTAAGACCTCCCAGGTCTTTTTCAGTGGAACTATCAAACCTACTTTTGTCCATTCTGTATTTGTGCTTTATCCAAGTCAAATATGCTTGTTTTTAAAATTTCTTCCTGTCATTCTAGCCTGGGGATGTCTTTTTGAAACCCATTTTTCCTCTTCTTGGGCTATACAAAGACAGGTCCTATTCATGGGTAGGGCCATGGGCTCCTAAATCTAGAGCTGGAAGGAACGTCAGAGTTCAGCTAGTCTAGCCCCCTCAATTTACAGATGAGGAAACTGAGGCCCAAAAAAGATTTGATGATTTGCCCAAGCTGTACTTTTCTAGTAGCAAAGATTGGAGACTAAATTGATGCCCATTAGTTGGGATGCACCAATGCAAGGTCCCAATTTCAGTCCCCATTCTGAGAGAGATGCACAAACATAGACTTAAAATAATAAGCACACATACAGAAGAATACAATAACTTCATTGGACATTCACAAATATACAAAAGTATATAGGTGTCCTCCACGATGGGAGCAGGAATCCTGTGGTGGGGGAGGGAGGGAGATGTAACTCTGGGCAGTTTTCCTAAGGAGGTGACATTGGAGGAACTGGTTCTCTCCATCTGCCCAGGGCATCTACCTATCCCTTCCCAAGCTAAGACCCACATTGGCTCAGACCCCTAAGTTTGTTATCCCCTCTGCCCATCCCTGCCTCACCCCAAATCTTCCATTCATTGTTTCTGAGCTGGAAAAAACTAACCAGGTTTTTCTGTGGAAAATCCTTAGGGAAGGGAGTGTGCAAGGAAGGATTAGGCACCAGGACGCCTGACTTCTTGTTTCAAGATGTGTCCCTGACTTTCTGTGGGATCACTAGCATGTTTCCCAGAGTCAATATTGGGCCATTAATATGCACACACTACTCACTACCCTCCACCCTGCGATCCTAGGATTTTAACCTTAGAAATGATTGAGTTTAACCTCATTTTACAGAGGAAGACCCTAAACCCCATAGAAATAAAGTAAGAGGCAGTATGGTGCAGGAGATAAAGCATTTGGCTTAAAGTCAAGAAGGTCTGAGTGTAAATTCTGCCTCAGACACTTACTGTGTGACCTTAGGAAACTCATAAAAATATAAAATAGAAGGGTTAGATTTGATGGCTCCTTCTCTACATCCAATATCCTAATGTCGCATAGTTAAAAGGCCAGATCTGAACCCAAGTCTTCTGAATCCCTGATTCAGCATTCCTTCTACTATACCGTTGCATATTGTGAGTGACAATCTGGGAAGGTAGATACAATGTCCTGGCAATGGGCATGATCACCAACCAATGTTGACCAATGATCACCAACACCACCTGTTGAACCCTATTGACTGATGAGACTACACCTGGGTTTTGCCCTGTTCTCCCAGTCCCACTGGGGAGCCTTTATCCAGAGCATGCCTTTTCTCCCAGTTGTAAGTGGAGCTGTTAAGGCAAGAACTGTCAAGAAATCCCAAACTAAGAAATACTTTCTTACCTTTGCTTCCTCTGCTATGTGCTTCTCCTTACCTATCTAAGGATTTTGTTGTTCTCATTCTTCAGATGATTCAGTCTTGTCTGACTCTTCATGACCCCATGTGGTGTTTTCTTGGCAAAGATACTTGAGGGATTTGCCATTTCCTTCTCTAGTTCATTTCACATATGAGCGACTAAGGCAAGCAGAGTTAAGTGACTAGCCCAGGGTCACATAGCTAATAAGTGTCCAAGGTCAGATTTGAACTCAGGAAGATGTATCTTCCTAACAGCACTCTATTCGCTGCACTGCCTAGGTGCCCTTTCTGAGAGTTAGGATAGGCATATTGCCAGAAAACATTAACTCATCTGGCAATTCCTCCTTCTGGGCCTCTAGAAATGATAGAAAGAAAATGGTGGTAGATAGAATCAATCCAGAGAGACCCCGGCCCATAGGATAATAGGTCTAGATCTGGAAGTGACTTTGAAAGTCGTTGACTTTACCATTCTACTCATTTTACAAATGAAAAAACTGAGGCTAAGAATGGCAGTCCATGATCCCTCAAATGAGTGTCAAAGGCAGAATCTGAACCCAGGTCTTTGTAACTAGGTCCAGTGCTGCATCTATCATGCCACACCATTACCCTTCTGGTTTCTCTCCCCATCACTCCACCCCACCCCTATGTCCACCCCCACCTCCATGTCGGGGGAAGAAGAAGACGACAGTCAGGGTAAAACCTCAAAAGTACAAAGTCAATTACCTGGAGGAGACTGCAGAGATCAGGAGATGAGGACATTGAGGCAGTGAAGATGGTGGTTGGAGGAGACTTGGGTGTCTCTCTACTTGAGGAGTCTGGCTTTTATATGATGGACAACAGAGAACAACTGTAGCTTCTAGAGTAGGGGAAACAGAGGAATGAATTTAGTATTTGAGAAGCCTAACCCTTCTCAAGGCTGACGTTTCCCTGAAGGTCTTCCTTCTTCATTCAGTTGAAGTTGTCTTTCACCCTCCCATACCTCTATACTTCAAGGATCTGTCATTTCTGGAGTGTGGGGTCTCCCTGCAGATCACAACCCCTCAGTAAACCTTTTGGAGTAGCTGGGGCTGTCTTCCTGTAGCCAACCTGGCGGTGAATGTCTCTAAACTGAGTCAAGCTAGTCTTTGGATACCAGAGACAGTAGGTTTTTCAGCTTGGTAAGCAACCTGAGGCAGCAAGGCGGCTGGCCGCCGGACCTGGAATCAAGAAGCCTTCAAATTTGGCCTCAGACGCTAGCTGTGTGACTCAGAGCAAGTCATTTAACCTCTGTCTTCCTCAATTTTCTCATCTGTTAAATGGGTGTAATAATAAAGCATTATTGTGAAGATAAAATAAGATCGTGTTTATAAAATGCTTTGCAAACTTTAAAATACTATATAAATACTAGCTGTTAGTTCATTTCCACCCTTGAATCCTAGCACCTAGCAAAGTGTCTGACCAAGAAAGGGTCGGGGATAGAGTGAATTTGTTCTTTGAAAAAAAAATGTATTAAAGAGATGTGGATACAATGAAAAAGAAAACATTTCCTGCACATAAGGAACTTAAAATCGAATAAGTAGAAATATGAAATGTACACAAATAAGTATGATTCTAAGTACAATTTGACAAATGCAAGGGAGAAACCCAGAAAAATCTGATGGAGGAAAATTGTAGGAGGGTGGGGAAGACACTTTCAGCTAGGATTGGGTATTAGGGAGAGGGTATCAAGAAAGACTTCCTGGAGGATCATAGAACCATGCTGTTTCTCAAGAGTGAAGAAAGTTATTATTATACTATTATATTAATAACTATTTATTTGTGATCCAGGCTTTTCTCCTATTTCCTCATTGTTAAAGTCAGTCTCTAAAGGACCTGACTGATTGATGAGATTACTCCTAGTCCTTAAGAAAAATGCTTATCAATCTTGGACTGGACCCCACCCACCTAGGAGACCTAATTTCTGTTTAAAGTATAGATGAAATCCAATCTGAACGAGTCCTTACCTTACGGAAAGGAGCCCCTGTCCTTGTACCCCTCCATTAGAATTTAGGGTGACCCAGCTCATAAAAACCAGCTAGAGAAAGAGGTCTGGATGGAATTGGCTTCCCCTGTCCAGCTTTCTGGAGGCCACCGAGTCTCATGGTCAAGTCAGTTCTCAGCAAGAGGAACTGAGGACTTGTAGCCCACCTCCTCATTAAATGCCCACCAATCAGATTTGATTTTCACTTCTCAAGGACATTCCCTTTTAGAAAGATGTTTAAGATTTTCAGGGTCTCCACTGTGGGGGGAGGGGAGGTCTTTGGTTAGCAAGAGGAACCACTGACCACCAGTTTATCTATTGCCAGCTAGCTTAATAAATTGACTATTAATTACCTAGAAACTCTGTCTCTTCGGGTTTTCATTTATCTCAGCAGGCAGTATCTGAGGTGGGTCACAAAAAAAGAGAAGGCTAACAGGTAGAGGGAACATATTCCAAGCAAGAAGGACAGCCTGAAACATGTGCGCTAAGCAGTGCTCCCTCCTGGGGGAAAAATGGTTTTGGATGAGGATGGATGAGGACAAATGGCAACCCCACAATCCTTCTTGTCTACCATCTTGTTTCTGTCCACATAGGCCTTGAGAAGGGTTAGCCTTTTCAGATATTAAATCCATTCCTCTCTGTTGTCCATCATATAAAAGCCAAATTCCTCAACTAGACATCCAAGATCCCTCCAACCACCGTCTTCACTGCCTCAATATCCTCATCTCCCAATCCCTGCATTCTTGTACAGCTAATTGACTTTGTACTTTTGAGGTTTTACACTGACCATCTTCCTCTCCCCTCACATGGGGGTGGGGGTGGACATGGGAGTAGAGTGGAGTGGTGGGGAGGACAAATTATCTTCCCCTCAGTAGAACCAAATACCTACCCTTTCATTCCTTTGCAGCTCAATTCATCTCCTCTAGACAGCCAGCCCTGAAGGACCCCACCCAACTTTGGCTACCATGTCATCCTTTACCCACTCAGCACTTACAAAGTCCTCTTAGTCATAATGACTTTCCACATTCTGAGACTGTTTCTGTTTCTTTTAGAGATAGGAAAGGGAAGGCAATGAGCCAAAAAAAGAGCAAATGGTTTTTGACGACCCACTAAAGCTCTGTAACCATGGTGAAGGATCCAGGGAAGAAGCAGTGGGCACATGCTTGGGGGATAGGGCAGATGGGAGAGAAGCAGGCTACCTGGAGTCTCCTGGGTCATCGTCAGTCATCTTGCTACTGGACTCCAATGACTCTGGAGGCTAGAGTGAGGCTGATGACTTTGGGTTAGCTGTGCCTCACTCAATCCAAAACATTTGCAGGTCCTTTTCAAGAACAAAAAGCAAACAAAAACAACATCTATGATCTCTGTCCTTATAATGACCCACTTGTATTTTTAAAAACCGAGAAATTTATGGGTCTTCAAATTGCAAGTAAAGAAGTTGGATAATGGCATCAACCCAAGACATAGGAGGTCTCAGTATCCACTGGCTTCATAGCACCTTAAAACCCAGGATAAAGGTCCTAAAGTAAAGTCACAATGTTAATGGTTTGTTCAGACTGAGAATGAGTACACATGAAGATAGACTGCCATTTCTGGCCATGGTTATGACAGAGAGTACATAGCATAGGGAGCTATACATAGTAAGGTGGCTCAAGGGATAGAGTGCCTTTCCTGAAATCAGGAAGATTCATCTTGGTTAGTTCATGAATCTGGCCTCAGACACTTACTCAGACCCTGGGCAAATCACTTAATCCTATTTGCCTCAGTTTCCCCATCTTCAAAATGAACGGAAGAAGGAAAAGGCAACCCAACCCAGTACCTTTCCCAAGAAAATCCCAAGGGGGTCATGAAGAGTTGGACATAATGGAAAAATGACTCCACAACAGGAACATCCCTAGGATGTCTCCTTTTGATAGCTGAAGAAAATACACTCACTTTCGAGAATGCCTGAGGCCACTCTTTGAGCTGTTGATTACAGGTTTACCGTTGAAATTACCCACATTTGGAAGTAATCTCAGAAATCATGTCGTCTAACTTTCTGCCCCGTGTGGGAATCTCTTCTTTTAATAGATATAGGATGGTAAGAAAACTAGAATTAGAATCAGAAGATCTGATTTCTGCCTCTGCTACTTACTAATCTGTACAACCTTAGGCAGGTCATCAGCCTCTCGGAAGCTCCCTTTGTTCATATGTAAAATGAGAATGTTCAGCTAAACGAAAACTTAAGGTCCCTTACAACACAAAAGTCATATAACTAAAAGCGATCACATTTACCTTTCCCCAGCCAGAAGGGAGTAGCAGCAGCCCAAACCCCTGCTGGGCTCTAGGAAGAAATTGACAAACACGAATGCTGTCAGGTATACAGGTCAGAATATAAACCTGGATTCTAATCTAATTCTTACTAGCTTGATACACTGGAGAAGTCAATTCTCTGAAATTCCATTTTCTCCTGGTTTACTGTCTCCCAAATTATACCAATAAAAACAAATTTTTTTTAAATTATTGTCATTCTTGGTAGAAATGTAGTATAGTGGTTGAGCACTAGAGCTGGCATCAAAAAAGAACTGAGTACAAATCCCTCCTTAGACACTTATTCACGGTGTGAACCTAGTTAATCCTCTTCCCAAAAATGAGTGCTTTAGACTCAGTTGCCTCTAAGGTCTCATAATTCCCACTCTATAACTCAAAGATCTTAAAAATTGCACTTTTAAGGTCTGGAAAGTTCTTACACACCATTTGGTCCTCACAACAACTCTGTCAAATAAACGTTATTGTTATTATTTCCATTTTTGTTGTTGCTGTTTCAGTCACAATTCTTCGTGACCCCATTTGGAGTTTCCTTGGCAAAGCCATTGGAATAGTTTGCCATTTCCATCTCATTTTACAGATAAGGAAATTGAAACATATAGGGTTAAGTGACTAGCCCACGGCTAGTAAGAGTCTGAGTCTGGATTTGAACTCAAATCTTTCTTAGTCTAGGCTCAGCATTCTATCCAACAAGCCACCTAGCTACCCCATTTTACCAGGGAGCAAATTGAGATACAGAGAAGACTTGCCCACAGTCACACAGTAAGTGTCTCAGGCAGGATTCTAACTCTAGTTACCACAACACCTCACTTCTTCCCTCCCAGAAGGACAAGGTACCCTTCCAGGCCCTGCCTCCCAAAGTTATTGTGTACATGCATGGTAGCTAGGTGGCAGTGTGGATAGAGTACCTGGTCTAGAATCAGGAAGACTCATCTCCCTGAGTTCAAATCTGGCCTCAGACACTTACTAGCTGTGTGACCCTGAGCAAGTCACTTAACCCTGTTGACCTCAGTTGCCTCACCTGTAAAATGAGCTAGAGAAGAAAATGGCAAACCACTCTATTATCTTTGCCAAGAAAATCGCAAATGGAGTCACAGAGAGTCAGATATGATTAAAATGATAGAACAACTACAAATGACTATTTCCATGTGTTCATCTTATGGCCTGGTGACATAGAACAGAAAATGAGTGAGAAACTGTCTCCTAGAGGGCTCTGCCCCTCTCTATCCCCATAGTTGACCCCTTGACCTGTCTCCTGCTCCCAGTTCACCCTCTACTTTCTTTCTCCCTTCTTTTCTATCCTCTGTGGCAACAGATTTCTGCACCTAACCCAGACCCATCCATCTCCAATCTCCTGCGGGAACAGAAAGTCACAAACAAACTGAACATCAGGTCGCAGTCCAGCAAGGGGCTATCAATAAAGTCTGGGTAACCCAGTTACTGAACCGATTGGGTTTGGGGAGGAAATAGGGTAATCAAATCTCCCCTCTGGGCTTCCCATCTGTCTCTATTTCCTTCTGCTCCTTCTACCCCCGGCTGCCTTCAGCCTCAGGCACTTGGGCACGACCCAATCCAATTAGGCTCTGGTCCTGTCTCAATCACCATCCATCCCCAACCCACGGGGGAAGCTGATAATATGGTTACCAAATCATTCTATTAAAAGTTGGAAGGGGAGCTAAAACACCAGAGTTCAGGGCATTTGGGGACGAGTCAAGGGAACTTATAAGGAAAGAGAAACAGGTGTGGTTTGTGGTCCTCAGTACAGGATGGAGAACCATAGAATCCTAGAATGACAAAGTTATAATGGACCCTAGAACATACGGTTTCAGACAACAAATGTCAGGACTAGAAGGGCACCTACAACATAGACTATTCAAGCCAGAAAGTCAGAGCTAAAAAGTTCTTTAGAAAACAGAATGCAGAAGGTCAGTGTCACAAGGGACCTTAGCACACAGGTTATTAGAATATAGACATTCAAAATTTGTAATAATAATAGAACCTACTATGTGCCAGGCACTGTGCTAAGTGCTTTACAAATATTGCCTCTTTTAATCCTCACAACAAGAGAAGATGGGTGTTACTATTATTCCTATTTTTCAGTTGAGGAAACTGAGGCAAACGGTTTAAGTGACTTACCCAAGGTCACACCACTAGTGTGTCTGAGGCTGGTCTTGAATAGCTTCCTACACCGAAGGATGTTAGAAAGCAACAGACTTCATTCTGGAAGGGACCTAGAACCACAGAATATTAGAAAAGAGTGTTCATCCAATTTTACAAATAAGAAATTAGATATACACCCTCCCCACCTTTGGTGCCTTCACATCTATCCACACCCCAGCACCACAAAGAGCTTCCATTCTCCTCTAGCCCTGATCTTCTCCTTTCAAAATTTGTTTGACCTCTGAGAAATTGTGTGATCCAATGGAAAGGGTCATGATGCTCGAGTCAGAGGAACTGGATTCAAATCCTGGATTTTCTATATTCTTACTATCTCTGTGTAGAGTCATTTAACATCCCTGGGCTTTCACTTTCTGCAAAAAGAGTGGATTGGATGGCCCCTGAGGTCTCTTCTAGTTATATGATAACTTTCTTTTCTAAAAAGCTTTTCTGACTTTATCCTACTGTACTCAGACATCTCCTTTATTCAGCCTTTTTTCTAGCATTGATGGCCTTGCAGAGAGTATTTATTTTCCTTATTTCTGATTCTGTGTAATGAGTGTGTATAATGGTAGAAGCTCCTTTCTCTGAGAACAGGTGTGCTTTTCCTGCTAGATTCATCTTCCCCAGGACTAATCACTGTCCCTAACCTAGTCAACTGGACACTCTCTAAGGGGAGTTATTGTGTCTGTTTCATCCTACTGGGAATCTAAGGAACCCAAGGAGTAATGGAAGCCAAAGAGGCTTCCAGTGGAAAAGATAGAGCCTTCCTTGACTTTTCTCACCTTGGAGTCATCCAGGCAACCTCTCTCACTCACAGTAACCACATCCTGTCTCACAGCCCCAGCATTCCTTTAGCCTAAACCTGTTCTCCACTGATATTTCCTGTTGATTCCTATTTAATGTAAAGGTCAAAACAAACACCAAAGTGAAGAAATGCAGAACATGAGAAGGTACTTTGTGTAATGACAACAGTTCCAACCCAAGGTATCATGTGTTCTATGTCACCAGGTGACAAGATGAAAAAAATGGAAATAAATAAAAGTAAAAACAGTGACTAAGAATCATTGTTTCCTAAACCAGTGGAACGGATATAAAACAGTCACTAGAAGAAGGCCAAAACTGACATAAAACAATTGTTAGAAGATGGTGCCTTGGCCCCCAGATGTTGGAGTTTTTAGCAAGCAGAAGGAAAGAAGCCAAGAACAACTCTTATTAAGAGTTCAGGTTTATAGGATCACAGATTTTGTTTATTTGTAGTTTGGCAACAAGCATTTTTTTAAGCACCTACTGTGTGCCAGCCACAGAGGAAAGGTCCTAAGATTAAAAAGGAATGGGAAAGGCTTCTTGCAGAAAGTGAAATTTTAGTGGAGACTTGAAGGAGACCAGGAGATAAAGATGAGAAGAGAGAACAATCCAGGCATGGAAGACAACCCCTGAAAATTCCAGGAGCCTAGAGATAGTGTGTCAAGTTCAAAGAATATCAAGGAAGTCAGTGTCACTGGATTCCATAGTTTGTGGAGGGGAATAAGTTGTAAGAAGACTAGGTAGAAAGGGCCTAGATTATGAATGACTTTGAAAGTGAGAGGATTTTATATCTGATTCTAGAGGTGATAGAAGTCAATGGAGTTTATTGAATAAGGGAGCAATATGGTCAGATCTGAGCTTCAGGTAGAGTGAAAGATAGATTAGGGTGGGGAGATACTTGAGGTAGGGAAATCAACCATCAGGCTGATCAACCTGAATGATGAGGAGGTGAGGGCCTGAGTCAGAATAGTTAAAATGTCAGAGGAGAGGAATGGGAATATACAAGACATGTTACCAAGGTTGAAAGGACAAGGTATAACAATAAATTGAATATGACTGGGGGTGGGGAGTGTGTATGTGTGTGTGTGAGTGTGTGTGTGTGTGTGTGTGTGTGTGTATGTGTGTGTGTGTGAGAGAGAGAGAGAGAGAGAAAATTAGATAGATTACATGTAGTTTTAATTGGGTAGATGTCAGAAGGACAGACTGGAGAAAGGGAAGACTGGAAGCAGGGAACCCAAATAGGCCTTTTCAATGATCTAGACAAGAGGTCCTGTTCTAGGATAGGGACTGTGTGAGAGGAGAGAAGGGAACATTTTCAGAGAGTTGCTATGGAGGCAGAAATGACAAGCTTTGATAACTCAAGGATGACACCAAAATTCCAAACACGAGTGACTAGAAAGACTGGTGTGCATATGACAGAAATAGGGAGGTTTGGAGAAGGGATGCATTTGGGGGAAAGTATGATGAGTTATACTGTAGACATGTGAGTCTGAGATGCTAGCGGGACATTCAGATGGAGATATCCAGCAGGCAGCTAATGATGCCTGACGAGTTCAGAGAGTAATATATATATATGGGAACCATCTGCAGAGAGATGATCATTGAACCCATGAAAATTGATGAGATCACCATTTATGGAGAGAGGATATAGAGAAAGAAAGGAAGAGGGTCCAAGACTGAGCCTTGGAAGAAACCTAATCATAATAGTTTGGAGCAGGATGATAACACAGCAAACTCAATGGCGAAAGAACAATAAGAAAGATGTGCAGAGTTTAGTGGAAACCAAGGGCCAAGAGAGTACCAGAGAAAAGGGCATGGCCAACAGTGTGGAAAGCTGTCCAGAGGTCAAATAGAATGTGACGAAGAAAAGACCATCAGCTTTGGCAATCAAGAGATCATCATCAATTAGAGCTAAAAGGGGTCTTAGAAGTCATCTGGTCCAACATCCTCCTTTCACCAACGAGGAAACTGAGGACTAAAGAGTCCACATAACTGTCAAGTATCAGAGCTGGATTTTGAACCCAAGTCCCCTGACACTAAATCTAGCATGCTACCATCTTATACTAGAGAGAGCAGTGAACAGGCAAGATTGGAAGAGAAGTTGATGCATGATGGGACAGGTAAGCTGTGACACTTACTGGCTGTGTGATCCTGGCAAGTCACTTAACTTAGTTTACCTCAGTTTTCTCATCTGTAAAATGAGCTGGAGAAGGAAATGGCAAGCCACTCCAGTATCTTTACCAACAAAACCCCAAATGAAATCACAAAGTGTCAGACACAATTGAAATGACTAAATAACAATACCTTAAATACTATTACTGTCATTTTACAGATGGGGAAACTAAGAAGTGAACTTGTCCAACGTCACAAAACACACTCATGAAACATCAAGAGTATGGGAGGATACCTGAAGGGCTACCCCAAATTTGAGGTCATCCTTGGGGCCATATCAGTCAAAAACTTATAGCTGAAAGTTCCAACTAATGCACTTGCTTTTACAAGTCAGCCAGGGTGCACCATTATTTCAAAGCAAAAGGTATTTGAAGAAATAACATTGTAAGAAAAGTAGCAGCACAAATATTTCCAATATATCCTGTATATAGCTTGTTTGTATATGGTTATTTGCATGTTTTCTCTCTCATTAAACTTGCAAGCTCTGGGCTTTCAGCTAAAATACAGATGGTAGAGCTCACTCTCCTTCTTCAAGGGATAGAATATCCCCAAGTGCCAGTTCCTGGTTTGTTGTAGTTTTTAATTTGTTGATGTTCGTCCTTCATTTTCAAAGAGGGCCATGACACCAGGGAGGAGATGCTATGACGTGCAAATGAATTGGATTTAAATGAGAGAGGACTGTGTAAACTCACCAGCCTTACTTGGTGAGATATAGATCAGGACAACTGGAGATAAATGTTTAATGAATAATGAACAAATATTATCAATGGAAGGATTGGACTTACTGGAAACCAGATATGAAGGGACACATAAATAGGGAATATGTCTATCCAATGCATACAAATGAATTCACATCTATGACACTGGGATCTTCTGGAAATGTTCTCATGCTGTTGCCCTGCCCCACCCAGTCGATCTCAAGTGGTGTATAATCTCTGCCAGGTAGCATTTAGCTGGCTTTGTGATCTCTGCTAGGCATTGCTCTGCAGGACAGCTTTATGGAATTGCTCTATGCCTTTAGCTGGAGTAGCTAAAGAAATACCCCTTCAGTGGAGGTAAAAGAAGGAAAAATGGGCTCTACCATTTGTATTTTAGCTTAGAGCCCAGAGACTTTTTAGCGAAGGAATCAAATACTTATCACACAGAATTTTAGACCAGAGTAAGCCTTTGGTTGTTTTTTTTTCTCCAATAAGAAGAAACTGTCAATTCCCAGAATCTTAACTATATACAATTTTTCTCCCCAGAAGAGAATCTTCTGGACTATTCAGTAAGAATTAGGGAATGAAATCAGAAAGGGAGAAAGGAAAAGATGCTTCAGGGATGACTGCTTGAGAAAAGCTTCATGGCATCTTCCTTTACACAGATGCTTGTACATTTTTTCACTTACATAAAGTGTATATATATATATATATATATAATATATATTATATATAATAATATATATACTTTCTCACCTGAAGTACGATTTAAAAAACATTTTTATCAATAAATTTTGTTTTACATCACCTTTTTCAAATATATTCCTTCCCTTCTTCCCTTTCCAAAGAGCCATGCCTAATAACAAAGAATTTTTAAAAGACTTAAGAATTCTAATTAATGTAAGGTCCAGTTATGATTCTAGGGGGCTCATGATGAAACATGCTACATGATAAGGAGTGGACTTGGGATGTAGATTGAGACATACATATAAATACACACACACACACACACATATATACATTTTTTTTTTTGAAGGGGAAAAGGCAAGGTAAATGGGGTTGCCCAAGGTCATATAGCTAATAAGTGTCAAGTGTCTGAGGCTGGATTTGAACTCAGTCCTCCTGACTCCAGGATCAGTGCTCTATTCACTGCACCACCTAGTCACCCCAAGATATATATTTTTTGAGTATGGCCAATGTACAAATTTGTTTTACTTGATGATGCAGATTGGTTACTAGAATTTTGTTTTCCTTTCTTTTTCATTGCGGATGGAAAATTGGAGATGGAAAAGGTAGATTTTTGTTCACTGAAAAAAATAAAAATGAATTTTTTGGAAAAAAAAAAGAATAAAGGAGAGAAAACAAAGCAATTCAGCCAAATTAACTAATGTTATCAAGGGAGTCTGGCAATATATTCAATGTTCCATACCCATAGTCCTTCATTTTTGCAAAGGAGGTGCATTTTTTTACCCTTCCTATACACTTTTCACATTTGCTTATCTTAATTTTTTCACATATGCACACACACACACACACACATACATCCAGGGTCTGTTGTTATTGATAAAATACCGTCATCCACACTAGATGAAGAGTTTCTTCTTCAGAGTTTGACAAATGAGGATAAGTAGGTGAGAAGGGGGTGGAAAGACCTCTTATCTTGGGATGAGCAAGATGTGGTCCCAACGGAGGCAGTAAGATGGGTCATGGCCTTGAAATAGCAACAATGGGAGTATGAGCCAGTAAGACATGCTGGGGTGGTGAGCATGGAGCGGTGTTTGTGGGTAGTGCGGTTGTCAGAAATAGCTAGTGTGGTTTCTAGGAATCCAGTGGTCCTTGGCCGCAGTTAACTCCCTGTAGTACTTATGTGCTTGGTTGAACTATTTGAAGGGGCCCCTGTTGTTCACTACATCTTCAGAAAAGACTTTGAGTCACTTCCTGTTCACCAGGTGGATCTTTGGCTTGCTCCCTTCCTGTACCCAGGTGGCAGGGGTGGGGGGGGGCAGTTGAACTGAGTCATAGGTAGTTCTTACCTGAAGGAGCAAATTAAATGCCAGGAGGCAAAAGGGGCACCTCAGGCTAGCCTTTGTACTTCAGCCTGTTCATTTGTGAAATGGAACCAGGTCTAGATGTCCCATCTGAGCTTTTCAGGAGAAACAAGGAGAGGACCCAGGAACCCCAAGAAACTCTCAACAACTCTATGAGGTAGAGATATTATTATTCCCAGATGAGACAACTGAGGGGGTGAGAGGTTAAGTGGTTCCCCCAGGGTCACCAAGCTAGGGCGTGAAACAGAGATTAGAATCCAGTTCTTTTTGATGACTGGTCCAATGACCTGTCTACTCACCTGTCTACTCACTGTACCATATTGGCCTCCATGTACCATGCAAAAGAAAAAGACAAAGTGGATATAAATAAGGAGGGATGATGCATCCCTCAGATGTAGGATCATAGACCCAGAGCCAGAAAGGACCTTTAGAGGATGTCTCATTCAGCTCCCTCTCTGCTAAATGTATCAAGGACGTGCATGGTTGGGAAAAAATGTCTAGCTGGTCATGCATTAAAAGCAAAGGAAAACAAGTGGGAAGTCTAAGAATTGTGCTGGCATCCAAAGAAACATGAAAAGACCCAGAGGAAGGAAGGCCTCCAACACGTTGGTCAGGTGCTTTTACAGGCTTTATGGAGGGTGACAGACAAGAATCACAAAGAATTAAGAGGCCAGGTTGAGCTGTGGTCTGTGTCTGTGGAAGGGTCATAGAGTTGGAACCTTAGAGGTCATCTCATCTCAAACCCTGATATAGCATTCACAACTGCATTTATGAAGAATCTGCCACAGGGGAGTTAAATGATGTTCCCAAGAGCACATGAGGAGTTATTTTCAGAGAGAAGATTTGAATCCAGGCCCTCTGTGACCTCATAATCGCTCTGATGGATGTCCTTTATGCTGTATCATGCTGCGTCCCCACACAGATGAAATCCTGGATCAATCAATAAATATTTAATTAGTGCTGATTATGTGCCAGGCACTGTGCCGATGGAGATAGATCTGTCAGACTATAATTAACAAAGTCTAGAATCTCAAGGGAAATACTGAAAAAAAAAGGAGGAATGAGAAGCAAATAGCACTTTTGGACTTCAAATTATACCATAAATCAGCAACCACAAAAACTCTTTGGTATTGACTTTTAAACAGAAAAGGATGCCAGTGAAACAGATTAGAAAAGGAAGAATCAGAAATAATCAAACTCAATAAGCCAGTATTAAAGAATTCTGAAAACATAATCTACTTTATAATAAATTATTATTATTTTAGGTAACATTTATATAGAGCTTACTGTGTACCAAGTTAGCTAGATGGCAGGGTGGATAGAGCACCAGGCTTGGAGTCAGGGGGACCTGAGTTCAAAGATGGTCTCAAATACCTGTTAGCTGTATGACCCTGACAAGTCACTTAACCCTGTTTTCCTCAGTTTCCTCATGCATTATAATGAACTGGAGAAGGAAATGGCAAACTACTTTAGTATTTTTGCCAAGAAAACCCCAAATGGGGTCATAAAGAGTCAAACATGACTGAACAACTGACCTGTGCTAAGCACTTTACAATTATTTTCTCATTTCATCCTCACAACAATCCTAGGAGAAAGGTACTATTGTTATGACCATTTTACAGATGAGGAAACTGAGGCAAGTACCTTGCCCAAGATCACAGAGCTACTTAGTGTCTGAGTTCCTGAGAACTCAAGAAAATCTTAGTTCTTCTCCAATATGGGAAATAATTATTTCCCAAGAACTATGGAAAAAACTGGAAAGTAGTTTGGCAGAAATTAGATTTAGCCTAACATGATTCACCACACACCACAATAAGCGCAAAATGAATATTTGACCATAAAAATTAAAAAGTCATATCTAGTACCCTTCTCAGTTATAGGTATAAGGAGAATTCTTAACCCAACAAATGATGGAAAGGATTATCAAAGATAAAATAGATCATTTCAAATAAATGAAATGTCAAAGCATCTGCATTAATAAAAATCAGTGCAAACAGAATAACAAGAGAAATTGTTGATTGGGAGGAGGAAAAATAAACCTGTGCATCAAATATCTTTTATAAGGGACTAATATCTAAGATATGTTAAGAACTAACACAAACATGTAAGACCAAGAACCCCAATGGAAAAGTTATCCAAAAATGTGAGCAAGTTGAACTTTTCTCAAAAGAAAACTATATGAAAAGTTCTCAAAAGAACTGCAAACTACTAATAATTCTATTAAAAATTGCTTCATGGTAGAAATCTGCCCATAGCCCATAAAATACCTGTAAAGAATTGCTCTAATCATTCTAGAGCAGCAGAAGCCACAAAACGACAGAGTGAAAGATTTCCAGCCCAAAACAGCCTGGAAGGCCGACAGAAAAGGTCTATCACATGGGACTCAGAGCAGAGTGCAGCAGCACAGCACAGACAGGACTTGAGCAGGCTTCAGAGAGTGGAATCATGGGTAGCAGCTGTGGTTCCCAGATTTCTCAACTCACAAACACCAAAGAGAGCTTCAAAGGTCAGTGAGAAAGCTCTTTCACCTGGGAATGCAGTCTGGCCCCAGCCCCAACCTCAGGACAGCAGCAGCCACTGCCCCAACAACATTCACTTTGGAGCCCTGGGCCTAAAGACCCTGGGGGAATCAAGCTACTGATCTGGATCTCAGTCCTGAAGGTGGTCCTGGAGTGAGGAGGAGCACTGGTGTGGTGGAGCTGGTAGAGGCTCTGGAGAGGGAATCCTACTCTCAGATTCTGGACAGAAAAGAGTGTTTGTGGTTGCTCCCAGACCAGAGCACAGGCCAGAAAAGGAGTAAATTCCTCTCCCTTGATCATGCCACGTTGGAGGAACTGAGAACTTACAAGTCCCTAGAGTATCTTGACAAAGGACTCAAAAGTCAAATAACTGGCTAGGGAAATGCCCAAAAAGGAGGAAAAAATAAGACTATAGAAGGTTACTTTCTTGGTGAAAAGCTATTTTCTTCTATCCTTTCAGATGAGGAGGAACAAAGCATACCATCAGAGGAAGACATAAAAATCAAGGCTTCTACATCCAAAACCTCCAAAAAATATATGCAATGGTCTCAGGCCATGAAAGAGCTCAAAAAGGATTTTAAAAATTAAGTAAGAGAGGTGGAGGAAAAATTGGGAAGAGAAATGAGAGTGATGCAAGAAAATCATGAAAATCCAGTCAACAGTTTGCAAAAGGAGACCCAAAAAATGCTGATGAAAATAACACCTTTAAAAATAGACTAACCCAAATGGCAAAAGAGGTCCAAAAAGTCAATGAGAAGAATGCTATAAAAACTAGGATTGGCTAAATGGAAAAGAAGGTTCAAAATTCGCTGAAGAAAATAGTTCCTTAAAAACTAGAATGGAGCAGATGGAAGCTAATGACTTTATGAGAAACCAAAAAACTATAAAACAAAACCAAAAGAATGAAAAAATAGAAAACAATGTGAAATATCTCATTGGAAAAACCACTGACCTAGAAAATAGATCCAGGAGAGATAATTTTAAAATTATTGGTCTACCTGAAAACCATGGTCCAAAAAGGAGCCTAGACATCATTTTCCAAGAAGTTATCAAGGAAAACTGCCATGTTATTCTAGAATCCAGAGGGTAAAAAAAAATATTGAAAGAATCTACAAATCACCTCCTGAAAGAGATCTGAAAAGAGAAACTCCTACGAATATAGCAGCCAAATTCCACAGTTCCCAGGTCAAGGAGAAAATATTGCAAGCAGCTAGAAAGAAACAATTTGAGTACTGTGGAAATACAATCAGGATAACACAAGATCTAGCAGCTTCTACATTAAGGGATTGAAGGGCTTGGAATATGATATTCCAGAGGTCAAAGGAGATAGAATTAAAACCAAGAATCACCTACTCAGCAAAACTGAGTATAATTCTTTGAGGGAAAAAAATGAAGTTTCAATGAATTAGAGGACTTCCAAGCATTCTTATTGAAAAGACCAGAACTGAATAGAAAATTTTACTTTCAAATACAATAATCAAGAGAAACGTGAAAAGTAAACAGGAAAGAGAAGACTTAAGGAATTCATTAAAGTTAAACTGTTTACATTCTTACATGGAAAGACAACATTCCTTTCATCTTTGAAGAGTTAAGGGGCTATGAGTAATATTGAATTATATTATCAGACTTGGCTGATGCATTACTTAGTTTTGCTGAATTTCTTTCTTTTTTTTCTTTATTACAAGGAATGTTTTGTGGGGGGAGGGAAGATATAAAAAGTAAAATCAAAAAGCAACACAAGTCAACAAAAAATTTTTAAAAATTTAAATGTGCAATTTGAATAGGCATTTTTTTCTCTCTGTACTTTGCACCATCTCCAGGTAGCAGTGGAAAGCAGAAAGTATGGAGGTGAATTATGCAGGATATTTAAAGTAAAGCAGTTAATGTCATTCTGGAGTGGGGCATTTATAAAGAGAGTCATCTTGCTTAATAGAGAACCTTCCAGAGCATACCAGAATTGTCTAAAGGAAGATGCCTGATGACATCTGACTAAAGGCACTCTGGTGACCAACCTGTGAGATATGTCAGCTAGAAAGACACTGAAAAATCCAGGAATGAGGAAAATAGCTATCATTATAGTACTATAGATGATGGAAGTCTCAAAGCAGAGACTTGTCTTGCATACTTTATATGGAGACCAAAATTCGAAGAGGATTTTAACCTATAATATAGCTTGTGGGCATGCCTGGGAAAGATCAAGAACAGAAAAATGTGTAGCTATGGAAAGCAGAGATGGTAGATTTCCATAGGAACAGAAGATTACCCATCCCTCAGGAATATTTAAGTCAATAATGTTAGTTTTGTTTTCTTTATAGCAAAGAGTTCATTTAATCTACGTGTGAATATGTAATCCTTTTGGGTGAAAGTTGGGAAAGAGGTGGAAATCTGTGAGAATAGAGACACTAGACAAGATAGTTATGAAATAGGATGTGATTAAATCATACCTTTAGATTAAAAACCCTGGACAGAAACCTAGCAAAAGCAAACATGGGGATGGGGAGGGGGAGGTTGTAGTCTGATCTTGCTCAATTGGTAGTGTTAATTGCTCAAAAGTGAAATCTAGGAGCTGTTCAAACATGCCCAATAGAAATTGGCTAGAGCAGCTTGTGTTAGAAGCCTCACCTGGTGATTTGTGCCAATAGTGTACTCTAGGCAGCTATTCCATCCCTGTCCCCTAGAAGGCACGTAAAGCACTAGTCTGACCTATGCCAAAGGGAAGCACAGTAGTTAAATTATAATAAAATTACCACCTTAAATATACACAGCCCTTTACAATTTATTTAACAGTTTCACATACATTATCTCATCTAATTCCTACAAACATGTTTCATGGGAAAGGTTTCCATTTTTCAGATGGAGAAACCGAGTCCCAAAGGGCGCAAGTGACTTTTCCAAAGTCACATAGCTAAGCAGTGGTGGTGCTGGGCCTTGAACCCAGGTATACTGACTCCAAGCAGGAGGAGAAAGTGAGGCTGGTGACTTTGCACAGCCCTCCCTCATTCAAATCAAAGTCAAGTGCAAGTCATGTCATCATCTTGATGTCATGGTTCTTTTTGAGAACGAAGGACAAACACATCTGACTCCAAGCCCGGTTTCAGACTAGTATGGAGTGATGGAAAGTGTACTCCAGAGTACAAAAGAACAAAAGAGTTATTGAGGTACTGTCCTTGAGGATTATTTGACCCACACTGAATTTCCTGGAGTCCTTTCTCTTATCCTCCTGAGTCGGGTATAGACAACAGGGAGAGGGACAAGAGACTGGAGGGAGGGTGGGGCAGAATTGGTTCAAACCTAAGACAGAAAGAAATGTCCAAGGGAAATGAAAAATGAAACTTTCTGTTTTGTGTGTGTTGGCATTAGATTGCCCCTTTTGCTTCCTGAGTGACTTGGTAGAATGTAAGTCTTGTACATAGCAGGTGTTTAATAAATTCTTACTTGCTAGATAAATCCATAATCCTATAATACATATATAGCAGGGGGTGTATTGGAATACACTGTGCAAGGAAAGTGTACTAAGCAGCTCTGACTGATTCCAGTTGGTCACATATGTCCCAGTGTATGCTCCATGGGCAGTACTTCCCTCCTCACTTGACAACTAGGTGGCACGATGGATAGATTTCTGAACCTGGAGTCAGGAAGACTCCATAAATCAGACACTTACTAGGTGTGTGACTGTGGGCAAGTCATTTAACCTCTGCCTCAGTTTCCTCAGCTATGAAATGAAGATAATGATAGCATTAACCCCACAGGGTTGATGTGAGGCTCAAATGAGATTAATATTTCATTTTGTAAACTTTAAAGCATCATATAGATTCTAGTTACTAGGGTAACTTAGAGTAACGTTAAAGGTGAATGGAGCAGCATTCCAGTTCCTAGAGTTAGTGTCATTGTTATCCCACCTCAACTCTAATTATGTTAGCATACAAAACTTAGTATCTCCATTTCACACGCACACTCATACACACACACACAATCTTTCCCAGGCATACAATTCTACTCTTTCTCCACACCACACAACATCATTTTTGCCTCCCCTCACAAAACCCCACCCTTCCTACATACACACACACACACACACACACACACACACACACACACACACACAAATGTACCTTTTGTTCCAACCTAGAATCCCACTCTTGAGATGATTCATACACACACACACATTCACATCATTGAGTTACCAAATGCAAACACACAGTCATGCTTCAGAGGAAAAGGCTGGACACCCACTGTCTGTAGGATAAGGTATTTATGAAGTCATCCAGGGGCCCAGTGAGATCAAAGACTCAGGGTTTCAGAGAAAGTGGGATAGGATGAGAGAAGACATGGGAGGGGGGATAGAGTAACAAAGAGACAGAGAGAGAAGCAGAGACATACATAGAAACAGACAGATAAGAGAAAAGGGGTGTAAGAAGTAGCACTCAGCCCATGAGTCCTGTCAATAAATTAATCAATAGACAAGCATTCATTAAGCCTTACCTTATATTAGGGATATAAAGAAAAAGTAAAAATGATCCCTGCCCTCAAGAAGCTTACCAGTGGGGGAGAAAACACAACACACACACATACACATATACATACACATATAGAGAGAGAGGGATGGAGAGAGACAGAGAGAGAGGACAGAGAGAGAGAGAGAGAGAGGGAGAAAATATACACAAAATAAAACCAAGGTAGTTATGGGAAGGAAGGCACAACAGCTGCAGACAATCAGGAAATGCTCCATGTAGAAGGTGTAACTTGAGTTGAGTCTTGAAGGAGATCTGAGATTTCAAGAGATGGAGATGAGAAGAGGGCACATCCCAGGCATGAGGGAAGCCACAACAAAGGCACAAAGAGGGAAACTGAGTGTTGTAGGTGCTGAAGTGAAAGTAAGTCAGCATAACTGGATTGTAGAGTTTGAGGAGTAAGATGTAAAAAGACCAGAAGGTAGGAAGAAGTCAGATTGTAGAGAACTTTAAATGCCAAATAGAGGAACATATTTCTGAATCCTAATGGCAATAGGGACTCATTGGAGTTTATTGAGCAAGGGTGACATGATCGGACTTGTACATTTTTTGTTGTTCAACCTTTTTCAGTTATGTCCGACTCTTTGTGACCCCACTTGGGGTTTTCTTGACAAAGATCTTGGAGTGGTTTGCCATTTCCTTTTCCAGGTCATTTTACAGATGAAGAAATTGAGGTAAACAGGGTGAAGTGACTTGCTCAGGGTCACACAGTAGAAGGTGTTTGAGTTCAGATTTGAACTTAGGTCCTCCTGATTCCAGGCCTAGCATTCTATCTACTGTGCTACCTAGCTGCCCTTTCGACAGTTGTGTAAAGGATGAATTAGAAAGGGGGAAGGTTTGAGACAGGGAGGCCAAATAGGAGGTTATTACAGCAGTTCAGGTGAGAGGTGAGGAGCCCCTGAACTACAATGGTAGTCTTGGGAATGCAGAGGAGAGAAGCCATATCTGAAAGATGTCAAGATAGAAGAAACACTGTTTGGCACCTCATTAGATATATGTGATGAGTGAAAAGTAAAAGGTCAAGGGTGACACAAAAGTTTTGAACATGTGTAACTGGAAAAATAGTGATGCCCTAGATAGACTGTAATAGAAAAACCCCAAAGAAGAATGTTGTGGTTCAGTCATGTCAGTCACATCCAACTCTCTGTGACCCCATTTCAAGTTTTCTTGGCAAAGATACTATAGTGGCTTACCATTTCCTTCTCCAGCTGGTTTTACAGAAGAGTAAACTGAGGCAAATAGGATTAAGTGACTTGTCCAGGGTGACACAACTAGTAAATGTCTGAGGTCTTCCTGACCCCAGGTCCAATATTCTATCCACTGGACCACCCCAATGCCCAAAGAAGAATGGTTTGGGGGGTTAACACTGATCCCCAGGTTCAAGTGTCACCTACTATATCTGGCTTATCTTGATCATCCCTGTTGATAGCGACCACCCCCAAATTTTACTTAGTATTTATTTGGTATTTACTTTTCTAAGTATATGTCATTTCTTCCCAACATAAGTTCCTCGAGGACAGGGACTTCTGCTTCTTTGCTTTTGGTTTTTGTATTCTCTGTGATTCAGTGGTTGTGTGACTTTAGGCAAGTCACTTAACTTCTCAATGCCTCAGACAATCTGCATTAGTAGAGTGAGTTCCTCCCTGGGACCTCCCTATGCCAAGAAAATCAGAGGGCTATTTAAAATAAAATGCAGCACCTAGAACAATGCATGGTACATACTAGGCTTACTAAATGTTTGGGGAATGAGAAAATGAATGAATGAGCCTCACTATTAGACTTCTCTAACCAGAGAAGAGCCCATTTATATCTGCCACTTGTTTCTTGGGTCTGAGCTTATTCCCTATTCATGACAAAACAATACCATCAAGGCTATAGTGACTCAATTTTTTAAAAAAAGTCATCTTGATTGGGAAGCTTTGTCAATGGCTTTTTAAAGATCTAAATAGATTATATGTACAAAAATTCCCTTTTATTTCCGTGTGTGTGTGTATGTATGAGTGTGTGTGTATGTGTGTGTATATATATATATATGTATGTGTATATATATATATATATATATATATTCACTCGTCTACACCATGAATTAATTCTAATAGATTAGTCAGGCATGAGTCCCCTCTTAGAGAAAATAGATTGCCTTGTTCCCAGTTGTTATATTAACTCCCATGTTTCAGTCATCCTACTCATTTTTATAGACCTAATAATGAGAGCTATCTAAAAATGTTCTCATGAGGCAGAAGTGACCTGTCACTAGCAATAGTTAAAATAAAAAATAACCTGACTAAACAAGTCACAATACATGAATGGAATGGTATATTGAATATAGTAAATACAGAAAAACATGGGAAGACTTACATGAATTGATGCAAAGGTAAGGAAGCAGAAAAAGGAAAACAATACACAAAAGAACTACAATATTGTAGAGGGAAACAACAACCATGTCAGCAATAATATCAGAACTGAATGCAGTGAAATTGTAATGACTGAGCTTGGCTCTGAAGAAGAGATACATAAGGAGGTGCTTCTTTCCCTTCTTGTTGATAGCAGAGTTGGGGTGAGGAAAAACTATGGAAAAACTACTTATAATACTAGACTTAGTTGATGTGTTGATTTGTTTTGCTAAACTGTTGGGGTAGGTTCCTCTCTTTTTTTTTTCTGTGTTATAAGGGATAGTTTTCTGGGAGGGATTAGGAGAAACATTGGGAAATGTAGGTGATATAAAAGCAAAAGATATCAATACAGTTTTTTAAAAACTAAAACTAACAAACATACAAAAAGAACTCATAGGGATACTATAGGTGGAATTCATGCTTCAAGTAGGGGTTGTTCTAGATAATTTTTGGACCTGGGTGCAAATTCTGACACCAATACTCGTTGTGTAAGTCACTTAAACTCTCTAATTTAACCTCTACCAGCTAATCCAGTAATTCATAAGCTTCTTGAACCTAGGGCATGTCTTATAGTATCTCTAATGTAATAGGCACTTAGTAAGTTGAATTCAATTGAATTAACAGTCTAAAATTCCCCGGGTCCCCTATGGAGCCCTTTTTAAGCATAAGGGTCATATTGCCAATCATCCAGACCTCCAGAAAACAATTAGATGGACATGTATCATGGTGAATAACTGTTCCACAATAAAATCCTTGAATTCAGAACTGTAACTAGGTTGAAGCAAGCAGGGCTTTGATCTGGGGCATCCAAATTTAAAGGACAGAGTGTTCCAAAGTCTCTGTCTCTCTGCCATGAAGTAGTATTTCAGGTTCTCTCCCCAAAACAATGGAATTTGTCTTAGAAATTTGGAGTGAGGGCTCATTTTATACTGCTGGTCTCAGGTGAGATGCTTTCATTAGTCATTAGCCTGATTCTGTACCACTGGCCCAAGCTGATTAGTTATGGTTCTGTTTGATCCCCCTCAAGTTTCTCCCATGGACAGTATCATCAAGTCCCAGTAACAAGAAGAGACAAAAATTTCTTTAAAAATCAAGGTGAGATAGACACTGAGAAGCAGAGATACAGAAAAATAGGTGGACAGGGATAAGAATAGAAGAGACAGAAAGGAGAGATCTATAAAGTAAAAGAGAGATGATACAATCAGTCATGGAAACAGAGAAATAAGTGAGCAAAGGTAGAGCTTTCATTGCGTGTGAGTTCAGTTCCAGTTGAGAGAGTTGTCTTGGGCAACGTACTCAGATGCTGTCCAGTCAAATCAGGAATTAGATTCCTTAGGGTCCCCTGGTGAGACAGAAAGAGAGAGGAAGAAAGATAGAGAGACAGACAGAAATAGAAAGACAGGGTCAGAGAGAGACAAGACAAGCAAAAACAAAGACATAGAGATAGATGATAGAAAAAGAGCATTATCAAACACTTACTAGAGTCAAATACTGAAGGTAGAAATGGGGCGGGGAGGGGCGGAAGGGAGAGGAGTAGTACTAACTCTATAATGTTCTCTAAGGTTGGGGATTGAGAATAAGGCACCTGTTGGCAGGGAGTGTGTGTCTCTTTTTAAAAGGGACTGAAGATTAAAGGATAAAGATACAATCAACTCTTCCCAGGCCACCAGTGAATGACAGACAATGAGGCAATTGGCATGTCTGTCTCTGTCTAGGAAGACCTTTGTGTAAAGAAGTGAGGAGTTGAGAGAAAACCCTTTTCCTGTCTGCCCTCTCTCAGGATGAGGGAAAAGTATAGTGATCCAGACTCTTGAACACTGGCCTGGACTATGTTCAACTAACCTAGATCTCATTCCAAGAAATATTTATTCATTATATTACCCTGGGTAACTTAATGGAAATCTGATAAAGAGCAGGCTATATAATATGTTCCTGGGAGTAAATGGAACAAATGTCAATCACTTTTCAGTCCTCTCTCAGACTCAGCTTAGTCTTTGGCATTTGCAGAGAAAAATAGAAGTACAATCGGGTGAAGAATACTTTCCTCACCAAAGTAATCACTCTCTTCCTTTTCCACAGAAGAACTAAAGCTCTAAGGATAATTACCTTGTCCAGGGAGTATAATGCAACCTTCACAGCTAAAAATGGGTTTTGACCATATATTAGATGGTTGTCAGTTAAACTAAGAAACTCAAAAATTACGGTAGAAAAAAGGACAGTTAACAGAAGAATCAAACAGAAGTGTTTTAAGAAGAGTTAAAAGGGCAAAACAGATTTTAGCTGGGCTTCTTTTATCTTTAGGTGAAGCCTGGATGAAAGATAGTCTTTCAGAAATTGACTGGGAAAGCTAAAAAAAAAATCTCTGTAGCCATGGTCTCCTTCACAGTCATTTTCTAGAAAGGGTGGCTTAGGAGAGCTGTAGTCATCCTTGTAGGGAGAGGCTTATTAATCATAGCACTCTCAGTAGTTGGAGAACATAATTGCAGGTAATTTTGAAATGGTACCTTGACTGGGGGACATTAGCCAAGATGCAATCAGAGGCCAGAAGAATAAATTGAATAAGCAGGTTGAACCAACAGAAGAAGCGACTTATTAATCACAGCATTCCCCTAGCACATGGTGTAGGTAACTTCAAAGAGCGATTTAACTGAGCTGTAGACCTCCCTTCAGGGGAAAGGCTTGCTAACCACAGAATCCCTAGTGGATAGATGTTGGACAACTTGTTAGATGATTCTGAAAACCAGCTAGGGCAGAGAAATAAAACTCAGCATGAAGTGGCTGAGATCCAGTGTCTGGCAGAGAATAGCAGAGGGAAATACCTGGCAGAGAGAACAGGATCAGTAGACCGAAATATAATGACATCATCTAGAGACATCAGCAGCTTTACAACATCAGAGGCATGAATTATCCCTTCACGCATGAATTCTGATCACATGTGTTTTCTGCATGTGTACTCCTTCACTTGTTACCCTGATCACATGTGTTTACTCACATGGCTGTGGCCCCCCCTACAGATGACTTTTCTGTGGATCTACTCTTCTCAGTGAATATGCATATGTTTGTGGAAGAATGAACTTAAGGTTTTTAGGGAAATGTTCTGTTGTTATTTTATTACAATGCTATTTATTGAAATGCTCTATTTTTAACTACTTAAATGTGTTCTCTGTCTGACACATTGGTAGAAGCTTGTGAAAGTCTGTGCAACAGATTCTGAACCACAAAATCCTTAGAACCTAGAACAGCTGACTGCGGCACCTATACTGAGAGGAACTGAATTCTCTTAAATTCCTCATGATTTGTGGTCTGTATTAGAGGGGGTTCCAACTATTCCCATTGCAAAGAAATCACAGAACTTTCACCTATATGTACTAGGAATTGGTAATCCAGGGATAAAAAACAATATAATGCCTCTCCTGATAGAGTTTCTAGTCTAACAGGGAGTGTATATCACATATTGTATTTATATGATACAAGGTAGACTATGATAGGAGCAAAGGACAGAGATAGGCAAAATACTATGAGAAAACTAAGAAGGAATAACACAATTTCTTAAGGGGGAAATGATAAAACAAAGGTTTCTCAGAGAAGGTTGCATCCAAATTAAACCTTGAAGGAAATAGAGCACATCAACAGATAGAATGATGTTGCTTGTTCTTTTTGAAGTAGACCAATGACATCATGGAGTGACATTGACTTGTTGATGAATTGGATTCAAGTGAGACAGAGTTGCACAAATCCCCAACTTTACTCTCTCTTCCTGAGTTATTGAAATCCAATAGCAAGATAAAAGCCAGTTCAATAACCTAGGCAATGACCCGGGATGCAGAGGATGACCTTAGTGGTACCTGCCTCAGCCACTTTTATGGCCATTGGAACAAATGGTTCTCATCCTCTCATTCTGTCTCTGGAAGTTTTGACAAACTTGGAGTAGAAATCCCCTAACTCACCAATGGGTTTGAGGCTGTTGATTACTCTCAACCTGGTTGAGCCCTTCTGCTGAAGAATCTATTATGTTTCAGTTAAAAAAATGTGTGAAGTTAAAAAAAAAAACAACCAGGCGTAGCAATCTTGATCTTAGACAAAGTAAAAGTAAAAATATACTTAATTAAAAGAGATAAGGAAGGAAATTACATCTTGCTAAAAGGTACTTTAGACAATGAAGCAATCAAATTAGAAGAGCAAGGAATAGTCTACCTGTCAGATCTATGGGGAGGGAAAAAGTTCCTGACTAGATAAGAGATAGCCCATCTCCTGAGAGTATGGACACTGCACATGCTACAGCTTCTTGGAGTCACAGGTGGGTGACAGGTGGACACCAAAGGTGGATGAGCAACCCTGGAAATGGCTCAACAAGCCCTCACATCAGAGGTTCTAGACCTCCTTGAAAACCCCATACATCCCAGCAGATAGAGAGAAGGATGAGAGGAAGGCATTTGCTCAAAGTACATAGGGGTTGGGAGACATGTTGAGCGAAGGTACAAAGAGGGTAAATGATGGGATAAGAACAGAAGCCTATGGTTATCCATTTTGGTTGAAGTGCAGAATACTTGAAGGGAAGTAGAATGAGATAATATTGGACAGACAGGTTGGAGTCAGACCATGGAGAGACTTAAATGTCAAAATCAACAACCTAAGCCTTATTCTGTTAGCAAGGGGAACACTAAAGATTTCTAAGTAAAGGAGTGATGTGACCAGACTGGTACATTAGGAAATTACTTTGGGCAGTGGTGTGAAAATTGGTCTGGAAAAAGGGTTAGACTTGGAGGCAGGAAGAGCAATTAGAAGGCTGTTACAACAGTCTGGGCAACAAAAGAGTAAAGCCTTAATTAGGGTGGTTGTAGTGGGAAAAGAAAGGAGGGAGCCATAGGAGAAAGATATTTTAGAGGCAGAAAAGAGAGGTCCCTTCTTTAGTGCATTTCCACAGAGGACAAGGCAAAACAAGATGAAGTTAAAATTGCTGCATGAGGGACTGAAGTCAGCTTGTCAGCTAGGACTATGGACCACATTCTCAGACCTTGTAGGTCTGAGAGAGTCTCCATTAGGGCAAATGAAAAATCTGAATCGTGAATCCCACGAGTGATCAAATTATTTGAATTTGAATAGCATATTTTCCTTGGGCTGGAACTAATTCTCATATTTTACATAACTATTATTTCAATTAGTGCTGCTCTAAATATATGTATCCACTTCAGGAGATTTATTTATTCAAACTAATTGACTTTGTAATAGCATCAGAGGAGTCAATTCTCCTAGAGTTTTCAAGGATCTTAGAGCAGGAAGTCCACCTGAGCTAGGAAGCAGACAGAGGATTAGACATGATGTCCTCTAGGGCCTCTTGGCAAGCAAGTGAGTCAGGGATTCCTGAACCTTTCATTCTGAATTCTTTTCCTTTGGTCACTGGCATTTTCCTAACTCACTTACTCTTCCCCAATCTCTACCGCAGGAGTGAAATGTACAACCACTCTCCTAATTGCTCCTTCGTCAGCACCCCTAGCCAGACCCCCTCTTTCCTGCTGAGTCACTCTCTCCTATCAACCAGCCCAAACCAGGAAGCATGTTACTCCTACTCCTGCCAAGACCTTCTCATCTATTCCTTGAAATAGCTTTACTGAACCTGGTAAATGTATACAAAGCTCCATCCTGAGGATGATGGAGGATTTTAGAGAAAAGAGAAAACCCAGGTCTCCTAAGTTTGATCCATCACGCATAGACCTTGCTCTTTGTTAGCTCCGAGTTTGATGGGGAAGACAGTGCGTGTCCTTAGGGGACTTCTCATGTCATAGGGTAGAGTTTCTTCTGTCCCAGTTCAGTGGTGGAGAGTAAAACTGTAACTAGGGTATGGTAATTGGGGCTTTATTCCAAGACACAAAATGTAAGAGGTGCTGATAGCATTTGTATTATAGAAACAACTAAGCTTACCTCCTAGTTAGCAAAGATAATTAATTAAAACAGGAAACTACCAAATGGCATAGTCTCTCTTCTTGGCTACGTCCCAACTGAACTCCTTCCCAGCCTGGCCCTGTTCCATCATTCTCCCTCTCCCCAGTTTTGACCTTATAAGTACCCCAGGGCCATCATCCATGGGAACTTAGGTTCTAAGATCAGAGGGCTCTCATCCTGGTCTCTCCCACCCCAAATGAATTTATTTTAAAACATTGATAAAACTGTATCTTTCATGCCATTTGCCTCAAGGGCTAATGTTAATTAGTTCTAACAAGGAGCTACTAATCTGATGGAAGAAATACTCTGTCCTCAGTAAGCTCCCAGACTCATAGAGGAGATGGAGTTCCTACCCTCAGAGAACTACTGGTCTGACGGGGGAGACACTGTCCCTACTCTCAGAGAGCTCCCAGACTGATGGGAGGCAGAGTCGAACACATGGCTTCTGTCTTTAAGAAGTTTCCAATTTGATAGAAGAGTTTTTGCCCTCAGTAAACTCTGAAACTAATGAGGAACACCAGTCCCTTCTCTCCCATGAAGAGTGATCAGTGAACAGTAGGGTTAATCAGGAAAGACTACTTAGAGGAGGTACTCATACCCATAGCCCTTGAGAAACCAGGCAATGGACCAAAAAATTAAGTTAGGCATGGAGCCCAAGAGAAAGGAAATTGACTTAGTCTCTGGACTCAGCCTCTGGCTTTGCAGTGAGTAAGGTGGAGGGAGGGGGATGCTAAGCATCCCTGGAGCTACAGGGAAAGAGGAGGAGGTATGATGGGAAGAGAAGCTTGTAGCCAGTTGGGTGACACTGCCTGGGAACTGGCAGCACCTCTGTGTGTCCCACATGAAGAAGAAAGGTCCCAGAGAAAAGAACCAAACAGATCAAGGTCACCCAGCAAGAAAAGTAGAATCAACCAAGGAGTAACTTGAACCTGGGGGGGAAGGATCTAGAAGAGAGGGAGAAGGGTAAGAAATGAAGAGCCCAGCTCCAGGTCCCCTTCAAACCCAGAAGATAAGTCTTGTAACCAGATCAGGGTGATTTCACAGGAAGGGTAGAATGAGTGAATCTTTTCCATCCTCACAACCACAGTTTAAGCCCTGGGGGCCCCAAGCAGCTAAAGCTGGCTCTTTTCTCATTCTCCAGAGCAACAAAAACCTGTAGGGATTCAAGGAACTTTCTATGCATCATACCTCCTCCTCCTTCCTGCTTCACTGACACTGTGGGTATGTGGCCAAGCTGGTGTCAGAATTAAGGAGAAAGGGGAGAAGCCCAGTATCTTATTGGGGGGAGAGTGGGAGATCGATGAGAGTCAGAGAAAAACAGAGAGATAGACAGACTGAGCATTTATTAAGCACTTACTATTGCTAAATGCTGGGAATGTACTCTGTGACTTCAGAGAAAGAGTTTAAATAATCGCTGTCACAGGAAGTTGGGAAGAAGAGGAGTTTAAGCGCTATCATGGCATCTCGATTTATGTAGGGGAAATTCAGAGTTCATTGTCAGCAGTAGGGGTTCAGGTACAAGTTGGCCAAGATAACTTCACATGTTCCTTCTAACTTAGAAATTCTGTGATTCTGGCAAGAGTGAAGTATCAGGAAAGGGGTGCGGGAGACTCAATGTCAGCTGCTGGGTGGGGTTCAGGTACAACTAGGTTCCTTCCAGCTCTGAGATTCTGGGACTCAGGATTCCTGTTCAAGTTGGGAAATTGGACCGGATGACCTCTGATGTCCCTGATCTTAGAGTCTGTCCCGCTGGTGGGGAAAGAGGGAGGGAGGGGGACCAAAATGTGTCCTCCCTTGCATGATTCTATTTCTAGATGAGGTCCCCTCTCTTGCTGCCTCCCCACTTTCATCCATTACAAA
Source organism: Potorous gilbertii (assembly GCA_028658325.1). Taxonomy (NCBI): domain Eukaryota; kingdom Metazoa; phylum Chordata; class Mammalia; order Diprotodontia; family Potoroidae; genus Potorous; species Potorous gilbertii. The sequence continues at coordinate 325,811,231 of CM053770.1, forward strand.
CTCCTTAATCCTTTCAATAACAACTTCTGAATCCTCCGTTCCATTAGGACTGCTCTCTCCAAAGTCACCGATCCCTTCCTAACTGTCCAAGCCAATAGCGTTTTTCTCAGCACTCTTTCAGCCTTTCAGCAGCAACTGACCTTATCAACCACCTCCTATTTTTTAGTACTCTCTCCTTCTTTGGTTTCCATGACATTACTCTCTTCTGACTCTCCTCCAACATTTCAACTATTCCTTCTTGATCTTCTTCAATGAGTTATCATTCTCCTGCCCCCAAAATGGGAGTGTCCCTCAGGTCTGTCTCTGTCTCCCTAGAAAGGAGGAAAGAAGGAAACAAGCATCTACTATGTGCCAGGTAATGTGCTAAGCATTTTACAAACATGATGTCGTTTAATCCTGAAAGGTAGTTACGGTTCTTATTACTCCTATTTTACAGTTGAAGAAATTGAGGCAGGCAAAGGTTAAGTGACTTGCCCAGGACCACATAGTTAATAAGTGTCTGAGGTTAGATTTGAACTCAGGTCTTCCTGACTATAAGCCCCTGGGCTCTGTGCCCCGCTATCTACCCACATTCTCTCTTCTGAGAAGGAGGTTGGGTTATTGGGTAGTGATAGATATGTAAAAAAAGAACGTTAACAAAATAAACACATTTTAAATGCACAGAATGGAGCAAAAAGAAGACCAGAGAGGGACATCAGGAGACGAATGTTGTTACCGCCTTGTAAACACACACACACACACACACACACACACACACACACTTACACACATGTGCATTTCTTGAGAAGCATGGTAGAAAATTGACCTCAAAACCAAGAAGACCTGGGTTCTTCAAGTACTGTCTATGAGATATAGATACACATACTTTTTAAAAAATTTTTTTAATATTACCTCTCTGTACCTCAGTTTCCTCATCTGAAAAATGAGGAAGTTGGCCCAGATGATCTCTTCTAACTCAAATATTTTATGTTTTGGGTCCAAAACTAAACTCTTCATCTCTCCAAAACTCTTTTTTCCTCCCAACTTCCTTACTGATGACACCAATATTTTCCCAACCAACCATCCAGGTACTAAACTCATTGACTCTTCCCTCTCCCTCATCCTCTACATCCCATTAGTTGCAAGGTCAAGTTTGTACTGATTCCAAAATGTCTTGCATCTGTGCTCCTTCTCTCCACTCACTGACCTTAACACTTCTCTCCTAAACTATTTTAACTTCCCAGCTAATATCCCCACCTTCAATCTTTCCCTTCTATAGCAGCCAAAATAATCTTTCTAAGGAAAAGGTCTAATTATGTCATTCCTCTGTTCAAAAATCATTAGTGACTTACTTTGCCTCTAGGATAAAATATGTATTCTTCAGACTCGCATTTAAGGCCCTAAATAGCCTGGCTCTTTCTTCTCTACCTCTCCAGCTTTCTTTCACACTCTCCTCTTCCAAACTGCTCTATTATTGTCAAGCCCACCACCATCCTCCCAACCACCCAGGTTCCCAACTAAGGAGTCAGTTTCAACTTCTCACTTCATCTCAGCACCATATCCAGTCTTTTGCCAAGTCTTGTTGATTCTTAGTTTCATAACACCTCTCCTATGTGCCCCCATTCCCTCCTAAGACACTGCCAACACCCTGGTACAGGCTCTCATAACCTCACACCTTGACTTTCACAATAAGCTTCTGGTTGGCTTCTCTGTCTCAAATCCCTCCCTGATCCAATCCATCTTCAACTCACCTGTCAAATTAAATTTCCTAAAGTGCAAATCTGACCATGTCTCACACACACACACACACACACACACACACACACACACCTTTCCAGTCTTCTTGCACCTTATTTCTCCCCATACACTTTTTGATCCAGTAATACAAATCTCCTTGCTGTTTTTCCACACAAGATACTCCATCTGCCAACTTGAGGGATTTTCATAGGTTTCATGCCTGTGCCTAGAATTCTCTCCCTCCTCACCTTTACCTCCTTTCTTCCTTGCCTCCCTACAAGTCCCAGCCAAAATCCCACCTTCTACAGGAAGTCTTTCCAGATCATTCTTAATTCTAGTCACTTTTATTAAAAGGATTTGTTCTGTATAATTCAGATTCAGTCAAAAGGCTGCACTTAAGGATCTAGAAGTCCGCATGTGGCTTCAAGGCCACAGGTTCCCCACCCCTGTTCCAGGGCCTTCCCTCTGTTGAATATTTCTAATTTATCCTCTATATAGATTGCTTGTACATAGTTTTTCATATGTTGTCTCCCCATTAGACAGTAAGTTCCTTAAGGGCAGAGGCTATCTTTTGCCTTTCTTTGTATCCCCAGTATTTTAGCACAGTGCCTGGCATATAGCAGGTGTTTAATAAATGTTTATTAATTGACTGACTTCTGCAGGAAGACGTTGCTGATCCCGCCCCCCCCCCCGTTGCCTGTACCTCAGCTCACAATCATCCTATAATGTTTTGTATCTACCCATATATTTATATTCTGTCCCTCTCTATAATGTAAGCCTTCTTGAGGGCAAAGACTCTCATTTGCCTTTCTTTGTATCCCTAGAACTTAGCACAGTGCCTAGTATACAGTAGGTGTTTAATAAATGTTTATTGACTGACTCTCAAACTCTAGGTTCAATCTAGCTAAACACTGATACTATTCTCCCATATCTATGCATCTGCGGAGGTCACTCTCCAGGTCTAGAATCTAATCCCTCTTCATCTCAACTTGTGGAAATCCTTTTCCTTCAAGAACAAACTGAGATGCCACTTCCTCTCTTCTCCCTCCTTTCACCCTGCCCACCTCCACTTCCAGTGAAAAATGAACTCTCTTCTCTCCTGCCTAATTTCCCTAGAGCCCTTTGTCAGAATCTCCCCTTTACTCATGCAACTCTACACTACTTATATTTGTGCGTGTATCTTATTGCCAACTGTGACGCATCTTGCAATATAACAAGAGGGTAGATTTTATTGTGAGAAGGTTTGGATGTGAGTCCTAGCTCTGACACTTCCTAATCTTCACACGTTTTGGTTTCTTCCTCTGCAAAATGGGAATAATAATATTCTCCCTACCCACATCACAGAGTCTTGGTAAAAACTAGTGTTGTATAAATGTCAATTGTTCTAAACCCCTAGAGAATAGGAACTAAAATGAATGAATGAATGAATGAATGATCAGGGATAGGGAACTAAGTAACAGAGTGTGAATTTTGATGAGAGGAGTTTTCAGGGACGAGGGACTCAGTTTCAGAACTTAGGATCTATCAAGGTTGAACCAGCCTTGTCTCAGGGTGGGGATTCAGTATCAGAATTTATATGGGAGCTAAATGCCAGGGATAGGACCTAAGAATACCGACCCTTTCATGCCTTTAACAAGTGCCACATGTGCTCTCTTGCTATATTTCTTTAACAGACATTCAGGTAAGGAGTTTATATTCAAAGCTAAAATGATTTATTTTGCATGAGAAGAGATGATAGAGAAAGCCAAGATGAGTGGGATCAGGGATAGTGTCCTCTCCCTAAGCCAAGACCCAAACTTCCTTAGTGAAGGAACCTGGGGCCTGTGAATTTGAGTTTGGGCTTTTTAAAAATAATTATTTCAATATAGTTTGATTTGTAATCATATGAGTTTTATTTTATGCATTTAAAAACATTATTCTGAGAAGAGATCCATAGGCTTCACCAGACTGCCATAGAGATTCATGAGACAAAAAAGGTTAAGGACCTCTGCCTTGGAATATGAATGTCCAGGGTCAGCCTCGGACCCTTTTTCTTCTCAATTAGCCTCCCCAGCTGGCCAAGCTAACTGATATAATTACTGCCACTTGTTACAGGGGCAGTTTGGGGTGGGCGGTGAGAGCTGGCCGGCACCAGGGGGTGTGCCCCTGATGACAGGAGAATGAGCCAATCGCAAGACTCCTGGGGGTGGGGGAGGGGATGAGGGAGGAGCTTCAAGAGACTGGAAAGAAAAGAGGCTGATCCTGAGTATTTGATGTTATAATGAAGAGAAAAGGAGAGGCGGAGAACACCAAGAAAAGTTGGCTGGGAAAGGGATTGAATTTGCAACTTTATTTAATAAAAAATTCCCCCATTCTCCCTGAGGCCAGGAGTTCTCTCCTCCAGTGCCACCCCGCCCCCTTCCTCTTCTGTCCCAGCTTGCCTTCACTTTAGAATCACAGCCAAGACTGGAGGTGGGCAGGGGCCCGGTTGTACTTCCTAGCCCCCGGCCCAGTCCCCCCCAGCACCAAAGCCCTCCTACTGCACTCTAAACAGACCCCAGTTCCCAGCTTGTCCCCTCAAAGACAGGGGGAGAATGGGCTGTCTCTATCCTAGAGGCCCTGCACCCTCAACCCTGACCCATGCCCCTCCACAACCTTACATTGTACCCCACCTCCCAAGCTGGTTTCCTTCTACTCCCCTAGGAGGGAAGACATGACTTATGCTGCCCTTATAAGTAGGGAAATTGAGGTGGACTGCCTGGAAAGGGGAAGAGGGAAGGGAGAGGACTTTCCACAAAGAGATGGGAGGGGCAGAGCCACAGAAGGGGCTCAGCCTGAGTGTCCCCTCCCCACCCATTGAAGAGGTTCAGGACTAAACTTGGGAAGGTACTGTGGCTGCTGGAGAAGCTAGTGGGATTGAGAAAAAAACGGCCAAAGCCCAATTGGGGGAGGAAGAGGGGGAGGCGAAAAGGGGGGAAGGGCAGAACTTTGAATGAAGTTGGATCACAGTTCTTCCCCTTAGTCTGCTTGCCTCCCTGTCAACAAATGTCTTTGGCTAGGCAAGTCTCTGTTCCCTATTTGCTGTATTGTGGCTGGAAGCCTTTGGAGCTGGGGACAGAAAGAACCTCTAAGCATCCTGGGAAGGCAGAGACCACAGGCCTGACTGACCCCACTGCTTTGTCCTCTCACTCCTTCTCTGTGCCCAAGGCGACCCCAGTCCTGGCAGAAAAGGGCTGGTGGCCCTTCCTGAGCTATCCCATGGAGAAAGGGAGAGTCGTAGGTGGCTTAGGTTTGAGAGAAAGTCCATGATAATAGTTTCCTCCTTCCTTTCCTCTTCCTACCTCGTTTTACACACACACACACACACACACACACACACACACACACACCACACCACACCACACCACATACCACACACACCACTTTAAAACTGGAAGAAGGGAGGAAAGGAGAGTGGGAGGAAGAGGGCATCATCATTTCCTCAAACAACCTCTCCTCTCCACTCCAACACCGCCCCCCCCAGAATGGTTTGTATAGGGAGAAGAACATTTGATATAGAATCAAGTGACCTGACTCCAAATTCTGATTCTGTTACCAAACTGGCTCTATGACCTTGGGTAGGTCACTTTCTCTCAAAGCTTGAGATTCCAGGTATAGGGAATAGTGGGAGCCAAGGCTGTCTTGGGTATTCTTCTTATAATTGAAGAATGTTATAGGGTTAATTCTTGTTTAGGCAGTATTGAAACTAGATAGATTCCGAGATCTTTTCAGCCTCCGAGTTGAAAAATGGGTAAAACTTAGTTCTTCCTATCAGTGATTCTAGTAAGCTCTGTGAGGGCAGGGACCCCACCTTTCTTCATCTCTTTATCTCCACAATGCTCTTATAAAATGAGAGGGGTTAGACCAGATAACCTCTTAGATCCAAACTTCTGATCCTCAGTCCATGAAAACAACTGCTCCCTTCCCAGCCACCTCATACTTCCCGAAAGGGTCCCCCACCCTCTGCCCTCTGGACCGCAGCAGCCTATGGAGTGGGGCCCAGTCTAAGCTAGGTTTTGTTTTCCTTCTTACCCCTCCCCCACCAATCTCCCCACTCCCCAACAATGGGAACCACATGTGAGTGTTTATGTTCTGTTCTAAAAGGCCAAATGAATCACCCCAAGGAGGGTGGCACTAATGTATTAATCTGGAGCAGGTGTTGGCTTTTTTTTTCCCCTGAGGACCCTCTCTTATCCATTTTCTATTTCAGGACCCTGGAGCTCCCAGCGTCTCTTCTAGATGCCCAGGTCTGCAGGCATCTCCTTACCCCCAAGTTGGTAATAACCCCTTTATTGACTCTGGTTCTGGCAGTCCTGCTTCCCTTGGCCCCCAGTCTGAGGAAGGGAAAGAGTGAGGTGAGGCCTTCACAGAGCTACTGTGCTCCCTACAGGTAAGGAGAACACCACCAGTGTTGTGTGCTACCCTTCTCTCCCACCCACAACTCCTTGAGCCTTGGGAAATGAGGAGATGAAAAGGGCAGACAAGTAGTCAATGTTATTAGAGTATTCTGTTTTCATTTTATTTGATCTTAACAATAACCTGATAGGCTACGCAAGTATTATCACCATTTTGCAGATGAGGAAACTGAGACTTGATGAGTTGAGGTCACAGGACCAGTGTCAGCATTAGAACTCAAATCCATTTCTTCTAAGTTCAGTGCTCTTTCTATTTAACCTTTTAAGGACTCTTTGCTCTCCTTTTTCCTCCTATAACTCCTCCTGTAACTAATTACTAATTCCTTTAATCACTCACTAAAATATTCTGACCTCTCATTATGCTTCTGTTAATAGCTATTCATATCCTTTCCTATTCAAAGTCCTACTCTTAGCAAAAAGCATCAAGGAACCCTGAGGAAGAGACAAAAGGCAGCATGTGCCAGGCACTCCCACCCACCATCTCCACTTAGATCTCTGTAGAGACAGCTCAGGGCCCTAAAGAACAGCAGTTCCTCCCAACCCACCAGACCTGCTTCTAGCCTGGTCCTACTGTGTAGACCACCATCTCCACTAAAACCCCAGTCAGCCCAGGACCCTGAGAAGAGGTCTCCCTCAAACTACCAGACCAGCTTCCAACCCAGATCCCTCAGCTGTCATTGAGGGAAGAAATCATTGTGAAAAGGGTGGTTGCCCATCTTCCCCCCCACTCAGCAACTACTGCCACCAAAAGACAGATAAGCACAGGAGCCCAGGTTCTACTTCCAACTCAGCCCTCACTGCCATCACTCAAGGAGGTAACTCCTTTAGAGAAGCCATCCTCACCAACTGCTCGCTATTTGCCACCGATATGGCAAGAAACCAGCCGAGATGAAGCAGCAAGACACCCTTCGGGAGAGACAGAAGGCAGCAAGTTTCAGGCAGGTCAGGCCTCCAAAACCATCTGGACCATGCTCTTTCCTCAGACAACAACAGAGACAACCCAGAGGCCTGGACCTAAGAGGGAGGGAAGGAAAGGAAATAAGCATTTATATACCACCTACTCAGTGAGCTGGGCACTGTGCTAAACCTTTTTCTTTTTTCTTACTAAGAGCCTTGGGAAGAGCAATGTTTCCGGCCCAGCCCCCTCAGCCACCATCCTGGGAAGCAGCCCCTGTGGAGATGCAGCCTGGCCACTGCTCCCGCAGGGGCTTGTAGCTACAGTTACTGAAGATCCAAGAAAGAAAGTTCTCATCACACAAGTCTGGTACTGTCAAGTGGTTCAAGACCAAAAATTGAAATGATTTTATCAGTGGAAATGACACTAAAGAAGTGACATTACCATATGTTTCACCACTATGCCCTAAGGGCCATGGGACTTTTCTAACCAGGCATCAAGGTGGATAAAGCACTGTACCTGGAGTCAGAAAGACCTGAGTTGAAATCATACACTTACTGGTTATTCTTATACTTTCCCAGTCACCAAGAAAGTGAAGCAGGGCTGTGTGCTTGCTCCCATGCTTTTTAGCACAATGATTTCAGTGATGCTGTTGGACACCTGCACTGTTGGACATACCACACCTTGACACCAATATAGTGATGTGGTTCTCTTTGAGAATGAAAGACAATAACCAACTGGTATCTCCATCCTATGTGTTGTGGTAGAAAGAGTACTGGACAGAAGACCCAAATTCCAGTTTCAGTTCCAACAAAGCCTTCTAGGCCTCAGTTAGCTCATCTTTAAAATGAAGGAGTTGAACTGGAGGGCATCTGAGGTTCCATTTAGCTCTAGATACTACTTGTGTAATGCTAGGCATGGTTCTTCCCTTCTCTGAGATCAGATTCTCTGAAGAATAAGAAATAAATGAAAAAAGAAAGAAATAAAAAAATTTCACAACCTACCCCCATGGACTTAGTGTGAGGGAAGTACATTGTAAACTGGTGCAAAGAGAGTCACCCAGAACCTGGGCTTCTTGGAAGTCAAAATGGGATGGGATAAGCCCTGGAGTGGACATCAGGAGGAGCCTAGCTTCTATCCTTCAGTATCTTCTTTTTCTCCCCCATCTCTTTCAGACTTTTAGCCCGGAGAAGGGAAGACTAAAGGGAAGGGGGGAGAGAAGGGAGGGAATGACTGCTGTCTTCAAATAGTTGAAGGACTGCCATGTGAAATAATGTTTAGGCTTGTTCTGCCTGGCCCCAGAAGGCAGAACTAGAGACAGATTTATTCCTGATTAAGGGGAAAATTCTTAAGTATTAGAGCTGTCCAAAAGTGTGATGAGGAGGTAGTGGGTCCCCCCTCATGAGCATCATTCAGTTTAAGCTGAATGATCCATTGGGGATATTATAGAAGCATTTGTTCATTAGGTACAGGTTAGACTAGATGTTCTGTGACAGGGCTGCCAACTCAGAGTCTCTGTGATCCTATGGATTTGGAGAGGGTGGGAATGGGGTTAATTTTATTTATTTTATTTTTAATTTATGGAACAAAACAAGCATTTCCATAATATAGTAGAATAAAATAAAGATGATTATACATGAAACTGCCAATCTAGTACATATAACTTATTACTTTTAACTACATAATAAAGTTATATAAATTTCTTTTTTCTTCTCCCCTCCCCAAGCCCTAGAGATGGCTACCATATATGTGTGTATGTATGTATGTATATATTTATATGTGTGTATATGTATATATGTAAAATCATTGTATATATACTTCTATTTATCAATTCTTTCTCTGGATGCAGATAGCATTTTCCTTCCTATGTTCTTTGTAGTCAATTTCTAATAGTCAAAATGACAGTCACTGGGAGAGCAATAAGGAGGTAGGAAGCAGATTCCATGTGTTGGGGATAGTGTGGGCAAAGGTTATGGGGGCATTCTTCATATAAATGAGGATATTATACAGGAGGATTCTTGTTCAGGCATGATTAGACTAGATAGACTTCAAGGTCTTTTCAGTTGCTGAGTGTAAAAGTTTGCAATGGTTTTTTCTTTCTCTCAGAAATTCTAGTTAGCTCTATGAAGGCAGGGACCATTTCTATATCCTCTCAGGACTTTGTGTGGTGCCTCACACACTTAGTAAGTGCAGAATGAATGAATGAATGAGGATTCATTCCTACTTCATCAACTTCACTTGTGTTCGCTTTCCTCCCACCCTCATTCTCTTTTTGCCCTTTATTTTCCAAAGGTTTCAAAGCCCAGGTTAAGTACCATTTCATCTTTGAAACCTTCTCAATTTACTCCAGCCCACAATTACCCCTGCCAGTGAATTGTAAATACCCATATGTGTGTATATGTACACACACACACACACACACACACACACACCCCACTCATCTGTCTTATAGAGACATGTAACTTTACATATCTTATCACGTCTTGTCTTCCCAAGTAGACTAGAAGTTCCTGAAGGCAAGACTGTGATATCCCTGCATCCTGTGCACTCTCAGAATTAGTGTCAGAAATTCCATATGGCACCTATTCCAACCCTACCTGATGGGAGTTCTCCTTTTCAACATCTCCAAGTTGTCATCCAGAAGAGTCCTCAAGAAGCCTTAGACTAGACTCAGGAAGACCTGTATTCAAATCCTTCCTTAGACGCTCACTATCTGTGGCATTAAGCAAGTCATTTCATCTCTCTGAGCCTGTGTTCCTTCACCTATAAAAAAGGTTGTCATAAGAGACTATATATGTTTCTTTCTTTTTTTAGTTTTAATGGTATTTTTTTCATTACAATATAATGATTTTTTAAATTTTGAGTTCCAAATTTTTCTCCCTCTACTCTTTCTTTCCTTAAATGGTATGCAATTTGATATAGGTTATATACATATATATATATGTATATATATATATATATATACATATATATATGTATATATATATGTGTGTGTGTGTGTGTGTATATGTATGTATATCTATATACAAACATGGCAAACATATTTCTAAATTAGTCATGTTGTGAAAGAAGAAACAGACCAAGAAAAAAACATGAGAAAAATAAAGTGAAAACAGAATGTGTCGATCAGCATTCAGATTCCATCAATTCTTTCAGATGAGACCATGTAGAGAAAGCTGGGGTTTTTTGCAAACCTTAAAGGACATGTAAATGTGAGATATTATTGAAGACCACTAGGGAAGGAGAACTTTCCATCCATTCCACTTTTGATTTGCCTTAATTGGGGGGGTGGGGAGAGGGGGGGGAAGAGAAATGTTTTCATTGAGCTGAAATCTGTCTCCCAACAACTTCTACCCAGTGCTTTTATTTCTGACCTCTGGGGCCAAATAGAATGTTTAATCTTTCCTTCACAGTGCTAAACATATAATAGGTCTTTAGTAAATATTTATTGAGTTGACCTAAATTGTTGAGCTATATGTTTTGAAGGTTGGTGGCTAGACATGGTGGGTCATGGCATGTTTCATATGCCATACTCCATGAGCTGGGACTTCAGCAATATATTTCATGCCCAAAAATTTTCTGTGGCTGAATTAGATTTGGTAAACACTGGTCTGATCCTTAGCATTTGGAAGCTAGAGGGATTTGGGGGGAGGGTTAGGATATTTAAGGTATCTATAGTTCATTATACTTAGATTTGGAGTCAGATCCCGAGTTCTAACTCTTAATACATACATGACCTTAGACAAATCACTTTCCCTCTCTAGATTTCACTTTCCTCCCCTTTAAAATAAATAACTCAGACTTAGCCTCTAAGGTCTCTTCCAGCTCTAAATCTTATGTTCCCTCTGGCTTTGCCATTGTAGGGGTTTTGGTGAATGGCTCAGGTAGAGGTATTGCAGGAATGGGAGAAACCAGGCAGACTTTCTCATTTCCTTCTCCACCCCCAGAAGTCCCCCACAAAAGGCTATGAATAACTTGTGTGTGTAAGACACCAGGACTGGGAAATATGAGTATGAGAATGAAGAAATATTAGACATGGAAGGAAGAAGAGGATCCCCAGAGAAATCAGACTCAAAGTGGAAATGGTGGGGAACAGAGAGAGGGAGAATGGAAAATTAGACAGAGGAAAAGGAAGATTCAAGCTCCCATCCTCTGGCGCAGAGTAGCAACAGAGGAGGAGGAGGAAAAGGTAGAGCCCAAGCTGAGGAACAGAATGAATGAAGTATTCTCCCCCACCTACCTCCTCTGACCTCCCTCACCACTCCCGCCCTTTGATTCCTTTTTTGGCTGCAGATCAGCACAAGACCAGATTACAAGAGGATTCCCTGAACTGCAAGGGTGGAGATGTCTGCCTGTTCTCTGGCTAACTTCCATCCCTCCCTGCCCACTGTCCCTCAGGAACGTGCATGGATGCACATAGACACAGATGTTCACACACAGGACCTGGAAGACCAGGCAGAAGCCTCTTAAAGGTTGAGAAGAGGTCATGGGGATTTTGACTCTAGAGATATTTCTGCTCCAATATCAGGGCCCAAAGCAGGATCTGGAAACCTGAGAAGCCCTGGGTTGGCCAGTGTGGAGGTAGGAGTGGGTTTGGGATACGCAAAAATTCAATAAGGAGAGGAAATTAAGCAGTGAAGAAAGGCAGTCTCCATCAGCCTGGTACCATCTACTTCCTGGGAAGGATCTGGGAAAGGTTTCTTCCCACTGTACTCTACCTGAGCCCAACCCCTGGATTTCTGCTGCAAAAAGAAGGGAGTTGGAGTAGGTGTTCTGAGATTCCTTCCAGATCTGGGACTGTGATATCATGACCCATCCTCCTTCTTCAAGGAGCTAACCCATTCTCATATCTGGCCACCTCCTCCCCACCCCTTCCAAGTTGCCTCATGTCCCTCCACTCAGAACCATAGAATCTCATAGTGGGACCCCTCAGAGGTCATCTTGGCCAACCCACAAGTGACCAAGATTCCTTTTGTAGATTCCTAACAAGTGACCTTCCCGTCTCTGCTCAAATACTTTCAGGAAGAGGGACCTCATTACTTCTGAGACAACTCATTTTGCTTTGGACAATTGTATTGGGAGAAAGTAGCTCTTTACAAAATCTGTCTCTCTGCAGCTTAGACCTTAGTAGTGCTTCTAGTTCTTTCCAAGACCAAGGAAAACCATTCTCTTCCTTCTTGCCCATCTTCAATTACTTGAAGAAAGCTATCATCTTGCTATGTCCTCTCTCCATCATGCAGTCTTGTGCAACATCTGCACCCTATAGGAAAGATGCTTTCCCTCTTTGTGGGAAGAGATGTGGCAACTCGCTTTAGCTCTATCTTTCTTGGCCATGGAATTCCCAAGGCTATTCCTTCCTCCCTCCCTCATCCTCCTACTACCATCCCTCAAAATGCATCTGCAAGATCAACACTTTCTGTAGTAATGTCCATATCGTTCATTTTCTATTCCCCCTTACTATTTAGCTCAGTGCCTTGAATGTAGTACTTGATCAGTAAGCCCTTACTCTGTGCCATGCACTGTGCTAAGGCTGGAAAATACCTGCCCTCAAGAAGCTTATATTCAATTTGGGGAAGATAGCATGGAAGAAAGTTACTTGGGCATGGTAGAGGAAGTCCTGAGTTCAGCTTGAAAGGAGATAAAACTTGGCTGACCTGGGTACTTTCCTTAAATGGAAGTTCTGGGGAAAACCATCCAATCCATAAGGGTAAAGAATACTTTCAACGTGTGAATTCCAGGGCTGGAGTGAGGCTTCAGGATGAAGAGATAGGGTATGGTATGGGAAGTCAGCCTTGATAAACTTTTATTAAATGCATAAATGAATGAATGAATGAACAGTGGTATAAATTTCTTTCAGAATCTTCAAAGAAGCATATTTGAAAAAAGCAAAAAGGGTGTTTGATGAACAATTTGTGTTTTCTAGAAAGTGAACTTATTTGACAACTTCAGTAGGGAGAAGAGGTCAGTGATTAGGTAGCCCCAATGTTTGGTCACGATTGTTCTAAACTCCAGAGTCAAACAAAGAATAGGGTATGGAGAAAAATGGATAACCATAAAATCCGTTGATGTGTTGAGCTGAAAGAGATCATAGAGATCATTAAAGGCAGTGCGGCAAAGTGGACAGAGCACGGGTCTTTGATCACAAGACTGGTTCTAGTCTTAGTTCTGACACTTACTTATTAGCTACAGACTTCAAGGATCACACAAAAAGGATGTAGGTAACAGATCTAAAAGAGACCTTAATCCATTCCCTTCATTTTACAGGTGAGGAAATTAAGTCCCAGAAAGGTTAAATTGCTTACCTATGGTCACACAGGTAGTTAAGTCTTAGAAGCAAGACTTGAATCCAGGTCCAAGTCTTATTTCAGAGCTGGTACTCTTGTTACTGTATCATACAGACTCTCAGAGAAGGGGAAGGAGGACTGGGGAGTTATTGATGACCTTTGAGGTCTCTTTCAGTTCCAAGTCTAGTATTATGACCCCAATCAACAATCTATTTTGCCTCTCTGAGCTTAAGTTTCCTGATCTATAAAGCAGATAAACAGATAAAATAAAAAATAGATAAAATAACCCTTTCACTAACTAACCTGAAGAGTAGGTGTGGAGATTTTTGTTGTTGTTCAGTCATTTCTAACTTTGTGACCCCATTTTTGGTTTTCTTGACAAAGATACTGGAGTGATTTGCCATTTCCTTCTCCAGCTCATTTTACAGATGAGGAAAATGAAGCAAACAGGGTAAAATGACTTGCCCGGGGTCATACAGTTAGCAAGTGCCTGAGGCCAGATTTGAACTCAAAAGTTGAATCTTCCTGACTTCAAGCCTGGCACCCTATCTACTGTGCCACCTAGCTTCCATTTAGGTATAGAGATTAGTGCTTTATAAAACCTTAAAGTGTTATGTAAAGATTAGTTATTCTTAACTAGTCCAACATCCTCATTTTACAAAAAAAGAAAGAAATTAAGGCTCAGAGAGGAGGGAAATCATGGAGAAGAGTCAACAAGGAAAGCCAAGGTAGCCTACACTTCTCACTGAGGTCCCATTTCCCTTGATAGTCAGATGACTAAGGATAGAACTGAGGTCAAACACAGCTTGTGTGTGACAGAACTGCAACCAAAACCTTCCTGTCTTCAAGTTTACCATTGAGTAATTGCTTCTCACTGAATAACTTTTAGTGCTTTGTGTTAGTTCAGGGACTTGAGGCCCCAGGTTCTCTACCCCTGGGTTAATTTATTCAGGTTATAAGAACTACAGAGATAAGTATGCAGTTTTAATATCTAAAAGAGGTGAGGACAGCTGATTTGAGATCTCAAAAGTACCATAACTAGAGAGATGAGTTAGGTGACCCAGGGAATAAAAAGCTGGATGAGTCAGGAAGACCTCAGAGTAAATCCTGCCTAGACATTTACTAGCTGTGTAGCAAGTCCACTTCGATTTCCCATCTATAGAAGAGCATGATAACAACACCTACTTCGTAGGGTTGTGAAGAGTAGACAAGCTGACATATGTGAAGTGCTTTGCAAACCTTAGGAACTATATAAAGGCTAGCTAGTATTGTTATCAGTTTTCATCGCCTCCAACAAGCAAGATTTCTGTGGCTTTACTGGAGAGACAGAGAGCTGTGGGGGCCAGTAGGGCTGAAAGCTGATAAGCTAAATCAAAAACAAACGGCAAGTTATTTGGAGAACCTCAATATGAAAATAATAGAGAATAAATTAGGGAACTATGAACATTATAGGTAAAGAAATGCGGGTTGAAAAAGTTTATACTTTTTGTTCTTTTTGTGTCCTTGTTCCAAAAGGGGATTTTCCCCTACAGCTTAACTGTAATTGTCAGTTAAGTATATCTTAACGTCTTTAGATGTGTTTTAACAACTTTTTTTTAAACAAAAGGCTGTGTAAATTTGGAACTATGCCCCCAAAGCTATATTAAACTGTGCATATGCTTTGACCAAGAGACACTATTACATTTGGGTATACCCAAAGAGATAAAAAGAGATAAAAAAAAAAAAAAGAGGAAACGGACCCATATGTACAAAAACATTTAGAGTAGCTCTGTGTGGCCAAGAATCAAGAAATAAGAGGGGGTGCTCATCAATTGGAGAATGGTTGAACAAGTTATGATGCATGGATGAAAGGGAATACTATTATTCTGTAAGAAATGATGAAGGGGCTGGTTTCAGAGAAACCTAGAAAGATGTGCATAAACTGATTGAAAGTGAAATGAGCAGAACCCAGGACAATACATACAAGCACAACAATCTTGTATAAAGAGAAACAGCTTTGAAAGACCCAATCAATGCAGTGCCCAATCATTAGCCCCATGGTGAAACATGCTATCCAACACCTGATAAAGAGGTGATGGACCCAGAGTGCAGAATGAGATAATATAATATTTCAGACTTAGCCAAGGTGGATATGTTTTGTTTGACTATATATGTTTCTAGCAGGAGATTTTATTTTTCTTGATTTCTCGGTGGAGAGGGAGGCAGATATGCATTTGAAAAAATAACCCGAAAGAGCTGTAAATTGAGAGGTTCTCTAGGGGATTCTAAAAAAACGGAATACTTGACCTGCAGAAGTCCTTCCATCAAAATGAGTTAGACTGGCATCTAGTGGTAGATCTTTGGAGCTGCAGACACATGATCCCTATGACTTAGAAAGGAGTCTGAGGAAGGATGTGAAAGAGATTAAGTACATTTTTTGAAGTCACCCATCAAATCCCAGAGTACATGATAAAGGTGATGGTGGTGACAGTATCGGTGATGATAATGACTGCTGGTGAAAATGGTATCACCTACCTTATTAGTTGTAAGGAAACTGTGTTAAACCTTAAATTGCTGCATAATCAATCACTAAACATTTATTAAGCACTTACTGTGTGCCTACGTGTAAATGTGAGTCCTTATTCCCATTATCGTGATTGGTGGTGATGGTGGCAGTGACTGTAAGGTTGGTGAAGGTGGCAATTGTGATAACTGTGATGACGGTGGTATCAGTAGGGATGATTCGTATGGGGGGGTGGGGGGGGTGACGATTATCAAGGACAGCTGGTTCCTCTGTTCTATTCTCAACTATTCTTGAATAAAAGTGGAATCTCAGATAATTATGTCTCATGTACTAGTCTACAGACCAAAATCTCACAGAGGGCCCCAGTGGACGGCCAACGGCCCCAGCAGTGCAGGTATCATGATTGTTCTTCGCCCTTTGTCCTCCCGGAGAACTAAAGACTTCGTGATAGTGATGTCTTGACTTGCCTGTGAATTGGATTTAAGTGAGTCAAGGCTGCGCAGCGTGGTCAGCCTCCCTCTCACCTCCAGAATCATCAGAATCTAGTGGCAGAACAAAGGTTAAGAAGACAACACACTTACCCCAGTAGGGTCTCACAATAGGACCCTACTCTCTCAGAGACCCGGGTGACAGGATTGCCTTGTTGTAAAACCAATGACTGTAAACCCTGAACTAGGGTAGCTCATAAACATTTGGAGAAAAGAAGCAGACTCCCTACAATGGAAGCAGAATTCTACAGCTCATATGGACCTGCCAAAAACTCCGTGTACAAATAGCCCAGAACAACCTGGATTGTGGATAACCTCATCTAGCCAGTGACTCCAGCTCTAGCATCGCTCACCAGCAATAGGTGGGAGCCATCTGCTGGTTCTTCTAGTACCTGGTCAAGTAAGAGTAGGCAAGGGTCTCTCTGTTCAGCCCTCCTGACAAAGCCATCTTTACAAGGGGTGCTAAGCGGCAGCAACAGTACATGGGTGGTCTGAATGACCTCTGTATCCAGGGCCTCCAATGTTAGTATGGCTCCACCAAAGATTATTTTGGGCTTCTTTAAAGAAATCACTCCTCAGTGGCTGTTGTACACTGGATGGGGATTTGGTGTGGATTCCCAGGGTGGACTTGGAAGTCAGCCACATCTTTTGATCTGCAAAGTGACCACTGAGAAAAGGGGTTTGGGATCCTTACCCTTTAAGAATGTTTTGTTTCCAAGTAACTGACAGGTAGGAACAATGTAACTCACTTGGAGATACTGGAGATAGGTGAGAAAAGGTTAAAAATTTGAGAAAGGGGGTAGGGGTGGAGTGGTGGCAAATCCTCCCCAAGGAGGAACAGGATTAAGCCAAGGGTTTGGAAGTAGTAACTCAAAGTCTTTTGTAACCATTCCCCTATATTTTGTACCAAATATGCTTTCTGTTACTTATTTAATAAAGCTATATTTTTAACCCTAATTTGCCTCCAGTTGGATTAAGGGGATGAAGGGGAAATTCCAGATCTCCCATCAGGGCCAAGAATGAGCTGGTGGCATTAAAATATGCTACAATTCCCTCAAATCCAGTCCATGTTCAGAGCTCTCAGAAAAAAAGAAAACTTTTTAAAAGCTGAGAAATAGATCTTCAAAAGACCTTAGAGGCCATTCAGTAAAAAGCCTTCATTTTACAGAAGAGAAAACTGAGCGAATTGCCCCAAAGTTATATAGCTAGTAAGCAAAAGTAAACTCACTTAGTGAGCTGGCACCAGAAGAGTTTGTGACTCACCATCTTTCCTGTGTTCCTACCAACAAATCAATTGGACGAGGTTCATGAGGGAGTAACACTTGCAAAATTAGGGTCTGATTATTGATCCATCATGATGAGGTACCATATTGCCTTGATGGGTGTGAGGTGCTAGAATTGTCAATGAATGTGAAGAAGAGGTTCTGGGAACAGGTCCAATAGCAGAGCCAAGTTCCCAGTTCCCATGACTCTAAAACCAGTGACCTTCCCGAGCACTACATCGCCTCTTTGGAAAAAAGTTTCAGCTAATTTTTGTCTTTTCTCCTTCCTCTGTTATTGTTCCATCATTTCAGTCCATGCCCAACTCTTTGTGACCCTATTTTGGGGTTTTCTTGGCAAAGGTACTGAAATGGTTTGCCACTTCTTTCTCTAGTTCATTTGACAGATAAGAAAACTGAGGCAAACAGCTGACATGGCTTACCCAGGGTCCCACAGCTAGTGTGCCTGAGATGGGATTTGAACTCAAGAAGATGAGTCTTCCTGACACCAGACCCAGCCTTCTTATTCACTGTACCACTTAGTTGCCTTCTTCCTAGCCCAGATCATTTCTTTAAAAACTTCACCCCCTGATCAGTCTCCTACAAAATGAATTCTGGAGAGTTCATAAAATGACAGTCTAGAGCTGGAAAGGACCTTTGAGGTTGTCTAATCCAGCTACCTCCTCTATAGAGAAAGAAACTAAAGCCCAAAGAGGTCTTTACTTGCCCAAAATTATGTAGGTAGATCATCAGTGCACAGCTTGGGGCTCCATTCCATCACTCCTAGGAAAACTCTGTCCCATTACTTCTAGGAGAGACTTAACACACTTCCTTCCTTTTTAGAAACACCTTTATTTTCTTGGGTTGTGATGAAGATCTTTCTAAAGATCTAGGTGAGGAAACTGAGGGGGAACAAATTTTTCTCCTTTAAGAATAGAAAATGGAAAGGTAGTTAAAGGGCCAAGTTCCTTGCCCATGAGCATGTATACATTTCTCTGTCTCTCTGTGTCTCTTTCTCTCTGTCTGTCTCTCTCTCTCCTTACTCTTTTCTTTGTCCTCTTCTCTCTTCTCCTCTCTCTCTTTTTCTGCATCTATATCTGTCTCTCTCTGTGTCTGTCTCTCTTTCATCCCTCTCCTCTCTCCTCTTCTCTCTCTCTTTTCTCTCTCCCTCTCTTCTCTGCCTCTTTGTCTTTGTCTGTCTGTCTCTGTCTCTCTCTTCTCAAACTCCAGGAATTAGAAGGTTACTTATCATAGGATTATAGATTTAAAACTGGAAAAACCTTAGAGGCTATGGCTACCCAAACCCTTCATTTTACATGAGAAGTTAACTGACTTGGCCTAAGTTTGGTAGCAAAAACAGGATTCAAATCCAAGTTAATTCTCTGAAACCAAATTGAGTATTCTTTTAACTGTACATCGATCCCCACCCCCACCAGGTGAGCTCTAAAGTCCCTTCTAAATAGATTGTCCTACGAACTCAGCCCCTCCTGCCAATTGTCTATGGATAGTCAGACATAAGAGATTAGGAGGTGGGTGGTGGTGAAGATTGTCAGCTGGTCAGTATCCGATTATTTGCAATATTTTCACAATTGCTGGTTACTCGTTGCTGGTATTTCACATTATGGCCCAGTTTGGGGGGGGGGTGGTTAATATTTAGTTGTCTTCTGAGAGGGGAGAACCTGGATTTTTAAGGCTTTTGTGTTCGTAGTGATAGACCTCTTCATCAGTGCAGTTCAATTAAATTCAAAAAGCACTTAATAAGCATCTACTATGTGGGGGACATTTTTCAAGGCTCTCCAGCTTAGGTTCTTAACCTTGGGTTTTTGTTTGTTTTTTGTGTCATGGGCAGACAGGTGAAAGGTATAATATCCCTTCTCACAATAATATTTTTTAAACTAATGCAAGAAAATGCAAAAGAAATCAATTATGTTTAAATACCATTTTCAAAATATTGAAAAAATAAGTTCCTAGATCCCAGATTAAGAAACCCTGTTCTAGAGATAAAAAAAAAAAAGATGGAACAAAAAAAAAAAGATGGAACACTCCTTTGCTCTCAAAGAGCTTACCTTCTAAGGAGGGGAAATAATACAAACACTTGTTAAGGCACATCTGGAGCAGGTTCAAAGAAAGATTCTTCAAACTGGCTATTTGTGTTTGAGACTGGGACCCCATATCCATCTGACACAGCCCCTCCCCAAACTGGGAGTTTCCTGAGGGCTAGAACTCTTTCTTCTCCATCACCTTGGAAGCTCCTTGAGGGAAGAGCCATTGTCTCTCCCATCAAGCTAGAAGCAATTCTCTAAGCCTCCAAGTGGGAGAGTCAGGGGCCTCTCTCTCCATGAGCAAATCTAGAAGCACTAGCAATTGACAGGGCATAGGAAGGGTTAAGGAAAAGTTTGAAAGGGGCTGAAGGAGGGGGAGAGACAATTTTCTAATTAGTCAGCCCCTCCTACCCCACACTACCCTCCCTTTCCTCCTCCCCAAGGCTGCCAGGACTTGGGTTGACTTCTGATGGATTCCAGCTGACAGCTGGGCCTCCTTGATTCTGAACCTCAGGCAGTCAGCTGTGTCCTGTAATAACCCCACTCCTAACACCCACTCCTCCTTTGGACAAGCCTGTAGAGAAAGGGGATGCTCTAAAAGCAGATGGCATGAGGGGATGGCAGGGGAATGAAGGAAAGAGTTGGAGAAGGAGGGAAAGTACTGAAGTGGTGGGTGTGACTGGGAAAAGAGAGAATGCAGGCTAGGGAGACATGGCAGCTCTTGGAAGTATGATCCTTGGCTATCTCTGGCCAACGGGCCTTCTCATCTGGTCCTCTCTCCCTTACCTCAGGAGACCACAGTAATACTTGGATGTATGTTCCTGACAAGGGACTTCTGCCTTCATTTATACATGCATACATACATACATACATATACACATGCACACACATACACACAACATACATAGTATGTATCTATGTGTATTATATGTGCTGTGTGTATAGGTATATGTATTCATATACTATGTATACATACATATATAGAAACATATGTAATGTACACACACACAGGCTTAAAGGATTTTGTTTGAGAGGATGTGGGAGGGGAGAGAAAACTAGCCTTCTCACTGAACCATCGCACCTGCCCTCAATCCCCTCCACATCCTTCCCAATATAATTAGACTAGTTGTAGCAAGTATATCCAACTACTACTTATGTGATGATTTATCAGGGTACAAACTATAAACAGCTGATAATGTATATATATATATACACACATATACACACATATACACATTAATATGTATACAGAGCCATATATGTATGTATATGTGTGTACATATAAAAACAGAAATTCTGGCAAGGTGACTCCAGGTGGGAGAGACAGGAGCTCTGTATGAAGGTAGAAATCCTGTGGATGTACACATGTGTATGTATGTATACATATACACAAATACATACACATATACATTGTTCAGTTATTTTTAAGTTATGTCTGACTCTGTTGGACCCCATTTGGAGTTTTCTTGGCAAAGATACCACCATAGTTTGTCATTTCCTTCTCCAGCTCATTTTATAGATTAGGAAACTAGGGCAAATAGGGTTAAGTGACTTGCCCAGGGTCACATAGCTAGTGTCTAAAGTCAAATTCAGACTTAGAAAGATAATTCTCTCAGGTCCTACACTCTATCCACTGGGCCACCTAGTTGTTATATGAATGTTTATATGTATGTGTGTATATACATGCATACATACCACACTCAAGGATTTAAAAGACTTTTTGAGGGAAGACTAACCCTCACCGAACCATAGCACCTGCCCTCAATCCCCTCCACACCTTCCCGATGTAATGAGACTAGTTGTAGCAAGTACATCAAACTACTACTTGTGTGAGGATTTATCAGGGTACAAACTACATACAGGTGAGTAAATTACTGGTACAGGGCACAGTTACACAGCCTAGCCTTGTCTGGCTTAGGAGAAACATCTTACTTAGAGATCCTTTTGTCTCATTTCCTTCCCAGACTCTGGCCCCTCCTGCTCTCTAAGAAGTCTGGCTTTTCTTCCTAGTTCCACCCTTGCTTCTAACCCAATCTAACCTCAGAATTCTCTTTCTTTTTTCCCCTGGACCCTGATGAAACGGGATGAGTTTTGGTTTTGTTTTTTTTTTCTGTCTAGTTCTCTAAATTCTACCTTCAAGGCATAGCCAGACTGGACCCTGGCCATCCAAGACACCCTAAACAATCATTCTTTCCTCTGCCTTTCTCACAGAGGTCTCAATTTCTTCTCTTTTTCCTTTTACTTCTCTTTTACTTCAGGAATCATAGTGTTATGGAAAGTACACTGGATGTGGAACTAGGAAGCTCAGGTTTACATTCCTGTCTCTGACATCTCTGACTTTCTATGGTAGTCATTTCATTCCTCTGAGCATCAGTTCTTCATCTGTAAAATGGGAGTAAAAGTACTCACTCTACCTACCTCACAGGATGGTTGGAGGGAAAGACTCTGTAATCATGAAGAGAAATGTAGCCTGTTATTAGCTGGTATATTTTAATCAACTGGCCTTGATTTCCTGTATCTCCTGGCTCTTTTTCTTCTACTCCTAGAGTTTCTTAACCTAGGATCCATGAACTTTTTTATAATTTTTGGTAAATGTATTGTAATATAATTAGTTTCCTTAATTTTATGCATTTAAAAACATTATTCTAAGAAGATTCATTAGAGAGCTCAAGGGCTCCATGGCATAAAAAAGCTGAGAATTCCTAGTCTAATAATAAAAAAGAATACTAATCCTCCCCCCACCTCCACAAAATGCTCCACAATGTTTCATCATGATGGGAAGATGACCCTGTGTTCTCAAAGGCTATGCTATGCCAACAGAGGACAAGCTTGGACAGGTTTGTACCATGTTGGGAAGGCTTCAATTATGGCCTTGGTAACAGACAAAGTCTATTTTCCTAGCTAATCATGGAGAGGTGCATCAACAATAGACTGTCCACCTGATGATGAGCAACCTATGAAAGAAAGAAACATATAAAATGGTCCTAAGTCCCATAACTCCACCATCACTACCAACAACAACAACTTCTGCAGTGATGGTGATAGCATGCCTGAAGGGGGATTAGAATTTGCTAAGAATCAAACTATTTTAGGCCATCAGTAAACTTTAATTTGATTATTGGTACACAAAGTGTAAGATCCTTCATGACCAATTAGTGGATATTTTGCTATAGGATGTGAGAAATGAATATTTTTCTCTTGTATTTAATAACTGATTGTTGTGTTAGGACCAAGGTTTTTTTCTCCTTTTCTACTTCCTCATCCAGAAATCAACCAGTGTGGGAAATGTCTCTTAAAGATTTACCCAGGCCAAGATCTAATCAGACAGTAAAAGTAAATCTAAGTTTCGGCTAATGAGTGCATTCTTCCTCACTGTGTTTGCTCAGACAGGTCTGGGGAAATATTGATCCTCCCTTTTGTCAGACCAGTGGTATGGAAATCGATGTCTTTTTGACCAAGATTTGGGTGACTCAAGTCACGTACCCCATAGACCAGCCTCTCATTGTAATATGTGTTTTCCTATTACGTGTTGACCAATCAGAATTGATTGCTACCCCCAGGAACACCTGCTCTTCACAGGGCATATAAACTATGAACCCATAGCCATAATGAGTCTTTGATCTAAGAGTCAGTCTTTGGTCAAGTGGCCATCTTTTTATTTATAAATTTGCTGGCCTTATTAAAATTATTAAATTACCTAAAAATTATGTCTCGAATCTTTTTTAATGTCACAATGAGCTGGAATCATACCCATCTTGATATTCTTCCTATCAGTTAAGCGTTCTTGATGCTGGAGGGGTGCAAGTTTGTTTTTTAATATTTTGATAACTGTGTGTCAACATAATTAGCTTCCTTTGAACTAGTTTCCTTTGAAACTATATCCATTTTATTTTATGTATTTAAAGACATTATTCTGAGAAGGGATCTGTAGGCTTCACCAAACTACCAAAGGGGTCCCTGACCCAACAAAGTTTAAGAATTCTGCTAAAAACAAAATGAAAAAAGAAATGTTGCCTATACCCCCCCCCAAAGAAATCAAAAACAGAGGAAAAGGATTTATATGTATAAAAATGTTCACAGTAGTTTATTATGGCCAAAAGTTGGAATCCAAGGGGATATCCTCCTAATAAGGAATGAATGACTAAACAAATTGTGGTATGTGTAGGTAATGTCTTGTTATTGGATCATAAGGAATAGTGAGATGGGCAATTTTGGACAAAACTAGGCAAATTTCTATGTACTGATGCAGAGTACAATAAACAATTTACATAATGATAACATTATAGAGACAATCAACTTTGGAAGACTTTAGAACTCTTGTTAATGTAGTGATAAACAATGAGTCCAAAAGACTAAAGATGAAATATACCATTTATCTCTGGCCAAGAGGTGATGAATTTAAAATGCAGAAGAGATAGACATTTTCTGACAAGGCTAATGTAGGATATGTTTCGCCCAACTATGAAGTTACATATTGAGGAGTTTCTTCTTCAGGTTTTTTATTTTTTTATTTTTGTTTTTTTCTTGTTTTTTCTTTTGCTTGTGTCAAAGTGGAGAGTGGGGGAAGGGAAGGAGTTGGTGGGATGGGAAGATTTATTTATAAAAATATTTGTGTGAGAAATAATCAACAGAAAAAGAAAAAGAAGGAAGGAAGTAGAGGCTAAATGGGAGGATGGCTAACGGATACTCCTTAGAGAGGCAAAGAAAGTAATTGGCAGAGGTTTTATCATATGCTTAGAGGCAACAAGAAACATTATTTCACGCATGGCACATTTGGTAGTCACATAGTACACGTACTAATGATAAATATTTTAAAATAATTAGAGTTTATCATCAGTTTCTGAGGACAAAGTAGGAAAAACATTGTATAAGGAACGTGAAAGAACACTCCAATTCAAATAAAAATACACATTGATACTTAGTGTATCAGTGTACACACTTGGTGTATCAATATACACAGTTAGTATATCAGCATACGCACTGATACAATTCAAAGGTGGGAAAAGAGACGAGAAATAGATGGGAAATTATGGACCAAGAGGAAGAAAACAGAAAAGTCTAAAAACTTATAGATTATTCAGAAGCTTCATGCCTCTGTATCATAAGTACTTTCTTCAGGAAAAAAAAGAGTAATTTGCAGGGCTTGGATACAGCAAAGACCAAATGAAGCACAAAGAATGAAACTGACTACAAATTAACAGACAGAAAAAGATACTTGATGTGGATGTTATGTTTGAGTAATTCCTCTATACACAATCAGACCATCAAATCAACAGAGCCAAGATGAGAATTTATAATAAAAAAGAAGAAAATGAGAAAAATATGTAATGTACAATTAAAAATTAAACCCCAAATTATTTAAATAAGCTATTGAAAATAAAAAATGGGAAATCGACCACAGAAGTGACATCAGCAAAAACTATAATATTTTCATCCAGAAGTTAAACTAACATAAATGAATTGGTACAACAAGAAGACCAAAAGAGCCCAGAAAGTACTTTAGGCAACAAATATTTGTGTTACTTGAAACAGAGAGGCTGCCAAAGGCAACATTGAGTTAGAATATAAATTTACCTGAAAAGAATGATGGATGGCTATGAGTGGTATAGTCTTATAAAGGAGCCAGAAGCAGTGGAGGGTAAAACCAGCTTAAAGAAAAGCTGGCAAGATATCCAGCTAAGCAAAGTCATCCCAAGGCCATTCAAAGATGAAAATGGAAAGGACACTACTTTTCTATTTCCAAAGGAAAATGGTGGGAACTGGGTGGGGGGGGGGGTTGAGAAGAGAGATTTATAATAACCATTTTTAAAACAAGAATAGTGGAACTGCCACACTTGAATGCTAACGTCACAGTCCCTGAAGTACTTGTAGAAGAAGTAGAAAAGGCAGTAAAGAGAACAAAAATGGAAAAAGTAGCTACAATGGACTATATGTACAAATAGTGTGATCTGTGCTGAAGGTAAAATAATTAGAAGGATGCTGAGGAACCAATGTACAAGGTATCTGAAAGAGAGAAAGATAGAAAGACATGGGGGGGAATCTAAGACCTTATTAATGCACTCCCCCAAAATTCACTGAGAGCAACCTTTAACTACTAACCTATACGCCTATTCTCCCATCTGTACAAAATCTGTATGAAGATCATCTATAGATGAACTAAGGATATCCTTGATGAGGGAATTGTTAATGAACAAGTAGGCTTTCACAAGACGTATTCCACAATGGACCATATTTCTACTGTCTGAAAGTTAACTGAAAGATTTAAAAATATAAAACATCATTTTGCTATTATTTGTTGGTTACAAAAGAAAAAGCATTTGGTGCAATAGAACATCATCATCAAGTTACTATTTATATAACACTTTAAAGTTTACAAAGCACTTTATAAATATTATTTTCATTTCTTGCTCAAAATAATCCTGGGAGGTAGGTACTATTGTTATCTCCATTTTACAAATGAAGAAACAGAAGAAAACAGATGTTAAAGTGACTTTCCCAGGGTTACCCAGCTAGTAAGTGTCTGAGGTTGGATTTAAACTCAGATCTTCTTAACTCCAGGTCTAGTCTACCACTCTATCCACTGTGCCATCTGACTGCCAAAATGCCACCTTCTGGTTTCTTTTACATCAAGGTATTTTCCACCCATATAGCAAGATTATTCAAGATTCCTTGGATGATGTAACCATAGAAACAACCCTGTTCAATGACTCTCAAAATAAACATCAGGCGAGGCATAAAACAGGAAAATATATTCTTGCCAAAAAGTATTCACCACTGAGATGGAGGAGATCTGCATAGAGTCTAGGTCAAGAAGGGATTCCCTTATGGATTGTCATCCAGATGCTGTTGGCAGATGACATTGTGTTAATTGCATCAAATCCCACAACACCGTAGAGTCTCCTGGAAGAGATTTGTAATCACTCCAAAGAGTTTTGCCTATCCATCCAGACAGGAAAGACTGAGTAGATGAAGGCTGTCTATTGCCCAGATTTCAACATGTATTTGGATGGACATCCTACAAATGCTAGCCCAATAGTATGTATATCTGGGACAGAGATGAGCTGGGGCCAGAAAATGAAGGCAGAGAGTAGGTTAAATTGCTTTTGGGAAAATTGCAAAGCTCTTTTACTGACCCCAACCTTCCAGTGAAAGCAAAGGCCCATCTTTTCAATGCTAACATTTTCTTTGTAATATTAACATTTAAGTGGAAAGCCATTGTTTCTGAAGAACTAAATAGGAGTATCACACAGAGACCAATGAAAAGACACACAGTGGGTGTGATCAGACTTAACCAATGACAAGCTCCAAAAAAGAAAGGAATAAAGGATGTCATCAAGGAATTGTGTGGTAGAAAGAGAAGATGGGCTGTTAGTGGAATGAGAATCAGAGGCTCCATTGGCACCTTCATGATATTAAGGGTGATGGCGGGGAAAGGAAGGAAGGCTTCTCAGATGTTGAATGGATCTCCGATGACCATCTCTTTTTACAGAACATGAGCACAAATGGCACAAGATGGGCATGCAAGGATGGCTGTGTTCTCATTATTGGAAAGTGTTTCCAAATTGCTGAGACTCAAGATCCATTTGAATAAGTATCCTTTACCATTACCACCACCACCACCACCGCCATCAAATACATCAAGCCTGA
>CM053770.1:325843497-325961097 GCA_028658325.1 Potorous gilbertii
GGTGTGGAACACTGAATATAATATTGCACTTGGTTGATATATTGGTTAGTTTTGGTGAAGTCTTTTCCTTTCTTTTTCACACTTTCTTATATCTTGAAAGGATGAGGAAGGGATATAGTGGGAAATGTAGGTTTAAAGATTTTTAAAATAAGAGGAATGAAGTAAGCAGAAATGAGAAGACAGTATACATGACTACTTCAGTGGAAATGGAAAGAATCAACACCATAAAGAAATTAAAATGAATGTGGTATAATCACAAAGAGCAAGCCTGGAGCCAAGGGAGAGATATGAAAAGACACTTCCCCCAACTCTTTTGCACAAATGGAGAAGGTGTCAATAAATGTGGGAAATTGCATATAAAAATCATAATAAAATAAGGGAGGAGATAGCCCTGTCTCCTCTTTCTCAAGGAGGCCCTGCGCCATGGTTTGGCTTCCTGGGTTGGTGGGAAGGGATCTGATAGTAAGGGGATGGGACAAGTCTTGTTGCTGTCAAGTCATTTCAGCCATGTTCAACTCTTTATGTCCCATATGGGGTCTTCCTGGTAAAAAATACTAGAGTGGCTTGTTATTTCCTTCTCCACCACCATCTCATTTTACAGTTGAGAAAATAAGGCAAACAGGTGAAGTTATTTGTCCAGAGTCACACAACTAGTAAGTGTCTGGGCCAGATTTGAATTCAGGAAAACGAGTCTTCCTGACTCTAGGCTCAACATAGACTTTAGCCAAATAAATGTCCTCTTTCTCACCAGGCTTGCCCCACAACACTACTCTCAGGAAGGCAACCAGGACTGAGATCTGAGGGAAGGAAAAGATAGAGAAAGAACCAGTAGACCAGAGATCATAGGAGAAGAAAGATTCTTCTGGATCCCCACTGTAACTGCATAGACCTACTCCTGACCACCACTACCGTCACCAGTCTCCTCCAATGCTTGCTTTGTCCCCAGATGCATTTTCCAGCAGAAGAGTGGGAGAATGATCAGCACACACCGCATCATACTTGGCACAATTCCCATTGGAAGGCGTCATGCCACTATATCGATGTGCCCTCTGCCTGAGTGGAATCTCCAGCAGAAGTCGAAAGATAGGCACGAGATGGAGCAAGGGCATTGCAGGCATCACCACCAGACACCCTCCATCTAGTCAGAAGATTCTCATTCTGACCGTCCTTCTTCTTAATATCCTTAAAATGAACAATTAATAATCATAATTATATATATATATATATACATAATATATAAAGACTACTACAAGGCTCTCATTTTACAGAGGAGGAAATGAAGGATCAGAGAAGGGGTATGACTTGTCCAAGATCGTATAATCAGAAAGTATCAGAGCTAGGACTAGAACCCAGGTCCCCTGATTCCTAACCCAGTGCCCTATCCATTACACTAGACTACCTCCCATATGGGGTCCTGGAAGAGAGTTAGCCTTTAGAGTACTCCCAATCTAAGCAGCCTAGCCTCAAACAATCAAAGTTAACAGGCCCTACATGAAAAGAGCAATACTGGGCAACACCCCTCCCCCAATATTCCAACATTGTCTACATGCGCATCATATACAAATGAACTTCAGTCCTCTGATTCAAAGGTGTCAAATACTCCACAGGAGGGTTAGGGCCTGGGGAACCAGATTAAAATATAATTAGAAAATGTTTTTAATACAATAGAATACAAAACTAAGCCAATATGTATCCCTAGGGATCCTTATGTATGGTTTACCAGCCTGATTTCTATTTGATTTTGACACTATGGCTCTAAACAAGGGGTTCTTAACCTTTCTTGTGTCATGACCCCTTTGTCAGTGTGGTAAAGCCTATGGACCCCTTCTTAGAATAATGTTTCTAAATACATATGCAACCCCAGTAACAGAAGCCCTTGGTATGGGATATTCTCGTCACTGGTGGAGATGAATGCCCTACATCTACATGAGGATAGGGTGGAGAGATAGGGAGAGGAGAGAGTCTCTAATCTCTTCAGACCTTTGAGTCTCTCCTATTCACTTGAAGTCTTCACATCACTAGTCTCTTTGGATTCTGCCATCACTTTAGGCACTTTGAGCTTTCAGCTCTAGGAGAAAAGATGGAAGATGTCAACCCCACTTCAGGTTACTGAAGAAAAGGGAAGAAGTCGGCAGTTTCTATAATGTCCCTGTTCCAAGCTTGATATGCTAGAGCTGTGGGAAAACTTTCCCATTAGGTGAACTCTCTATCTGTCTCTGTCTGTCTCTGTCTGCGTCTGTCGCTCTGTCTGTCTCTGTGTCTCTCTTGGTCTCTCTCGGTCTCTCTGTCTGTCTCTGTCTCTGTATCTCCATCTGTGTCTCTGTCTCTCTCTGTGTGTCTCTGTCTCTCTCTGTGTCTCTGTCTCTCTCTCTCTCTCTCTCTCTCTCTCTCTCTCTCTCTCTCTCTCTCTCCCCTCTCTCCCCCCTCCTCACATAATGCCAAAGCAAACAGGGAATTCAGAAATTAACTGTTTTAATTGCAGATTACAGATGAAGATTACAGATTGAGGAAACTGGCCCATAGAGATGCTAAAAGGGACTGAAAGAAAGAATAAACAATGAATGAAAATTCATGAAAAAGCATCTATTAAGTGCTCACTTGGAATAAATATGGTGGTAAGTGCTGGGGATACAAACAGAAAAGCCACAAATGCATCCCTTTCATGTTCATAAACTTTGAAATTCTTTTATCTGACCACAATCTACTGTCATTCCACCCCTTTGTCTGCCTAGCAATCCCACACCGTGCTCTTTGTCCCCAACATGACCTCTGATTGCTTGACCCCTCAGGTCTTTCCTGAGTCATCATGCCTATACTAGGACTCTCCTCCCTTCTCCATTTGACCCTTTAGTGAACCAGTTTAAATTTATCTGTCTTCTTCCCTTAAATCCCTTGCCCCCTTACCATTTTGCCAGTCTTGCCCTGACAAACCTCAGCCTTGGAACACTCCCACCACCCACACTGCCTTTGCTCCTATACACATGTGGTTGAATAAAGCTGTAGAAAGAAAATCAGGAAACTGCAATGACTGGGACCCCTACAAATTTACATCATATAATCTCAGCT
This sequence comes from Potorous gilbertii, assembly GCA_028658325.1. NCBI lineage: Eukaryota > Metazoa > Chordata > Mammalia > Diprotodontia > Potoroidae > Potorous > Potorous gilbertii. The sequence goes on from CM053770.1 coordinate 325,846,564, forward strand.
GAGTCCTCACCATGGCAAGGCAATGCTTTTACACCTCCCTGATTAACGCACTCCTCCACTGACCACAACAACTATCCTGGAAGTTTTCCATTTGTTGTCCTCAAACCTACTAGAGCACCCCCTTCCCCTCCCCTCTCAGCTGAGAACCTTGCCTCAGATTCTACTGAAAAAATTGAGGTCTCAGGGAGCTCATTTTTCTTTCTTCTTCATTATTTCACATCATCCAGAGGCCTTCTGCCACTATCCCCTCCTGTCTCATATGAAGAGGTGGTCCTTTTCCTTCCCAGGGCAAATGTCCCTATTTGCTCAAATTTCATCTTCTCCAACAAATTGCCCCCTCTGTCATCCCTACTTGATCCTTTATCTTCACTCTGTCTCTGCCTATTAGCTGTTTCCCTACAGTCTAAAAACCTGCTCATATCTTCTTCTTTAAAAAATCTTTACTTGATCTATCCATTCCTGCTAGCTATTTATTGTCCCTTATCTCACCTCCCTTTATTAGCTAAAGTCCTTGAGAAGGCCATCTATGAATGCTGCCTTCATTTCCTCTCCTTTCACTCTCTAAAACCTAACTTCTTCCCTCATCCTTCCACCAAGACTGCTCTCCTCAAAGCTACTGATGATCTCTTAGTCTGCCCAATATTAGGGCATTTTCTTAGTCCTCATCCGTAGCCTTTGACAATGCCCATCACCCTCTTCCCCTTGATATTCTCTTCTCTCTAGGTTTTTGGGAAATTCCATACTCCTGGTTCTCCTTCAATCTGTCTGACTACTCCTTGGTCTCCTTTGTTGCATCTTCATCTACGTCATGTCCGCTAATTGTAGGTATCCCAATGCGCTGCGTCCTGGTCCCTATTTTCATCTCCCTCTATACTGTTTCACTTGGTGATCTCATTAGCTCCCATAGTGTCAATTATCTCTATGCAGATGATTCTCGAATCTTATCGAGCTGTAATCTCTCTGCCAACCTCCAAATGTCTATTACATCTCAACTCCATTGGACATCTTAACTCAAGATGCTCAAAACTGAACTCATTATCTTTCCCCAAAAACACTCCCTTTTTCCTAACTTTCCTCCTACTGTTAAGGATACTAATCCCAATGAACCATGCTCACAACCTAGGGGTCATCCTCTCCTCCTCACCCTGTCATCTCCTATAATCAGTCTGTTCCAATACTTGTTGATTGACCTTCCTAACATCTCTTGCTTATACCCTGCTATTTCCTTTGGCATTGTTACCACCTTAGTACAGGCTCTCATCTCCCCATGAGTGGTCTACTACAATAGCCTGATGGCTGTCTGCCTGTTACAAAGTCTCCCCACTTCAATCCATACTCCATTCAGCTACCAAAATAATCTTTCTAAAACAGAGGTCGGACCATGTTACTATTCAATAAAATCCAGTGACTTCCTGTCATCTCCAGGATCAAATATAAAATCCTCTGGTGTTCAAAGACCTCTGTAAACTGGCCCGCTTCCCACCTTGCTTCTTACATCTTATATACATTACAAGCCTCCTTGCTGGTCCATGAACATGCCACTCCATCTCCAGACTCTGGGCATTTTCTCTCACTGTCCCTCATACTTGGAAAGCAATCTTTCCTCATCTCTCTGCCTAGTTTCTCTGACTTCACTAATGTCTCCCTTAACGCTACCTTCTACAGGAAGCCTTTTCCATCCCCCTTAATTCTAGTTCCTTCCCTTTGTTTATTATTTCCAAATCATCCTGTATATATTTTGTTTGTATATGGTTGTTTACAAGTTGTCTCCCCATTAGACTTGAGAGCAGGGGCTGTTTTTTGCATTTTGGGTATCCTCAGCACATAGTACAATGCCTTACTTAATGAATGCTTATTGACTCGCTGGCTGACCTTGTGGTGTAAGTGTCATCATTATCCCATTTTACAGAGAAGAAAACTGAGGCTACAGAATGACACTCACTCAGCTGGTAAGTATCTGAATGCCTCTTTAGGCTACAGCTTCTCTCAGGACTTGAATTTCTTTATCTGTAATAGAAATTAGATCAGTTAATCTCTGAATTTCCTTCTGAAGCTGTGATATACAGTAAGTCTAAGATAGTCTATAACCTCAGGGAATTCACATACCAGATAGGGAGATAGGACATGATAATTGATAAGATAACAAGCGCCAGATTAAAGAAGCTCAAAACCACAAAAACTTTTTACCTACGAAAGGGAGAGAGGAATCAGATGACATGATAGTTACGGAATACCCAGAATATAATCACAAGTTTTTAATCATGGTATCAAAATAACTGTAAAGACTAATCTAAGCCCTGATCTCTTATAAGGTATGAGTACCTTTCTGATTGAGTCAAGGAGGGAACAGCCAGATTGGCTAAGCAAACAATGAATTATATCTATGTAGCGTTCAAATTGTGCAAACTTAAAGCAATGTGGGCAACTAGGTGGATGGAGCACCGAAGCTGGAGGCAGGAAGACCCAAGTTCAAATTTGACCTCAGGAACTTACCAGCTGTGTAATGTTGGGCAAGTCACTTTAACCCTGTTTGCCTCGGTTTCCTCATGTGTAAAATGAGTTGGAGAAGGAAATGGGAAATCATTCTAGTATCTTTGCCAAGAAAACCTCAAATGGGGTCATGAAGAGTCAGGGCTGAAACAATTGAAAAACAAAGCAAGGTACATCAGGATCTGGGTAGAAGGTAAATTTTTTCCCTCCTCTCTTAATCAGTCATGGAATTTAACTGTGAAATGGTGACACGCCATCCAGCAATCCAAAAGAGTTGGAGAAGGGGAGAGATTTTTAGCCTGGAGCTGCCAGTGGAGGAGACCTCTGAAGGTAGAATGGAAGAGGAAGTTTCTCTGTCTTCCCCCTCCATCAGTCATGTAGCTTTGAATGGAAGCTACCTAACCAGGAGATGATGTGTCTATAAGACAGCAGATACACACACTCCATACAGACCCAGACAGAAAGAGACCCAAAGAGAGAAGTAGCCAGTAGGAATATAACCTCCCTAACAAGAGTTACGAATTAGTCTATAGAAAGAAGGAGACCCTGGGAATCAAGGTGAATAACACACACAGTAAAGATCCTGCCCCTTTAGTCTTCTACAAACAGAAAGAATTTCCAGGTTCTGTAGTGTCACGATATATCCTATGTGCATACCTCACTAACATACTCTAAGTGTGAGCCCATTCTCTCCGTGGATGCGGTGCATATTTGTGGGATAATATACACCAGATTCATGGAGGGAATTTTTTATAACTACTGTTCTTACTAGGCCAATTCAGCTCTTTGCTAAGAGCTAATTGTATCCATTGGCTAATTGTTCATTGTAAACTTATGAGTTTTGGGGGCTCTCAAGCAATAGTAACATAAAGATAGCCCCTCACAGTCACCTAATAACTCTCAAGTAAGAATATAAGTTGTAGGAGTAAACCAGAGAGGGTATTAAACTTACATGTCTTATTTTCCTAGTTGGATTGCTCAGTGCAAGGAGCACTCAATTCATAGGTGTTGCTTTTGGTTATTTTTTTAAAAACTAGGAATATGTTTCTGTGAATAGGGTTAATCAAGGAAGACTTCCTGGAGGGGATGGAGCTAAAGTTCAAACAGGATTATTTGACAAGTTTTCTCCCCATGGCTCTCCACATCTGTCTACCACTGTACTCCCCCTGAGGACAAGGGCCCTTCTGGGTGATCTGGGCAGCAGACAGAGCATGCACGCACATCCATAGCACATGTGTTCTGTTTGCCATGCCCCAGTTCTCCACAGCTGCTTTTGCTCTACCCTAGCTCTATATGATGATTCAGTCTATCTGTGGTTTTCCTTCTTGGCGGCCAATCTGGGGAAAAGATATTACAGTAAAATTACTAAACCAGCTTGCCACTGATGTGACCACGCTCTAATGCCTGGTCTTTCCTCCTCCTTGCTCAGACATGACCTCACCCCTCACCCTCGGGCTGTTAGCCACACGCAAGGCCAATAAGAGTGAAGAGCCCAAGGGAGCAGAGGTCAGAGGCCAGCAACCCCAGTGAACTCTCTTGCTAGAAAATGAACTGATTTACCTTTCAGCAGCCTTGGGTGTTAGCATCCCTCCTAAAGGCATTCAGATCCCTCTCACATCCAGGGCCAACTTAAGCTCTGAACTGCCCAGCACTTGGAGACTTGGGGTCAGCTAAGCATCTCCAGGGGCCCCTATGGGAGGTCACCAGGAAGAGTGACCCTGGGGCCCAGGATGCTGCTACTAAATTCTCCCTTGGAAAGAGAGATGAAGCAGTACCCCTCCCCCATTGACCTCAAGGTCTGGGGAAAGGAAAGAAGAGCCTACACCCCTAGAAAACAGCTGTGTTTTAATATGCAGCAAGGTAGGAGGAGGAGATATTCTAACACAAGGGCTCTTCCAGAAATCTGGGGAATTTGACTAAGTAAGCCAGTTCCAAACTGTTTCAGAAATCCCCCAAATCCCCAACTTTGTCACCAGGAGCTTCCAAGATAGCTGTGAGCAAGCAGCAACAGCAAAAAAAAAGATACTGGGGAGCTCACCTACAGTTCTGCTGAGTCAGTCTGACAAGCCTCCTGTGGGATGGAAACGATGAGCCTCTACCTTGGTGGGCTAACCAGCATCCCCAACACCACCACCCACACATACAGGCATGCATGTGCACACGTATACACACACACACACACACACACACACACACACACACACACACACTTCTGTCATAGAGCCTCTACCTCACCTCTTCCTCTCCCCCAAGAATCTTTGGCTCTCACAGACTTTGAGGTAGGAGGGCCTTCAGAGGTCATTCAGTCCAACTGCCTAATTTTACAGAAGCAGCCTAAAGCTTCCCCATCTGGGACCCAGAGTTTGATCCCATAGTCCTCTGATTCCAAGCCCAGAAACTCAACTCTCCAATAGAATTGAACCTCCCTGAGGGCTAAAGCTCTCACTTTTGTGTTTGTATCCCCAAGGCCTATGACCATGGCATATGTCCTTGTTGTAGAGCTGTTTCAGTTGTGTTGGAGTCTCCATTTGGGGTGTTCTTGGCAAAGATACTAGAGTGGTTTGCATTTTCTTCTCCAACTCATTTGACAGATGAGGAAACCGAGGCAAACAGGGTTAAGTGACTCTCTAGAGTCACACAACCAGTTAAGTGTCTGAAGTTGAGGAGGTACTTAATAAATGCTTGTTGATTATTGATTTCCACCACTATCTAAGTCAATCAACTAGCATTTTATTAAGTACCTACTGTATGGGTGTTTGAGGCAACTAGGTGGTTCAGTGGATGGAGTGCTGGGCCTAGAGTCAGGAAGACCTGAGTTCAAATTAGGCTTCAGACACTTACTAGCTGTGGGACCCTAGGCAAGTCACTTAACTTCTGTTTGCCTGGGAAGCAGCTGGGTGCCTCAGTGAATAGTGCTGGGCACAGAATATGGAAGACCTGATTTCAAATTCAGCCTCAATCACTTATTAGCTGTGTGACTCTGGGCAAGTCACTGAGCCTATTTGCCTTAATCCACTGGAGAAGGAAACAGCAAACCACTCCAGAACCCTGGCTAAGAAAATCCTAGAGACACACTGACTGTTTGAACAACAAATGTACCAGGCACCTGCTAAGTACTTTACAAATATCACCTCATTTGATCCACACAATGCTATAAGATAGGTGTTTAAAGGTGATTAATAGGTAATTCAATCCCATTTACAATTCACTTTACTGTGGAGGAAACAGATAGGCAGAGGTTAAGTGACTTGTCCAGGGTCACAGTGTCTGAGTGTCTAGACTCCAGATTTGAACTGAGGTCTTCCTAACTCCTAGTGCTCTCTATTCACTGAACAACCTAGCTGCCTCCTAGACAAGCCGAGGGTAAGTGATTTGCTCAGGGTTGCACAGCTAATAAGTATCTGAGGCAGGATTTGAATTCAGGTCTTCCTGACTCCTGAGTCAGCAGATAGAGTGGGTAGAGTATCCCTCAAGGAGATAGGTACTATCATTATTCCTATTTTACAGATGAGGAAGCCGAGGTTAAGCAACTTGCCCAGGAAGTGTTTGAGGTTGGATACGAACTCAAGTCTTCCTGCTCCAGCTGCAGCTCCCTGAATTGTTCTAAATACACATCTTTTGCCTCTATCACACTCTAACTCATTACATTTCTTGTACATGTAACAGATTGAAAATTCCCTGATGGCAGAGACTGTCATTTTTTTCATCTCTATGTCTCCAGTCTAGCTCAGTGCTGTGCACCTAGGGAGTACTTAATCAATGCTGGCTGAATTGAATGAGAGCTAGCCCTCTCCCAGCCTCTCTAAGTTCCACCCATAGAAAAACTGACTTTCAGTGTAAGGAAGGAAAAGCTAAATTGAAAGGAGACAGCAGCGTTCAGTAGTCATGGCATCATGGAATTCCATTATCCTAAAATCATCAAATCTGGAAGGAGAAATGAGAAAGGAATGGTAGGGAAGCACGTTGTGGAGAGAGAGTCAGACCACATCCTCTTTATAGCTTTACTCAGAGCTGGCCCTGGAAAGGCAGATGACGTGCCAGAACTGGAAAGTCATCTTTCCTCTCTACTCAGCAGCACCTGTTACAGCACTCTGTCCAGATTTGGTCAGTGGAGAAGCTGGACAGGGTCCAGAGGACAATGGTGAAGGGCGATGGGTCCTGTGAGCAAAGGTCTTTAGAGTGGCTAGTTGGTCCAGTGCATAGAGCACTGTATTAGGACTGAGGAAATCCCAAAGGGCTTCAAATCTGGCCCCAGATACATACTTATTAGTTGTGGCACCCTGGGCAGGTCTTTTCACTTCTGTTCTGCCTCAGTCTCCCCATCTATATAACTGGCACAATCATATCACATACTTTCCAGAGCTGTTGTGAGGATGAAATGAGATATTTGTAAAAGGGCACACAGTGAGCATTTCCTAAATATGTATTCACTTCTCCCCTAAAGTAAAAAGGGCAGGGGTTCTTTAACCTGGAGAAGACGATACTGATGGATGACTTGGAAGGGGAGCTCTAAGCTCATCTCTAGCCCAACTCTCATTCTTACAAATGAAGCCCAGAAAAGAGAGGTCACTTAATTTGTATCTTCAGGTATAGGAAGGGTTTTTAAATGATAGGGTACTGTAGCTGGAAAAATACTAAGTCTGTGATAACAACAACAACAGTCACAATAATTCTTGAAGTGCTTTTATGAACATTGTCTCAGATGATCCTTACAACATTATGTCCATTTTACAGATGAGAAAAATGAGACCAGGGTGACATGATTTGTGCAAGGTCACAGCTAGGATTTAAGACGATTATTCAAACTCAGGTCTTCCTAACTCCAATACCACATGAATTATACTCCCAGCTCTGCCCTTCGCCAACTATGTGAACTTAGACAAGTTAAGGAACTTCTTTGTGCTTCTGTGTCCCCATCTGTAAAATGTGCATCATATTGGTAACTCTCATCAGCCTTACAGAATTATGACAAGGATCACAGGAAATAATGTACTTTATATATTTACAAATGCTCTGAAATGCTCTATAAATGCAAGCCATTCCTAATTACAATGAGGATGATGCGGAAGAACACATCCATGGAGAAGTAAACAAAAGGCTAGGGGGCTACATTCAAGCTGGTAAGATTTTAATTGGGTATAAGGAAGCACTTGCCCATCAAAGTGGTTAGTACCGCAACCAGAGGGAGGTTTTGTACTATGCCTGTCTCCAGGATGCTTAAACAAGACAGCGACACTCATCTATGCTGGATGGCTAGGAGTTCACCTTGCAAGGGAGAAGGCTGGACCAGAATCTCACTGGAGGACATTTCCTGACAGAAGATGCCACGCCACAGTCCTGAGATTCAGGGACTTAAGAATTCTCTGATTCTGTAACTTTCATTCCCTGGCCCCAACTATTCCCTCTCTGTCCCTAGCTTCTTTTCCCTTCTTTGCTGAAAAAGTAGCCCAAGTCCATGGCACCTACCATACCTCCTACCCACTTCCACCACCTAGGCAGCTCAGCCCCTGGAAGGAAAACCCTAAGCCCTGACTCCTTGAAATGCCTCCAATCTCTGCTCCCCCAGCCTTTTGCCACCAGGACTGAGCCCCCGCCCCACACTGACATTCATTCTCCTGACAAGCATCACATGCCTGGGGAGTTGGCAGGGGCAGAGGGAAACTCAAATGCCAATACAAACACCATTGCCATGGAGGGAGAAGAGCCCACGGGGGTTATTTTTAACTTGTTAATCAGAGGTAGCTGCTCCAGCACAGGAGAATCCAGGGGAGGGGATAGCTGTGATCAGAGACATTGGGAAGGTCCTCTCTCTCCATCCCTGGCCAAAGTCCTCTAGAATTTTGGGGGGAGAGGGGCACTTACTTTCCCCCTATACACAAACACACACATTGGCATAAGTGGAGAAAAAAAGGGGGCATATGGGAAGAGAAAGGAATTTCTGAAACAAAATATCTTCTCTGTTCTTTTCCCGATGGTCCAAGATGACTCAGGATCCAACTTGTCCAGGGAAAGGGGGACAGTCAAGATCATAGGATTCAGAGCTGGAAGGGACCTTAGAAAGCCTAGATTCAGAAATGGAAAGGAGCTCACAGGTCATCAGGCCTGATCCCTTTATTTTACAGAAGAGGAAACAAAGGCCCCAGGTCACATACATATAGGCAGGTGGTAAAGTCTATGAACGGAGGTCCCTTGGCATGCGCACAACCTAATCTACTTTTGCTTTTGTTTCATGTTTCTGTGGCACAGTATTTGGGTTTTATATGGTACACTGGATTTTGGAGTTAAGGAGAACTGAGTTCAAATCCTCCCTCTGTAACTTATTCACTCTGTGACCTTGGCAAGTCCCTACATATCTCTGGACCTCAGTTTTCCTCTTCTATAACAGAGGGGGAGATTGGACTAGATGACCTCCAAAGTCTGCAGCCAGGTTCTGGGAATAAGAAAGATTGCTGGAATCAGAAAGACGAGTTCAGGTTGCTTAACCTCTGTCTGCCTCAGTTTCTTCAACTGTGAAATAAGGGTAATAACAGTGTCTACCTAGAGAGATTATTGTGAAGTTCAATTAAGATAGTAATTATAAAATGCGTGGCACACACTAAGTGCTGTATAAATTCTTATTCTGCTCTTTTCCCTTTCCCCCCGAAGTTATACCACTTCCAGTCATTCAACCCCAAGTTTTGCAAGAGGCAAAGAGAGCAACTCATACAGGATCACTCACTGAGTCATTGACAAAACCCTGGCTAGACCCCAAGCCTCCAGACTCCCAGTCCAAATAAGTTGGTCTTCCATGGACACTGCAATAATTCTACAAGGTACTTCCCCAGTCACTACTGAGGTCCCACAGCCCTCTCCCTAACTGTCTTTGCTTGGAGGTGAAAGAAGTGATTTTGATTCCTGTTTCCCTGGCCTTGTGGCTTAGACACTGAGTAAGGGTTTGGGGGTTGGGGAGGGGCTGTTCTTGCCTGCCAGACCCAATATTCTATCCTAAATTCCTACAGTCTCTCTACCTACCTCGATACCCCCACTGCTGTACCCAAAATTTTGCTTCTTCTAAATAAGGATAAGGGGGAAACTTCTAATCCTCACCCAGGTCAGGGCCCTGAAGGGGCAAGCAGGAGTGGGCAGCCCCAAAGCAGCCGGATGCCCGGACGAGGACGTGCAGGCTGAGGCGTGCATGTGGGGGTGGGGGGAGACAAGGAGGACAGTATAAGCAGGGGCTCCATGCCCGAGTTGCAAATGCCCTCCTCTGGAAGCTGTTGTTGAGCCTGTGCCCACTGGTAGGGAGGCAGGCAAACAGACAATGGGCCCTCCAACTTCCAACCCACTCCTCCAGCACAGCTGCCCGGCCTTGGCCCTTCCGTGCCAAGAAGGAGGGATTCCGAGTTGGGCAGCACGTTTCCCCAGCTCCACTCACTCACGTAGGCCACGTACATCCCACGGCCTTATCACAGGGGAGGTGTCATTCTCATGCCCTGGGTATATGACTGGGCCCTTGACCCACTCTCTGGAATTCAGATTGAGGGGGTTGTTTTCCCATCATCTAGACCTGTGACTAATTAGTTTTCTCCTATCCTGAGGAAACCAGACCATAGCGTCTCAGGCTACTGTTCTTCCTTAATCCCTGGGAAAGAAAATTCAGCACAGTGACCACTCAGCTTAAGCCCTGGACATTCTCCTAGGAAAGGACCTAGCCCCTTTCTGTGGGGTTCCCCAGCACAATACAGTGTTGTGCCCAGAACCTTACCATGCCATCCTCCTTTGTCCCCTTATAGATGTTTGATGGTGGTCAGAGTAAAGAGATAGAGCAGAGGGACAGTTAATAGGGACAGGACAGGCCTTAGGCCTAGCTCCAATTTTGTCTCCCTTATAGTGAGTGGGAGGAATAATCCCTCTACCCTATCTGTCTACTACCTGTCCTGCAAGGCCCCACCTAGTCCATAAAGTCTTCCCTGATCGCTTCAATTAGTTCAAGGGGATGGTTTCCTATGGCTTCCCTTGTGACATCTCCTTATATTATCTCCTTATATCACCTTTCTATGTATGTTCATCCCATCTCCTCATTTAAATCAAAAGTTCCTTGATGACAGGCTATGTCTTCTATTTCCCTGTCTCCCCCACAATGCCTAGCACAGTACTGAACAGAAAAGGAGGTATTTAATAAGTGCATGAATGAATGAAGAGTACATGAATGAATGGATGAATGAATGAATGAACAAGTCCTGCTTTTTCCTGGCTTCCCCTAGATAGATGAGTAAATCCCCAGAATAAGGGAGAAGGTAGAAGAGGAAACAAGACCAGAAGAGGAAGAGAACGGTGAGAAAGGAGCTATAGGATGTTAGGTTTTTGGTGACCTTTCTTATCAGGAGAGATGAGAAGCCTAGGTCCAAGGAACGAGGGACCATGAGATAGCCTTCTTTTAGAGAAAAGGGAAGGCCCCATGTAAATGAAGGTCACCTTCCCAGTGAGATTTCTCAGGCCCAGAGAAGAGAGAGTCCAGGGAAACACTGAGTCTTGGTGTTTGTTTCTCCTTGAGGACTTGAGAAATGAAGGATAGACTGTAGGTAGACATAAGACCCCACAGGGAGAAATGGGCAAGATACTAGGTCAGAGAAGCAAAGGGATGCTTTGGAATTTCCTTCACCTCCTGGGAGACATAAAGGACAACCTTGAAGGCTATACATTGAATCTTAAATAATTCAAAAGAAAAGCAAGTTGTATGTAATAGAGATTTGTATTCATTTAATTTTGTATTCATGTAATACTTTTCTGCTCTACTTTGTATATGGAAATGTTTGTTTTACTTGGTGTTTGTAAAGAACAGATTTTTTAAAACTTCTTTTAAAAATAAGTTCCCTTCTCAAGGCCTCCCTCAAAAAAATGGGAACCAGTAAATTACTTCTCTCCTCAAATTCCCCCAAGTCCCACCCTCTACAGTGTCTATATTCTCTGCTCCAGTGTGTCCACTCTTCTCCCTCACTGTTTACCCCCAGCCCTTCTCTCCTTCAATCTCCTCCAATACTCCCAAACCTGGTTTCCTCTCAACTGCATTTTCTTCTTCATATCTCTGTCTTCCCACAGCCCCTATCCTTCTCTTCTCCTAAACCCATTCTGTTAGGTTTATGTAGGGTAGAAGCAAGGGGGAGGGGAGTCTGGTTAGGCATATCTTCCCAGAGAATGGGGGATCCTCACCCCAAGGTGAAGGACCTGCCTCCCAGAGCCCCAGAGAAGAATAGGAAGAAACTTTCCTAGGGAACAACTCTGCATCTCAAGGGTTGGCCATTCTGTGGTCTTGGTCAACAGCTGGACCACATCTGACCTCCAGATATTCCCCTCTCGGCTCTAAAATTCACCGGAGCTTCATGTATTTTTGGTACCTGGAAGCTACATAAGCATGATTATGACCAGGTCTCTGACTTTGACCTGACTGCAGGGGAGTATGGGGATCTAGATCTAGTAAGATCTAGAAAATTGTTTAGATTTTGGATCCATGGTCTAGAGCACTGACCTGTAATGGCACTGGGAAACTGTCAGATGTTTAAACCTCATTTGTAGTATGTAACCCTTAGATTTAACATTTGTTCCCATCTGTTCCCATCTCTAGCACTCAGTCTCTTTCCCTGGTGGTTAGGCCCCATCCACAATACTTAGCTTCTCACACCATTGACTATTGGAACAGGAGCTTCAGGTCACCCTGGAGTTAGGTGACTCAATGTCCCTCCCCACCTCACAACTCCTAAAACCCATGTTCATACCCCCTCATTCATCGTTTAAGAAAATCCCTCCTTTGGTCTGACTCAGAGCTGGGAGTCCCCTTTGGGATGATTTCATTAGGGTTATGACTGGTAATGAAGTCAAAGAGATGAAAGGAGGAAGCTCTAGGTTCTACCCACTACCCCCTACTTCCTTTGGTCCCCTCCAGAGGGGAAATCATTCACAGAAATAGTTAACATGGGCCTTTGGAGAGGACATCAGATGAAAGGGATTCTGTTCAAACAAAAAAAATGGGAGGGAGGAGGAAGAGGGCACCCTTTATCTATACCACTAGACAGGGACCACCTTGAAGACAAGCTCTCCCTCAGATTTTTACTCACCATATGACCCCAGGCAAGTCATTTTAACTCTATCAGAAATCAAAGGAAACACTTAAATAAAATTTGTAAATGTTCTAATAAAATAAAATAATTAAACAAAAACCAACAGCTGCCTAAAAGGAGGCACAGGGTCCTCTGAGTCTCAGTTTCCCCATCTGCAAAATGGGGGTAGTAATAGCATTTACTTCAAAGGGTTGTTCTGAGTATCAAATGGGATAATATATGCACTTTGCAGACTTTAAAGGACTAAATAGTTGTTAGCTATTATTTTCATTTCCTCTAATACTTCTCTGGTTTCATCACTCATTAAATGAGGTACTTAATGATGTCTAAGATCTGACATTCTAATGGGATGTGGTGACCAGAGGTGGAGTTCTCCTCCCCCTAAATCCAGCATAACTGGATAACTGAAGTTTCACCTCTAGAGTGGGGGAGGGGGAAGGAATCTCCACTTATTTTCCGTTCCTCACCCAGATACACCCAGGAAAGAAGCAGCTGTATCCCATGCTCATCCTCCCTCCTTCCCTCCCCCAGAAGTCCTTCCTATGATCTAATCGAAATCTCCCAATCTCTTGCCCTTACTGGCTCTGAATGGTTCGTTAGAGGTGGCCAGGAAGGGACCTGATGCCTAGGGAGAGGGAAATAGGAAGCATGTGCAATCAGGAAGGTGAAGCCCAGAGATGCTGCCAAGCCAAGAAGCTGGAATTCCCCCTTCTCTCCCCACCTCCTCCTAGTTATCTTGTTCTGACCCACCCATCTCCTGTAGCTCCTTGAGGCAGTTCCCCACTGGGGATCCCTTGGGGCCTGGAAGCTGGAAGCTGGGGGCTAGAAGTTGACAGTCTCAGAGCAAAGAGAGGCTGGGAGTCCAGATCTGGAGAAGGCAAAGAGTGCTAGAGCTAAAAGAAACCTCAAGGACTTGTCCAACATCTGTATATTACACATGGGAAAACTGAGGGCCAAAGAAAAAAGTAACTTTGCCTGGTTTTACCTACTAGGTGGCAGAGCTGGAATTTGTTCCTCTATACCCCATGCAGTGGTCTTCCTATTATAGCATATTGGATTCCCCAGGGGTCGTTTCATCTGTCCCCCAATTCTTCCCACTTGAAGCACAGGGAAGTTAACTTTTCCCCCTTTCCTTTAAAACTCTCTATGACCTACCTGAATTTTGGGAGAGGGGAAACCCGGATGGGTAGGGTATGTGCCTTCTAGGCTGACCCAAGTGCCAAATCTGGCCATTTCAACCTTTACCACATCTCTCGCATCTGAACCCTTCTCTCCATTCGAATGACCACCACCCTAATTGAAACCTTTGTCACCTCCCCCTAGGACATAGGTGATACTATTACCCCCATCTTAAAAATGAGGAAAGTGAGGCAGAGTTTCCGTCACTATTCATATTTTGTACCTGTTTATACTCATTCACACATGTTGTTTCCCTCAATAGAAAGTAAGCTCCTTGGGAACAGGCACAATTACAAGCATAGAGGAGGTGATTAATAAATACTTACTCATTGAATGAATGAAAAAATATTTATTAAGTGCCATACTATGTGCAAAGTGCTTGGTTAGACATACAAACACAAAAGATAAAATTGAAACAGTTCTGCCCTCAAGGAAAGGTTACATTCTTTATATTGATTATATTGCACTCTTTATATCATATTACATTATATCATGTTTTTTCTTTTACATTACATTCTTTATATCGTGTTACATTATATTACACTCTTAGATTTACGTTGACTAGCATGGGGAAGGATATTGCCCATTCTACTATTTCCATAGTGTTAAAGACACATCTAAACACTCTACCCATGTGCTTTATGGTTAGCCTCTTGGGGTGAGCCTGACTGTCTCTGGGGCTATCCCTGATGAGGAAGAAGGTTTCAATCAGGAGTGAGTTAAATAAAAGCAAGGAATGATGAAAAAGGCCCGGACTCTGGCTGGCTGGACAGAAATGGAAATCAATGTGCCTACTCCCCTTAGTCACTTCTCAGTGCCCGGGACCATTCTTTCTATAATCTCCCCGCTCCACCTCCTCTTTCCATCTGTTTTTCCTGTCACCTCCACCTCCACCTTAGGATAAAGACTGAGTCAGGGTCATGCTGAGAACATGGCTGACATAACCGAAAGCAGAGTTAATTAGTCTATGCACATGAGGATTTCCTGTCCCTCAGCCTTCTTTGACACCTCTGAAAGCAAAGTGACAACCTCTAGGCCCTCTGGGAGGGGGTGCCAACTGAAGTCATATGCTATTCCCCTTTATACTACAATTTGGTCTTTGAAATCCAAGCTAGAAGGGACCCAAGAGACCATGTGGTCCAACTCCCCACATTTTTTCAGAAAAGAAAAGTGAGGCCCAGAAAGAAAACACTCCTGGCCCAGGGTCACAAAACACGTTAGTTGCAAAACCTGAGTGCCTAGAGCCTTTTTCAGTACACCATGGCCACATTCCAATTATGTCCTCTCTTGAGTTGTTCCTTAATTATTTCAAGCATGTAAGTCTTATCTCCCTCCAAAGACTTACACATCCATGAGGGAAGGAACTGTGTCTTCTCTTTCTCTGTATCCCCACAACATCGGGCATATGGTGGGTGCTCAGTACCCAATGGGGTTACTGTATGATGAAGGACTAAGTACCAGAGCTATGGACAGGAAAATTAGAGGTATTTGGGACCTATTTCTGACCAGTGAGGGAGAGGTTCAAAAAACAGGAAGATTCTCCCCTTCTGGGTTCTCCCACTCCCAAATACAGCTTGCTTCTGGCGATTTTCCCATTAATGCCTTCCCCTTCCCTCTAGTCCTCTATACTAACTAGGGCTGGCTGCCCATGATATCTCATTTTGTCTGAGATGATGTTTGGACAGGCGGTAGAGGACTATCAAAGCCATGCTCTTAAGAAGAGAAGGAAGGAGGCTCTATACCCCTAGGGAGTGGGCAGGAGAGGAGGAAGAAGAGGCATCAGGGTTGCACGTTATCCTCAGCAAAGCTGCAGCTGTAGGGGGAGACTCCAAAGCCAAGGCAGAGGATGCCAGCCCAATACCATTTCCCCCAGCTGGCTTGGAGGTGCCATCACCACTCCTGCACAAACCCTGCAGCACATGGGCAGGATGGGGAGCAGGCAAAGGCGCAGGTGCTCTGCTTCCCAGCTGCTGGCCCAGCTGGCAGCGATTAGCCTGGTTTGGCACAGTACCCAGAGGGCACAGTGCCCACCTTACCCCACCCCCACTGAGCGTGAACTCTCCTTTATAGACCCATGTCTGGGTACAGCTATATCTCCAAGAGGTAGTCCCTCACTTTGTTCACACACTCCCGACCCGCTACCCCTCTTTCCTCCCCACCTTATATTAGCCAGTCACACCCCACACCAAAAGCTCTCATCCAATTAAGAATCAGAATTCCAATCATGGTTTAACCAAGGGTTCCCCTCAACCTAAGGGTCTATCTCTGAGAAAAGTCTCCAAGGGCTGGATATGAGAAGAAGTGGGCATCCTCCTTGTCCCTCCCAAATTAGGTTTCAAATACCTCTAACTTCCCTAAATGATCCTTGGAACTGTCATCCATGAATCTGTCTAAATTCTTATTGAATCTGCTTATATTCTTAGCAGATGCCACACTGAAAGGTAAGGAACTTCAAAAGTTTACTCTAAGCTGTGTGAGGTAGGAGTGAGGCCAGACTTCCAGCAATCTCAACCACCCCAGAACATGGATGAGAACATAAGAGTAAATGAAAGAGGGAACCCTAAGCATCTAAAATAGCTGCCACCAAGTTCATGCACTTTACGAATAAGAGAGCTCCTCGGGCCTATACTTAGAATCTGCTTCTCAGACCAACAAGGGGAAGGCATCTCAGAGTTCATGCAGATGAACCTGCTACCTAAAGAGAAATCCTTATTACCTCATCAAAAAAGAACATTAGATTTGGTCTCTGGTCTTCTTATGCCTTAGACCACACAGATACTCTGTGATCCAGCAACACTGGCCTTCCTGCTGTTCTTAAACCACAATGCTCCATCTTCTGATTCAAGCCATTTGCTATGACTGTGGGCACATCTCTGTCTCCTGGCTTCCTTCAGGTCCCAGCTACAATTTGACCTTCCACAGGAAGTTTTTCCAATCGCTCTTAATTCTAGTGCTTTCTCTCTATTGATTATTTCTCTTTCAACTTGTATATATTGCCTGTTGGTACATTTCATGTTGTTTCCCCCATTAGACTGTTAGCTCTCCAAGGGCAGAGATTGTCTTTTGCCTTTCTTTGTATCCCCAGCACTTGGCATTTTGCCTGATGCATAGGAGGCTCTTAATAACGTTTATTGACTGACTGGGTTGATTCTCGTTCAACCTCATAACCTCTGAATGTGATAATGATTAACATTTCTATAACACTTACTGTATACCAAGTACTGTGCTAAGCATTTTACGGTTATTATCTCATTTCATCCCCACAACAACCCTGTCAGGTAGGTACTATTTTCATCCCCATTTTACAGTTGAGGAAACTGAGGCAAACAGAGATTAAGTGACTTACCCAGAGTCAGACAGTCAGTAAGTGTCTGAGACTACATTTAAACTTAAGTCTTCCTGGTGCTCTATCCACTGACCCACCTAACTGTCTCTCTAGGCTTTAGTTTACTTATTTGTAAAATGAAGAGGTTGGCCCTGAAGAGGAAGCCAGACAGTTTTTAGAGCATGTTATGCTCCTCCAGCATCATAAAGACCTTAAGTGATGTAGAGCTCACTATACCCTGAGGCGGCCCATTAGATTTTTAGCAGGTATCCTCTGTTTTTCCCTTAGCAGGTTAAAAGCAATAAACTACAAACAGGGAAAAGGGGTAGGATTGAGCATGGGTAAGGGTGGCTATTCTAGATGAGTTCAAGGGTCTCTTCCAAACTCTGATTCTGGTCATGACAGGTCATCGACCAATAGCACAGAAGAGAGAAAAACTATAAAAAGTAGACCTAAAAACTACACATGATCAGTAACCTGGGCAGGGTTTTATGTCAGGGTAAACAGCTGAAAGACGTCATCATATAACAAAATTGAACAATAAATTATGTTCTGAATGCTCATACTGAATCATCAATAAGAAGATACATAATGTTCCTTGTGATCCAGTTGAGAAGGCAGGCTGGTGTGTGACTTCTGAAGAAAAATGTCTAACCCCTAAGTCATTAAAAATACAAAAATATACCAAAATTACTTTGTCACTGAAAGTCCGAACAGTCACTTAGAAGAAACCTTCATTTTCATAATAAGTATTACTGTACTTCCTTTCACTTATCCCAAATTATCTACTTCAAGCCCCTGATTGTCAAAGGCTCAGTCCTAAGACCAGGCCCAAATGAAAATCTTTGCTTACCCCTTATGACTTCGTAGTTTCCGATATTACTTGGGTGTTCTCTTTCCAAACTGAAAAAGTTTCATCTTTTTGGTCTGTTCCCCTAAGGCAAATACTTGTTAGTCCTAACCTGCAGACCTAAATCTTTCCTTTCCTTCAAGGCTTAGCTAAAGTAGATCACCTCTTCCTCGAAGCCCTCCCTGATTCCCACCCCCAGTTCAAAGTCATGCTTTCTTGTCAGAATATCTTCATCCCTGCTGGCCTTTCTTATACGTGTTACATTCTAACTTGTATTCTATTATACTTGTATTACATTTTAACTTTTATTATATCCATCTGCATACATCCCTCATTCCTTGATTAGGCAGTGAGCTAATAAAGCATTGTGTTGCTTTTTTTAATCTGTGTGTCCCACTTTGTATCAAGTGAGTGAAGAATGCCTGTGGTCCAAGCTGTGATAAGCAATAAGATGGGAAAACTATAGGGCTCATACATCTGTATGTGTATCTTGAACACTCTGCCAAAGGACAATGTTCTGGGGCTAAAATTGAACAGAAGAAGGGTAGATTAGATTGCCTTTGGGGAAACTGCACGGATCTTTTAATGATCTCCCTCCAAGCTTCCTCCTGATAAAAAAGGTCATATTTTTAAAGCCAGTATTCTTCAGGAAATGGTGTATAGCTTCAAGTCATGAAATGATACTATGGAATCTGAAAAACTGAAATTGAGAAGTATGTGGTAGATGTGATCAGTTTACCCTTCCATCCATCTACCTGTTTTTCCACCCTTCCGTCTATCCATCAATTCATCCATCCCATCCACATATCATATCCATCCATCTGTCTGTCCATTGATCCATTTGTCCATTCATCCATCCATGCTTCTATCTATCCATCAATTCATCCATTCATCCATCTATCCAGTCATTCATCAAGAAGCATTTATTAAGTGCTAACTCTGGGCAAGGCACACTGTTGGCCGATGGGAATACCAAGACAAAAAAAGAAACAATTTCTACCCTAGAAAACTATATAATCTATTGAGAAGAGGCAGTGTGTGTGTATATGTGCATGCACACCTTCCTTGTATTGAGTTTCTCCAATTTATCCTGTGTTGATAAATAATTGTTGACACATGATTGTTTGCATGCTGTCTCTCGCATTACATTCTTTTCTCTGCATCCCTGGTGCTTAGCACAGTGCCTGGCACATAGTAGGTTCTTAATAAATGTTTATTGACTGTATGTAAAGAAATAAGGGAATTTACTGAGTAGGGAAATAGCACTGTCCGTCCCGTAACAGATGACAGACCAGGAATGATGAAGAAGCAGTGTTAAAGATGCCATCCAAGACAAATAAATGAAAAAACAGACTGAGCATATGGAGAGGATAATCAATGGATTCCATTGGCATGCTCATAAGGTCAAGAGAAAGTCAAAGAAGGCCCCCAAACATATTGGATGGACCCCCGTGGTGAACTTACAAGAGACATGAACAAGAGTCAAACAAGGTGGATAGACATGGAAAGGTCTTAGAGTTGGAGGAAATATCCTTGAGAAAACTAATATTTAAAAAGAGCATGAAGGTTTGCTAAGTTTTTTATATAATTATCCTATCTGATCCTCATGAGATCACAAACCTATTGCAATATTGTTGTTTCCTCAGGCCTTAAGGAATACCTAGCATCAACACTAATATGTTTATTGAATAGGACCGAATTAGAATCTTATCCCAATTAATTTATTGGTATTTATCTACTAGAGATTGAAACCAAAAACCAATGCCATCTTGGCCTGGGTTAGAGTGTAGGTAGAGTTTCAGAAGTCAGTATCCCACATCCTCACATTACCAGAGAACACCAAATCTTGACGGGACCTGAGAAATCATCAGTCCCTTCATTTCACAGATGAGGAAAATGAGACCCAAAGAGGTTAAGGGTAGTCCCAGGTCACAGAGCTACTGAGCAGCAGATGGAGTAAAGAAGGCAGATTCAGTATTAGAACCTAAGTCTCTGGGCTCCGAATCCAGTGATACCCTGCCCTTTCCTGACTTTAACTCTCACTTGTTACTCTGCTATAGGAACAATCAATTGGTCAGTTAATAAACTATGCATTAAGCACCTCATTGTGCTAAGTGCTAGAGACAGAAAGACCAAAATAAAATAATTAAACAATCCTAATCCTCAAAGAGCTTATGGTCTTGAAAGGGGAGAAGGAGAAGAGGGCAATTATCCCATCTACCTTCTCCCAGATAGAGGGAGTGGCAATAGCCTAATCCCTTATATTCTCTAGTCCACCTCATGGGCCTCAATGGAAGAATCTTTTCCTTCCTCCACACCAGAAATGGCAAAAACATCCTAGAAGAGGGATATGTTAGTAGATGTTTAACAATTGGCTCTCAAAAGACATGTACTCACTCAAAGGATATGAACAGGCAGTTTTCAGAGGAAGAAATTAAAGCTATCTATAGTCATATGAAAAAATGCTCTAAATCACTATTGAGTTGACAGATGCAAATCAAAACAGCTCTAAGGTACCATATCACAGCTATCAGATTGGCTAACATGACACAACAGGAAAATGATAAATGTTGAAGAGGATGTGAGAGAGTTGGAACACTGATTCATTGTTGGTGGAGCTATGAACTGAGGGAACTCTCATTCTGGAGAGCAATTTGGATCTATGGCCAAAGGGCTACAAAAATGTGCATACCCTTTGACTGGGGTATACTGCTTCTAGGGCTATATCCCAAAGAGATCACAAAAATGGGAAAAGGATCCACGTGTACAAAAATATTTATAGCAGTTCGTTTTGTGGTGGCCAAGAAAATTGAGGGCATGCCTTTCAGTTGGGGAATGGCTGAACAAATTGTGGTATATGAATGCAATGAAATACTATTGTACTATAAGCAATGATGAATAGGTGAACTTCAGAAAATTCTGGAAAGACATAAACTGATGCTGAGTGAAGTGAGCAATGTTCTGGAGAACGTTGTTCACAGAAACAGCTACTTTGTGCGATGACTGATTTTGATAGACAGCCCTTCTCAGGAATGTAAGGACCTAAAACAATCCGAAAGGACTCTTGATGGTAAACGCCATGCACATCCAGAGAAAGAATGTAGGGCAATGCAAAATATTTTCTTTTTTGTTTTGTTTTGTTTTTTCCTTTCTCATGGTTTCTCCCATTCGTTATAATTCTTCTATGCAATGTGACTAATGTGAAAATATGTTTAATAAGAATGTATGTGTAGAATCATATCATATTGCATGCCATCTTGGGGAGGGAGGGAAAGGGAGGTGGAGAAAATTTAAAACTTATAGAAGTGAATGTTAAAAACTAAAAATAAGCAAATTAATAATTTTAAAATATATTCACTACACACTTTTTAAGTCTAATCAGCATTATTAGTATTTTCTCCACCACTTTCTTACATCTAGACAATCAACAAAACAGTAAGTCAAGTCCTGATTTGTAGCATTTATCAAATTTTAAGGTAAAAAACGCTCACACTGAAAATTTAACAAATGGTTCTTGGAGTCGGTCAGAGTTGGCTCCAGGACACCCCTGTACTAGGCATTATTATTTCCATTTTATGGATGGGGAAACAGGCTGAGAGGGGTTGTGATTCGTCCTTAATTACACAGCTAGTATCAGAGCAAAGTCATTTCCAGATCCATCTGTAATCCAAAACCACACTCCTTCTGTTACAAGACACTGTTTCTAACTGTCCTGGATCCCTAAACCCAATCTACTGAAGTCTCTAAAAGCACTCTCTCCTTCTCTGGCTCCTACTTATAGCCAACAGGTTCAGTCCATATAAGTTTGACTTGCATTTGGTAGGTACTTAACAAATATTGGATTGACTCCGACTGGGATTCAGTTCAAGGTCTATGCTTTCAAAGGCCCCTTACAGCTCTAAATCCTTTGTAGTATAAGAAGAATACTGGGTCCAAGTCTGGGTCTGAATATTTTCTCTGCCAGGGCAGGGTAAACAACTTCATTACCAACAAACAGCTATTGAGCACCTATTATGTGTCAGGCACTGTGCTAAACACTGAGAGTACAAAAAAAGTCAAAAGCAAAGTCTCTACCTTCAAGGAGCTCCTATTTTAATGGGGGGGGGGACTTGAAAGGGGAGAAGGAGAAGAGGGCAATTATCCCATCTACCTTCAAGGAGCTCCTATTTTAATGGGGCGGGGGGGGACATGCAAAGATACATTCAATATATAATACAAATTTCTATTTGGGTTTGACACCGCTAATTTATACCACTGTATACGTATAGGGTACAACTTTGCATGTTTCTCCCCCAAGACCATTAAGTCATTCATAAGGATTGTGGATCTCATATTAATATTAACTGTGTTTTACTGTTTTTTATTTATTTCATTAAATATTTCCCAATTACATTTTAATATATTTCAAGCAGTGGGGCCATGTGCTTGACATGTCTGGTAGAGATGGTAAGTAAGGGAAGATACTAGCAGAAGAGGGCCTGGGAAAGATCTTCTGCAGATAGTGGGATTTAGGATGAATCTTAATGGAAGCCAGGAAAGTCAAGAGGCAGATGTGGGGAGAAAGAACATTCCAGGTATAGGGACATGTGAAAAGGCATGGAGTCCAGAGTCACATCCAAGAACAAGGAGACTAGTGTTGCTGGAATGTAGTGTTGATAATATATAGGGGAATAGACTATGTAAGAAGATTGGGAAGATAGGGAGGGACTAGGTTTTCAAAGGGATTAAAAGAGGATTTTTCTATTTAATTTTAGTGGTAAAAGAGATTCGGTGAAGTTTACTGGGGAGTGACATGGTCAGACCTGCACTTTAGGAAGACCATTTTGGCATCTGAGTGGAAGCTGGACTTGGTTTTCTCATCTGTAGAATAAGAAGATTGGTTTTGATCCTGTGAGCCTCTGACTCTCCCCACCAGATTCTCTGCATTGGAACCAGACCTGTACCCTATTCCAATAACCAAGTCATACCTGCTCTTTGGCTCACTTTACGCCACATGGAATGTTGGTTTGTTGGTTTGAATATTATCTCATCTGATCCTCACAAGAACTCTGTGAGGGGGGGGGCTATTATTATTCTTATTGTACAGCCGAGGAAACTGAGGCAGAGAGAGGTTAAGTGACTTATCCAGGGTGACGCAGCTAAGAAGTGTCAGAGACTGGATTTGAACTCAAAGTTGGTCTCAGCATCCTGCTGAAAGAAGGTCCAAAGAGTGAAATGAAGTAAAAGACAACCTGATGAAGAGAAGCCACATCACCAAATGGGGAGCTCACCGAGTAGACAAGCAAGTATGGACACCCCATAGCTCTTGGGCCAAGAAGCAGGATGGGCAAGGAGGAAAAGCTTGATGTGACAGGAGAAGTAAATGTACCGAAAACTCTATGATATCCTCCTGGATTTCTGACCACAAGAGGTCATAAAAGCTGCTAAGATGTGGGTCCTGCTTGGCCCAGCTTGGACATTAGCCCAACTTGGGTCTCCCCAGAGTACTGAGAATTAAATAATCAGCACCACACTCTCCCAATCCCCAACTAGGAAGAGCCCACCCTTATTTTAGGCACCTGGGGAGGTTAAGAGAAATACAGGATGAGGGACAGGGAAAGAATACAAAAAAAGACAGAGATACAAATCTGTCGCCACCTGTCTCCCTCTCTTGGGCACCAAATGAAACAGAGATAGATAAAAGCCAGTGGAATCTCTTTTATGCAGTGAATATTTGTGGTTGTATGTACCCATATTCCAAGCTTTATGGGATTGTTATTTGTTATTCTTTTTCAATGGAGTTCAGATAGAAAAGGTGAAATAGACCCCGGAATAGTAAGAACACTAGAATATTTGATACTCATAGTAGACAACTGATCTCTATTTAAAATGTTCCACCAAAACAATAACGTCAAGAACAATTTATATAAAATGCAGTACTTTTCTGAGAGACAGTTTAAATACATTATGGTTCTGTCTAGCCTTAAATCTATTATCATCTCTCCTAAACAGAGCTAAGTATGGCTTCCAAATTAAAGAGGGAGTTGAACCAAAACATCTTATTAATCACTTGACATACAGTGATGACATCAAGCTATTTGGTTACTGAAAAGCACATTAAACATCTTCATCTTGTGGAATTTTTTCCCAATGTCAGAATACATATAAAATTCTTGATAAATGCCAAAAAAAAAAGAGCCTGAAAGCTTTGAGCTTAAACTCAGAGATCACAGAAATGGTGGATAATGGCAATAACTACAGATACTTTAGTCTCCTCCAAATAAGATAAAAAGTGCATAAAAAATATCCAAGTGAAGGCTATGGATAAAGAATATGAGATCTACTGGTGTCCTGAAATCAAAGCTGAATAGGAAGAAAATTAACACCTAAGTAATACCACTCTTAACATATCCTTCCAGATCTGTAAAATGGGCCACAAAAGATTTGGAAAGCATCCCCACAAAAACCCACACAATATCTTTGTTGTTGTTAGTATCATAGCTATTTCTGTGAAGGGAACAGACTAGGTCTATAACATCTCTGTATCAAGCCAGTTGCTGAGCCCAGCCCTTTTTGTTCAGGCACTCTGTAAAAGCTTGTTGCAACATGATAGAGTAGAAAAGGGGGAAAAAAGGAATATTTAGAAGCAAGAGGCATAAGTTTGGGGTCTATGCCATAAGTCATTTCTGATCTCTGAGCCTCAGTTTCCTTCTCTGTCAAAGGGTAGAAATAATAACTGTTAACCCAAAGGATTGCTGCAAGGGAAACACTTGATTAAAACTTAAAAGGTTCCAAGGATGTGAGTCCATCTAATTTGATGACTTAATTAATTAGCCCTGAGTTGAGACTCAGACTCTGATCCTAATAGAGATTCTAATTCTGACTCTATGGCCAACCAACTTCTATGATGACTGTCATTACAGTATGGTATGAATGAGGTCATATCCCAAAAGCCCCCATTGGCTCTAGCTAGCTTTCCTGTCTTCTAACCCAAGCTGAACCCCTGAACCAGGTTTGTCATTCTTACTCATGAGGTTACAGGCAAGGATGGGCAACCTCTCCTCACACTGGAGAAGATAGAGGCAAGAGATGGGCTGAGAACTCAGGAGTCCGGGCTATTAGCCATTGACCCTGGAGGCAAGTCATTTCTCCCTCTAACTTCAATTTCCTTCTCTGTAAAACCAGGGGGTAGGACTGGATGATTTCTATGATTCTTTTTTAACTCCAATATTCCATGAGTTTACTGGAGAAAAACTTCAATTTATATATCAGCAGCTGGCGATTGCATGATGTAGCGTCTTAATCTTGTGGGTTAAGACAGTCTGATAGTATTACATGTCTTTCCTGAGCCCAAGGTTGGACTACAGCCCTCGGAAAGATTTCAAGGAAGCAGGGCCCTGACCCTGATGAAACTCATCTTTGTTGTTGTTGACTTATGTCCAATTCTTTGTAACCCCATTTGGGGTTTTCTTTGGCCAAGATACTGGAGTAGTTTGCCATTTCCTTCTCCAACTCATTTCACAGATGAAGAAACTGAGGCAGAGTTAAGTGACTTGCCCAGGGTACACATTTAGTAAGTGTCTCATCGTGTGTGTGTGTGTGTGTGTGTGTGTGTGTGTGTGTGTGTGTGTGTGTGAGAGAGAGAGAGAGAGACAAAGAGAGAGCCTTTCAGCAGTCTGGTGAAGATATAGATCTCTTTTCTAAATAATGCTTTTAAATAATTGAAGGGAATTCTAAATTTCACTTGGAGGCTCCAAAATAAAGATGCAATTTTTTCCCCACTTGCATTCAAGTTCATTTATCTCCTGAAATCTTTCCTTGGATTCGTAGATCCAGGATCCTTACACAGGTTAAGAACCTCTTTGTAAGGACTGTCTTTATGCGGCCTGAATATGAAAGTACTGAGGGCTCGAAGGAGAGAATGCTTGAAAGGGGAGGTTAGTAGTTGCAGGATGGTGGAGAATGCACAGAAGAGGTGGGGGGAGCTGGAAGTGGGGAGAGTAAGGGGAGAATAAAAAGTAGTCAGAAAGGGGACCGATGGAGGAGGAGGGATACTAGGAGAAAGAAAGGCAGAGAGGGTGCATGCAAAGTAGGGGCACTGAGAAAAGGGAGGGATGCTCCCTAAGAGGAAGGACCTAGGGGAGGAGGGGGACAAGTGGTGGATGCCAAAACGTGGTGGAGTGCTTGGGGGCGGGAGAGGAGGGATGCGTGCAAAGAGAGGTGGCCCTGCAGAGGGAGGGGAGGGGAGAAGGGGTGCAGGCCGAAACGTGGTGGGGTACTTGGAGAGGAGAGGAAAGGGGGTGCGCGCAAAAGGAGGGGAGAAGGGGGCATGCAGAAAGGACTCGGAAGGAGAGGGGAGAAGAGAGGTGCATGCCAAGGGATGGGAGGCGAGCAGAGGAGGCAAAGACCCCAGCAACCCTCCGCCTAGGCCCCCGTCCTCCAGCCCGCCCAGGAGAGATGAGCTCGCTCCGAGGTAGCGGGGAGGAAGCACAGCAGAGTCAGGAACCACGAGCCCCGCGCGCGCGCGCGCGCGCACACACAGACACACGCGCTCACAGACCCCCCCCCCCCCGCGCGCCCTCGAGCCCGCGCGTGCGCGTTCTTGATGCCTTCCATGTGCGTCTCCTCCATTCGCTACGTGCAGAATGGTCCGTCGGCACCAGCTGCAGGGCCCGGGTGGGAGGGGGAGGTGGAAGCGGAGCGGGGAGGAGCCTTCAGGTGGGGGGGGGAGGGAGGGAGGGGCTGCAGCGAGCAGCCGGGGAGGGAGGGGAGAGAAGGAAGGGCTCCGAGCCTGGGAAGAGAAGGAAAGCAGGTGGAGAGACCTAAAACGGGCTGGGGAATAAGTGGCGCTCTCCCGCCGCTCCCCTGCGGCCCCCATCAGGTCACTTCTAGGGAGGTCACAGTAGCTATCCCCCTGTCTCCGTGCAGGGTCGCTCAGCCCCAAGGTGGGAGAGAGGGGGAGGGCGCAAGCAGGAGATGGGAGCTCCAGAGAATCCAGCTTTCCCTGATTCTGGGGGGCTCTTCCTGGTCAACACCCCCCTCCCCGTGGCTTTTGGACAATTGTGCCCCCCAAAGCTGGGAATAATCATCCCGGGAGAGGGAAGATGAGGGGAAGTCATTTGGGGAAGGAGAAAGGAGGCATGGGTGATGGGGAAAGAGGACAGCTGATGGTATTTTGGGGCTCTAGAGCTCAAGGAAATCTCAGGCATGCAATGCAACCCCTTCCCCACATTGTACAAATTAGAATGCTGAAGACCAAACACAAGCCTTTATGAGGCGCCTACTGTGCGCCGGGCATTGTGCTGAGCCCGGTTCAAAGACAAAAGGCAGACCCTGCTCTCAAGGCGCTCGCAGTCGAATGCACTATAAAGGTCATAGTCACCAAGGTCAAGGCCACACAGTATAAGCCAGCAAATGATTCATGAGGGGAGTGGGGGAGGGTCCCTCTATGCTACAAATCCAGTCTTTCTCCAGCCACCTAGGAGACGGTTTTCAATCAACCCCTTTAATACAAAGCCTCTACTCCCAGCTCTGTGGCATAATGAGGTTGAGAGGTTCTAGTCTCACCTCTGCTACAAATTTGCTCTGTGACTTTGAGTAAAGCATTTCCCTTTTCTCTGTCTCAGTTTCCCATTCCGTAAAATGAGGGGATTTGACTAGATTGTTTCTAAGGACCCTACCAGTTTGAAAAAGTCTACATTCTGCATCCCTCTCTCTGCTTGCCCTAAGTGTAGGAAAAGTAGGATATCCCTGCTTTATATTAAGATTCTAACAGTCCTGAATGAACATAGGACACAAACAAGGACATGAACACAGCCTAGGGGTTCAAGGGATTTGAATCTAGATTTAGCGAAGCTCTGACTTTGCTTCTAGCTTCTTTTGTTTGACACACACTGAGGCTCAGATACTGTGTTTCCAGCATCTACACATTGAGGGATGACAGTGCATCACTGTCATCCACAGTAGCCCTTCTAGGACAGACATTCATCCTAGATCAGAGAAACTAGAACCCTGCTGAGTCTCATTCAGGTTGGAGCTAGGGAAGGAGTCTGCCCTCAGTTTGCTGAGAGGGGGGAGGGAGTTTTCACTTGAAAGGTCTCCGAAACTCTTCCTTCCCCTGTTAGCCCCCAGCTGTTGACCAAGGAACTTAAGTGAGGAACAGTCAATGCCCAAAGCTACAAGGGAGGGAGGGGAAACAGCCCACCCCCGTGGAGGAGGGGGAGACCGGATGACCCCTCATAGAAGTAATGAGGAGCTGCATGATTGTGAGTTGGGAGGCAGTAAGGTCTTGCCAGGCATCCAGCTGTGGGCCAGATGTGAGCAGCATCCTCTCTCCACCCTGGGCTGGGATACAAGTTTTTCTGTCCAGCTTCTCCCTCCTACCATCACCTTCCAGGAAACCTCTCCCCCAAGGCCAGAGAAAGAAAGAAAATGAATGAGAAGTCATGTACACCCTCTCTTCCCCTCAATCCCATCCCTCCCCATTCTCTAAAAACACACAGCCCTTGGCAGGTCGAGTGAACCATATCAAGTCCAGCTGCCTTCTTCCCTCTTCTTACTCCAGCAACTGGAAAGGACAGCTCCCTCCCTCCTTCTGCCTCTTCCCTTCCTTCCAAGCCCTGACCTCTCCCTCAGGAGATGGAAGGTGGAGGGTGGGGGGTGGGGAATCTCTGTATGCTGGAGTTGGAGGAGGGGTGTAGGTTAAGGTTGGGGAAGAACCAATGGATGGTTATGCTTTATACAAGGTAGTTCGTTCTGCAGTCTAACCTTAAGCACTCCTGCTAATTTTGATCCCTCTCCCCCACAGAAAAGTGACAATTTGGGGTTCTAGGACCTGACCATTTTCTTAGCCCCGCCCCCCCTGCCCCCCACACACACCTTCAACACGCCTAAGCTATATAGGGTAAACCCCAGGATACCACTCAGTTTCTTTTTTACTCTAAGCACCTCCTATGGACAGAGCCCTCTGCTGGAGGCTGTAGGAAGATACAAAAGAAATGCTTCCCTGTCAGTTTAGGGGAGCTCCTGTTATAGCTGAGGGGTGACCTTCAGTCCAGACCCTTAGGATACTCCTAGTCTGATGAGGGACATGAAGACCCTATCCTCAGAGAGCTTCAGGGATGATGGGGAAGATGTAGACGCTGACATGTAGCAGCAAGATCACTGGATAGATGACCTAGGTTCAGATGATAACTCTGCTACATGCTAAGCTATGTGACCTGGGGAAAGTCATTTCCCATCTCTGGGCCTAGGTTTCCTCATATATAAAATGAGGAAGCTGAACTAGATGGTCCTCTAGCTCTAGATACAAGTGTACACTGTGAGGTGAACCTAGGAGCGTCCTGCCACCCTGTAGCCAAGGAACAATGCAACTTAGATGACATTCAGCAGGTTTTTCTGATGGCAGAATTTTGAGCTCTTTTTTTAAAAGGGAGGGGTGTGGCAGAAGAGAACAGAATTTGGTCTGTGGGGAGCAGAAGGGAAAGAGGTCATCGCAGCTGGAAAAGAAGACTGGGATTCTGAGTCAGCCCTGACCTAGGACAATTTAGAAGCAATGTCTCAGTATGATGTCTATAGTGGGATCTCATCTGGAAGCAGTATCAAGGCACATTCAAAAGGAACTTTCTTGTGAGTACCCCAGTGTGACTAAAAGCCTTAATGCTTCTCTCTGGGGTCTGGTCGTCTGGAAGTGAGTCAGGAAAGGACAGGTAGGTGTTCTCACCTCATCCCCTCACTTAGTCTGAAATCATTAAACCCCCTCCACTCAAAAAAAAAAAAGCCAAACCAGTCTCAGTCTGGATAACTGGATCTTTGAGACAACAAAGACAAGGGGTATAATATAGGAAAGAAGGGGGAACCCAGGGTTACACCCCAGGCCTGAGTCACAACCTAGGGTGAATAGTCTTATGTTCAATCCCTGTGACAGTTCTTAAAACATTCAATGAAGTCAATTCAGGGTCACCATGTACTGCCCCCTGGCTCCAGGTATTCAATCTGAAAGGTGCCTTCCTCATCACGTCTCACACGGGGCCACTGGAGATGTTGGCACCAGAATCACTGTTGCCTGGGGCATTAGCCATGCATGGGTAAGGCCAATGGCTTGGCAGGCTCAGCCTTTCTGGCTCCACAGAAAGTCAGGGCAAGAGGGAACAGGTGTCCACTACAGCAGAAGAAACTGAGATCAGATAGTGGGAAGGAATTTCCAGCAGTGAAGGGGCCTAAGAGTGGAATGAGGTGCCTAAGAGAGAATGTTGAGTCCCCATCTCTAGTAGACACAGAAGAGAGGTTCCAGAGGAGAGCAGACAGAACCCTGGTTTGGAGGCAGAGGGGTGAGGGAAGATAACCTCTTGAATTTACCTTCTTGCCCTTAGCATTTGGCCTCTTCTTAAGAGTTTGCTCCTTAAAGGGAGACTACTCCCTTACTCAAAAGGCCTTCTATGCTAACCCCCTTCATTGTTTATTAATTTCTCCTTACTTTCAAATATGGCTTTTCTGCTCCAGCCAAGCCATTCCATTCCCTATCTTTGCATTCTCACTGAGGACATCTTTGCCCAGGGCTCAAAACTCACTTCCACCAAGAACTCTTCCCTAACTGATCCCTGTTCCAATTTACTTAACTCTCTCCAGAGGTGGCAGGATGTTGTATTATAGAGGAGCAGTGGATCTGGAGTCAGGAGAGGCCTGGCTTATCCTGCCCCTGAGTCATTTAACATCCTAAGAACAGAAGGAAACTTGGAGGTCACCTGGTCCTTCATTTTACAGAGGAAGAAAGTCATTTATTTGATTGACCAAATGCCTTAACCTCTGGGTCTCAGTGTCTTCATCTCAAAATTAAGGAAGTTATGATTCTACGAAGCTGTGCCCCAAGAAGATCAACTGAAGGTGGAAAGCATTAAATTCAAGTTCGGTCTCTAACTCATACGTACCAGCTGGATGGGACTATGGGCAGGTGTCTTAACCTCTCGGTGCCCTCAAACAATTCTGAGACCTTGACTTACCGACAAGTTGACATCTATAAGGAGCGGAGGGAGTTTCTGCATCCAAATATTCCTACACCAATGAAATCATAGGTGTCCACCCTGCACCTCCTCCCCAGTGGTGTCCACCACACTTCTTCCTCATTTCTCTGAGTCTCCGTTTCCTCACCTGAAAAATAAAGATAATTGCTCTGCCTACTTGCAAGGCTGATTGTGAGGAAAACACTTGGTAAACTTGACATCGATGGAGAAATGTGAGCTGTTATCATTGAGTTATTGTTCTGTGGTGGGAACTACGTAAGAGAACCTTGTTTCTAAAGGTCAAGGAAATAAGAAGGAGTGAGTGGATCTTAGTTCTTGGCCTCTGCCCCAGGGCCAGCCCCCACTCAGGCTGGGCCTCACCAGCTCTGGAAGAAGAAAGAGGGGAGAGAATTTCTCACTCTGACCTCCAGTGTCCTGACTTCCCAGAACTTGCCCTATCCATTAAGGGGTTGGACACTTGCACAAAGTCCCATCTCTGTACCTGAAAACCATCACTTAATCTGGATGAGGCCTAGTGGAAAGGATTCTGGATATGAAGCTGGAACAGTTGTCTCTGCCAATTACTAGGTGGGAGATCTTGGATCTTCCTGAGCCTCAGTTTCCCCATCTGTGAGATGGGGAAACTTGTACTGTGCCACCTCCCTCACAGGGTTATTATTGGGAAATAAATAAGTGTAGCCCTCTTTCACATGAACCCTCTCATTTTACAGATGAGGCAACTGAGGCTCAGAGAAAGGGAGTAGCCCAGGGTGATGCACTTATTAAGTAGTGGAGCTAGGACTGAATGCAAATCTTCTCTCTCCAGATCCAGGTCTCTTTCCACCACACCGCTGTCTTGGCCTTTTGAGGACCAAATGAAAGAACAGATGAAAAGTACTTTATAAAATATTTAGTGTTTATAAATATAAAGTGTTATTACTGAATTATGATATATATCTCTCTGCAAAGCCCTTCTTCAGGGATCGGGAATATGAAAGGGCAGAAGGGGAGGCACAGGGGCCTAGAAGTGGCCCCATAGGGAGCAGAGCCAAAGAGAGATGGTTAATTGGAGTTAATTGGTTAATTGACTCTGAAAAGGACTGGGGGACATTGGGAACAGGGCCCAACTGAGGCCTCTGAGATGGTAAAAGAGAGCACATGCACAGATAAAGGCAAACATAAGGTGCCAAGAGTCCCTCTTCTCCAGACTCAGAAGGAGAAACTGAGTAAAACACTGAAGTCACCAGCTACAGGTAAGACCCATGGACCCGTCAGCTGGATCTGGAGTTTTCCCAGGATATGTCTAACCTGACACAGTAAGATATTCTGGGAGGAATGTGCAGTAAGGGGTTGGCAGGGGGAAGATGAGAAGCCATTAAGAGGAAGAAAAAAAGGGAGAGAAGACAGAAAAAGAGAGGTGAAGGGAGGAGGACAGAGGGAAGGGAAGGAAAGGGAAGACTCGGCATTTATTAAGTGCCTAGTATATAATGCTAGGCGCTTTACAAATATATCTCATTTGATGCTCACAACTCAGACTTAGGTGCGGTTATTATCTTGACTTGACAGCTGTGTAAACTGAGGCAGCAGAGGTGACGTGGCTTGCCCAGGGTCACAGAGCTAGTATCTAAGGCTATATGTGAACTCCGGGGACCAAGGATTTAGGGCTGGAAGGGACCTTGGAGATCATCCAGACCAGGGGCCAGCCCCAAGCTATGAGGCTCACTCCCGGGTGGCAGGCATGCTCTCAGGTCTGGCCGTGCTCACCGGCCCTCAGATCCCGTTCATCCCCGTGGGTGGAAGCAGACCTCCCCGCGGTCCCCCCTCCGTGGCCGCCCCCACGGTCCCCAACCTCTCTCCCTCTCGCCGCTGCCCCAAGAAACGTGCTGCTAGAGTGCTGGGGGAGGGGCGGTGTTGGGGTGCGTGCCCCTCGGGCCCGGCACGCCGCCGGCCGCGTCCTGTCGTTGCCCCACTGACCGCAGCGGCAGCGTGGCGGAGGACTCTGGCCTCCCCCCTCCCCTCCCCTCCCCCCACCCCCCAGCTCCGTCTCCGTCTCTGGAGCAGCTGACTCGCTGGCCCAGCGCCAGGGCCTGGGAGGCGAAGACAACGTGCGGCTCGGCATGTAAACTGGGGCGCGGCTTATGCTAATGAGCGGGAGGCGGGGCCGGCTCCGGCACGCCCCCGCCCTCCCCTCCTCTCCGCCTCCTCTCCGGCTCATTCATAAAACCAGGCGGGCACTGCCCCCTAGCCCTGGCATCCGGTTGGTCACTGAGGCTCAGCAGCTCCTTA
The DNA here is from genome assembly GCA_028658325.1 of Potorous gilbertii. NCBI lineage: Eukaryota > Metazoa > Chordata > Mammalia > Diprotodontia > Potoroidae > Potorous > Potorous gilbertii. The sequence goes on from CM053770.1 coordinate 325,879,765, forward strand.
CAAACCCATTAGGATGTCAGCATCTCATCTGCATGGGAATCCTATCTGCCCCAACCCCTCGCAGGCCCCTCCTCCCTCCCAGAGTCTCCCCGGCTCTCCCCGCTCCCTCCTTGTCTCTTCCCCAGTCCTCCAGTCTACCCCCACGTGCCTTCAGCCCCCCATTCCCTCCTCAGTCCCTTCCCCCTGCCTGTCCCCTAGACTCTCCTTTCTCTCCTGGTGTCAAGCATGTCCCCTTCCAGCCTCGTGTCCTAGTAAACCTACACACCTCCAGGGAGTGGGGCCCTATTATTGCCCCGCCGCGGGGTGGAGGGGCACGCGCGAGGTAGTCGAGGGAGAGGAAGTATTGAAGGTCAGCGCCCAAAGACCTGTTCGTAGCCTTGCCCTAAGCCCCACAGAACCCTACGAGGTCAGATCTGGAAGGGACCAAGGAGACGTTCTTAAACATGGGATCCATGAGGTGAATTCTTTTAACTATTTCCATAACTATATTTTAATAGAATCGGTTTCCTCTGTAATTCTAGTGATGCATTTATTTAATGCACTCTGAGAAGGGCTTCACCAATCTGTCAAAGGGACCCATGACACAAAAGGGTTATAAACCCTCCCATTTAACCCAACCCCCTCCTTCTACAGATGAAACAGGTAGGTGACTTGTCCAAGGTCTCCCTCTGACTTAGAAGCAGATTTAGGACAGAAACTGAAGTCTCCTAACTCAGCTCAGTGCTCTTTCTGATATATCTGAATAGTCTTATTCTCACTCTTTTGCCATAACCAGACTCTCAACTAACAATGTAATGGCAGTAAAAAGCCCCATCCCCAGCCCTGGATGGAAGACCTGTCGGTGAGAGAGGCAGACGAATGGAAGAGCAAAGAGGGAGGGGCCTCTTACAAGACTCCTGCCCTCCAGGAGTCCAGAGATGACACCTGTCTTTGCCTGGTTGGGTCAGGACAAGGGGAGGTGCTCCTCTGTCAGCTAAGTCATTTGCCCCCTGGCCTGGCAGTGCCCAGGGAGGGGGAGGAGGAGGCGGTGGCTCTGGCAGCTCAGAGCTCCTGGCATGAGGGAAATTGATGGGTGAGGCTAAGGTGGTGACTCCGTGACCAGCCTCACGTACAGAAGTACTAGTTGTGCCCCTACTCCCACAGCCCAGTGCCCCTAAGTGAATACAATACACTCAGTCATGGCACAGTGACAGAGATGAACAGAGAAAAAGGCAAAGACACACATGGAAACTCTCCTAGACAATAAGCCCAGAGAGGGCAGGAATTATGTTCTAGTGACCTTTTTCTCTCACCTTTGTAGCTCTCTGCTGCCTTCAACTCAGAGGCACCCAAAGCCCCACAGAGACACCAGAGCAAAGAACCACAAGCATGCAAACAAATATATGGACACAATATGCCATTCACCTACACAGAGGGCGTCATGCTTTGTACTCCTGAAGTGGGCTTCCTGGGACTTCCAGAGATCTTCAGGGGTCATCCTTCTGCTAACACTGTTGGGGGTGGAGGCAGGGTGAAGGGGAATCTGTTTTAAGAGATCTACAGAGATCCTATGTTATTCCTCTGGTCAATTCAACTCAATTCAACAAGCAGTTACTAGTGCTAGAGACCAGCCTGGGGCTGAGCATACTGAGGAAAAAAAAATGTAAATAGTTCCTACCCTCAAGGAACTTACATTCTACTGGGGAAAAAACAAATTATACACAGATAAGGAAATTCAAAATATAAATAAATCCAATTCAGGACCAGGAGGAAGCTGGGCAAGGAGAAGGGAAGGGGGGCAAGACTGAATATGCCACCTTGCAGACTACACTGCTGCCACACAACATAAACTAATAACTGACATTTACTTTCTGTTTAATAATAATTCCTCCTCCAGAAAGCCCATCCTGATTAGATCAGCCTACAGGTATCTCCCTTAACCTCCCCCCCTCTACTCCTTAAACTCAGGTTTAGGTACCACTTGTTGGGCACAGAGCACAGATTTATCTCTTATCTGTAGTTATCCTTTCATGTCTTGCCATCTAGATTATAAACTGTTTGAACTCATGAACTCCCTCTGATATATCTTTATATTTTTCCCATGGTCCCCTAACACACAGCAGGTACACTATAAACCTTTAAGTTGAATTAAATTGATTTTAAAAACCAAACTTGAATTCTAAAAGCAAGATGCAAGATGAGGAAGGTAGAGCACTGGTCTGGGAAGTAAGGCACCTGGCCATGCCATGAACTGCTGAGTAACCTTGGGTCAGTCACCCCCTTGTGTACAATGGCCACAGTTGATGCCTCTGCAAAATGAGCAGGTTAGCTACTCCTAGCTTTGAGGTACTACAATTCCTGATTGACAGCTTTGGGCACACGTTATGAAAATCCATACATTCTGATCTTTTGGTCCTTCCTCATGTAGTTACTGGATGGAACTCACCCCCTCTTTTACTTGGGTGGCCCCTTTCTCACCTTTCCTCTTCTGCAGTCCCAAGCATAGGCTAAGAGCGACATCTGGTGGACGCTCCTAAATCTGAGTTTTCCATGGTCATGTTAACAGGAAATCAGATTTTGATTCTTTGAAACTTAAACTTCAACAAACATTTTAGTTGCTTACTCTATGTAGGACACTGCACTAGGCACTGGGTACATATAAAGTTTAGACAAAGCATAATCCCTGTCCTCATGGATCTTATAGTTCAGTAGAATACCACATATACATGCATAATACAAAACCAAAATACATAAAATATATGCTAAACATCTGAGGGGAGAATTTTTCTTAATTGGGATGAAAAGGAGAGAGAGGAAGGGAGGGAGCAGTAATAAATAAAGGCTTCATAGAGGAGATAGCATGTGGAATAACCTTAAAAATAGCATTTTAATAGACTGATTTGGGGTCACAGAGGAGATCAGAGAGGAGTCAGGGAAGACCTAAGAGGTCATCTAGAACCTTACTCATTTTATGGATAGGGAAAGAGGTCAATGACTTGTCCAAGGTCACACTTGAAAAGCTGGGATTTGAACTCAGATCCTGTGATGCCACATTCAGCATTCTTTCCTTGTATGGGTCCAGTCCTAAGAAATACAATCATCTAAAAACGGAAGGGCTACTTTGTGAGGTAATGAGTTTCCCATCACTAGAAGTGTCTGGGGTATTACATAGGAAGTTCATGCAAAGAGGGCTTAATTAAATGAAGAGGAAGAAAATAAAAATGCAGATTGCTTTCATATTCAATATTACATGTAAAACCTAGAGCCACGAAGAATTCACATGTGGGTCCTCTCCTGATATTCTGTGGTTCTCTATTCTCTTAAAAAACATAATTCACAAGAATCCACCAAAATATTTATTTTTATTAGTCATCCAAGAAACGAAACTAGTTCAAGCAAAGACATTTAAGAAGATATCACAATCAGACTGTAACAACAGAATATTTTCCCCATAAACCTAGGTTACACTCTCCCACAAAAACACAAAGCATCAGTGGGAAAAGGGGATGCTCCTAGGGAATACATGTGGAAAGGCACACTGCAAGAATCACACGTGCCCAGGGTGCATACAAATGGATGAATATGCATACATTAGCAGCAATATAGAGGTGAAAAAAACAAGTGTTAAATGAGATTGAAGAGTGTGGATACCCTGACTGACAGGGAGAAGAAGGTGAAGTAGCAGAAGAAAAAGACGCAAAGAATGACAAGGGGAAAGAGATACAGGGCTGCTGCATGAGATCAGAGTCAGAAAAAAAGAGGCTTCTTGAGTCTGGAGAGACAGCTGGTGAGTGGATTAGATTGAAGTCTACAAAGTCAGGGAGTGCTTGGTCACCCAAATCCTGGAACAAGCAAGGTTCCCTCTTTTAGGTTAAAAGGCCAAATTAGCACAATTCTTTGATTCTTCCAAGAGGTGTGGTTTCACCTGCATGGAGACCCATCCCCTTGCACTGCCACTGACAAGGATCGTAACCACTCTATGACTTAAGAGATGGTCTTTGAGAATTGCTACAACCCCTAAATTCATCGCTCTGGGGTCAGGTTCCTGATGGTTCTGTACAAACTTAGCTAGGCTGGTCTTCAAGCACCAGAAGCACAGTCTTTAAAGCTTACAAAGCATTTTACAGTGTTGTTGTTCAGCCATTTCAATCGTGTCCAATTCTCCATGACCCCATTTGGGGTTTTCTCGGCAAAAATATTGGAGTGGTTTGCCATATCATTCTCCAGCTTGTTTCATAGATGAGGTAACTGAGATAGACAGGGTGAAGTAACTTGCCCAGGGTCACACAGCTAGGAAATGTCTGAAGCCAGAGTATCTAAAGACAGATTTGTACTTAGGTCTTCCTGACTCCAGGCCCTGCACTCTATCCACTGTGCCACCTAGGTGCCCTATGTAATGTATTTTACATACATTATCTCATTTAATACAACCATCTTGTGAAGTAAATATTATCTCTACAGACAAGGAAACATACCTCTCACTCTCACCTCAGAGAGGGTGACTTGCCTATCTCACAGGTAAAAAGTATCAAAGAAGATTCAAATTCAGTTCTCCAAGTACCTTTCTTACTTGGATGAAAGAGGAAAGTATCAACTAAAGAATTTCAATGTCATTCTGGGCAGGAGTCTTATAACATACTATGCTGAACTGAAAGACAAAGGACCTATGTTCTTGTCCTAGCTCTACCACTAACTATGGCATTAACTATTAAACTATTAACTATGAACTTGACCTTGGACAAGTCACTTCCTGGGCCTCAGTTTCCTCAATTGCACCACAAGGTCAGATTAGATCTCTAAGGCTTATTCCAGCTTTAACATTCTAGGATTTCTAAGACAATTCCAAAAGACTCAAGATGGAAAATGCTATCCACACCCAGAGAAAGAGCTGTGGAGTCTGAATGCAGATTGAAGCCTATTATTTTCACTTTTTTTGCATTTTGTTTTGTGGCTTTTTCCTTTTGTTCTGTTTCTTTTTTCATATGACTAATGTGGAAACATGTTTCCATAATTGCACATGTACAACCTATATCAGATTACTTGTTGTCTTGGGGAGTGGGGAGGGAAAAAAACTTGGCCCTCAAAAATCTTATAAAAATGAATGCTGAAAAATTATCTTTACATTTAATTGGAAAAAATAAAATATTATTTACCAAAAGAAGAGAAAGAAATGTATATTGACTGTTGCCTGATTGAACTCTGATCAACCCAATCAATCATGATTCCAAAGAGCCAAACAATGAAGTGTGCTATCTGCCTCCTACTAGAAAGAAAAAAGATTTGGGGTATTGAAGCAAACACAGAAAACATGTAAATTTGTTTCCTTAATTGTGCATATTTGTTAAAAGTGTTTTATTTTTATTTGAGGGGTGCTAAAGGAGGAGGGTGAGAGGGAGAAAAGATAAATGCTTGTTAATTTAAAAAATAAATCCAGCACTCTTCTCATTATACTATGCAGGGAGGTGGGGGTACTTCCTTGAGAGGGAATCTTAGTCAAATAACTTAATTTTCTAGGACCTTAGTTTCTTTAACTGTAAAAGAATAAGGGTGAAGAGAAGGAGGAGAAAGTTAGACTCAATTATTATGGTGTGGTAAGGAAGAACAATGGCTCGGGAGTGAATCTTGGTCTAAGTCCCACCCGTGTGACCTTGGTAACATCACCTCACCTCCATGGACCTCCGTTTCATCATCTGTAAAAGGAGGGACTAGATGTCCTCAGATGTACCTTGTTCTAGTTCTATGATCCTGTCATCTCTAAGGTCTTTTTTGGCTCTAAACCCTATGATCTCTATGATGCTCAGTGTCTGACCTAATCAGAGAGAGATACACTACAGAAACATGTGACAAGGAAGGTAGAGTGAGAAGCCTGTCCAATCAACAGGAGTCTGAGTCCCCAAGTGCTTCTGGAGAATGGGGCAGAGGGCATGGCTCTTGGGGAGGAAGGCCAACAGAGCTTAACCCCTCTGGGATGCAGGCGCCATAATGAGGGTCAGGAGGGCCAGCTAAGCCCCTGGGAAATCCTAGGCTTAGAGGAGAGGGAAGGAGGAGGCAACTGATGGGGTAGAAATCAAGGGGGTTGCACATGTATGAAAATATTTATAGCAGTTCTTTTTGTGGTGGCAAAGAACGAGAGACTAAGGGATGCCCTGTCAATTGCTGAGCAGCTGAACAAAGTATGGTATATAAATATAACAGATTACTGTTGTGCCATCAGAAATGACAAAAGAGAGAGAGTAAAGAAATCTGGAAAGATTTGGACCCACTGATACAGAATGAAGAATTCTACATTCTACAGACTACAGAACCAAGAGAGAAATTTATGCAGTAGCAATAATATTGTAAGGACAACAAACTTTAAAAGACTTAAAATCAAAGCAATGACCAACAATCTCTCTAGGGGATCTGTGATGGTACATGCTACTCACTTTCCAAAAGAGACATAGAATGAGACACATATTTATAGTTATGGTCAACAGGGGAATTTGTTTAACTGCACAATGGTTACAAGGGTTTTTTTCCCTTTTGGGGGGCAGGGAGGGAATTGGAGGAAAGAAGGAGAAGGGAAAGAAAGAAAATGAAAGCATGTTAATTGAAAAAATTAAGAAACAAAGAAATCAAGGGTGCTGGAGCTGGTCCCTACCCCCAGCCCAGTGCTGTTACCCCAGGAGATCCCCACATTTCAGGTTCCCTCTCTAGCCACAGACTAGGCCTATGCTATCTACAGATGTCCTTTCTGTAACGATTTTTTAGTTTTTCTCCCCTCTTCCTCCATTTTGAACTAGACTCTTCAGAGTAAGCAGATTTCACCCTACTGACCAAAGATAGAGAGGGTTAAGGCCTGTTGAGAAAGAGAGCTGAGTTCCATCCCCATCCCCACTCCCCAGAACACCAGATTGTACAGGCCACAGGCTCCAAGGGCTCAGGCCACTTCTATTCCTTACCTACACTCCCTACTGCCACAGTGTCCCACAACAAGAAGACACTGGTCTCATTACCTCTCATGAGAAGCTCCCACCCCCATCCCCATACCAGAAATGCCTGACCACCAGGAAGGGTACTCCCTGAACTTCAAAAAGCAGGGCTGGCCATGTGATATGACAGCCAAAAATAAAGTTATTTTGATCTTGGGCTGCATTAAGAGAAATAATTTTTTTCCAAGAGTATGCAAGGGAGACTCCCTCTAGAAGTCTGCCCTAGTCAGGTATTACTGGTATGACTGTGTTGCCTCCTGGACAACACAGTTTAGGAAAGATGTTGATAAATTGGGTGAGTACCCCAGAATGACAACCAGGATATTGGGAAAAGGATCTCAAGTTCCTGCTCTATGAGGACCAGGTGAAGGACTTGGGGATGTTTGGTGTAGAGAAGAGAAGAATGGGGAAGGGTGGGAGAAGATAGCTTTCTTCCAATATCTGAAGGGCTTTCACTTGTTCTACTTGAACCTGAAGGGTAAGAACCAGGAGTCATGGGCAAAAGTTGCAAAGGGGTCAGGGGCAAAAAAAACCTTCTCCCCGTTAAAACCATCCTAAAGTGGAAAGCACTGCCTTAGGTAGTAGTCAACCCTCCCCAAACCTCCTCAGTTAGGAGTCATTGAGCACAGGCTGGGTAATCACTTGCAGAGTAGACTAGAGCAGGGCTTCTTTTCAAGTATGGGTAGAAATGGATTGCTGGTTGAGGTTCCTTCCACCTCTTTCCCTCTATCACTCTGGGAGTGCTGGCCCAACCTGGAAGCTGAAGGTGTGGGGCTAGGTAGGAGGGCCAACTGGCCATGGTGGGAAAGAGCTACGTGCTGGCTCCCAGGGAGACCCCAGCTTATTAAGACAAGCTGCTTCTCCCTAAGGCCTCAATAATCTCTCCTGGCAGCAGGCTCATTTACAGCTGTGGAATGTAATACTCCTAACAACAAAGGCGGTGTAGAGTAGGGGGTGGGAGAGACAGCAAGCTGTTAATCCTTTTTGGAGGAGGAGGAGGGGTTCTGCCATCCCTAATATTATAGGTGATTATCATCAGGGAACCACAGGTTGGAGCCAAGAAAGAGGTTACCAGCTGTGGAGGTGGAATCAAGTCCTCAGAGCTGTCTCCAGTCCTCATGGAGGAGGCTAAACCAGAGTAAGTAGATTTAAAAACTTAGAGTTCTATAACTTTCCTCTTCCTCCTTCCCCAGAAAGATGGAATAAGACAGACATAATAAGAGAAACAAATTTTTTCCAGGAATATGGAAGTGAGACTCACTAGAAGGCTGCCCTAGTCAGGTATTACTGTGTTTCCCCCCGGGCAACACAATTTAAGAAAGACATTGATAAACTGGGTGAGTACCCAGAGAGTGGCAAGTTCCCTGTCTCCCAGGAAAAGTTTCCTTTTCTTCCTAAACTTTAGACCTTGAAGGGACCTTAGAGGTTATCTAGTCTAACCTGAGACCCAGAGAAGTTAAGTAATTTGTCCAGAATTAAACAAGTAGTAAGTAGATGATATGGGATTTGAACCCATGTTCTCCAGCTTCAGATCTAGTGCTCTCTTCACTGTACTAAATTGCCTCCCATAAAAGCTTTGGGCCTTATGAGTCCATGTCAAATGCTAAGGGAAGGAAGGAGGCAGGGTCTTACTTATTCACTCAGTCCTCATTCATTCATTCATTCAACAAACCTTGATCAAACATTTACTGTGTGCAAGGCAATATGTTGAGCAGGAAACAAAGACATAACCTAGGCCTGACTTTCAGGGAGCTAACAGAATGTGAAAAAATACAAGAAAGAGTGAGGTAACTATATTAAGGGAGAGATTTAGTCATATTTGAAGAGGAAGAAATCACTTGACAGGAAGAAGGAAATCAGGAAAAACTTCCTGGAGGCAAAACTTGGGTTGGTTTTTCAAAAGAGATGTCCATTCCAGACAAAGACATGGAGAATGAAGAGGGGAGGGTGAGAACTAGGATCCCACCTACCTATTCTCACAATCTTTGAGTGCTTTTTTTTGTAGGGTCACTTTTAGTTGTATTGACATGTTTTATTTTTATATTACATATGGAATATACATATATTATGTATTATATACACATACACCTATATGTATATACACCTATATGTATATACATATATGCCTATATGTATATACATATACATATTTTACCTATTAAATTATATACATTTACAAATTACTCCCACTTCTTGAAAAGTCTGTTAAAACAAAGTAAAAAAACCAGTTAAGCAAATCTAAGAACACAGTGACCTCATATGCAAATACATGTAACATTTTATACCTGTAGCATCCCTACCCCTCTATTCTTTTAAATTAACAGAAACTTATTTACTTTCCACCCTCACTGAAAAAAAAAGGAAAAACACTAATTTTTTCAATAAATATGCATAGTCAAGGAAAAAAATACCCCCAATGCCAGTATATATATAAAAAAAAAAAACCCCACACCTCAAACCCTTCTCTTGGTTCTCATTGCATAGGTTGTTTACCTGATTTTGCTTATTCATTTTTCATTAGTTTATAAAAGTCCTCAAAATCGTTGACTTTTATAACATAATATAAATTGTTCTTCTAGACCTGCTGAGTTTGGTCTATATCATTTCATATAAATCTTCCAAGTTATTTTGAAATCATCTCTATCCTTATTTCTTATTGCACAACAGTATTCTATCATATTCAGATACCACAATTTATTTAACTATTCAACTGTGGAGCATCCTCATGGTTTCCAGTTTTTTGTCACCACAGAAGAGTTGCTATAAATACTCCTGTACATAAAGGACTTTTCCCTCTTTCACGGAGCTCTTTTGGGTACTGTGCTAACAGTGGTCTAGCTGGGTCAAGGGGCATGCACTGTTTAGTGACGATCGGTGTATAAATCCACATTGCTCTCCCATTCATTGAAGACCCATTCACAGGTCTTCCAACTTTTATGCCTGTTTTCCCACAGCCCCTCCAACATTAATCGTTTTCCTTTTAAAACTTTTTTCATCTTTACCGCTCTGATGGATATGAAATGGAACCTCAGAATTGCTTTAATTTGCATTTCTCCAGTTATTAATGATTTGGAACATTTTTTCATATGGCTATTGATAGCCCGAGCTTTTTCCCTTGAGAACTGCCTGTTCATATCCTTTTCTTAAAATGATAAATAGTATATATCTAACACCAAGAGCTACTTTTATTTGTAACAGAGGTAAACTAGAATCCTTTCCAAAATATTCAGGGGTGAAACAAGGATATTCATTGTCACCACTTCTATTCTCACAGCCTTTGAAAAGAATGGGTAGCCCCTCACTTGCCCCTAAAGTCTACAAGTAGCAAATTGTTATTCTAGGAGAGGCTAGCTAAGAGCAATGAGCTAAGAAGACCTGGGTTCCAATCCCACCTCAGACATTCACTTGCTGTGTTATCCTAAGCAAGTCACTTAACCTCTTTAGTTCTCAATTTCCTCATCTGTAAAAGTAGAGGAGTGGAGTCAATAACTTTTAAGTTAAGGTCCCTTCCAGTTCTAAACATGTGATCTTAAAAATAAATATTTCAAATATTTCCATCCTACTGTGCCCCTCCTCTGAAGGCTCATTTGTGAGCTCTGTAATACACACACCCCTTCCTGCTCTTAATCCCTCCTCACCAATCTGTGCCTCAGTTTTTCCCTTCTGGAGAAGAAATAGTATTCTCCTTCTGGATGAATGAATGAAAAAAACATTTGGTAAGCATTTACTATGTGCAAAGCACTATTCTAAATGCTAGGGATACAAATACAAATAAACAGATGTAGCTAAAATGCAAATATAAAAAATCCTTGCTCTCCAAATGTACAGGAGGGAATTGGCCTTTCACCGGAAGGGGAGAGAGAAGGACCAGATGGCTGAGCTGCCTTCCATACAGTAGGAGGGACCCCTGAGTGCTACCAAAAACAGCTCCTTCAGGAAAAGAGCCTAAACTGATCAGAGAAGAACTGGTCTCATCCCCCTCAAACCGACTCAATCACCGAACTCTCTAAACTGATACATCCCCTCAGAAGTCATCTTACACACCCAAAAGGACTGTCTTTATCTATAACTCTGTCTATATATTGTTTAGCCCAGATGATTGCGCTGCCTACTACAGGTGTAAAAAAAAAAAAGAGCTAAAGCTAGAGAGAAACAGATCATTTAATCCAACTATATCATTTCACAGATGGGGAAACTAGGTCCCACAGAGTGTGGATCGCACAGGTACTAAAAAACAGAAAGAGGATTTGAACTCGGGTCTCCTTTGACTTCAAATCTAGTGATCTTTTGACTATGCTACACTTTCACTCAGTGAAGATGAAAGATACCAAGGATGAAGAGGAGAAGTTAAGCTTAGAGTGTTAGAGCTGGAGCCCCTCTTTGAGAACGCTGGCCCATCTCTCCCCTCTTTTCCACTCCCCATTTTACATGTCAGGCAACTGAGATCCACATATCTTTTTAAAATCATATTTAAATTGATATCTTGCTTTCACATCACCTTCATTTTAGAACATTTCCTTCTGTCTCCCCTACTCAGTGAGCTATCTCTCATTACAAAGATTTGAAAGAGAGAGGAAAAGAGCAGTTCAAGAAAGCCAGCCAACCAATACATCAACCATGTTTAACACTCCACTCCCATAGTCCCTCACTTTTACAAAGAAGGGAGTGAGGTACATGTTCTCAGTTCTACTCCAGGACTAAACTTTGTCACTATAATTATACAAAGTTCACTTTTTTGGGTTTTTTTTATTTTGTTTTGTTTTGGGGGCAAGGAACTATTCTTTCCATTTACATTTCTGTCTGTGCATATTCAGACAACTTTATAAGATCCACATGAGAGTAAGATGTAAAAAGGTTATTCTGTATGTAAAGAGCACTGGTTTTTGAAGTAAGAACTGGATTTCAATTCTGGCTCTAATACCTACCAGCTAGGTGCTCTTAAGAATGTCACTTTCCTTCTTAGGAAACTTAATTTTCTTACCTCTGAAATGAAAGGATTGAACTAAATGACCTTCTAAGGTAACCCCAGCTCCAAAACTATGTCCTAGGATTCAGTGTTGGGGACAGGGGAGAGAAAGGGGGAAAGAGGGAGAGCACAGGAATCTTCATCCAGTTCAGTAAATGTCCCTTGACACAGTAAATGTTTATTTACCACATCCCCCCAGAAACTGTGAGAACAGAACTGAATAGCACTGTCCTGAGGAAATACAGGAGGTAAATAAAACATGCCTACTCTCTTGAAGGAATTTACAGCCTGCTACGAGATAAGACTTATATGCACAAAACAATGAGAATGAGCTTCCCAGGAGGGTCTAGGATTCAGGGCTATAAAGGACATTAGAGATCATTCACTTTAACCACTTCAGTTCACACAAGTGGAAACTGAGGTCTACACAGACGTAACTTGTCTTAGGTCACGTAAGTTAATAGCAGGGCAGCAACTGGAACCCAGCTCTTATGATTCTAAAGGCCAATGTTCTTTCCACTACATCAGGCACACAATATGTAATTAAGTTCTAAATTGTGTGGGTCAGGCAGTAGGTACAGAGAGCCATCCTCCGTAAAAGAAAAAAAAAAGCAGAGCCCTGGGCACTCTGCCCCCTCCGGCCCCTTATCAGAGGATAGTGCCTCCATGCCACCCAGACCGTTCTCGCTAGCTACAGCAAGCAAGACACGTCCACTCCTCTGGGGCATCATGAGTACCTGCACGTTGCCTTTGGGGATGTGATTATAGGAAGAGTATGTACCCCATGTCCCTTCCCACCCCCATCCCTTGGCTCTGATAACACAGTGGATGCCTGGCAAGACACGTACATAACCTTCAGAAAGGAAACATCAGTGACTGGTGATCAGCTGGCAGAGCTAGGCCATGGAGAACACAGAACTTGACCACTACCCCCACATAGCCTTGGGAAGGGGAAAGACTCAAGGGAACACCCTCCTCTAGAGGCCTGATACCCATCCATGTGACGTAGTCTTCAGAGGATGAAATCAGGGGATCTGGCTCTAAGGTCAACTACCTATTCAACTTTGGGTCAGTTGTATAGACCTCATTGCTAGGAGTACACAGTGAGGATTGGGGTGAGTTTGGGAAAGCTCTAGGAGAATACTAGGCCAGGAAAAGGGAACATGGACAAAGTTAGAGAAGGGAAGGTACTCCAAGCAGGGGGAATGAGTTGCATAAAAAGTGAGTAATAACAAGGTTTGTATGAGGGATAGAGATATGTTTGCATGGTTCAATGCAAAGTTGGAATGAGGAGTTCATGTAGATAACTTTATGCACAGGCTATCTTTGAGGGAATAGTGAAAATGCTTTGAGATCTAAAGAAGCCTTAAAATAAATCCTGTCTTCCTGGGGACCAATACAGACTAAGTGATTCTTCACTGGACTCATGGACACAGGGAAGGCAGGAGCTATAGCAGGTTCCTAGATGTATTTAGTTATTTAGTCTGACCATCTCATTTTACTGATGAGGAAATTGAGGTCAGGAGGTTAAACCACTTGTCCAAGGTCACATAGTGGCAGAGCCCAGTTTTGAAATAGGTCCCTGACTCTAAATCCTGGAATTGTATTCAGGGCCTCCCCAGCAGAAGCTGGGTATGGTGGTCTGAAAGGCCCCTGGGTCCTCAGTACCTCCTCCATTCCTGTTCTTGGATAGGATTTGTATATTCAGAAAAACAACATTTCCACAGATCCTAGAATTAATTGGTCAAAATCATGGGTGTGTGTTGAGAGGTCATAAAATCCACAACTTTCTGGCTGAGATGTGCAATAAAAAATCCATTTCCACCACAGTTCAGAAAGAAACTGTGCTTTTCTTATACAGAAACCAAGCATACAGGTTACTTGGGATAGTGAAGAGTGCTGAATTTGGAGTTAGAATTCTACCTTACAATACTATATGTATGACCTTAAGAAAGTCACCTCTCTGGTCCTCATATACCTCATCTATCTTATTAAGGGTTTGAACTAAATGACCAAATAGGGCCCTCTCAGCTCTAAACCTATGAACTTATTTGAGTTTTGGCAACCAAAGCTCAGAAGAACCCTACCAAAAACAGTGTGGGGAGGATGCCTAGAGTATAAAAAAAAAAAAAGGCTGCAGTCTAGGAGTGAAAGGTCTTGGCTTCCAATCTTAACTTTGCGGCCTGTTATTGTGTGATCTCCCATTGTCTGAGCATCAGTTTCCTCATCTGTAAAATGAGGGATTTGAACTAGAGGCTCTCCAAGGCCCCTTCTAGCTCTAAATCGTATGCCCCTATTATCCTGCTTACTCTACCTTTGTCCTACAAGAGGGCAAGATGACCATATGGGTGTCTCCTGTTTTCAAATATTTTTCCATCTAAACATAAATAAAGTCAGAGGTTGAAGACAACCCTAAATATCCATCGACTGACTGACAGGGACAGACCCTGGGGGATATAGTTATTCAAGAAAGGGAAAATACTGGTACTCTTGGATTAGATTACACATGATGTGGTAGCACCAATGTAGCAACATACCAAGGGATTTTCCAGATTCTACTTATCCTTTTAGATATTCCACAGAAACTAAGAAGCCCAGAAAGAACGTCACATACCATTCAGGGTAAGCTCCTTGAGGGCAGGGGCCAGTTTGGGTTTTGGATTTTTGGGGTTGAGGTCTTATAGTTTGGTTTTTGGTAGGATTTGGTCTTTGTAGTTTCAGAGTCTGTAGATACAGTGCTTAGAATGTAGTAGGCACTTAATAAATAGTGTGAGCTACAGTGAAAAGAGTGCTGAATTTAGAGAGGATCAGGGTTCGTACCATGACTATACCTCTTGCTCCCTCTGTTACCTTGGACAAATCACTTATATTTATGTAGCTTTTCATAAAAAAACAAAACAAAACAAAAAACAACCCTGTAAGATAAGCAATAAAATCTTCATTTTACAGAGAAGGAAACTGAGGCTCAGAAAAAAGTGATTTGCAAAGGTTTTTATACCTAGAGTGTGTCAAGAGCCAGGATCTGTGCCCAGGTCTCTCCTGACTCTAAGTTCAGAGCTTTCTTTCCCCAGCACACCATCCTGTCTTTTTAGTGGAAACCACTGAAACAAGAGCAGCTTTGTCCTGTGCTGCCCCATCCCAACCCACTCCACTATCCCCAAGGACTCCTTTACCCCATGCCACAGGCTCAGTGCCAACAGCTACAGGGGCTTGGCTATGGGTTCAACCTGTACCCAGTCCCAGCTGCCTGGCATTTACCAAAAGGGCAGGGGCAGTGAGAACCATCTCACCTGTGCCTTCAAAATACCACTGGCTCATGAGGAAGCTGGGTCATGGGGGAGGGAGGAGGATTGAATTTCAAAGATCCTGAGCCAGAGAGAGGAAGAGAGGTAAGTCAGTCCCCTCAAGGCTACAAACAGGCAGCTCTGGACATCCTAGGGCTCGAAGGACTGGAGCTAATAGACTAACTCATTCCAGACCCTTGTTTTACAGATGAGAAAACTGAGGCCCACTGGGGGAAGGTAACTAGCCTAACCTACACAATGGTCCCGACTCCACTTCCAGAAAGAAGACAAAGGGTAGCCCCATACTAGAGGAGTATCACTGAGCCCTCTGCTGGATGTTACAGAGAGTTCCAAAAGGTAGAGAAGTGATGATCCTTAAATAGGGACCCAATCTGAGTGGAATAAGGAGATAGTTCCCACTTTCAAGGGCGGGCTGGTTGGGGTGATATGGGGGAAAGACAAGCAGGAACAGGAAATGAAGATGAAAAAATGAACTTTGTGGCACATCAGGGAAAAATAAATCACTGGACCCACCTCTGATAGTATCAGTCACAACCTTCCTAGACCCGTTTCCTCATTTGTAAAATGAGGGGTTTGGATAGTTGGCCTTTAAGGTTCCTTTTAGCTCTATGATCCTGGTTCTGGGGGTCCAGGAAATGGACAGGAGGGATAGAGGACTTCAATCCTTTCTTCCCAGGCACTCTTAAGAACCTAGACAAAGCTGGAAGGAACCTGAGGAATCAATTAGTCTACTTTTCTGGGCTTCATCTATAAAATAAAGTAGCTGCCCTGGATGACCTCTAAAGTGAATCATATTATAATGGAAACAGCCCTGCCTTTGGACTCAGAGAGTCCTTGGTTCAAGTCTTGGCTTCCTGAAGGCAGAGGCTTTCATGGTTTTCTTCATATAAGGTTCCCCAGCGCTTGGAACATAGTAGGGCCTTAATGAATGCTCCCTCCAAATCTACTGTCTTACCACCACCACCTCTGCTCTTCCTTGTCCTCTACTGATGGGCCTCAGAAACTTGAAAAATGTTCACAGATTGACCTCTATTTATGAGTAACCTGGATGACCTTAGGCAAGTCACTCTCTCCCTTGGCCTCAGTTTCCCTATTTGTATGCAGCCAAGTTTCAAGCCTGGAACATTTGTACAGCTTGAGTTACAAGTAAAATGAGATCACCTAGTTGATATATAGATGCTTCCAGCTCTTCCAAGTGTAAGCACATAATATCCAGATGGAACAATCTTGGAATCTTGGAATATAATATAGTACCAAGTGCAGGCAGAACTGGGGCCTCACAGCCTCCTGGCCATGCCAGCCATGTTAAGTGCCCCATTGCTAGAGAAGGGGCATTGAGGTTGTAAGGATGACAGAAGGATGCTGGCACACTCCCCATTCAGCTCTCCTTGGGATTGGGAAACCCAATTCCTGTCCACTGACGCTTTTAGGGCAGGTGGCCCTCCTTCATTAGGGAGGGGAGGGGACCGGAAAGGCGCTGACAGGAGAGAAGGGCATGACTGTGTCCCCTTCTTCACTTCGTCAATCTCCCCCTGACATTCACATGTTCCTTGTTCTCCAGTGACAAGCTCAGGGGCTGGACTCCCATTTCTAGAGAAATGCTCCCCTCTGCTGGCCAATCTTCCACATGACAGAAGAGAAAGGATAGTAGAGAACTAACACCCAGCCACACCCAGCCACACCCAGCCCCCCCCCCACACACACACCCCCATACACACACACCCTCACCTCATCGAAAATTTCTTCTCTACGATAATAAAGAATAATAATGTTGATGGTCAATCATTTTAGTCATGTCCAGGTCTTCATGACCTCATTTGGGATTTTCTTGGCAAAGATATTGAAATGCCTTACCACTTTCTTCTCCAGCTCATTGTACATGTGAGGAAACTGAGGCAAACAGGATGAAGTGTCTTGCCCAGGGTCACACAGCTAGTAAGTGTCAGAGGTCATATTTTACTTCAGGTCTTCCCAACCTGTATTCTATGTCCGTTGCACCAACTAGCTGCCCTATGTAATATATTTTACATACACTATCTCATCTGATACATCACAGTATTTAAATATGACCAACGATCCTAATAACTAGAACTTATCTGGCACCTGTCGCCAGGCCCTGCGCTAAACACTTTACAAACATTATTTCATTTGATCCGTACAACAACCCTGCAAGGTAAGTGCTGTCATTATCTTCATTTTTCAGATGAGAAAACGAAGGCAAACGTAAGTTGACTTGTCCAAGGTCACATGTATAGTAAGTATCTGAAGCAGGATTTGAATCCAGGTCCTCCTGACTTCAGATTTAGCTCTCCATTCAGTATTTTATAGTTGCCTCTACAAAATGAAAGTGCTAGATTGACTTCTAAGGTCTCTTCCAACTTTAAAGCTAGCTCAGCCCCCTTATTTTACAGGTGAAGACCCTGAGGCTTAAGGAGGCTATCACTTGCCCACAGTGACACAGGTATTTAAATATAAGAAGTAGGATTTGAATTCAAATCCTGAGTCCAAAACCAGTGTTCTTTCTGCTGTACCAGACTGCCTGTCTAATGCCATCCTGTTTGGACAGGAGGCTGGTGAGGAGAATCAGACAAGACCCTAATCAAAGGTCAAAGGGGTTGAGGGTCTTTCTGATGTGTGTATGGCCAGGTCCATGGACCCACCAGCAAAGACAGGATAGAAGGCCATATGTCACTGTGAAAAGAGCACCTGACTTGGATTCAGCTGACCAGGGTTTGAACATTTGTGACTTTAGGTAAGTCACTTAATTTCTCCGGGCTTCAGTTTCCTCCTCTTTAATATAATATAAAGGTTAAATATAAATTTCTAAGGTCCCTCCCAGATCTAAATCCAAGATCCTATGAGTTCCCTGGGCCCTGATGGGATCAAGGCCCTGAGCACACTGTTTAGGTAATTGCCTCTCTTTTAGGAGTCCGCTCAGCAGGAGACCCTAGGAGCTAGGAAATCTATCAAAGATGAGAGAGACAGGGTTATGGCAGTGAAGTCTTGATGCTACAATGGAAAGGGCATTAACTTTGGTCAAAGGACTGGGGTTCGAATCCCACCTCGCCATTTACCATGTATGTGACCTTGAAAAAGTCACTTAACTTTGGGTCTATTGACTTTTATATAAAATGAAGAGACTGGACTAACTTCTAATGTCATTTCCAGTTTTAAATCCAGAATCCTAAGAGGGGGTAAAAGGCCTTTGACCTTCCATTCTTGACCACCCATAAGTAGGATCATAGGTCTAGAGTTAGAAAAGACCTCAAAGGCTATCTGTCTAGTTCAACACCCCCCCCAAATTCTAAAGATTAGGAAACTAAGACCCAAGGAGGTTAAGTGACTTGCCCAAAGTCACACTGATCATAAGCATCAGAAGGGGATTTTGACCCCAGATTCTGCTGCGAAGGCCAGTGCCCCTTTAGCTGTACCATGCTTCCAACTAGTCTATAGGCTTCTAGGAAAACAAAAGGGACTAAGACCTTGGAGCAGCCCCTTTCCCTTCTGTCCCTTTTCTACCCAGGCCCCCAAATCATTCTCCATGCCTGCTTTGCCCTGACCTTTCCTCTCTTCATGGAAAGTATGCCATTCAATGACTGGGGTAGGGGACACAAAAGATTTCTGGTCAATCGGGAGGGGATTGTTCTAATCAAGTCTTCCTCACATGATGTATCCTATCAAAGAGGTTACCCTGGGTTCCCCAGTAGAGCATAAGCTCTAACAAGTCCCACCAAGATGGAAATGTCTTTTCTACAGGTCCATCCATGACCTCTCTGTCTCCTGACCAAAGACTACCCCCCAGTTAAGCAGAGCAAAATTCAGCAAGCTGCCAGGCTGGATCCCAGGGTCATCTACTACAGGGCATAGAGGGATCAAGATATAAACTGGTGCAGGAAGCACCCACACCAATGACATCACAGTATTTAAATAAGAAGCAAGGAAATAGTTAATATGGCGCTTTCCCCAGATGGAAGCTAGTTTTATTCCCCCCACCATGTAGCCTCTCTCCAAGTCTTGGGGAATAGAGCACATTGACTGAATCCAACAAGTTGATATAGCCAGAGTTCAACCAATAATTAACTAGCTAAAGGTCCCTGACATAGACCACCAGCTCTTTATTGCTTCCGAATCTTGCCTTTCTTCATAAGAGGTATCTAATTAGAGCGATAGTTTCACAGTCTGGAAGATCTGAGTTCAGATTCTGCCTTTTCACAGTCTGGAAGATCTAAGTTCAGATTCTGCCTTTCATACCAATTTAGCTGTATGACGCTCAGCAAATAACTTACCTCTTTGGATCTCAGTTTCCCCACATACAAAATAAGTGGACTAGAAAGATAATTTCTAACATCCCTTCTAGCTCTATATGTGTTCCTATGAACCTTCCTCTACTTAAACTTAAAACTCACCTCTGCCAGGAAGCCTTCCTAGCCTTATTCAAACTGGAATTTATTGCCTATATCCTAATTTTCCAGCAGCCCAGACCCTACCCCCAATTTGGAACCAGAAACCAGCTCTCATCTATATAAACCAAAAAAGGAGAGGCTGTAGAAGGTTTTGCCAAAAGCCTAGAAACAGAATGGGGCAAGGTGAGAGAGAAGCCCCCAGGAACGTATCAGCAGCAAGTAGGGTGCAATGGATAAAGTGGTTGACTTGGAAATAGGGACACCTTTGTTTGAATCCTGCCTCAGATACTCCCTAGTTGTGATTCGCTGGCATGTTTTAACCTCTCTGTGCCTCAATTTTTTCATTGTACAATGGGGATAGCAGCACCTAGCTCACCTGGATCCCTTGGAAGGGATCTCAGGAATTATGTAGTCCAATACCTTCATTTTACAGAGTGCATACCAAGGCCCAGAGAGGGGAAATGTTGTATTCTAAGTAAGCAGCAGTTCTCAAAAATGTTGAGCTCCTCCTGATCTTCCCCAACCCCAAACTTTGCCCCTAGAAACCTAGAAGTCAGTGGGGCTAGCTAGATATGAAAGAGAAACCAATGCAGGGCAAGAATCAGCGGTTATTGTACAACCCCTTGGCTCCTGGGTTCAGGCTATATACAGACTGCAAAAACTGGATGGGTTTTCACACACTTTTCTCTTACACACATATCTTGGCATTGATTGAAATCAAATTTCAGTTTTGTATAAACTGGGGAAGGAGAAGGTGTGTGCATTGCCCTCACCCTGTAAGTGGGACACAATGGGAAAACATGGGAAATGATCCCCTCTCTGTCACTTACTACCTGGATGACCTGAGTAAATCCCTTTCCCTCTCTGGACTTCAGGTTTTTCTTCTATAAAACAAATAAACAAAACTGTTCTAAGTCATACTGTGGGTCATTGACTGAACATACCTAGGCACTTGGAGGTACTGCCACATTCAGGGACACTTGGAAGGTTTGTCCCCCCACCCCAATACTATGTGAATTCATTGTATTTTTCCATTCCCCATTACTGTGTCTGAGCACCCATTGATTCGTAATTCTTTTGCCAGGACTGAAAAAATAAGAGCTTCTTAAGCATTATGACTTTTCATTTTTGCACTCCCACTGCCCAGAATTACATCTTGCCCAAAGTAGACAAAATATCTCATAGCATCTTATAGATAAGAGAGCCGGAAGGCATCCCAGAGGCTATCTGGATCCAAGACCTCATTTCAAAGAAGAGGAAACTGAGGCCCAGGGAGGGGGACTTGTATAAGGTCATACAGGCAGTAGGTAGCAGAGAGCTCTGGTCTACTATACCACTAGAATTGAACAAATGCTAACCCAAATGAATCTCTAGCTGGTGACTTTTTCAGGCAGAATGACAAAGCAAAAGGGAGAACTTGGGGTTTGGCTAGGGAGCTCTTTTGGAGCACTGTCCCTCTGCTCAGGTCACATCGGCAGCGCCTACCCTAGCTGTGGGTGAGGACCACCACTACCCTTCCCTGTCCCCATTCCCAACCTCCAGCCTACCCAAAGCCTCAGTACTTCTCTGTATCTGACACAGAGTTCAATTCTGAATAGTTATTAAGTGAACAGTGCTCTCAGGCCTGTTACACACCCTTCTGCATTCTTGTTCCACTTGCCATGCCTCTGGTTAGACAGAAAGTTGCAGAGAATGTGCGTAGAGTCCCCTGGTTGCCTTCACCTCCATATGTCCTCAGACCAGAGAATGGCAGGCTTGGAAGACAAGCCACCTGTCACATTACCAGCACTGGAAACTGGCAGACAACACTGCACGCTGGGTTCTACCCTTTAAGTCTCAGGGAAATCACATGACTCCCAAGGTTAAAGGCCTCTCACAACCTGGCAGCACCTTCCTTTCCAGCCTCTTCTCCATCCAAATGGTATTATTTGACATTCCCGGTACAAGTCTAAGGCTTTCCCCATCTATACCTGTCATCACCAGTTCTCCATGTCTTGAATACCTTCCTATCGCTGCTGCTACGTCGTTCAGTTGTGTCTGATTCTTCATGATCCCATATGGGGTTTTCTTAGCAAAGATGCTGGAGTGGTTTGCCATATCCTTCTCCAGCTCATTTTACAGATGAGGAAACTGAGGCACACAGGGTTAAAAGTCACACAGCTAGTAAAGGTCTGAGGCCAGATTTGAATTGAGGTCTTTTTGATTCTATGCCCACTATGGTACCACTGAGCCACCTAGCTGCCTCAATCCTGTTATAAACCTACCCATCCTTCAAGATCCAGTTTCTCCATAAAGACCACTGAGCCCCCTTCCTCTCAAGCACTTTATACCTCTATCATGCACTTACCGTAACTGATGTGTGTTAATACATAGCTATCTCTGTATGTATACATTTCCCCCTACTAGAGAGACCTTCTTGAGGACCAGTACTAATGTTCCATTAATTTTTCTATCTCCCACAGGTTCTAACCCAGTGCTATGCGGGTAGTAGTAGTGGTAGTACTGGTAGCAATAACAGTAGCAGTAGTAACAGTCGCAGTAGCAGTAGCAGAGCAGTGGCAGTGACATTTATCTAGTGCTGTTTCCTGTGTGCCAGGCACTGTGCTAAGCACTATATATATAATATCTCATTTGGTCCCCACAACCACCCTGGAAAGTAGACACTAGTATTATTTCCATTTTACAGATGAGGGAACTGAGGGACAGAAAAGGGAAGTGACTAACTTGCTCAAGATCAGACAGTGAAATAACCTAGAAAAATTTCCTGTTAGAAAGGACGTTCCAGGAGTCATAGACTGAACAGGAAAAGGAAATTCTAACAGAAAAGACAAAACCTATGAGAAGCTAAGCCCAAAAACAATGTGACAAAAGACAAAAGATCAGTGACAAGAGGCAAAGAAAAGGTACCTTATGGGCTTGTACGAAGAAAAGCACTTTGTATACCTTGAAACACTAGGTAAGTGCTAAGTTGTTATTTGACAATTCAACAAGCACTGATTAAAAATATGAAAAGCAGACACTGGCGAGTGCTAGGTGGCACAGTGGATAGAGCACAGGACTTAGAGTCAGGAAGACTCATCTTTCTGAGTTTAAATCTAGCCTCGGACACTTAATAGCTGTGTGACCTTGGGCAAGCCATGTAATCCTATGACCTTGGGCAAGCCATGTAATCCTATTTATCTTATTTTCTCCATCTATAAAATGAGCTGGAGAAAGGAACTGGCAAACCACTCCAGTATCTTTGCCAAGAAAACCCTAAATGTTGTCATGAAGAGTCAGACACAAGTGAAATAACTGAACAAGAGGACATTGGACATACAAAGTAAAAAACAAAACAGCCCTAGTCCTCAAGGAACTAATAGTCTTCTGGGAGATATACCACCTACCGATGTAAGAAAAACAGAGGTTGTATTAAAGGAGGAATAGTGTCTAGGAATAGGGAAGTGATGGTCTGGATATCATAAATTGAAGAGCATCCAGAGGAGGGCAATGCAGATAATACAGGGCTTCAAGATCTTGCCACCTGAAGTAACTAAGGAGATTTGGACCTGAGAAGAAAAGATTTGTGGGGGAGAAGGGATGGGCACATGATAGCTGTATGTGAAGGATTATCATTTAGAAGAAGGATTTGACTTCTCCTTCATACTCCTTTGGGGTAGAACCATATACGATGGTAAAGTTGCAAAAAGGCAAATTTAGGTTTGATGTAAGGAAAAAACTTCCTAACATTAAGAGTCATCCCAAAGTGGAATGGTGTAACTTCAGAAAGTAGTGGACTTCCCCCGTCCCCTTATCCCCCCAAAGTTTTCAAGCTAAGGCTGGATGAGCCCTTGTCCGGGGGTCCCTTCCAATTTGGAGATTCTGTCTACTACAAGGCAGACAGTGAAGGGGGCAAGTGAGATTTCAGACTATGTACTCTAGGAAAATTTGAGAAAGGGAAGATCAATATTATTATTAAAAAATTTGATTTTATTTTCAAGGGGGAAGAGGAGAGGAAGAAAATTTAGACTTGGCCCAATAGGTAATGGATAGACTGCTTCTGCTCTACTGGACAAGAACATAACTATGAGGAAACAAGGTAACTGAATAGATCTCATAACCACACAACCTGGACAATGTTTCTGGCTCGAGACAAGCATGAGATGGAACATGAAAGATCTCAGTTACAAAACCAAAGAGTCAGCCAGGACCTCCCCAAACCGGTGGCCCTGAGACGGACACTGTCTCTGATCTGTCCTAGTTTCATTCCAGGACTCAAGTCCACTTACAGTTGTGGAGTGAGCTAGGTAGGGCCAAAGAAACCTTTTGGAGATTCTCTTCTGGCTTCTCCTGCCAGAGCTGAGGACAGAAAATCAGAGCTCATGGATTCAGAACTTGAAGGGATCTCACCTAGTCTAAACTTACCACTGTACAGACAAGGGAACTGAGACCCAGAAAAGGGGAAGTAACTTGCCCTAAGTTATGCAGAAAATAAAGAGCAGAGCTGGGATTTGAAGCTATGTCTTCTACCTTCAAGTACAATTCATCTTCAGCTGCACCACACTGTCTGACTCAAGCTGAATGACCAATGCATTTTAGTAGAACTGGGTTCAAATACTGCCACTAATGTTTATTCTGTGTAACCCTGAGCAAGTCATTGAGCTTTCCTAGACTTCAGTTTTCTCATTTGTAAAACGAGGCCGGCCCAGATGACCTCAGAGCTCTTTCTAAATAGCATCTATTGTTCCCAAAACCTTAAATCAAGTACACTCTGGAACCTACACATTGGACAAGAATAGGTCCCTGCCCAAACTCCACTTAATGGCTCTTTTTGGGACCCTCCTAGTTTCAGAGTGATTATCAATAGTAACTGTGGTTCTTTCCCTTCCAGTTTGATTTATTTATTTTTTTTTCTTTTGCTCATTAAAGGGTCCATTCCCTGATTACTTCTTAGAAAGGCTTATTCACTGAATGGCCTTATCTCACTCTAAGTGAGTACCTGAATAGACCAAGGTCTCCCATTGCATCCTGGGCCTTCTCCAGTCATGATGATATTGATGAATATCTGGTCACTGGATCCAGATGACTCAGGAGGGGAGAATGAGGTTGGTGACCTTGAACAGCCCTCTTTCACTCAAAACAAAGTCAAGTGCAAGTCATGTCATCATTTCTCTGATATCATGGTCTTTGTAAACGAAGGACAAACAGGTTGTCCTATGATATGTACAATAGCTTTGTGACCTTAAGTTAATCACTTGACCTCCATGAGCTTTGGTGTCTGCCCAGAAGACTGGGAGAATTTCACATTCTTTTTTATTTTATTTTATTTTATTTTAAAATTTAAATTTTGAATTCCAAATTCTCTCTCTCCCTCCTACCCACTTTCCCACCCAATGAGAAGGAAAGCAATATGATGACAATTATACATGTGAAGTTGTGCAGAACATATGAAATGGGAGAAGTTCTATCTTCTTCCTAGCCTTTCTTCTACTTTCTTTTAAAATAGACCTGCCAAATCACTGAAAGCCTTCTATCCATGCAGAAGAATAAAAAGATTTTTTTTTTTAGAAAAGGAAAGAGAACAGAAATTTGACAGTTACCTAGTCTTGATGTTGATCCCCTTGGAGGTCATTCCTTCCTTGCCCTCCCCCTCCACCACTTCCCAGCCCCCTGACTGAGTAGTGCTGCATCTGATGTCAAATAGCTTCAAAGAGCTGAAGTTATGTTTCACTCAGGGCCAGAAACAGTAACTGCAGAGACATTAAAACATGCTTTCTCACACTGCTGCCTGCCTCAATGCCCCACTGGTGCCAAGATAAGGAAAATGGGCATGGAGAAAGTTATTCTGCCCTCCCTCCTACAAAAAAGGAAAACTGGGCAGAATGGTAGTTCCAAAGATGCAAATTCAGGCTCAATGTTGGGGAAAACATTCTAACAATTAGAATTATCTAAAAGTGGAAAAGACTATCTTTGAAGGTGGCAGGGTCCCCCTCCCTGGTTGTCTTCCAGCATGTCAGAGTGGGGAATTGGGGAGGCAGGGAATGACTTAAACTAGATCAGGGGTGGGGAATATGAAGCCTTGAAGTCACCGGTTCCCCACCCCTGGACTAGATGGTGCTGAAATACCTTTCAACTTGCAAATTCTATGGTTCTGTGACTGACAGGAAAAAACATTTAGATCCTGGTAAATTCTCTCCCCATAAACCCTGGAACTTTCTGCTAAATAGCAGGGTGCACCCTGAGCCTGAATTTCTCTTGGATTATAGGCAAAACCTTAGGCAACCAGTGGATAAAGTCTCATAAGGAAATAGCATGAAGTAGGTGAAAGGACATTGGCTTTATAGTCAGAGGACCCGGATTTGAGTCTCAGAGTACTCTGTTATTTTATACCTGGGCAATTTTGTTCAAATCCCTTAGTTTCTCTGGTTCTCAAGTTTCCTCATCTGAAAAATGAATCAGCCAGATTAGAATCTAGTCATTGGATAACTTCAAAGGTCACTTCTAGTAATAAATTCTATTATCCACTGCAAACCTTACAATTGGGTCAGTTTTGAATGAGCTAATTTTCCTGAGACAACTGCCTTCCCATCACCACTGACGCACTTGCGGCAACGCCTAGGAGACCTATTTCTTCTATACAGAGCCTGTGATGGGCCTTCCTCTGACGCCTAGTGATTGACAAACCACCAGTCTCCCACCATCTGAGACAAAGAGTGAAGTCAGTGTGTGGATGGCCACTAGATGGCGATGTGAGCACAGAAATCAGAAAACCACAAGCATGGAATCCTCAGGGATGATGGGTAAGCTGATCCTTTGTCAGTTACCTGACCCAGACAGAAAACAGGTTACCTACTCCACCTTTAAAGGACTCCCCAGAGACATTTTTTACAGACTCTTAATACCCATCCCAGCGTTTCTCAAACCTTATATTACCAAAATCCTAACAGCTGGATTTGATTTGTTCTGTTTCTGCTTAAGCAACTATTGTGTCCTCCCTGAGGATACATATACCTGGATCTCAAGCAATCTATCAATACACATTTATTCAGCATTTACTACATGCCAATCACTGTACTAAGACCTTGAGATAGAGAAAAGCTAAGAGTCACATATATGCATATATATGTATTTATCTTATATGCAAGTATATGCATGTGTGTACATACTTGTATGTATATATGTGTAATACAAGGTTTGAGATACTGGAATGTGCATATATACATATATATATATATATATATATATCTATACCTAGGTAGCTATATAGTCAATTCTCAACATTGACACGTTTAACTTTCATGACTTCAAGCATTCATGTGATTAGTGACCTCATTTTCATTTTCATATTTGCAAGCTTTATGCAAGAGAAAAAAATGAGACAAGTGACGTACACAAGTCTATGAAGTGGCCGATACCCTGCTAGGCGCTTCCCTGGTCTTCTTCACCTTAATGCTGTAGAATAAGGAGCTCCCCGTGCATTCAGTGTCAGAGGAGCTGCCAAGACCTCACCAACCTCAAGCCTTCCAACAGCAGTGACTAAGGTCCTAGCAACCTCTCCCTTGGTTTTCGGAGGAAGGCCAGGCTAGAGAGGTTTACAGCAGCATAGTATTGTGTGAAATTAATGTGAGTTGTTTTTTTTTAAATTGAGATGTTAGCACAAAAGGTCACAGAATTCTAGGGAACAACTAGTAAGAAAAAATGTTTTGTACGTTACTAATGTCATTTTGTGTATTGCATTTTATAGATTATGTCATGGTTACTGTGTTAGGAAATATGCAAGTTATCAGAATTAATATTTTGTAATAAAGAATTATATGCATAAAAGTGTATTTTTGGCAATCTCTAGTGAAAGATTACAGTTTTTGGTGATCATGAGAACCTTACCCCCATTTCCTGTAAGTTCAATATATCAACATTCATGTTTTGTACTTTTCTGCCCTTTTCTAGAACTGGAACTCTGCAAAAGTGAGGACTAACTGTACATATGTATGAGTATGTGGAGATTTCGGTACATTATCTCTTGATTTAATCAGTTTTGAATAAGCTAAATATACATATCTCCCTGGTGTATGTTTGTGTATGTATGTGCACGTATGTGTCCTGGTGTATATGTATACATGTATGTGTGGAGATAAATATATATCATATATACATATATCAATATATGTGCATATATGTACACATACACCTCTCCACACGTACATTGTAAGCCTTACAACTGATTCAGTTTTAAATGAGCTACACACACAAACACACACACAAAATATATCAGCACATACAAGATACATACAGAGTAAACAGGAGGTAGTCTTGTGGGCAAAGGCACTAGGTAGTAATCCAAAGGGCAATGAATGGATGTGTTAAGTACCATTACCAAAAAGCACATTACCAAAGACCATACTACCATTCTCATGAGACTGTAGGCTCTTCGGGAGAAGAATGGGAATGGTTTCATTCTTTGTAGTTGTATCACTAATGCCTGACATATAACAGGTACCTAACAAACACTTGTTGACTGACTGATTCGGGAAACAGCATTAAAGACACTGAGGTCATATATGAAAAATCATTTAAGAATAAAAGGTAACACATAACAACTGGACTTTAAACCAGGAAATGTTAGAAGTAGAGGAAGCGCTGGTTAAAATCTCCACTATTGAGAGACTTATGGAAAGGGGGCAGTGTAATGCAGAGGAAAGAGCATTGGCTTTGGAGTCAGAGGACCTGGGTTCAAATTCTGTCTAATCTACCTATGCCTTCGTCATTTAACCTTCCTGGGCCTCGGTTTCCTCATCTGTAAAATAAGGGACTCAGACTAGATGGCCTCTAATTTTTCTTCCAGACATACATCTGTGATCCAGTGATGTGGACAGGACAGTGATATGTGTAGAAAAGGTGTGGATGGGCTGTGGTCTGCCCTGATAAAGGGATACTAATAAAATCAGTTCCATTGAAGAGGATGAAAAACAATAAGGTAGTGTCCTCTCTTAGAATAAAGTATTATGTAAGTGTAAGGGTCTATTAAAAAACAGGCAGTGTGTCATGGTGGATAGTGCCATATCTTGGAGCTCCAGTTTCTTCCTCTGTAAAGCGGTGGGGTGAAAATGTGTGCAGTCAGCCTTGCCACAGAACTGTCCTCAGAGCCAGGAAGTCCTGTGTTTAAGGCCACTTCTGACACAAACTGGCTCAGTGACCCAGAGGAAGTCACTTGTCTCAAAGAGCTCCAGGTTCTTCTCTGGGTCACAGAATCTTGACACTGTACTACAGCCAAACCTTGATGAAAATGTAATTGGAAAATATTTAATAAATAAGTAAGAATATAAAACAACACAGATAATGTTAATAACTGGTTTTCTAAGTCAACATGCAGCTGCAGGGTTCTGTTTGAATTTGATACCATCGCTCTAAGTGAACAATCTGTAGGACATCTAGACATTTCCTCCCCCATACCAGTGAAATTATAGGCGCAGACAAAAATATTAAGTGAAATAAATTCAAAGTATTACTGATATTAATAATTCAGTGGTTCCCTATTGCCTCTAGGATAAAAAGCAGACTCCTCTCTTTGGCATTTAGTCTTTTAGAATATGGCTCCAACCCATCTTTCCAGACTAAGCTCCTATTACCCCACACTATATTCCACATACACACTATATTCCAGCCAAAAAGGTCTGCATGCTGTTCCCAGTACCGATGTTTCATCTTCTCTCACTCTGCTTCTGCACATACCTGGAATGTTCTCTCTCTTAACCACCTCCTTGAAGAAAGCATAGGCCTTTCTTAATCTCCCCAATCATTAGTGCTCTCACCAGCCCAGTAAGTCACTATTTATCCTCCATGTTCTGTACACCCTATTTGGATATAAGTTGCTTCCCCAAATAAAATTCAAGTTCATTAAGGACAAGGATTGTTTTATTTCACCTTGTATCTATAGCACCTGACGCAGGGCATGACATACAGCAAGTCTTCAATAAATGTATTGAACTGAACTAAATTAATACGGAATGATGCATCAGCCTTGAAGACTGATAGCCAATATCCCTTCAAACTTCTCTTTTCCAGATAGGCTAATCTTGTTTCTTAGGACAGCTTGGGTGGCTCAGTGGAGAAAGGACTAGTCCCAGAGTCAGGAAGACTCATTTCCCTGAGTTCAAATCTAGCCTCAAATACTTACTAGTTGTGTGATCCTGGGTACATCACTTCACCCTTTTTGCCTTAGTCTCCTCATTTGTAAAATAAGCTGGAGAAGGAAACAGCAAACCACTCTAGCATCTTTGCCAAGACAACCAAGTGGGGTTGTAAAGAGTCAGATACGACTGAAATAACTGAATGACCTATTCCTTGGCCCATGACCTCAGATTCACCATCTATAAAAAGGAGAGATATGAAACTTCCACCAGTACCAAATTACTACCAAACACCAAAACAATAATACTGTAGAACAACCACATCAATCCTCTCTGCTGTCCTTCCTCATCCTTCCCATTCAATAAAGCTCAAGCTCCACTTCTTCTAGGAAGCTATTATCCCTAACATTCCTTTCCTTAAAATCACTTCCTAACTTCTTCTACTGAGTACTTAAGGTTCACATTATACATTTACCCATTCTGTAGGATTGATGTGCCCATCCAAGTTGATCTACTCATTCACAGAACCAGTTTTCACTTTTCACACGTTCAACATAATTTTTGTTGTTCAATCATATCCGACGCTCCACGAGGAGTTTTCTTGGCAAAGATACTGGAGTGGTTTGCCATTTCCTTCTCCAGTTCATTTTACAGATGAGGAAATTGAGGCAAATAGGTTTAAGTGACTTGCCCAGGGTCACACAGATGGTAAGTGTCTGAGGCCAGATTTGAACTCAGGAAGGTAAGTCTTCTTGACTTCAGGCCCAGCACTTTATCCACTTACCACCTAGCTGGCTCCTCAGTATCACTGGTCCATTCTTTTGACACTGCCTTGCTGTCAGTGAACTCACCATGCTAAATGAGGGGTTCAAGTGAGATCAGCTCTGAGGAATCTTCCAAATGTAACATTCTCTGATTTTATGAACTCTATTTTTTTATTTTGAATTTAATACAAAATAAAATACAAACTAAAAAAAGAGAAAAAAAGGATACATGAAACTGCATGTCACTATTAAAGAAAAGCTTGAATTTCCTTTTATATAAATATAGTAAATTCAACATGTAGCTTTCAAAGCTGTCCTGCTTGTTTGCATTTCATTCTGGCCTTTCCTTTTTTCTAATCTGTCAATTCTTAAAAAATATTTCAATGACCTTTTTTTTGCATTTCTATTACTAGTCTCTTTTGCCTCCCATGTTCCCTCAAATTAAAAAACAAAACCCTATTTTAGCAAATTGAGTAGTCAAGTAAAACAAATCCTTCCATTGGCCATATCCTGTGTTTCATTACGCACTGAGTCCATCCATCATCTGTCAGGAGATAGGTAGGTAGCGTTTTCATCCTTGGTCTTCTGGTATGATCTGTCCTTCTCCCCTGTATTCTCTCTTTCCAGGGTTTCCAAGGGATGAGCACAAGGACACACAAAATGCTTTCAGATAATCACAGCCCCACCTCTCTGGGACAACACTTGAAGTAGTCCTCCCAACAATAACAACAGCTAGCATTGCATTTTACTATCTCTTATTTATTGTATATTATCTCATTTGAGCCTCACAACTACCCTCAGAGGTAGGCACTCCCATTAACCCCAGTTTATAAGTGGGGAAAGTGAAGTTGAGAAAGGTTAAGGGATTTGTCTAGGGTCACACAGCTTGTTAAGGATCTGAGGGAAAATTTGAATGCAGGTCTTCCTGTTTCTAAGTCCACTGCTGTATTCACTATGCCACTGCAGCGACCAATTTACCAAGTTATCTTCTGATGAGTTCCCAGGGATATATATGCTTCATTGTAAAAACAGAGACAACCTACATCATACTTTCCATAGACCTTAGGTGGTGCTATGGACAGAGTGCCAGGCCAGGAGTCAGAAACACTCATCTTTCTGACTTCAAATCTGGTCTCAAGACCCTTACTAGCTGCGTGACCCTGGGCAAATCACTTTTACCCTGTCTGCCTCAGCTTGCTCAACCCCAAATGGGGTCACAAGGAGTCAGACAAGACTGAACAACAAAAAGGCCTATATCTACCCCAAATTTGTAAAAATCCAGGACACCTAGGACTAAGAGTCATGCCATTTGTTCACTTGAAATCGATTCACTACAGATACATCAGAGACAGACCATTTTGAAGACTCTTTCTTTAGGAATTGGCTCATTGCCCACATGCCACCAGGGGGCATAAAGGAATGTGTTCACGAATCTCAGGTTTATGTTCAGTAGGTCAATTAACAGAAAAGACTGCATATTTATGGGCAATGCCATATATAATGAGCTTTTTTCGATAAGAAAATTCAGTGGAAAGAGAAAATATAGTTCCCAAGAAGCTCCAGGTCTAATGGCGCACACAAACCAAAACCCACAGTTAGGGGTGGTGGGGGCCAAACAGACAGTGAAAGTGGTAAAAGGAACACAGTGTTGGGTGTGGAGTTGGAAAATCTGAGTTCACATCCCACCTTTGCCATTAAGTGACTTTGGGCAAGTCACTTAACTTATCTGGGCCTAGGTTTGTTCATCTGTAAAGTGAGTTAGACTGGATGGCTCCTAAGGTTCTAATTCTGTGCCCTTTGTGAGCCAGGCATTTAGCATGACCATAACAGAGAGTATTTTAGATATGGCAGTAGGTGGTCTGACTAAATTCTACCTCTGCCACTTAACTAGTTAGGTGAAATTGAAAAAGTCACTTATCTTCTCTGAATTTCTTCATCTCTAAAATGGAACTGATTACTTTAATTACCTAGGTGAGTAAGCCTCCTTGAAGGAGGTTTTTATTGATGGGAAACATCAATGCCTAACGTCACAGAGTTTGAAGAAGGCATATTAAGTGGTCACCAAGAGCTGAGGTTTAAGGAAGATGACTCAGCGGTGGAGTGAAGGACAAACTGGGAGGGGGAGGAGTGATGGAGAAGAGAGTAGGTAACTCATTAGGCTGCTGCAGTAATCCAGGCAGGAGATTTGGTGGCTGTGGAACTGAGAAGAGAGAGATCTTTAGTGCTAAAGAAGAGCAGACAGGGCTTGGTGACAAACCTGAAGTACGGAGAAAACATGAGACAAGAAAAAATGACAACAGTAGAGAGCTGGTGAGGTATGGAGAATGGTGATGACATTAATAATTATGGGGATTTGGGGAAGAGGTATTTTTCTGAAGGTAGGGGAACGCAGTTTTCCCTTGTTGCCAATTCTCTGGGCTAGATCAGACCCTTGGAAAGCATCTAGTCTAATCTATAACCTCTTGAGGCAGGCTGCTCCACCCACCTCGGGTACTTCTAATCATTAAGATCTTCCTGAAACAGAGTTTCAATGAACCACTTCTACCCACTGCTCCCCATTCTGGCTTCTGTGATTAAACAGAAAAAAAAGTCTACCTTTCAACTACTCAGTAACAACTACTGTATTTCGGATTAAGTTTCTTCTTCAAACTAAACACTTTCAGTTCCTTCAGTGAGTCTTGACAGAGTAAAATTCTGAGGCCATTCACCAACAGAATTGTCCTCCTCTACTCGCTCTCCATTTTGTCCAAAACTCACCTAAAACAGCACCCCAAATTATCACAATCCTCCAGGATGTCAGCTATGGTAGAGTAGAATGGATCATCATTTTCCATAGCCCTCAATACCATGCCAAGGCAGGGAACGCTCCGTGTCACAATTACACTTAAAAAGCTCACAAAACTATCCAGACCCTTTTCACACAAATTATTATAGTCCAGACACAGCTCCCCACCAAATTCTATACTTGCGCAACTGATTTTTTGTAACCTCAACATATCTATTTCTTTTCTTTTTTTTTGAGAGGCAAAACAGGGTTAAATGACTTGCCTGAGATTACACAACTATTAAGTGTCTAAGGCTGGATTTAAACTCAGGTCCTCTTGACCCCAGAGTCAGTGTTCTATCCACTGTGCCAATTTATATCTATTTTCAATTAAATTTCATCTTATTAAAACTGGCTCACTGTTTGAGCCTGTCCAGATCTCTTTGGACCCTCAATCATCTGTTAATTTTCCTTCCTAGGTGTACATAAATTTGCTAAGCATGTCAACTATGCCTTTAGCCGAAACATTGGTCAAAAAAATAACAGGATAATCCACATTCAGAGAAAGAACTGCACATTGAAGAAGATTCTTTTCACTTTTTGTTGCTTGTTCTAATAGTTTTTCCCTTTTATTCTGATTCTTCCTTCACTGGGGAACCATCCTATAACCTTCCCTGCAAGTTACCTAAATATTTAAATGAGCAACTCAGAGACAGGGCCTGAGTCCCAGAGACCTATCCCTGGCACTGTAGTGTGCCTTCCAGCTATAATTAAAAATTATAAAAATGTTTTAAAATAAGTCCCTGAACATTACATGAAGTGATACAACGTGAAGTAAGCAGAACCATTATATAGTAACAGCAATACAGTATGATGATCAATTGTGAATGACTTAGCCATCTGGGGCAATACAATGATCTAAAGCAATTCCAAAGAATTTATGAAAAAGGCTATCCACCTCCAGAGAAAGAACTGACAGAGTCTGAATGCAGATCAAAGCACACTTTTTTAAACATTATTTTTCTTGAGTTTTGTTTTTGCCTTTGGTCAGTGCTTTCCTTCACGATACAGCTGATATGGAAACACTTTGCATGACTATACATGTATAATCTATATCAAACTACTTGTCTTCTCAAGAAGGTAGAAGGAAAAGAGAGCATTTGGAAATCAAAGTTTTTTAAAAATTAATGTTAAAAATGTTATTACATATAATTAGAAAAAGATAAAATATAAAAATTGTCACTTGGAAGAAAAATAATCAAATAGGTCCCAGGCACTGTGCTGACCCCTCAAATTATAATGAAACATTTATGTATGTTTTTACATTAGCAAAATACACATACTGTCCCATTTGATCTTCACATTATCACCCGATTTTATGGATATTGAAAATGATGCTCAGAGAATGAAATAATTCACCCACTTTCACACAGCTACAGGTAAGAGTCAACCCAGTTCCCACTTGAATCCAACTTCTTCCTCTATATTACATAGTCTCCCACTGCCCAACTAATGACTAAATAACCAAATTTGGTTCCATCTATACAACCAGTTCTGAATCTAGCCCCATAGTCTACAAATAAAGTACAAGCTATCCAGATATGCCATTTCTATGCACACCCCTGGCCTGCCAATTGAGAAGCCTTTCTAAAGATGTAAAGGAGATTAGGCTGGCAGGACCCATCCTTGAAGCCCTTCCTCAATGCCCACAAACCATCCCTTGATTAAGATTCTAGAATTTTCTAGGAAGCAAAATCAAGCTTGCCTCTCGTTAGAAAATGACTCTTCTTCCCTTTTCTGAAAACTGAGCCATCTGCCTGTTTCCAGGTCTCCAATACCTCTTCCTATTCTCAATAATTTTTCAAAGACCACTTAATAATTCAGCAAAAATACCTGGCAGTACCCTGAAAAGGCAATGCAAGGTAGCAGGAAGGTTCTCCATTCAATGCTTCATCTGGTGCTTACTAGCTTGGGACAACAGGTTCATTATTTCACTTCTATGAGACTTAGTTTCCTCATCTGTAAAATGGGAGTTAAAAATACCTACTATACCTATCTTCCAAGGTTGTTGTGAGATCATGTCTATAAAATGACACATCCACATACACACGTTTATATCTGCTATTACCCTGAGATCCAAGATGCAATTCTTCTGAGTCTGGAGATAAACTCACAAGAGAGGGCTAGACATTCTCATCTCTTCATTTATATTCTGTTTGTTGCCAGCTCTCTATTAACATTTTTATTCTCTCATTCCCACTCTGAAGACTACCCTCTCTGGCAGAGGAAACAGAAGCAGCTCTTCCACCTAGCACCATCCTTCCACCCTCTCTGGGCTGTGAGTCCTAGCCTTCTTTTGACTGTCTGCTCTTTCAACATAGTTTGAAAAAAGTCCTGCTTAGTTGTCCTTAGCATTTGTCACCATTGAACTCATGCAACCGTTGGTAACTCCTGACATTCTTCTGGCGAGACCTAGCCATTCCTTCATATTGAGAAAATCGTAGATCTAGAACTGGGGGAGAATTCAGAGGATAATCATCCTTCACAATCTGCCATAGCTTCCATTTCTGCACACATCTTTTTAAAATCTAAGCTAGTCAATGAGTTTACATTTTTAACATCAATCGATAAGCACTTATCAGATGTTCAATAGCAGGTCATGTAAAAAGAACTGTCATTTAGGCACAGACTTGGGGACTGCAGAAGGAAATTTGTTCATAATCATGAACAGATCAGCTCCCAAATGAAACGAGGAAGAGAAACTACAAACGAGCTTTGGGTGCTTCTTTGAAAAGTGACCTGGAAAGGAATTAAAAACAACTGAAACCCAGGATTTCTGAGGACTCCGAATTATTCTTAAATCCCTATGCTTGGTTTAGATTGGTCATAGTTGGATTTCTAATGTCATGTAGGAGAAATCGTGGTAAAGTGGAAAGAACACTAGCTTGTCAGTCAGAGGGCTTGGATTCAAATACCATCTCTGAGACAACTTGGGTTACCTTGTACAAAGCTTGTCACCTCTTTGGTCCTCCACTTCCTCATCTGTAAAATAAGGGAGCTAGACTTGATGGCTTGTGATGAATGACTGTAATATTCCATTGTATTTGAGATTCAACATGCATCTTCCCTGCTGTGTGCTGAGAACTACATTAGGCTTAGAAGAGATGCCCAGGTTATATGAGACAGAGTCCCTGCCATTCTAATACTTACAGTCAGGGATGGGGAATAAGATACAAATATATAACTATAATATATAATACTACCTAGTAAGTACACAAGAGACTTGGAAAATATAAGGCCCTTTGAGGTGTGAGATGAAAGGTATGAGCAACTTAGGAAATCAGGGATAAATTCATGAAGAAAG
This sequence comes from Potorous gilbertii, assembly GCA_028658325.1. Lineage (NCBI taxonomy): Eukaryota > Metazoa > Chordata > Mammalia > Diprotodontia > Potoroidae > Potorous > Potorous gilbertii. The sequence goes on from CM053770.1 coordinate 325,916,387, forward strand.
TAGGATTTGACAGGCTTTAAAGAATGGGTAGATGTTTTGCATGACTGCACATATATAACCTTTATTAAAATGCTTCCCTTCTCAAAGAAGGAGGAGAGGGAAGGTGGGAGAGATTTTGGAATACAGATTTTTTTTTAAAAAATGTTAAAAATTGTTTTACATGTAATTGGAAAAAATAAAAGATTAAAAAAGAAGAATGGGAAAAAGGAATTGAGAAGACAAAAAGGGAGAACATTCCAGGCTTGAAGCAGTGAAACAAAAGGTACAGTCAGAATAGGCCATTTTTGCTACAGTGTGCAGAGTACAAAGAGGGGAGAATATAAGGTTGGAAATATGGATTGATACTGGATTATGTAAGTCCCAGAAAGTTAGGAAAATGAATATGAACTTTATCTGACTTCTGAGACCAATTCAAGGCAGCAGGTAAAGCAGGAAAATGTTGAACTTGGAATCAGGAAGGCATGGGTCCAACTACCACTACCTCTGACACTTGCTAGCTGTGTATGACTTTAGGCAAGCAACTTAACATAAGTCTAAGTTTTCTCACCTATAAAATGGAATATGTCTACTCAGAGGATTATTTTGAGGGACGTATAACAAAGGTTAAGTGCGCTGTGGACCAATACTGTTTAATCATCTAATCTGTGATGGGCAGATGGGTGGCAGCAGTGACTAGAGCACTGGGCTTAAAATCAGGAAGACTCCTCTTCCTAAATTCAAATCTGATCTCAGGAGCTGTGTGACCCTGGGCAAAATCACTTAACCTTCTTTGCCTCAGTTTCTCATCTGTAAAGGGAGCTAGATAAGGAAATGACAAACCCCAAATGGGGTCACAAAGAGTTGGACGTGACTGAAACGACTCAACAAAAAAAAAAAATGTGTTCTTTCTATGAAGAAAAATTACCATAAGAACACCAATGAAAATTCCAGCATTATTTCCCCACCTGTAAAATAGAGGTTGAACCAGCTAAGTCAAAAGTAGCCATCGAGCTCTAATATTCCAGAAAGCTGTGAATCTGTGCCAAATACCACTGGACGCAAGCCTTCGCACAATAAATGATCATTCATTAAAGGCCTACTATGTGCCAGACACTGGGGACACAGAACAATACAAAACAAAACAAAATAGAGTCTTTGTCTTCAAAGAGCTTACATTCCACAAGACACTCATCTCCCCTGGGCCTCTGTCTCCTGAATACAACGATGTAATCATTGTAGATGACCTTTAAAAATCCCTTCCAATTTCAATTTATGATTCGATGACCACTGACCTTGCCCAAGTGACTTCCTATTGTGGGGCCTGAGTTTCTTCAGGGGTAGACCACCTCCAGTCTCTTCTAAGCTCTGACATTCTAAGCCCTCCCTTAAAAGGCTCTAACCTTGACACTAGAGCTCGTTCCAAACCCAGTCCACACAGCCTAAGAAGCAAGAGGTATTATATCAGCCAGTATCGATCAGAAGTCCGTTGTGGGTACCTTATGTTTTTCCCTTAGGGTTCACAAAACCTTTTTTGTTCTTTGAGTTTAAAAATAGTTTAACGTCTACCACAACTATATTTACAGGAATTTAAATACCCTGGGCACATCATGCACTTTCACCTTCATCAGAACCTTTTTTCAATCTGCTATTCTCCTTGTGGTCTACCTTCTAGACCAGAGCACAGGAAAAGCTAAGCCATGGACGCTGCACTCCTTGGGACCAGGCATTCTCATCTTCAACCCAGCTTTTTTATGCCTCTTTTCTACCTTTTGTTCCAGAACTACTATATTAACAACACTACGACTGCCTCAGGAAAAGCCTTATCAATAGACTGACCAACAGCTCACTCACTATCCATGAGGCATCCCAGAGACACTCTTCCCTAGTCACCACCAAGCTATCTTCCCCCATGGAATATATAAGCTCCTCAAGAGCAAACTGACTTGCTTTTTTATTTCTATCTCCAAGCTTAGCACAGTGTTTGACACATAGGAACCAGTTAATAATGCTTTTCATTAATTCGTAAGTAAGATTCCAGGACATTTATATAGTGCCTTAAAGTTTGCAAAGCACAATGCATACATTCTATCACTTGAGTCCCACATCAAGTTAGTTAAGATAGGCACAGTGGGCATAAGTCCCATTTTACAGATGAGGAAACTGGGGATCCAAGATGTTAAGTATCATTGCCCACAATTAGCTACTAAGTGTCAGAGGCAGGATGAGAACCCAAGTGTTCCTGATTCTATTTTTGGCACTCTATCCACTTCACTAAGACAACTAGAGGAAGGACAAAACACAAAGACAGCTTAAGTGAACAAAAACATGACATACTCCATGACTGCCAAGACACTTAAATAATATTAGCATCATATTATCATAAAACATATTATTAAAATAATAACTCCCTGAAGGGAGTTCCCTGAAGACTAGGACTGTGTTTTATCCTACTTTGCACCTTCCATAAACCCTAATCCGATGCCTGGCGCACAGAAGCTGCCCATTCATCCTGACTGGTTCAAATATAAGGATGATCTGAATTGTGGCAAAAAAAAGAACTGGATTTGGATTCAGAGGATATAGATGTAAACCCCCAGCTCTGTTACTTATTCCCTTTCTGCATGACCTTGGGTAAATTGCAACTTCTCTCCAGGCCTCAGTTTCCACACTTGTAAAATGAGGAGACAAGATGAAACAACCTTTAAGAAAGCTTCCAGCTCAAAATTTCATGGGGCACCTAAAGGAAGAGGAACCAACAAACACGTACCAGTCTGATCAGAATGAATCTTCCAAAGATGCTGAGACTGTTTTCACTACTGAAATGCCAACTAAGTTCAAAGTTTGTAACCTTTTAACATCATCTCAGGGAGGATTCACATTACTCTCGTGTCACAAAAGTGTTTTCCCTATTCCCTGTTGTACAAAAAGAAGAAAGTTTGATGGGAATGGAAGTGGGAGGTGACCTCATCTCTGCTCTTGCTCCTTTATCGAGCCTGGAATAATATCTTCCCTCCAACTGCCAGCCTGTGCCAGTGCCCCCAGGTCACCTCTCAATTCCAACAACTAACAATCCCCGCAAGTCTCTGCAGGGAATCCCTGCCCTGCTGCCTTGTAACCTTCTTCTAAAGACTTAGTTAGTTATTCCCTATGTTACTAAGCTCATCATCAATCTGCCATTTTCTTTATGGATTTCTGCTACTGTGTGTGGGATTTTTTTACTTAAAGAATTAAACAGGAAGGCATTTGGCATTTCATAATCCCAACCATCTGATGAAAGGTGCACTGCAGGGGAATGATCATGCTCTCCTACTCTTCACCTCCTCCATGAAGGTTTCCTCAGATTTCTCCCAGTTGGTACTTATTCCGTCTTCCCTCAGACTTCACATAACACTCAGGCAGCCCTCTGATACCCAAATCACATGATATTGTGTACTATAGGTATCTGTGCTTATGTCTTACGTTCCACAAGAGTAGAGATGGTGCCTCATTTAAACTTTCTAACTCTGAGACCAGGTATAGTGTCTTATAGTAGGAAATTAATATTTGTTTGTTGAATGAATCTTACAAATAAAATGAAACCAGGAGAGCTGAAGTGACTAACGAGGATAGCAAAAAAAATTACTGGCATAGTTATTAAACCTAGAATAGAAGCTAAATCTCTATCCCTTCTAGGTATAGACCTCTCTGACAGTCTGGTGAAACCTATGGAGCCCTTCTCATAATGTATTTAAATGCACAAAACATAAAATACACAGATCTGTCAAGGAAACCAATTATACTGAAATACAGTTAACAAAATATTAAAAAAAAAACTGAAATCTATCACATACGACTTGGGGGACCCTACCCTCAAGGGCTGTTCTGTTTTCCTGTTTGCCTTGAACCTAATATGATAACTCTCTCTTCTTCATAGAAAATGTGTAACAAATGTTTGTTGTTGATTCAACGACAAGCTCCTTGAAGAATAAGAAATTTCTTCTACCACAATGCTTCTTGGAAGAATCAAATTACTTTCTCAAAATGTTTTTAAATGCATAAAATAAAATACATAGCATTTCAAAGGAAACTAATTATACTGAAATAGTTCACCAAAATATTTTCTTAAAAAAAAAGGTTCACAGACCTCAGTTGAAGAACTTTTACTACAGGAAATTTTCTACCAGAATTCTCCATTTGTTAAGTCCCCCAGAAGCTTAAGAAACTGAGGCTCAAACTGGGGAGCTGCCTTGGCAGTGTCCAAGATCGCTGCTAGTTAACAGCACAATGAGGGCTAGCACCGAAGTTTCTGGATTGCTAGTTCAATGCTCTTTCCAGTATATTGGCTTTAGAAACAGAGGGCATCAAAGCCCTCTCTGTGTAACTTGGAGAGATGAACTGAAAAGCTGTACGACTTTAATAGCTTCACTCTAAGAAAACGCACATGGATTTTCTGAACATGAAATTCCTTACTAGTGTTTAAAGCTTTCCACAGTCTGGTGCCAGTCTACCTTTCTGGGCTTACTTCATATTATTAACCTTCACATACTCTACACTAAAGAAAAATTTGGCTAGCTTTTGACCTGGACCTATCTCTTGTCTCCATATGTTTGCACAGACCAAGAATGTACTTTCCTTCTTATCTGCATCTATTAAAATCCTTCTCTTCAATCAAGGACAAGTGCTAATTAACTGTGATAGTTTTGGGACATAGGCACCAGGACAGGTGATTTCAGATCATGGCATCATAGGGGGAATAAAAAGTCAAGTCAAACCTAGTCCTGCCACATACCACAGACAGCACACCTTAGCTTTAATTCTACTGTAGCGCTGAGGGCAAGGATGCACGTTCCCTAACCCTGTTTGAGTGTATGTGGGGTCCCAGAAAAATATTCCTAGAATTCAGAGCTAGAGAGGACCTCAGATAGTACTTAAGTCCAACTTTCTCATCCCACAGAGGGGAAGTCACTTGTCCACAGTTACATGGATATAAAGTGAAATAGCTCTGGATTGAACAAACTGTTCCCATCAGATTATACCTTATCTCTAGCCAGTCAGCCAAAGAAAACCTATGCCCTTTAAACACAATAAGAATCAAATATCTGTAAAAATGGTGACCAAGTAAGAAAATGCATTCAATAAGAATAGTAGCTCACATTTATACAGCTCTTCATGCATTACCTCCCTGCAGCCTCACAAACCAATACACCTAGGTATCACTGGTACTCTTCTCATCTTGGGGACAAGGAAAACTAAGGCAAAAGGAAGATGTACAACTTGTCAGGGTCACATAGTTATTAAATGTACAAAGTAGATTTTGAACTCAGGTCTTTCAGACTAAGCCCAGCTTTCTACCATCCTGAAGACTCACCCCTTTTATCATTAAAGAAACCCAAAGGCCACATCATCCCATCCATGAGATGGTTCAAGGACACCATGCTGTTATACTTCTTCCTTCCATCCTCAAAAAGTTAGCAAGGTAAACAGGGTATTTCAGGGCCCCAGAAATGAATTACTTGCTTGTCCCTGATCTGAAGTAAGGAAAGGAAAGGGAGAAAACACAACTAGAGTCTTTGCCAATGACAACAAAAGGGAGGGTCAACAGCTAAAAAGGTAAGAGCATTTGTAGCAGCAAGAGGGGTTAACAATTCACCACCTCGACCAGGCCAAAAATTCAACTGATCTAATGGAGCCCCCAACTAGCTTGTAGGTAGAACACCCTGCCCAGACTCCTGCACAATGACAATAGCTCATTTCTAATTTGATTTTAGCCTTAAAATCCAAACAAATGAGTATGTATCCTTTAATATTGTTTTTTATTACACTCAGATGCCTGTTTAAAATAAAATAAAGAAATAGACAAAAGTGATTATTTACATGTGAGGAAAAGCTGAAGGGGTAAAGAGAAAGGAGTCCATGGCAATTCCAACGTTAAAATTTGAAACTATACTCATTGGGCTATAAGACTGCATATTCTTTGACCCAGCAATACCACTGCTAGGTCTGAATCCCAAAGGGAACAAATAAGAAGGAAAAGGACCTATTTGTATAAAAAAAAAATTATAGTTGTTCTTTTTGTGGAAACAAGGAACTGGAAGTTGAGGAAAGGCTCATCAATTGAGGAATGGCCGAACAAGTTGTGACATGATTGTAATGGAATATTACTGTGTTAAAAGAAATGATGAGGGGGATGGTTTCAGAAAAACCTAGGAAGATTTATATGAACTGATGCAAAATGAAGTGAGCAGAACCAAGAAAACATTGTGCACAGCAACACTGTAACAATGTTCAACCATGAAAGATTTAGCTACTTTGATTAACACAATGATCTAAGACAATTCCGAAGGGCTTATGACAAAAAGTAAAATCCACTTTATTTTTGTATTTTGTCTGGTTTTGTTTTTGTAACCTGGCTAATAAGCGGGGAGAAACAAAGGGCAAACAGATTCTTATTACAATCATTTACAATCTCTTGGGGGGTATGTTTATTTCATCTTTCATGCTCATTTTTGGGGGTTTCTTCTCGTGTACTTGTTTATATATTTGAATACCTATACTTTTCAATGGAAGTTAAAATAAAATTAACATTTTTTTTTTTAAAAAGATAGCAATGTTGACTGAAAATGCTCCATACTAAGAGACCAAAGAGTTCCATACTAATTCCAAAAAGAAGTTTTAGGCATAGACATTACACAGCAAAGGATCTTCGGGAAATTCATTGTAGAAATATATATAACAAACAGTATAATCATTTGTTAGGAATTAAACCTAGACAACTGAAATCTACACACAGGCAAACCAAGAACTTCATTTGAATTGTTTCAGCCTTCCTCTGCACCAAACCTTTCAACCAAAGCTGAAATTTTAAAAGGCTAATTAATTAGCTCAGCTAAGGAGGAGAAGGATGCTAATTTAAACGCCAACATACAAAGAAAACCTCTTCCATGGTCTCAGGTTATACCAGTAGCTAAGTCCAGCCATGGTGGAAATGTATGCTACGGTTACAAAGGGATCTGACTGGATGTGTACGTATGCACCAGCATAACCCATCTCCACTACTGGAAAATGATAGCAGTTGAATGCCTTCCTAACAGAGGGTCAGAAGGGTCACTGTCACAGATGGAGGGTAGTCAGATAAAACTGGTCAATTTGAAATCTCACAGTCCTTCAATATTAGAACTGGGAGATATCTCAGAGTTTATTTAGTCCCAACATCCTCATTTTTCAGAGAAGACTGAAGTCCAGAAAAGTGAACTGCTTAAAACCAGACAGAAAATTAGCAAGAGTTAAGACTAGAACCCAGGTCTTTGGACTCCTAATCCCGTGCTCCTTCCACTATACCATACTGATCCCTCCCCCCACCTCCATCCAACCTACTTTCTGGTGGAGGTGTTAGTCTAAAGGTGAGGGTGCAAAGAAGCAGATCACAAATGACCAACATTTAAACTAGATAATCAGGTCTTCAGTTACCCAACGGTAGCTATATTTGGTATGTGCCATATTTAGCTTAAAACAGATTGCAATCCTGCTTTCACAATACCAGAGTGTGTCCTAGTCATCTCTGGAGGTGGTATCACAAAAACTCAAAACAAAAATTAATTTCAATTCATATTTCAAAAAGTAGTCACACACAAATGACATGGGCATTTTTACTGAAGAAAAGTGTTAAAAATTCAAATAAATCTGGTAATGGTATAAAGGAGACTCTGGCATCTCCAAGGCCATACCCATGGAGTACATGCTTTGGCATGTTTCTAAGGGCTGGAAAGACTTTGATTATGTTCCGACCAACAGACCAAATCTTCTTCAGAGAACCAGCTTAGTTAACTAAGTAGAAGAGGCTTATCACTTAACTAAGAAGAAGAAGTAGGGTGGCTTCTTGGTGAGGAATTCTTTGGTCACGGAAATCCATCAAATAAAGAACATTAGCAGTAAGAACAATGTAGCTCAAGTAAGAAGACCAGCATTCAGTTCTAAGTCTCACCAATCACTGCGGCACCTTGGCCTCTTAAAAGTTGTGGGCTCCCCCAGTGAGGTTCCCTCAGTAGTAAAACAGGATATTTCAGCTAGGTCTTGATTAGTACAAACAATGTACTGAAGTGATCATAAGTATTCCAATTCACAGGGCATATTTCCATTGGGCTGGAATCGTATTTCATGCAAATATTTGCACTTCAAAGAGTGCAATTTCAGAATTGGATTTTAGAAAGAGACCTGATGAACTCTGAATAGAAACTGAAGCATAATTTTTTTCACTTCCTTTATGTCTTTTGCTTTTTATTATTAGGTTTTGTTTTGCTTTTTTTGCAACATGACTAATATGGGAATATGCTTTGCATGGCTTTACATGCATAACTGATATATTACTTACCTTCTCAATGAATGGGGGAGGGAGAAAGGAGACAATTTGAAACTTAATTTTTTTTTAAATGAATGATAAAGATAAGAAAAAGAGAAAAAACAAAGAATGAACACTCAAATACATACAACCACTTCAGGGGATTCAATGTTCAAACTCATCAGAAGATATCTACCCCAAAGTAGCTGTGAAGACATCGTGTATGTAAAGGGCTTTGTAACCACAAAGCACTATATATGTGGGAGAGTCTCTTATTATAACTCCAGAGTATGACAACTCCAACTAAGGTTGGGAATTACTGGGAATCATGGAAACATTGTATGATGATGAAAAATGGAGAAACAAATCTGTCAACCCTTTAGCCACTGAAGTTCTCAGAGACTTGGGAAAATGCTCAGAAAAACAATATGGAGAGAAAATCAGTCCTCATGTTGACAAATGAATCATGATCAATAAGCACCATAATGGAGCAAAGGAATAAAAACCACAAAATCAAAATTAGTGGGAGGAGAAGCTGCTAGGACAGATCTGGATTCCAGCAAAGCAGCTGATTCCAATGTCACACAACTTTACATGGAAAAACAAGAATTCACAATACCTGAAGCTAGGACAGGCAGGAGAAATACTAAGGAAGTACAGGGCACAAAAATATGAGGCTGAGAGCTTAGCTCATACACAAGGTATTTTTAAGATAGGCAGTGTGAGTTCATTAAAATACCCAGATGAACAACTGGAAAAACACTGGGTTTACATTGTCAGACATGGCCAATGTGTTCGTCTATTTTACTTAACTATAGTTGTTTCTACCCCAAAGAATTGGGGAAAGGATGTGAGATAATTTTTTAAAGCATTAATAAAACTTTATTTTTTAAAAGAGAAATACTGTGTCTATTTTAACAGCTACCTATTCTTGGGCTGGGTGAATGAGCTTACTATTACTAAAAATTCACAGTTGATGCTTTAGAATTTGCAAATAGTTAACACATATTACCTTATTTGATTCTCACAAAAACATCATGACTAAAAAGAATATTTTAATTGTTCAGTCGTGTCCAATTCTTTGTGACTCCATTTGGGATTTTCTTGGCAGAGATACTAGAGTGGTTTGCAGATGAAGAACTGAGGCAAACAGGGTTAACTGAATTGCCCAGGGTCACACTGCTACTAATTATCTGACGGCATATTTAAACTCAGGAAGATGCGTCTTCCTGATTCCAAAATCAATGCTCTATCCACTGCAACACCTAGATGTCCTTAAAAATACTACAGGTATAATTTATTCCCCCCTCCCATTTTCACAAAGGAGGAAACTGAGGCAGAGAGTGAAGTGATTTTCCCTCACATAATGACTAAGGGGCAGGCCTAAGAATCAAATTCAGGACTTGTGACCCTAGATTACTCTACCAAGTATACTTTCTACTGCACCATGGTCTCCCTCCATCCTTATGGACCTTTCTCATTAGTGTACCATTCCACTGCTAAGAAAACCTTCTGTGACTCAGTACTGCCAACAGAATAAAGGAATCCGTTTGGACAGAATAAAAGGGTTTCACAATCTGGCTCCAACCTGTCTCAAGTTTCCTTACTCCCTACTTCATATACTCTACATGCCACGAAAACTGGACTAGGCATCAACCTCATCTCGCCAGCCCTCACCACACGTTGATTCCTATAACCTTTCTTCATACATTTCCACATATATGTTAATACTATCTTTATCCTGCAAGGTCCAGATTAAATATTACCTCCTCTAGGATGCCTTTCCCAATTTCCTACAACAGAAAGTCTCCCTCCTGAAATTTTCTTAAGAGATCTTTGTCTTTGTATCACATATATTTGAGTACATGTTGCATGCTGCCTCCTCCCCAGTAGTGTCCTTAAGGGCAAAGGCCTTGCCAGCTTTCAGCTCTATTATCGCCACACCAGGCACACAGTGGATGCTTTATAAAGGTTGGCTGCACTGAACTGTTGAGAACTACTCTTCTACTGGCACAGCTATGGCAAGAAGTGTGGTCAAAAGGAATTGCATAAAAACATTAGTTGTGATAACTAAAGGCTAGAAAGAAAATGTGCCCAAGGATGATGGGAAACATAGAAACAAATTATGGTACATGAGAAGAATATGACTTATTACTACACCATAAGGAATGATGATTAATGGTAAATGTGAAAACATTTAAAAAGCAGTAAGTAACCTAGATGCAGTGATACAAGCTAGGATAAAAGAACAACAGACACAATGACCACAACAATTGAATAAATCCAATAAAACTCTGGTCAAATTCAATGGTCAGAGTAAACACTACACTGTCAAGGTCAAAGGACACATTTCTTTTGTCTGTCAGCCACAGATAAACTAGCTTCTTTGCAGAGAATACACTTTGTGAGATTTGCTTGGCTGTTCGCTAGGAAGTGTCTATGGCAAAAGAAAATGTATCTATATATTTTTTTAAAGAAATGAAAAATATAGGATCTATGCAAAGCATGTTAGGGCAATAGGTAATTTCCATCTTGGCTCTCTGAACCAAAGTAGCATGAGGAAAGCTCAAGAGTTGTGGTGATGTAGTTAGTGTCACAGTTTTGAAGCACTCTGCTCTCACTCACTAAGGTAACAGCCTCAGACTTTGGGGTAGATGACAACTGTAGGAACAACTGGGTATAGCTTCAAGGAGAAGGAATAACATGGATATACCGAGGAAGATTAGAGGATAAGATACAAGTCTTCAAGTGATCGAGGGGGAAAAAAGGGCAAGTTGATAAACACTGAGAAACACAATCTGCAATTATAAATATTTCATGGGCAAGAGAAAGCTGTACCAGCTAAGAGCAAGCATAGGGAAAGTGGACAGCAAATTAGATTCCAGTTTGCAAAATGATAGGACAGCTGAAAGGAAAGCAAAGCTGAGGCTATTCTGGGCTATGTATTACAGGCGACTGCGTCACTGATGGGGAAAGGGCTCTGGCTGCCCAATCCTGCTGAAACCACAACCACCACGAGGTCAGCAAAGAACACCTTGGGAGAAGAAGCTGAGTTCATGGGAAGTCAGAGAAAGGGACAACAAGAGCTATTCAGACTGGCTTTGGAAAGCCTCAACATCAGTTACTACCAAAATAAGTTGGAAGAAGTAGACAGTGAAGAAAACAAGGGGCATGAAATGCTAAGTCTGAACACAATGAGTGTGTGAGACTGAAAAACACTTCCAGCTGACATAAAGGGCAAGAGGAAGCTACAAGGGACAACTCCAAGAAGTGAGGTGGTGGCTGCAGGATACAGCTGCCCCAGGACCTAGAACCCCCACCCTCAGAGCCAGAGGCAAACGCAGGGGACCAAAGGACACACAGGGTGAGAACCACCACCCAGCTGGCCTTTCCTCTACTTTAGGACACATTATCTCTTCCACTTCCCCACAGAACTCCTTAAACCAGTTCAGGAAGCAACAGATGGAGAGCCTGCTGAGCAGGAGCCACTACAAGCATTACACTACACCTTTCCAAAGGACACAGGTGGGTTAATTACGCTCCCCTTCCTCACCTGTGCTCAAACATTGCAAAGCAAAATAGCTACTGCTCCTATGAGACCCCCAAAAGCCCAAAATATAAAGGAAGAAACGCCTAGGGTTCCCTGAATAAAGATCAAGGCCAAGGATACCCCTGGGGACAGACTTCCTGAATTAGCAAAATACAAAACTAAGGTGTGTCATCTGCTTCAAAATAGTGTTCCAGGGAATCCCAAGGAGACCATCATGTAGTGGTTAAGTGATTTGTCCAGAGTCAGAGTCAAGTAGCTAAAAAGTGTCAAAGAAAATATACATAAAATATTTTTATTACTTCACAAAATTTGGTTCTCCCTCCCTCCTGGGGGAAGAAGAAGAAGGGGAAAATCCTTCTCTTTCCCCAAGTCCTATTCTTAGTTGGGGACTGCTCTGTGAATTGTCTCCCTCCAAGAGCACCTCCTGCAGTCAGAGTCCCTGGCCTCTCATACGAAGGTCTGGGCGATGGCAAGCACTTTAGAATACTCGCCTTCCAGCCGCCGGAGACTTGTTGGAATTGGTACCTTGATGCGAGTACCCACTGGGTTCCCGTTGTCTTCAATGAGGACTACGTTGTTTGAATCAAACCTTGGTGTCATTCCGGGCCCAGGCATTCGGTGCCCCACAATGAGGGCCTTCTTCTTCTGCCCTTTGATGGCTAACAGGATCCGGTCTCCCACCTTGCCCACTCCAGTCTTATTGTAGACATGGATGCATCGAGGGGGGCGGTGGTATGCAGTGTTCCCTAGGGCACTATTGTCTACCACACGTACTCTTGTCATCTTCTGTATTGCTCCAAGTGTTTCTGTAGTACTGGAAAGAGGAGGAGAAAACAATCTAAAATTAGACACTGTCTAAGTAACTCTTGGAAGCCTGACAGTCTTACTCATTATCAACTCATCTGAGACATCCCAAGATGAAGACCACATATTAGTGATAAATTCCCTGGGTCATAACTCAACCCTGATTTTCCCCCTGAAGACTAAAAGAAAAATTCAGTTTATGACAGGAAAGTATATACTAGTACCTCTTAGTTCATGCTTACAGTGTAGGGATTTCCCCTACACTGTTCTATTACCAAACTCTTAGTCATGTGGCTAAAAAATGTCAAAGGCAGGATCTGAACCTAGATCTTCCTGACTCCCTGATCAATATCCTATCTACTGTGCCATGCTGCCTCTATTTGCTTGGTCTAGGGATGGGGAGATACTGACTTATGATTTCACTGACAGAGAAAACTTCCTGTGCTAGTATAGAAACTCCTGCTACCAATGAAGATCTGCACCTTCTCTGTAACTTAGTCTTAAGAGAGTGGGCTGGGGCAATGAGAGGGTGACTTGCCAAGATGTGTTAGAGGTAGGATTTGAACCCAAGTCTTCCTGACTGATGCCCATTCTCTACCCACTAAGCCATTCTGTTTCTCTTACATGTCAATACCAAAGTCACTTTAGTCCAACAATCTAAAGTTCTCTGTTCAATGTTCAAAGTACCAACTTGTCAGATGTGAGAAAATGTTCTCCAACTAAGGCATTAGGCAATGCCTTTAGATTTGTCTGAAAAGGAACCAGATTTGTCTATTGTAAAGTATCTTCGTCCCAATCCAATTTCAAAGTCTTCCTTTCCTGAGATAAAATTTTAAAGAACTAAAAAAAAAAGTAAAATTATGGGCCAAGTCGTAATAGTACCCTGAAAAATCTCCCAACCAAATTGCTAAGATCTAATGCTTTTGAGAAAAGTCTAAACCATCTCTTCCAAATGCCAACCCTTAGAGGGATCCCTCTAGGCACAGTCATTTCTTACAAAGAAATTTGTACTTTGCTACAAAGAAGCTGCAGACTTGGAATTAGAATCCTTGATCCTAAGCCCTGAATTTCTGAAGCATCAATGTGACTGAGCAAGGGCCATAACTTCTCTGTACTTCAGTTTTCTCATCCGTTGACACTACCTCTAAGATCCTCACTGAGTACTGAGATCACTGACCTCAGCCTGGGAAGCAAGTGCACCAAGAGCTGACCCTGTAGCAGCAGCAGCAAAGTAGATATTCCTAATACAATAAAGAACTCGAACTCTTTACATTTACTAATTCCTCAATTAGGCCGCCAACTTTTCAGTCATTTCAGCAGTACACACTCTCAAACTGCATTCCAAGTATTCTACCATTCATTCCCTCTGCAGTCCAATTTCATGAGTTTATCTCTCATTCACTTATTAACTATTAAATGAGATGATGGATGTAATTAAAAAAAACTGAATCTCATGTCAGAGAAGAGTATGTTCACAAATGGTTCTTCACCTTGTTTTCTTCCCAATTTCTACTTTTTTGTAATAAAATAGTTCATTTACATAGCTTTTTCAAGTTTGTAAAGTTTTTCCTCAAGACAATCCGGTGAAGTAGGCCAGAAGGAGAACAGTATTGGGGGACAGAGAAGAGGGAAAGAAGAGGCATGGGAAAAGCCCATTACTGACTGTAATATACTAAGCCCCAATCACCAATACTTCTGAATAAAGCAAGGCAGGTATTACAGTAAATGAACAATCGACCTCACAGGGTTGTTGGAAAAGAGACTTTAGAAATTTGTAAGAGATTGAGTACAGAAGCTCTACTGGGTACTCAACTCCAGCTCTCAAATCCAATTCTTTCACCACTTCATCTCCAGTTCAATGATTTCTGAATCATCTCCAGTCATCCTGAGGAATATCAAGTCACTGGATTCAGATGGCTCTGGAGGAGAAGTGAGGCTGGTAAGCTGCACAGCCCTCCCTCACTCAAAACAAAGTCAAGTGCAAGTCATGTCATCATTTCTTTGATGGCTTGGTCTTCTTCAGCAACAAAGGACGAACACAATCCAGCTCAATGTCACATAACCAAATGCCATTCACATGCTATCATTATCTATCAAATGGAATAATGTCTGTAAAGTGCTTTGTAAACCTTAACTGCTAGATAAATGGCAACTATTTTCATGATCATTTCCATCATGACCCCTCCACTACAGCTCTCCTCCCATGCTTCCTTGTAGCATGAAGATGACCGTGAGTTCTCAAAGGCTATGCTAACACAGTGTAAGTGCTGGCTAGTCCTGACCACTTTGAAAAGCTTCAGGCACAGACTTGGGTGAGGACCAACACAGCCAAGTGTGAAGGAAGGGAAGAGTTGGCCACAGCAGCCAAAAAAAAAAAATTTACCCAAATCACAAAGGTGCTATGAATCACATCCCTGGAGGAAGACCACACACCAATAAAATCAAAATCCTCAATATACCAGCATCATCTTGATCTGATCAAATTCCAGTTTAGCCTGGTATCTGAACTTGGTCTCTCTCATTCCTTTGCCACTGTCACCTCCAAGCCCAACCACCCAGATCAATCTAATATTCACCATCTTTTTTCAGACCTTCAATATCCTTACCTACTCTCCTACCCATAAACTCTCCTCATTGCTGTACCTCTGCTGAGTTCCAAATAGCGCTGTTTCTAACAAAAGTCTGAAGATTTCTAGCAAGAAAAAACTAAGCATGCTGAAGTTCTTGAATTGAAGGGAATACTCAAAGGAAAACATCCTTATGTATTCAGTTTGAAAATTACTTGAAGGGAGAGTAGTTGCATCAAAAATCCTATAAAAATCTCATATTCAAAATCCATGGGAAATGATACAACTGTAAGATCAAAAGCCAGTTCCCAATGGACAAATGGTCAAAGGAAATGAGGCAATGAAAAAAATGTCAACAAAAAAGACACTTCAAAGCACTACTATGAAATGCAAAATAAAATATCTAAGGTTTGTCTCACACCCACCAAACAGACAAAGGAACAGCAAAAGTTCATGTGGAAGAGACTGTAAAAAGGCAGTTATGCACCAGTGGTAAAGTTCTGAATTCATCCAACTGAGCATAAAAATAATTTTGCATTATTAGAGTACAATGACTAAGATGTCCATACCTTTTCATTCAGTGATCTTAGGATTAGGAATATACCACACAAAAGCTTAAAAAACAAAAGGAATGTTGCATTTATACAAAAATATTCATGGCAGCACTTTTATGTGATAGTACAAAACTGGAAGCACAAGTAATTGGCCAATGATTGGGGAAAGGCTAAATGAAGCATGGTTC
The DNA here is from genome assembly GCA_028658325.1 of Potorous gilbertii. Lineage (NCBI taxonomy): Eukaryota > Metazoa > Chordata > Mammalia > Diprotodontia > Potoroidae > Potorous > Potorous gilbertii. Next base: position 325,932,343 of record CM053770.1, read on the forward strand.
ATGAATGTAATGGAATATCATTGTACTATAGGAATAGAAATATGATAAACACAGAGAAACATGGAAAGACATATGAACAAAGGGAGTTGAGCCAAGAAAACAATATGTACAATGCAAATGGAAAGAACAACCACCAATGGAAACTAAATGCTGCTTGTACCCCAAAGGAAAAAATATGAGAAGATACTCCCCCCATTTCTTGTAAAGGTGTGAGAGAACTTGGATGTGGAAAACTACTTACAGAATTAGAATTTTTTCATATGATGGCTAGTTTTGTTAAACTGTTTTTCTTCACTTTTCTTCTTTTTATAAAGGATGACTCTCTGGTAGGGAAAGGATAGAGGGATATAGTGGGAAATATATGCTTCTTAAGAACAAGGTATTAATGTAAAAAAAAAACACTCTCAAGCATATAAAAAATACTCAAAACTGCTATTAAGAGAAATAAAAATTAAAACAACCAAAAATTTTTCTCATATTCAGCAAACAGGCAAAGATAAAAAAAAGAAAGTCAAGTTGGAGTGGCTGGGGAAAGGTAAGCTCACTCTAACTGTTGGTGGAATTAGGAATTCATCTAACTGATATTTTAAAACAGTATGAATGGGTGAAACCAAAATGGTAGAATAAAGAAGCACTCAGCTGAGCTCTTCCAAAAAAATTTAAAATAACTTTTCAAATCAAATTCTGGAGTGACAGAGCCAATGAAACTAAGATATTCTTTCAGTCCAAGACAACACAGGTGTTACTGAACCTAGATGGCACGGTAGATAGAATGCCAGGCCTAGAGTCATGAAGAATCATCTTCTTGAGTTCAAATCTAGTAGACACTTACTAGCTATGTGACCCTGGAGCAAGTCACTTCATTCTATTTAGCCTCAGTGATTCATTAAGGAGACTGTGTCACTCAAAAAGAATCAAAGGGGGAATGAGAGAAGCTATTTTATGATTATATTAATAATCAATTATTAATTTGGGATTCAGGTTTTTTCTCCTTTATTTCCTCATTTGAGGGCCAGTTCTTGTGGAAGGTCAGAGTTTAAAGGATATGGCTGATTGAGATTACCTCTAACCCTCAGGAAACATGCTCTTTGTGGGCCAGACCCTACCTACATAGGAGACCTCACTTCTGTTTAAAATATAGTCTGGGTAAGTTCTTGCCCCAAGGACAACAGCCCCTGTCCTAGTACTCCTCCATGAGAATTTTGGGTAACCCAGCTCAAGAGGGAGAAAACCAACCAAAGTGGTGTGGATGGAAATGGATTCCTCTGTCCAGATTGCTGGAAACAGCTGAGTCTTATGATCAAAGCACATTCTCAACAGGAGGAGCTGAAGACATCTAGTCCACTTCCTCATTAAATTTCCACCAATCAGAGTTGATTTTCACTTATCAGGGGCATTTCCTTTCACAAAAGTATATGAGGCATTTACTATCTCCACTGGGGATTGGTTATTAGCTAGCCTAATTAATAAATTATTAACAAATAAATAATAAATTACTGATAACCCAGCATTATTGTCTTCTCAGAGTTTTTTCATTTGTCACAATAACAACTTCTGGATCACAGTTCAAGGGTGGAGAAGAAATGGAATGGAAGCCCTGAGGGGCAGGATCATTTGTAGCCCCAAGGGATCAGGGACCCTGAGGAACAGTACTGCTTGTAATCCCAAGGGATCAGGTGCCCTTCCTGATTAAAGACCAGAGGGCAGACCAAGAAAGCAGTGACCATACCTATTACTGAATAAGGTCTCATGAGTTAAAAAAACATCTTTCCATGTAGAAATGTAAACAGTTCAATTGTGATGAGTTCCTTAAGGCTTCTCTTTCCTGTTTATCTTTTCATGTTTCTCTTGATTCTTGTATTTGAAAGCCAAATTTTCTATTCAGCTCTAAGTCTTTTCAACAAGAATGCTTTTAGTCCTCTAATTCCATTTTTTCCCCTTGAAGTATTATACTCAGTTTTGCTGGGTAGGTGATTCTTGGTTTTAATTCTATCTCCTTTGACCTCTGAAATATCATATTCCAAGCCCTTCTATCCCTTAGTGTAGAAGCTACTAAATTCTGTGTTATCCTAACTGTATTTCCACAGTACTTGAATTGTTTCTTTCTGGCTGCTTATAATATTTTCTTTTTGACCTAGGAACTCTGGAATTTGGCTACAATATTCCTAGGAGTTTTCCTTTTCGGATCTCTTTCAGGAGGTGATTGGTGAATTCTTTCCATTTCTATTTCACCCTTTGGTTCTAGAACATCAAGGCAGTTTTCCTTGATAATTTCTTGAATGATGATGTCTAGGCTCTTTTTTGATCACGGTTTTCAGGCAGACCAATAATTTTAAAATTATTTCTCCTGGATCTATTTTCCAGGTCAGTGGTTTTTCCAATGAGACATTTCACATTGTCTTCTATTTTTTTATTCTTTTGGTTTTGTTTTATAATTTCTTGGTTTCTTATAAAGTCATTAGCTTCTATCTGCTATTCTAATTTTTAAAGATCTTCTTCAGTAAGCTTTCGAACCTCTTTATCCATTTGGCCCATTCTGCTTTTTAAAGCAATCTTCTCCTCACTGGGTTTTTGGACCACTTTAGCTATTTGGGTTAAGTCTATTTTTAAAGGTATTATTTTTCTTTAATATTTTTTGGGGTCTCCTTTAGCAAGCTGTTGACTTGCTTTTCATAATTTTCTTGAATTGCTCTCATTTCTCTTCCTAATTTTTCCCCCACCTCTCTCTTGACTTTCAAAATCCTTTCTGAGCTTTTCTATGGCTTAAGACCATTACTTATTTTTTTTTTGGAGGTTATGGATGTAGAAGTCTTGACTATTTGATGTCTTCCTCTGATGGTAAGTTTTGTTCTTCCTCATCCAAAAGGATGGAAGAAAATAACTTTTCACCAAGAAAGTAACCTTCTATAGTCTTATTTTTTTCCCTTTTTGGGGCATTTAAGTGGAGGGTATATTTTAGGGACCTAGTTCTCAGTTCTCAGTTCCATCAAGGTGGCACAATCAAGGAAGAGGAGTTTACTCCTCTCCTAGCCTGCACTCTGGTCTGTGAGCAACCATAGGCATTCTTTTCTGGCCTGGAACTGCAAGTAGGATTCCCTCTCCACAGCTACCACCAGCAAGCGCTTCTCCCTCACCCCAGGACTGCCATGCAGGGCTGAGATCTAGATCAGCTGCTCAATTCTCCCAGGGTCCTTTGAGAGGGTTCCAAAAGTGGACACTGCCACTGCCCAGGGCCAGGACTGGGCCAGACCATGCTCTCCTCTCATTCAGGTGAAAGAGTTTTCTTACTGACCTTTGCAGCTTTTTTTGGCATTTGTGGGTTGAGAAATCTGGGAATCACAGCTGCTACCCATGATTTCATGCCCTGAAGCCTACTCCAGTCCTGTCTGTGCAGCATGGCTCAGGCTGGGCTTTGAGCCCAGTGCAATAGAGCTTTCCTGTCGGCCTTCCAGGCTGTCTTAGACTGGAATTCTGTTTCACTTTGTCAATTTGTGGCTTCTGCTGCTCTACAATTTGTTTAGAGTCATTTTCTACAGGTATTTTTTGGGCTCCAGGGAGAGAGCTAGAGCAGGTCTATCCTTCTACTCCACCATCTTGGCTCCGACCCCGGAAAATTTGATTTTCAAATTCAAGAATCAAGAGAAACATAAAATAGTAAACATGAAATAGAAATCATAAGGTACTACATAAGGTTAAACTACATATGTGAAGATGATACATGTGTCTCCTAAGAACTTATCATTATTAGGACAGTTAGGAGGACTCAATATAGAAAAAGGGTGTGGGAGTGAGTCAATTATGCTGGGAAGACATAAAAAAATGGATAAGTGAAAAAAAGGGTGCCCTGGTAAAAGGGAGAAGAGAAAAGAAGAATGAATAAAATGGGAAGGGGACAAAGGTGGTGGTGAGGAGGGAAACACTTGAACCCTCCTCATACTTAAATTGGTTCAAAAAGGAAATATATACACATACTTAACTGATAATAGGTATCTATCGTACCCAACAAGGATGTAGGAGGGTACGGGGATAAGAGAAGAGTGGGAGAGAAGATGACATAGGGAGGGTAGATAAAAGAAGGCAGTGATCAGACACAAAACAGACTTTAGAATAGGGACAGGATGAAGAGAAAGAAGAAAAGAAGGATGGAGGGAAGTGCAATGTTAGTAATCATAATTGTGAATATAAATGTGATAAGCCCACCTATAAAAAAAAAAGTAGACAGCAGAATGGATTAGAGATCAGAATCCAACTGTATTTCATTAACAAAAAACACACTTAAAATAGAGAGACATGCACAGAATTAAAATAAGGAGCTGGAGCATAATCTATTATGTTTCAGCTAAAGTTTTTTAAAAAAAGGGAGTTGTAGCATTCACGGTGTCAGAAAAAGCAAAAGCAAAAATTTTTAGTTGTTCTTCAGTCATGTCCGATTCTTCATGACCCCATTTGGGCTTTTCTTGGCAAAGATACTGAAGTGGTTTGCCATTTCCTTCTCCACCTCATTTTATAGATAAGGAACTAAGGCAAACAGGGTTACGTGACTTACTCAGGGTCACATAGGTAGTAGTAAGTGTCTGAGGCCAGATATGACCTCAGGAAGATGACTCCATGCCCAGCATTCCATCCACTGTGCTACCAAGGTGCCCCAAAAGCAAAAACAGACTGAATAACAAGGGATAAGCAAGAAAACTACATCTTGCTAAAAGGAACTGGAGACAAAGAAGTAATATCAATACTAAACATACAAACCAAATGGCATAGCATCCAAATTCTTAAAGGAAAAGTTAAACTAATTGGAGGAAACAGACAGTAAAACCATACTAGTGGGTAACCTCAACTTCTCCCTCTCAGAACTAGATAAATATAACCAAAAAAAAGTTAAGTGAATAGAATTTTAGAAAAATTAGATATGCTAGACCTCTGGAGAAAACTGAATGAGAATAAAAAGGAATACATCTTTTTCTCAGTGGGATATAGAACCTACACCAAAACTAACCATGCATTAGGACATAAAAGCCTCATAAATAAATACAGAAAAGCAGAAATATTAAATGTATCATTTTCAGACAACAATGCAATAAAAATTACATTTACTAAAGGGCCGTGGAAGCACACATTAAAAAACAATTGGAAATTAAATAATCTAACCCTAAAGGATGAGTATGTCACAAATCATATAAACAGAGACTGACGAGACAAAATTCCAAAATTTATGTGACACAGCCAGAGTTGTTAGGTGAAAATTTGTATCTCTAAGTGCACACATCACTAAGAGAAAGAGCAGATCAGTGAACTGGGCATGCATCTAAAAAAAAAAAAACCTAGAAAAATATCAAATTAAAAATCCCAATTAAACACAAAATGGAAATCCTGAAAATCAAAGGAGATAATAAAAATTGAAAATTTAAAAACCACTGAACTAATAAATAAAACTGGGAGCTCATCTTATGAAAAAATACACCATAAAATAGATAAACCAATAATTAATTTGATTTAAAAAAAAGAAAAAACAAATTACTAGTATCAATAATAAAAAGGGAAGCAGTCTATCTATTCTAGATTTCAAAACTTATTACAAAGCAGTAATCATCGAAACAATTTGGTTCTGGCTAAGGAACAGAGTGGTGTATCAGGGGAATACACTAGGTACACAACTGTTTGATAAAATATTGAGTAGTAAATAATCATAGTAATCCAATGTTTGATAAACGCAAAGACCCAAACTTTTGGAGTAAGAATTCACCATTTTACAAAAGTTGTTGGGAAAACTAGAAAGCAGTTTGATAGAAACAAGGCATACACAGACCAACATCTCACACTGTATAACAAGATAAAGTCAAAATGGATAAATGATTTTAATATAAAGAGTGATATCATTAAGTAAATTATGGGAAATTTACCTGTCAGATCTATGGATAAGAGAAGAATTTATGACCAAACAAGGGACAGAGGAGATTACAGGAATTAAAATAGATCATTTTGATTACATGAAATTAAAAAACATTTGCACAAACAAAACTAATGCAGTCAAAATTAGAAGGAAAAAAGGAAACAGCAAAAAAGATTTGCAAGAAGTTCCTCTGATAAAGGTCTCATTTCTCGAATGTATAGGGAATTAAGCCAAATTTATAAAAATAAGAGCCATTCCCCAGTGGATAAATGGTCAAAGGATATGAACATGCAATTTTCAGAAGAAATCAAAGCTATTCACTTGCACTTCATGGCATTACTTCCCTGATGTCATGGTCCTCTTGGAGAATGAAGGACAAACAGCAACTACCACAAGGGGTAGGAAGAGAAGGGAGAGAATCTGGAACTCGAAATTGTTCAATATTATTTTAAAAATCCTTGACACATAATTATTTAAAAAATCCTTGACACATAATTATTTAAAAAATCCTTTACACATAAATAAAAATATATTTTAAAAAATATACAATTATTAAAGAAAAGTGAGTTAAGGCATTAAGAGAACTGAGAAAGGCTTCTCACAGAAGGCAGTATTTTGCCTTAAATTTGAAGGAAAAGCCAGGAAAGCCTGTAGGGAGAGATGAGGAGGAAAATAATTCCAGACATGGAGGACAGATGGTAAAAATCTCCAAACTGAGATGATGTGTCATGAGCAAAAATGAGAGGACTGTGCCAACAGGAAGAGGATGCCATGACTTGTATGTGAACTGGATTTAAGTGAGGGAGGGCTGTGCAGAGTCATCAGCCTCACTTTCTCTTCGGGAGCCATCTGGGTCCAATGGTGAGATACAGATCAGGACAACTGGAGATGGTCCCGGATGCAGTGGGTGTAAGAAGCTTGCAAAGGTAGGATGGGACTAGGGTATGAAGAGCTTCAAAAGGCAAAAAAAAAAAAAACTGATATGTCATCCTGGAGGAAAAAAGAAATTATTGGAGTTTAGTGAATACGAAGGTAATGTGGTCAAACCTACACTTAAGGAAGATCAATTTGATAGGTGAATAAGTGCCCATTCACTGGGGAATGGCTGAACAAATGTGGTTTATAAATGTAATGGAGTATTAATGTGCAGCACTATTAAGAAATGGTCATTAAAAGATGACAAATATGAACAATTCAGGGAAACTTGGGAAGACTCATATGAACTAAGTGCATACAGAGGAAGAAAAATAGACCAAGAGAACATATACAATGATATAAAGATAAACAGAGAAGACATTAGAATTCAGATTATTAAGGACCAATCCTGATTCCACAGAGCTGATAGAACTATTCCCCTCTTCTCAATAGAGGTAATAATCAAATCAATCAACAAATACTTATTAAACACTTACTATGGGCCAGGAATTGCTTTAGGGCTACAGATACAAATGAAAACAATCCCTATTCACAATGAGTTTACAGCCTACTGAAGAAGGACACAAAAATAAATACAGTGTAGATAGAAAATTAATACATACAAATATATACTAAGTAGTCAAATACAAGGTAGTTTGGGAGGGAAGGTACCAAAAGTTGAAGGATCAGAAAAAGATAAAGGATATAGGTTGCTGCAGACAATGGACATGTCAACTTTACCCTACTTGTATCTCTATTATAAGGTATGGTTGTCTATGACAGAAATGATTTATTAAAAAGTGACAGTGATGAAAAATAACAAAGCACCATATTTTTTTTGAAATAGTTAACCCAAGATTACAAAAGATGGGAAGTCAGTGATGGAGAGATTCTAGGAAGGGAAGAAAGCATCAATGGGGCTCAAGTGGCCCAACCACTCTGCATTCCAATCTGGAATTCTGTACAAGTGAGTAAACTGTCCATAACCTTGGACCTAGCAAATCCGCTACTGGGCATCTTCCCTGAGGCAGAAGCACTCTCTGCCCAGGGTGCCCTCCTCTCCCTCTTTACCCAGGAAAACTGGTTAAGCTAATTTTTCCCTAAAAGGCAACAAAATTGTGTCTAGAACTTTTGATTGGCCAGGGAGAGACAGTTTGAGCCTTGGTCCCCCTGGACTAATCAAGTCTTGGAAAAAGTTAGTCTAACCCATGTTACTGGGGGAGAGGGAACCTGATTAGATTGTGGTCCTACTACATACATACCTCAATGAAGTCAAAGACAGAAACAAAGGTTATTTGTTTATGTGTCTGCCCACAGATTGGGAATGACTGAAAAACTATGGTACACAAATGCAATGAGACATTACTGTACAGTAAACAAAAAAAAAATCAAGGGTATTCAGAGAAAGAGGAATATTTATATAAAGTGATTCAAAACAAAATAAGCAGAATCAAGAGAACAAGACACAATGACAACAAAGCTCTCTAAAAGGAAATTCAACTAAGTAATGGGGAAAAATGATTAAGGTCCAAGAGAAGAAGTACTAAAACAAAATTCCTCCCTCATGGCAGAGGTGGAGGAATACTAAGACAGTACATTTATTGTATAAAATCAGATAAGTTTCCATAGCAAATATTTTTGCTTAATTGTTTTCCTATGTCAACAGGAACGGTTCAATCTGCAGAGGGGGTAGGAAATGATTGCAATGTAAAGACAAAAGGTATTAATAAAGTATTTTTCTTAGTTTTTAAAAAAAGACATTTTACTGATATCTTTAATTTTACATTGCACAAATTTCACTTGTATCCTTCTCCTATCCCCTTCATAATTATTTTTTTAAAAAGGAAACTGGAAAAAATTCAGCAAAACTAACCATTATATTGAAAAAAAGATGTGACACTATATGCAGTATTCCACACGAATTTCTCACACCTGCAATGGAATGGCCCAACACAAAGGAAGAAAGAATTACCTGAAATATCGCTGGCTTAGTGCTCTGCTGACAGGGTTTAGAAGGGATCCCCAAGACCCCGTAGAGAAAGCCATAGGGATTCTGGAATGAAATTCTGCAGAAGAAAACATATTTATTATAAGACAAAGTTTTTACTAATAGCTCATTTGCACTTTGAAAAAAGACTAGGGACAGAGGTTGGAGGTGAAGGAAACAACAGAAAGGCAGCACTCTCAGTAAATGTATATTATCCATTTAATTGGTACAATGCTCAATATCTAAACAAGTTATGGATGAATAGATGTTTCCCAGCTTCCTGGGAAACCCTACCACCCAAAGTCCCTGAACTTATAGAACTGGGGAGACAGGAATGTTGCTCTATTTAGTTGGCCCCAGGCAAAGCAACTACCAAAACTCAAAAGGAATCCAGCAGGACACAAGTATTCCTTGGGTATTTTCGGAGTTACACCACTTCAAGATAAAACAATTTTCTTTTTTTTTTTTTAGCCAAAGTAAAACCAACCTTTATCAAGGGTCTGCCACATTGGGTTGACTCTAAAGAAGCTTCACCATTTGTACCGCTTGTATTAACAAGCAGGCCAGATAGAATTTGAGCCTAAAACAGTTCTTTAAAACACAAAGCTACCAGGTATACACCTAGTTTAAGACCATTTCCCATTCCCCCACAGAAAGGCATACTGTAAAAATATCCCTGAGCTCTTAAATATTCATATACTTTTCTTACAACTGGACTTTGTCTGAAGAATTAGCTAACAATGGTTATCTAAATAATGGCACCCACCTGGTGTGACTAACCTGTTTGTTCTCATGTCACCCTTTCCCCTGAATGCAAGAGTTAGAAAGTCTAAGTAGCAGTAACTACTGTTTTCCTCAATTGAACTGCAAAGTTAACTCCCCCAAAGGGCATTTTTCACCACCTAATTCCCACAATCACCAGTCTCTAATACTAACCAAGGAACTCTAAATGAGCAGCTAGACTATTGAAGGACACATAGTTGGGGTTAAAAAGCTTTACTAGGTATTTAAGGGAAAGAAAACACGTGGCACAAAGTAAAACTTATAGGTCCATCTTTTACTTGTACCCTTCAGAAACTTGAAAAAGCCTGTCTACTCACCCTGAATCTGGTCAAGAAAAAGGGAACAGAGCTAAGTCATCCCTCTTCCTTCCCCACATTTTCTAAGAATATGACAGCAAAAGTCTAGGAGTGAGCACATCCTAGTCTGAGTCCCTATTTTCCTACAAGACATGACCTTGGAAAATAATGCTCTACTTACAGGTCACAAGACAGTTCTTTAAAACAAAAAGTGGTAATTCATGTCAAAGTGCTTTTAAAACTTTGAAGAACTAATCAAATACAAATTACTGTAATTATCCATTTGCTTATATCCTTTTTTTCAGAAAAGAAAAAAAGTCAGAAATTTTAAAATAAACTAACAAGATAAAGTAAAGAAGTCCATTTATATTCTGTAATCACTGGCTTCCTCTTTTGATGTCCTCTGAAGAAAAAAATCAAAGCAAGGTGCCAAGAAGCTAATTTTTTCTGCAAAGTCACCAACTAAATAGTAAACACTGGAGACTTAAGATGAACTCTCAAATATGGGCATAATATGAAAAGACCAACTAAATTACTGGTATATCTTGACTAAGTAGGTGCCTTGCACACCACAGTTATGCACTGAAAGCACTCAGGAAGACAGAGTAAAAATTAAAAAAAAAAAAAAAAGCAAACAAGATGACAAAAACAAAGATCTCTCATATATACCAAAATATTTAAAGAACTTTTTGTGGTAACAAAACAAGGCAATTGCCCAATGACTAAACTGGCTAAATTAACTGACGTACATTAATGTTATGGACTATTACTGTGTGTAAGAAACAATTAAAATGACTAACACAGAGAAACATGGGAAGTCTTATATAAACGGATACAAAGTGAAGTTAAGACACATCAAGAAAACAATATGTTCAATGACTGCAATGTAAATGGAAAGAGTAACAGCAACAAAGTAAGTGAATCCCAATGTTGCAAAAATAAATCCTCAACTTCAGCTTCCAAGAGGAGAAATAAGACATCCTCCCACTTCAGAAGTGTGTAACACTGCATGTAGTGTCAGACTTTATACATTTGTTAGATAGGTTTTACAGAACTTTTTTCTTCCCATTTCCTTCTTTTCTGTTATTCATTCATTACGAAATTCTCTGGAAGTGGATGAGGAGAGATAGTGGAAATGGACACGTAAAAATAAACCAAAAAAAAAAAAAATCAATAAAAAATTTTATTTAAAATACAAAACAAAACAGGACAGTACACGGCTTATGTTTGGTTCCACTGGTACCAACAACCTTTAGAACAAAATAAAATACAGGGAGGGAGGAACAAAATGGCCTTTCCAAAGACAATGTTCTGTACGTAGACCTGCATTAGGCTTGACCCAGCTGCCTCTTTAATTACATGCAGCAATGGTGCCTCTTTTTTCTTCCTCACCTATGCCACTGTTTAGGTCTGGGATGAAAGGAAATCTCTACAAGTGTCCAACAAATGCATAGACCTATTTTACCACCAGAAAATTTTACCACACAGAAAATTCAAGAATTCAGGTGAATAAACATCCATGTTTTTCCACTGCTACAGTACTTACATATAACCTCTTTCTTCCCACAAGTTCAACGCACTATAGGTAAGATTTTACTAATGTGGATGACAAAAAAAATCAGTTTACCTCCACAGGGATATGAGCACTTAATAAATATTTACTAAGTACTAAATTCCGCCCCCCCATTCCTAATCTCACTTTCTCATATTCCTTAAGGAAACAGCTTATAAAAAAAAAAAAGGCCTTTAGAAGTTTAGAAGTCATCTACTCAACATCCTTGCTTTACAGAAGAGGAAACTGAACCCCAAAGAAGTTCAAATGACTTGCCAAAGGTCACACAAAATCATTTGAGAGAGCCAGGATTTCAACCCAGGTACTCTGACTCCAAATCCATAGGTCTTACCACTCCAATTTTTTTTCCAAAGAGCCTCTAAGAAACACCCTGAAATAGCCCAGTAAAAACCAGAAATCTTCATTCCAAAAGTAATGATAGGAAAATCAAGTGCTACATAAAATCATCTCAGTTTCTAGAACTTAAATATCTGACAGAGAATTGGCACACTTTTGTAAAAGATTGCCATTTCTTAGTTTAACTCTCAGAACTATCACAGCTGTTTAAAATTCAAATATGAATCTTACTCCAACTGCTAAATCATTCATGTTGCAGAAGCCAAACCAGTTTCCACTCTGACAGCAGACATGCATTTTACTCATCCCAATATTTGCACTGTCAGCTAAAATGTAGACTAAAGACCTAGGGAGAATGATCTACTTTATTACAAAAACAACTTTCTTTCTTTACATTTTTATTGCCCAACTTCAATGTCGAGGATGATTCACAGGGTTACTTATGTGGCAAAGAAGAGCTTGAAGCTGCTTTTAACCAAAAGTTATAATTGAAATAATATTCAAAATTTCTTCTTTACAAAAAAACTCAATGTATTTAACATGGTTTGCAAAAAAAAATGGAAAATATTAATTCCTTAGAAAAAAAGATTATCTGATACAGATACAACCATTACCACAACTTCGGAACAATTTCTCAGTTGATTGTTTTAAAGCACTCACAACTCCCCTCAGCAGACCCACAAGAAACCTGGAAGGAAGGATAGAAAGCAGCTACTTAATGTCTTCTAAGACAGATTTAGGGTTAATACATCATCACCCACATTCCTTTCTCTAGAGCACTGCAACATTCTCCACCAGTTCAACACTTCAAATAAATACTCAATATATTTACATTTATTCTAAGAACTACAAATGAGCCCTTGGAACTCTCAGAAACTAGAATTAGATCAAACTGGTTTGAGAGCATGACTGAACTCACTACTTCAGACCTTTGCATAAAAAATTGGGCCTAAAGCCTCCCATCTCCAGTCATTTGCTATAACCCCTCTTCTCTATTTGTTCCTCAAACCCTTTTTCTCAACCTATCTCACTCAGCTCAAACCTCATCCAGGAAGCCTCTCCTAATACCACCTTTTCCTGGAAGGAAAGATAGATGCTTCTACTTCAACATTTGCATGAAACGTATCTTTTTAAATATTAAAGTACTACTAAACTGTCACCTATTATTAATCCTTTGTATCTCTTCTATAACTGGCAAAGTAAAAATCACTTAATTGATCAGGTTAGAGAACTGCCCTTCGAAACATCTTCAGGACCATCTGGAGATTAAGGCCTCTGCATCCAAATCCAACCCAATCCTATTAATTAATGGCTCTAATTACTTCTTTCTTCAGATGGTCTGATTAAGGAACTGAATGATCCCATACTCTCAAAAACAAAAAGCAAGTCTCTTCACTCACAATTAACAAAACAGTTAACACAACCACCTCATAACTAAAAACCTTCTAGGTTTTTGAATGAGTCTATTGTATATATTGGAAGAGGAAGTGGGAACACTATGAAATACTGCCCATCAGAATCATAAAAGCAAAAATTTAGAGCTGAAAGGGAGCAGATGCCACCTAATCTAATTCCATTTTACAGATGATGACACTGAGGCTCAGAGAGATTAAAAAGGCTTGCCCAAAAATCACACAGGTACTTAAGGGGGCAGAATCAAAGTTCATAGTGAAATGATCCACACATCTATACCATTCAACCTTCCAGACAAGAAATCACTTATTTCAAGCAACAGCTACAGGATTTCATTCAAGAAATGTATACCACTTGACTTTTACTTGGCAATGAAATAGGCTCCATTTCTCCAGGTAAAATACCATACCAACTAAAGTTTCTTTGTACCCATGTCCTTATCTGTGTAGTCATAGACTACAAGCTCTCCTAAGAAAGTACCTGCACCCTAGTACATGAGCAGGAGGAGGAAGAAAGGTGTAGGTTCTTCTGCCAAAGAGAAATTTGGGGCTCTTATGAAATTTTTTAGAATAAGGTATTTGAGATATTTGAAAGAAAGTGTTCACTTATTGCTACTAAACTATTCCCCCAAAGCAACTTCTAAAAATGAGGATATGGGAAGACTTCTATATCAAACTATCTACAGTTTCAGGGCAATATAATTCTAGTACACTCTGGCCACTCAACACAAACGTTAGTGTACACTAACTCTAAAACATAAGAGCAAGATAGCTATATTTCCGTCTCAAAAGGCATGGCCATTTTCACAAGAGAAGAAAGACAGACTTGGGGGCTTTTTGCATGTGTGCTTTCTCTAAGTGAGGAAGATTATTTTTTTGATCTAGAAATGCAGCAGAAATGTTCCTGCCTTCCCAAATAAACCTCAAAGGACTAGGAGTTGAGAGAATAGAAGCAGTGATATCCACTTATTCCTAGAACAGATGAGGAAATACTTGCTCAAATAGTTCAGGATAGATTAAATGTAAATCTAAAGACTTTAGAGATGAAGGGTGGAAACGGAATGCTGAAGAGCCATAAAGAAATTGAAAGTATTCTAACAAATATTACATAGATTCCCACTTTCCCATAAAAATTTCTACAACATTTTAGAGGAATAGAGAAGGGAAAGGATGATGGAAAGCAGGGACAAAAGAATGTCTTCTCATGGCTTAAAAATATTTTAAAATTTTATATCTCTGGCCCATGTATTCTATATGTAGCCTAAGTAGACAATCATATAGCAATTCACCAAATAAGGTTTTAATAAGGTGATGATGAGAGAATAAGACTTTCAACATCTACTCCATAGGGTTTATAAGGAAAAGTCCCTTATAAACTGTAAAGTGCTATATGTGTGTGTATATATATATATATATATATATATATATATATATATATATATATATATATGAAAGAAGTATTATCATGATATATATATATATGAAAGAAGTATTATCATGATGATGGTGGGGCCAGTTCAAGATTTAAGTCTAAACCACCTGAGAAACATTTTCTGGAAAAAAAAAATTTCAACAAGCCTCATGTATTAAACACCTACTAAGTGCCAGAAGTTGTGCTAAAATCTGAGAATAGAAAGAACTAGACCCTGCTCTCAAGAAGTTCACACTGTAATAGGAGGGATGACATGTAAACAATTATGTACATTATGTATGTTATGTGTATACATACACACACACACACATATATACATACGTATACACACAAGCACACACACATACACACAGAAAATTACAGCTAGTCTCAGAGGGAAGGCGTTAGCACTGAGGAACCAGGAAATTCAGGAGACACAGACTGACAAAGATATTTCTCTTGCACACTCTCATAAAAAAGCATGTTTTCTGGAGACTGCTGGGTCACATGACCAACAAGATGGAAGACTAGACATTTTCTTTGATGCCCTCAAATTCTCCAAAACAGAAAAGTTATGTGCCAAATAAAAAGTAAGTTCAGGTCTCTCTGTAGTCAAGTATACCTGGAATCCAAAAGGTTCTTAAAAAATCAAAGAAAAAAAAACCAGAAACCTAACCTGAGCTTCCTCAACTTCTCTCCCACTACCACAATGCCATCAGGGAGGCTGTACTAGCAGACCTAAGGACCTAAAATATGGGCTTGCTGCAAAACCTAAGGACCCAATACATAAGCTGGCAAGAAAACCCAAACCCAGACTCCAGTACCTGCCTCTCTCTTTCTAGTATCATGGAGATCAAACCACCAGAATGCTTAATGCAGGACATGAAAGAGAGCCAGTGCTTGTAGTGAACAGTGACAGAGCAGAGGAACAGCAGGAAAGGAGCAGGACAAAGGTCAGGGCTCAAAACAGAGTTCTCTCCCATACCCTGCCACCAGTTCTGTCCCATAAAGTCAACGGGGGTAGAGATCTAAGCTGGAGAACCCTAAACTTCACAAAGAAGAAACTGTGTCACTTTGAGATCCAGCCTCCAGGGAAACCACCGGAGAAAACCACCTTAGAGGGGAGAGAATCAGAGAGTGAATAATAAGAGAAAAGAATGGGAAAAAAAAATTACCAAATAACAAGATGAAAAAAATTCAAAGACCCTGAACATAAGCAGATAAATTAGCAAGAGAAGGAAATATGGCAAACAAATTCAGGCATCCATGAATAAATACTGAACAAAGGAAAATAATCCAAAACTTGGTGAGACAGAGAACGCTGTGGAATGTGAAGAGAACACGGAACCACAACATTCCGTTACTGAGTGGTTAAAAAAGAGGAGAATTTAAGAGTTTCAGCAAAACAAATGGCCAACAGCAAAAAAAAAAAAAAAAAATGGAATCTGCGATGGCAAATCTCATCCAAGAAACAAGAGAGAAAACAGATTGTGAATGCAAATACACAGAAGCAAAGGACTATATAGGAGAGAAGTGAAAAACAGTATGACTAAAAGAAAATATGATCACTAATCCAGGCTAAACGTACTGATCTCAAAAGATAAGATTGGCAGAGACAACCTAAGAATCACCAGTAATCCTAGAACACGACAAAGCAAAAAGCCTGACCACCGTAATAAAAGAAATGACATAAAAGAACCACCCAGAACTTCAGAACACAGAACATGAAGTAACAACTCAAAGTATTCATGAATCACCTCCAGAAAAACTCAAAACTGCAAACTTCAAGACATATAGTGGTTAAATTTAATCATTCAAATAAGAAACAATAAATTCTACAAGGAATCAAGAAAGATCTTCAAATAAAAAGGAATTTGGCTATAATATTCCTGGGAGTTTCCATTTTGGGATCTCTTTCAGGTGATTAGTAGATTCTTTCAATTACTATTTTACCCTCTCACTCTTGGATATCAGAGTAAGTTACCTTAGTAATTTCTTGAAAGATGCTATCTAGGCTCTTCTTTTTTTGTTATGGCTTTCAGGTAGTCCAATAATCTTAAATTATCTCTTCTGGATCTTTTTCCAGAGGTGGTCAGTTGCTTTTCCAATGAAATATTTCATATTTTTTTTCTTTTTCTTTCATTCTTTTGATTTTATTTGATTGATTCTTGATGTCTCATGGAGTCCTTAGCTTCCACTTGCCCAAATGCGATCTTTAAGTTATTATTTTCGTCAGTTAGCTTTTGTACCTCCTTTTCCATTTGGCCAAATCTACTTTTTAAGAGTTGTTTCCTTCAGTGAATTTTTGTACATCATTTTCCAATTTCTGTGCTTCTTCTCACAAGCTATTGAAGCTTTTTTCATGATTCTCTGCATCACTCTTTTCCCAATTTTTCCTCTACCTCTTATTTGATTTTTAAAATCCTTTATGATTCTTCCAGTTCTTTTGGGGCCTGAAATCAATTTATATTTGTCTTTAGAACTTCGCATGTAGATGTTTTGACATTTTTGTTCTCTTCTGAGTGTATTTTCATCTTCCCTGTTGCCATAGTAGCTTTCTCTGGTCAGGTTCTTTGTTTTTTTTGCTCATTTTCCAGTGTATTATGTAACTTTAAAAGTTTAGCTCTGCTCCTGGGATACAGGGGGCACTGTCCCATGTTTCTTGAGCCAGGGGCCAAGAGCCTTAAGGCCTAGATGCTCACCTGCTGTGATAGGGTCTCCAGGGTCAAGAAAAAAGTCAAGACAACTGGCAATGGCTCAGGATGCAGTGGACGACCCTTGCATCTTCAATATCTGACCAAGTTCTAGGTGCTCCACAGCACCTGCTTCAGTCACCTCCATGGCTGTTGAAACAAACTGTTCTCAGCCACCCATTCTGCTAGAAGTCTTCACTTGCTTGGGGCAGACAACCCTAACTCATCAGATAGGTTTGAGGCCTGTAGGTTACCCTCAGCCTGGTTTAGCCTGTCTACCAAAACAGTTTACCAGGGTGTGACAGCTGTACATGTTATAGTGTCTTAAGAGTCACGGGGAGAACTGAGTGATCAGCTGGACACCAAAGTTAGAAAGTAGCCCTTAAGAGAACATAGAGTCTTTGCTGAACACCTGTATACCCCTATATAATAAATATAGAGAAGCATGGTAAGATCTATATGAAACGATGCAAAGTCAAGAAAGCAACATACACAGTAATTATAACATAAATGGATAAAACTACCATATGACAGAAAATCCGAAATTAATGTAGCAACATTATAAAGATCAAGCAGGACTAAAATAAAGAGATACAAGAGGACATCCCCAACCTACCCCTTCATGGAGGTGGGTAGTCCATAGATATTATACATTTCACATGTTTTCACACTTTTTAACTGCATGAACCAGTTGCAATTTTTTTTCTCTTTAAAAAAAATACCATTTGTTATACAGGAGATGGCTCTCTTGGAGGGAAAAGAATAAAGATATCTGAGATAACTATGATGATGCAAGAAACAAAAGACATCGATAAAAATTTATTTTTAGAAAATATACTTTCTGGTCCGTGCTGAACAGCTCTATAATCTACGGTCATTTGTCTGGTTCTACTTTCCTTTTACTGACTGTGGCCTTGAGCAAGTCAACTAAAAGTAACAACACTAACAATAATGGCTACCACTTATATAGCACTTTAATGTTTACAAAGCATTTTACATGTTATTTCATTTGAGTCTCACAACCCTGGGAGGTAGGTGCCATTATACCCATTTTGCATATAAGGAAATTGAGACACTGTTAAGTTACTTGCCCAAGGTCAAACAGCTATTAAGTATCTGAGTCTAGATAAGGTCTTTCTGCCTCCCAAGTCTAGCACTCAATGCAATGCACCACCGGAAAGTACCAGGGAAGCCCTCTTCCTTGGTAAGGTGCTAAGCACTACACTCGACCTCTTTAGATTTGTTTCTTTTTCATATGCAAAATAAATGGGTAGGAATAGATGTCTATTCCAATGTCTTTTCCAGCACTAACATTCCATGTCTAGGCATTCTCAATTGTATAAAATTCCCCAATTACACAAACCATATCTAAATAGGAGAGCTGAAATTAAGTTATAACAATAGAGATTAAAATTGACTCTATAATTACATAACAAGTGACTTGGAAGCAAGTTCAAATTTATTTCAGACAATCCATATAATATTTTGTTTCTCAAAAAATGTGTTTACACAGAAAGATGAGCCAGATGGTATTTACTTTTCACTTTAAAGAGTCCTTTGGTCCCCAGAGTATTTTTTAAACCACCTCCTAGTTTACACTTAAGAATCTGAAACAGAATTCACCCTACATCCCCAAACTATATGAAATAAAGTTATTCAAATCACAAATATCTTTTTCATCCTAGTTAATCAAAGACTCCTTACAGCTATGTGGGGAACAATAGCAAGAATTACCCAAGTGAGTTATTATTAGACTGTAGTCAAAAGATGATTGACTGTTCCATTGGTTCTCTAACTTCAAGAATTTACCTAGGTTAGGTAAGACAACAGTCTGCCCTCATTACTGTTTGTGGGTTAAAGATTCTTCTTAAGTTCTTCATACATGCTACTGAAGATCCCCAAAGACTCCAGGAAGCACTCTAGGTCAACAACTAAACTGAGCATGCTAGTTTAAATACACTAGCAATAAGAACAGAAAACAGTACACAGGAAACCCACACCTCTCCTGGTCAATGAAAAACTGGAATAATTATCAAATCTTTGCAAGTCAACCAAGAAAATGTCCAAAGATACCCTTACATATGCAATGAAGTGTAACAAACTTCCTTCTGCATAATCCACATACAAAGACTTACAATCATAGGACTTCCTGATAAAAAAGGTAATATATTTGTACCACCTTAGGGTTTCTACCATCTCAAGAGATTTTTTTTTTTCCAGATAGATATCCATAAAATGGGGACTGAAAAAAAGGACAGAAGAGAGTTAGAAAATCAAGCTCAAGATGCTCTAAGGTTATCCCCCATTCCTTAGACCCTGCTAGACCCAGAAAGAAAGCAACTGTCTAGACTCATCAGCATAGGTGATTTACAGACAGGATCTTTCCCTCCTAAGCAGATTATTTTTATCTGAGAATCAAACACTTTTAGCAATGACTCAGGTCTTCCCAATACCTAGTGGCAGATCCTGAACTAAACCATCTCAAATCAATTAAAATAAACTTTAAAAAAAAAAGCCACATGCTCTCCCTACTTCACATTCAACAAACATTTTATGAAGTTCTTCTTGATAATGATATTAAAATGCTGCTTTTGCTACAGACAAGTATTTATTTGAACACTAACACACACACACAAAACTGGCATGAAACAAGCAAACTTTTTCTCTTTTGTAAAACAGTTCTTTGCAGGACATAGATACATTATCTTATTTGAAGAAAAGCCTCAAAAAAAAAAAAACCTGTGGTTTCCAGCAAACATCTCTACCATTACTAGCTGCCGTATCTACTGTCACAAGCTAGGCAGTCAAAAGCTGAAAATAAAAGGGATGGGTCTTCCTGTCGCTGAATTGGTTTTCTCATAGCATTAGCAAACAAGCCCAATTCTAATTATCTGTAAACAAGTTCTTTCATCTTTTTTACAAGCTCAATCCCCTAAATGCACTTTTTCCTTCAACTATACAAACTTGGACTTAGAGACTCAAGGGATTTTGGTCTGAATTCCAGCTCTGCTGGACTACCTGTGTGACCTTGGACAAGTCACTTCACCTGTTTTTTTTTAATCATCCATTTTTTTTTTAAACTGAGTCCCAAATTCTCTCCCTCCTCTTAGTGCATCCCCCATCCATTGAGAAGGCAAGCAATGATAGCCATTATACACACGAAATCATGCAAAATAGGCCTGCTTCTTCATCTTCATCGAGATTGGGCTAGATAACTTCCAAGGTCCATCCCTTCTAGCTCTTGAACCCTATGACTTACAGTCAGTTGAAAAGTTGTTTTTTTTCTCAGTGTGATCTACAAAGGAAAAATGAAACACCTATAAGCAAGGTATTGTATTTTCAGAGCTGTAATGCTTTTAGTTATACCTACAGCATCACATATTCCAAACCAAACTCAGGACACGATATAAAAAAGAGTATTCATTTTGTAAAGCCTCATGAGGTTCACAGATTTAAGATTACTTCAAGGAGCCCCAGAAGTCATCAAGCCCAAATCTACCTCACAAATGAGGTCCAAAAACATGAAGTGACTTAACCAAGACGGAGTTTCAAAGCAAGGTTCTCTGTCTGCAAATATAGGAGCCAGTTCCAGTCCCCAAATGAAGTACAAATCCTTTTCAGAATCTCTCACTTCCCTCAAGACAGCTCAGGTACCCTCTTCCTACACCAAAACTTTCCTGATTCCTCAACTGCAGGTGCCCTTTTCCCCTAACTACCTTATTTAACTAGTTCGCATTTATTTTTTCCATTTATTTATGCACATACCTCCCCCAACAGAATTAAAAATTCCTTCAAAGGAGGGGTTATTTCATTCTTATCTTTGTATTCCTAGTGCCTAGCAAAGTACCTGGAACTTAGTAAGTACTCAATCAACACTGGATTCTCAATGAGCCAGAAGGCCCAAAGTGTGACTCTATTACACTTCTCCATCTGGCTTTTTGGTTTCCTTATCAAAAATGAAAAATAAGACTCAACACTTTACAGTGCTTGGCTTTCACTGTCCCTTCTTTGCAATTCCAAAAAACTGAGTGTTAAAACCATTATAATGGAAAATGAGAAATTGGTGACTGTGAATTTCTCTTATCCACTTCAGTCCTGTGTCTCAATCCAACATAATTCCCATATCCCAAAACTAAGCTGGACTTACAAATTAGCAAAAAGTTTTGTAGTGGTCTTTGCAATACAAGTCACAAAAAATCCTTCAAAAATTTCAAGTGGAGCATGTAAGCTAATTTATTCAAACATATTTCTTATGCACTTCCCGAGCAAAGTGTAATGCTAGTGTTAAAAATACCAGCAGCCCCTCTGGGAATGTTCTCCAAAGATGTGAATAAAGTGATTATAAATGAAAGAACCCATATTTCGCTATATATACACCTGACTCTACAAAGTATATGCACCAGGCTAACCAAAAGGCAAGGAGTTACCAGTGAGAGGAATTAATTAATAACTGTCTTTGGAGAACTGGGAAGACCTCATAGAAGTATCAGGGTGGAAGAGTAGAGAGGCTAGAGGAAGGAAGAGACAGCATTAAACCCTAGATAAGAAGGAAGCCTTGGGGGAAAAAAGAATGAATTTAGCTGGAATGAGACTCAGACACCACGACTCCCACAACCCACACTCTAGAGAATCACCAAGCCTTCCACAGACAGGCAACTCCAAATTGATGTTTCAATTTGGAAAACCTTTCCTAGTCATGAGTAGCAGTACAAAATTATCCAACAGAAAGTTTACTTAAGATGGGAGGGGGGGAGGGGGAAGGGCAGCTCCTTGTCTGAAAATGGTAGCTTTCTAATGCTTTACATATAGTAGCACTTAATTAATATTTGTCAAAAACACACAACTGAAAAAGAATGTTGCAAAAATTCAATGAACAAGCTCGGTCCCAAAGAAGAGATATGAGAAGACACCTCCTCCAAAGTCTTTGCAGGAGGAAGAAAGTGGTTAGAGACTAGAGGTCTACACGTACAGAACATTCCATATGTTGAGATTTTTTTTGATGACTGTTTTTGTGACTTTTTCAAACTCTTCCTCTTTTATTCATTTTTAAAAAAATTCTTTGCTATATAGGATATTTTCTGAAAGGAAGGAGGAAGATACAGCGAGAAATTTTAAGCCACATAAAAACAAAAGGTATCAATAAAAATTAATTTAAAAGAAATTTTTAATGTTGAATTTTACTGACATCCTATCCTACCCCCACTTCCTTCTCTTTTTTTGCTCCTGGATCAATATGATGATTCAGAATCACTTAGCCTGAATAATGTTTTTAAGGTTAAAGGGGAGCTAAAAAAGTACTGTACTCCCACTCTCCTTAGAGCCCTAGATGATTTTTGAAGAAGTTATTCCCTAATCTGCATCTTGTTTCACTAATGAATAATTTACAATAAGGATGCTATTTGGCAGCTTCCTTAATAAGACACTATAATGTCTGACCTACAACATTTCTTAGCTCTAAATTGGATTCCTCTTTGGCACACTGGTTTGTACTTGTTAAACATGAAAAACACAAGCACAACCCCAGAAGAGTAAACCCAGAACAAGCTAACAACCCCTGTAAGTGGTTCCCTTGGTTTCAACTATCACCTTTACCTAGATGATTCTGAAATCTCTATTTCCAGACCAGACCTGAGTGAGTTCCAAGGCCTCCATCTGAACCGTCCCATCAGCACCTCAAACTCAAGTCTTAGTGAAAAGAGCATCAAGTTTGCATTCAGAAGTCCTGGGCTTGAACCTTACTGTGTCCTTGGATGAGTTACTAATTGCCTCTCTGGACCTCGGTGTCTTCATCTAGAAAATGAGGAGGCTGAACTTAAGACATCTCTGAGGTTCTCTCAAGCTCTCTTTTCTAGTAAGGTATTGTGATACACTGAAAAGAGCCAGGGTGGAGTCAGAATACCCTGATTGGAATTCCAGCTCTTCCTTACTAGTCTAACCTCAGGTAGTCATCTCATTTTTCTGAACTTCAGTTTCCTTTCCAGTTCTAAGCGTATGATCCAGTAATCTTACTTCTATCAATGTGACCACCATCAATCCACTGAGCCTTGTTCAAAACCTTACCTTGGACTCCTGTCCCCTTAATCTACTATATCCAGTAAGTTACAAAAAACCTATTCAAATCCATAACATAACATCCTCTCCTATCCCAACTGCTCCAACTGCATATAGGCTCATTATCACCTAGCTAATTACTGTAATAACATTATGATAAGTCTTCCCACCTCTAGTTCATCCTTTGAATGAATGCCAGACTTATTTTCTTGGTATGTAAATTGGTCATGCCACTCATCTATTCAAAACATTTCAGTCCCTCTTTACTGCCTATTTCTGTTTTGCCTGGAACTTAGAACTACAAAATCTGAAACCATCCTATTTTCCCAGCTTTCCATCTCATGTTACCCCCACACCTTTTATGCTCCTGCCAAGTAGGACCACTCACCATTCCCCACTCACCGTGCTCCCAGCTCTGTATCTTTACTGACACTTCCATACTTGTGGAATGCAGTCTCTGCCCACAGAATTCCTATCCATCTTTTAAAATCTAACTCAAATACCACCTTTTTCACTAAGCTTTTCCTGCCTCTCTGCACTCCACAGCTACTTAAGATCTTCCACTCCACCCTGACCTCACAAAAAGGGACAAAACAATATGCTAACACTATTATTATTGATATACCATTAACTGGGCAGCCTCCAATCTCCTCCAGATCCTACCTACCACAGTGCTCTGCTCTTAGAAAGCACTTGGTGAGTTTTTGAAAGTGAAAAATTAACTGGAATAACTCTCTATGGCCGAATTTTAAAATAAAGTATCTTCCTCCCAAGTCCTCAAATGGGTCAAAAATATTTTTGACAATAGACAAATGAGTCTGGATAACTGGGTATAACACTACCCAAAGACAGAGAAAGGGCTCTACTAACTATCTCTGAAAGATTCTTCCAACCTTAAAAATTCTAAGCTCCGAAAGGGATTGTGATATGTTCTGAAACAAACATTAGTAAGTATTGTTTGATGAAGGATGCTGCTTCTTTTGTAAAGCCTTCTTAAAAGTACCCCTTCTTCTCCTGAAATCAGGACTAACTTGGGGAATCTATAACATGGTCACTGTAGACAAGGCAGCACCCTTAGATACAAGGCTGACCAGCAGAGTGCCAGAGTTCAACAGTACAGAGGTTCAGTGTCTATCCAAAGTAAAGGAAATTCTAAATATCAAATATACTCTCAGATACCTCTTATGTTGGTTCCTGATTCTTTGAGAAGCCCCAACTCCAGGCACTTTTCTCTCTTAATGCGTTCCCTCTTTGGATTCCCTCCAGTTGTACTTGAAAACATGATGATGTGGGTCATAATAGTATTCAAAGGGCAGCCTGAAATCTGCAAAGAGCTTTCTTTACAACATAGGAGCCTATTAGTCACATTTTACACTTGAAGAAGCCAAGGCTCAAAGATGTTAAGTGACTTATCCACAGTCACATTCTGGGATCAGAACCAGGTCTTCTAAATCCAATACTCTTCCTACTGTACCATATGCCTCTCACGTACTCCTTCCAGGTTAAAGTCTGGGAAGCAAAGTGTAGTAGGAGGGGAACTGAATTTAGAAGACTATCTAGGTTTGAGTAGTACGTGTGCTACTGCTGACTAGATGTAAGTCACGTCACCTCTGAGACTCAGTTTCATGATCTGTAAGATGGAGATAGTAATATTGGTATTAACAACACATCATAAATTCAAGGTGTTATACATACAAATTATGTTACCCAGCAAAGAAAAGCAGCATAAATACAAAATGTTTATAATCTAGGAATCAACAACACATTTCAGATCCACAACAGTGCCTGGCACACAGGAAGCAATTACTAAATATTGAACAACTGATTCACAACTAATATTAGATAGGTTTTCTTTAAAGAGCTCAGGGTAAGCTGAAGTCTTTAGCCATTTTGCTAGACCGGCACTGAGTTACACAAGTTTTTACAATCATAAAATGCTTAGAACACTACAAGATTTTGTAATCAGAAAACTCCACCAAAAAATGGCAGTGCAGGTATAGAGAGGAATTCCTCACAGAAAAATGTCCCAGATCTCTTAGAAAATAAACAATTCCCTTCCACCCACAACAACTACAAGAACGCAGAACTAATGAACTTAGGCACCAAATTTCAACAGGCATACTTTGGGTAGATAGTGACTTGCCTTTTTTTCAATCATACCTCTTCCAGCAGGAAGCTTTCCCTAATCAGTCAACTTTCTAACCCCCTAAAATAACCTCACACCTACTGTACTCTTTACTAGACTTACATACATTTATTTCTGCTGAAAAGGGTTACCTTTTCTATCACCTACAAGCTACCAGGGATAAAGCTCAGGTCTTTTTCTCCTATCCCTAGTATATACCTTGTTACATATCCCATGGTCAGGTAATAATCAATGCACATTTATATAGCATACTCTAGGGTTAACAAAAGCTTTCCTCTTCACAACCTGGAAAATATGCAATCCAAGTATTACTATCCCAATTTTGGAGCTCAGGAAATAGGCTTAGAGTTAAATGATTTGGTCATACACAGATATGTAAGTATTAGAGCCAGGATTCATCTTTCCACTACTCCTCACTGTTTCTCTAATGACCAGTATTTTTTGACAACATATCTGAACAATGCCTCCTGTGGGCAACAAACCTAACATTTAAGTTTTATATCACAATCTACTGATGGAGAAAAAAAAATCAAAAGACTGAGACACATGAATACCACAAATCTAAAAGGAATCAAAAACTTAAAGGAAGGGTCAATGATGAAAAAGAGACACTGAGGAGCATAGCAGCAAGCACCCTGACACATCCAGGATGGCCTTCTAGCAGTTTCTGAGATCTGCTTTTCTAAAAAGAAAGCAACTTTTGAGGGGTCAACAATCTTCTTTAATCACTTATACCAGCAGAGAAAATACAAGCAGAGAAATAAAGACCAACAGATACAGCTTCTAACTATCTGACCATAAGCAATATATGCATCACAGATCAACAGATAGCTCCAACTGTCTGACCACTACATACATACATAGTTATCAGGGAGAGAAGCATGAACATATGGGGGGAAGGGGAAGGGAGGGAGCTCCTTAACAGCTACCCAGAAGGTCATCTGGCACATGAAACTCTTTTCAAAGAAATAAGATGCAAAGTAAAACCTTACCTCAGAGTGTGCATATATATACTTTTCAGAGCCTGAGGGCATGAAGACACAACCCTCAGGACCCAGGCCCTTCCCAGAAATTAACAAAAGGTGTGCACCTTCCTACAAAACAAGCCTCCCCTAATCAAACTTCCCTAAATTGGCTCTACTGAGGACTATTAAAGGGTGGGAAGATCTTTAACTCTCATTAACATTACAAGGAGATATCATATGGGATATTCAGAAACGGAAGAGACCTTAAAGATCACCTAGTCCTAGTCCAACTCCTGCAATTTAAAGATGTGCAAACTGAGGCCCAAAGATGGGACGTGACTTACTTTAGGTCATACAATAGCAAGCACAAGCACTGGGATTCCATCACACCACAGTCTCCCTTTGGGGTTTCTCTTAGGTCCTGCACTATTAGCAATTATCAATGACTTAGATAAAGACAAAGACTATTATCAATCTGCAGATGACTTAATGCCAGGGCCAGCAAATATGTCTAATTCAATAAAAAAAATGTCCTTAAAAGGTTAGAACCTAAATTTAACAAGATAAAATTTAAAGGAGAAAAACGTAAATCTTACCCTTAGGTTCAAAAGATCACCATGACAAGTCAAACAGTATTACAACTCAGCATTGTCTGAAGTAACACAGACTGCTTGGAGGAGAGAATAGTATTTATTCTCTGATGTCATTTGACCAGGTTAGGGCTATACTTCTAATATCTCTAAGCCCTGTTTGTAACAATAACTTAGATTCACAAAGCATGCCTTAGGTGACAAAGTACTTTACTGTCTCACTCCTCAGCAGGAAGAACATATAATATTCTCCTCAAAGAAAAAAAAAAACAGGCTCAGAATGGTCAGGGCATGTAAGTATTAAGTGGCAAAGGTGGGCCCAGACCAACTCTAAGGCTCTTTCCATTAATTGCTCAATGTTTTAATAAACATCTGTTGAATAAATGTTGACCCCTTATGGAACTTGCAATCTGAAATTTATTATAGCAATAATAATTAGCATTTATGTGGTGCTTTTAAGGTTTCCAAAGTCCTAAATACCATAAACTATTTACATTTTCAAACTATGCAAACCAATTACCAATTGCTGTGGAAAGTATTACTTTCACTAGTCCTAAAATTACTTCCACCAAACTTCAAAGGGGATGAAATAAAGTCAGAACAGTTCTATGGTTTTCTGGATTTGATGAACAAATTGAGGCTTCCCATTTTTTTTCAAAGTAACATCTCAACCATTTTAGTTCCTGGCAGATAGATTCTGTATCTTTAGTGAAATAAGAACACAGGGAAATAACTGCAGTCCAAGGAATTAATTTGTCCATCTAGGGGAATGAAAAGGACTAACTCCCTATTCCATAAGCATACTGGGCAAGGACATAAATAAACAAGACACATCTCAAAATCAAGAGTTGGGGAAAGAGAGAGAGGACGAAGAGGAGGGGAAAAAAAAAACCACACTGGCTGAAAAGAGGGAGAGCAGCCTCAGAGCCGTGACAGGCTGATGCCACAAGAGCAGAAGGCAAGGGAGACCAGAATCCACTGCCATTTTCAATATCTTAACTACAGCACAAGCACCCACGGAGCAACGCAGCTACTCATTGCTGGGGAAGGCAGGTGAGTCCTCATTTCCAAACAAGGGTGATAGGGGCCACAGGTCTGGTACAAGGAGGGAGAACTATGGGCAAAGGTTGACTTGATGTGCCAGTTCAGCCAATTCCCCACGACCACCACAATTTTCCTGGGAGGGTGGGGAGAAAAAAAACTGTAAAGATATATTAAAGAGATGTAGGTATGGGGGTGCAAAGGGATATGACACTTACCCTACACTCTTTCCTACATGGGACCTGCCATTTACTCCAACCAGGAGCTCTCCCTCATTTGTCACCTGCTTGTCACCCTCCAGAAGCCCTTCCCTAGATCTTTCTGCTAAATCATAAGCCTTCCCCTTTCATTGCCTACCCTTCTTTTACCCCAATTAGGACCCCCTCTCCCACAATGCCCTGCTCCTCCCCTAACCAGGACCCCCTCTCCCACCATGCCCTGATCCTTCTCCCCTAATCAGGAACCCCTCCCCCACCATACCCTACCCCTCCCCTAACCAGGACCCCTCCCTCACATACCCTGCTCCTCCCCTAATCAGGACCCCCTCCCCCACCATACCCTACCCCTCCCCTAACCAGGACCCCTCCCTCACATACCCTGCTCCTCCCCTAATCAGGACCCCCTCCCCCACCATACCCTACCCCTCCCCTAACCAGGACCCCTCCC
>CM053770.1:325961597-326045182 GCA_028658325.1 Potorous gilbertii
ATCCCAGCCTAGGTCTGCCCAGCTAGTGCTTGGGGTCTGATATTCAAATGCTGCTTCAGCCTCAGGGCTTTTGGCGGCAGGCCTGACTGCTATTCAATGGGAGCTTATCTGCTGGTGCTCAGGTGGGGGCAGGGCCACCTCTCAGGCTCAGTTCCCTCAGGGAGTTTATGCAGAGATCTTTTGTAATGGAGCTGCTGTCGAGCTCCTGCCTGCTCTGGGAGCCTCTGGCCGCAGCCTCTGCTGCAGCGGCTGCCTCCCGAGGGGGTCCGAGTCCCGGAGATACCCCGCTCCCCTCTCAGCCCGTCTCTCTCACTGACTTGTGCATCTGTGGGTGGAGGGACCTTCGCAGCCGCTGAAGATTCCGGTCCCTGAAGCCTGCTGGGGTCTGCTCGCTCCTCTCAGTGTGGTTGGCCAGGGCAGGGGGAGGAGAGGGCTCTGCTCCCGTCCGGGGCGCGATGGACCCCTGGGGTCGGCTTTTCAGGGCTCTCTGCAACGGAAATCTCCTTCACTGTGTTTCTGCGCAGCTTCCACTGTTCCAGAATTAGTCAGGAGTTCTTTTTAGAGGAAATCCATGGGCTGTGGGTTCGGACCTAGCATAGGTGAGTCTTTCTACTCCGCCATCTTGGCTCCGCCCCCCCGCTAATTTTTATTAATAAAAATTTTTGACAATCAGCTTTTATTAGGGATAATGGTCTGTAGTTTTCTATTATGTTGCTGGTTTAGGTATCAAAACATTTCTATCATAGAAAGAGATTGAAAGGGTACATTCTTTCATATTATTGCAAACAGCTTATTTAGTAATAGAATTAAATGTTTTTAATGTTTTAAAGAATTTACTTGTGAATCCATTTGGTCCTGAAGTTTTGTTTTTTTTTCTTTAAGAATTCAGTTGTTTTCTTCAGTTTCTTTTCCTGATGAGTTTTTTAAATAGTTTCTTTTTTGTTGTTGTTAATCTGGGCATTTTATCTTTTTATGAATATTTCCTCTGATTTATCAGGTTGGTTAGCATATAATTGGACAAAATAGTTTCTAATAATTTCCTTTATTTCCTGCACAGTTGTTCTAAGGTTTTTTCATTTTTGATTAAAACTGTTTAGTTTTTCTCTCTTTAAAATAATCAGATTAGCTCTTGATCTTATTAATTTTTTTTAAAACCAGGTCCTAGATTTATTTATCAATTCAGTAGCCTTTTTGCTTTCAAATTTATTCATCTCCTTTAATTTTCAGAGTTTGTGGTTTTTCACTTGGTGAATTTTTGTTTGTTTTTCTTCAATTTTAAACTGCATGCCCAATTCTTAATTTATTCTTTGTCTTTTATATTAATAAAAATGTTTAAAGATATACATTTTCCCCTCAAAATGACTTTGGTTTTTTCTAACAAGTTTTAGCTTATCGTCTTGTTAATTTTTCAGGGAAGTTTTCAGTTGTTTTTATAATTTGGTTTTTTGAACTGCCAGTTTCTTAGAATTATGTTATTTAATCTCTCCTTGCTTTTAAATCTTTTAAGGGCTCTTTGTTCACTATAATTTTATGTTATGATTATTGAGTAATGTATTGAATATTTCCGTTTTTCTTCACTTTTAAGTGAGGTCTTTATGTCCCATACGTAGTCGTTTTTAGGAAGATGTTATACAGTGTTTATCAGTATGCAGATAAGTTTTCATTCCCTTTCAGTAATTGCTGGAGATCTATCATCTCTAATTTTTCTAAAGTTCGAGTCATTCTTTTAACTTCTCTTGTTTCTCTTTCGGTTAAGTCAAAGGGGCTACATTAAGATACCTGTTATTAACACCATTATAGTTTTACTACGTTTCTCCCTTCAGTTTTATTATCTTTTCATTTAAGTATTTAGATGCTATGTTATTAGGTGTGTATGTATGTGTGTTGTGTGTGTGTGTGTGTGTGTGTGTGTGTAGTATTAATCTTGATTTGTTGTTTATTGTTATCTATACCTTTAGGGTTAGGTTCCATAATGGCATAATGAGCATAATATAATTCTGCAAGGGACAGATTTTTAGGAAAAGATGATTCCATTTGGACATGTATTCATTGATTCAGCAAACATTTATTTAAATACTTCCTGCTCTGTGCGCATCCATAATGTTTAGCATTGGGAGAGATAAATTTAAATAAGATGCTTTCTCCTCTCATAACAATTAGGTTTGGAGGCAACTAGATTGCTCAGTGGATAGAGCGCCAGGCCTGGAGAAAGGAAGACCTCTGTTCAAAGCTGGTCCCAGACACTTACTATGTGACCCTGGGCAAGGCACTTAACTTCTGTTTGCCATCATCCACTGGAAAAGGAAATGGCAAACTACTCTTGTATCTTTGCCAAGAAAACTTCAGGGACCATATAGGCCACAGGGTCAAGAAGAGTTTAATACAGTTAAACAACCAAGTGGTTTGCATATTATCTTACTTGGTCTTCACAACCACCCTGGAAGGCAGGTGCTATTGTTATATCTGTTTTATAAATAAGGAAACTAAGGGTGAGAGAGATTAAGTGAATTACCCAGGGTTACTCTTCTAATAAATGTGTAAGGTAGGAATTAAACTCATCTTCCTGGCTCCAAGTCCAGCTGTCTATCTATGGTGCCACCTAACTTTCTCCCTTTGTGGAGCATACTGTCTAATAAGGAGCTAACACACAAATACAAATAACTATAGTGCACATATTACATGGTACATGCATTAGAGCTACAGAATAAGGTACAGCGTGATATCTGGGAGGTTATCTATCACAGGTCCAAGAAAGGCTTCATGGAGGAAGTGACTTTAGAATTAGACTTTGACAGATAAGGAGGAATGCAAAGGAGCAGACTGAGTCTAGGGATTGACTAAACAATAATCATCAATCAGTAGAACAGATTAAATATATGACACAAAGAAACAACCATAGGAGCACATAGTGTTGGATAGACTCTTAGGGCAAAAACTTGCTATATGAGAAAAACTGCTGGGAAAGCTGAAAAGTAGTCTGACAGAAATGGGGTTTAGACTAATGCCTCACACAACACACCAAGATAAGTCCAAAATGAATACATAACTTAAGTATAAAATTTCACATAATAAGCAAATTAGAGGAGCAAGGAAGGAAATAAGTTACAGCTATGAATAGGGAAGGAGTTCATGCTCAAACAAGAAATAGGATTATAAAAGATAAAATGGACAATTTCAGTTCCATAAAATTAGTGTAATCAGTGCATTTAAAATTTGAAGGGAAAACTAGCTGAAGAAGAAAAAAAAATCTGCAACAGGTTTTTCAGATAACTGGTATTCAAAAATGTATAAGGAACTTGTTCAAATGTATAAGAAAGAACAAGAGCCATCCCCCTCTAGATAAATAAACCTTCAAAGAATCAGGCAGTTCTATGTAGATGTGGAAGTCATCTGCAGATTGGTGATAATTGACTTTGTGGGAGTAGATGAAAAGAGGCAAGCCTCAGAGATGAACTCTTGATGGTTAGCTGAGCCCCAGGAATCTGTTATCTACCAAGATTTTATCATCTCATACTATACCTTCCTTTCCTCCTTCCCCATTCCTATTTTCTTTTCTCTGAACCATTCCATGAAGCAAAAACAGTCTCTCAGCTTTTCTCCTTTTCTCCAGTCCGAGAAGTGAGCATACAACACTTTAGAAATTGAAGATAGTTTTTCAGTCTCAATAAAAATTGTGAAGTTCATTGACTGGTTCAGTTTTCCTAGTTCCTTCATTCACTTTTCTTCTGTTGCTTGTCTTCTGAGAGTCTGTTGTACCTAACCCTTCTATCTTTTTATTCCTGGGGCTGGTTCTTAGCCAGAAATACTTGTACTTTGGACCTCCCCTGTAGGTTTATATTTTAATAGCATTCCAGCTTCTTTATGTATGCCTTAGCTCCCCTGTTATACTATAAACTCTTTGAGCAGTGGACCATTTTCGATTATATTTTATATTCCCACCTAGTGTCTGATAACACTATCTTAGTACAGAATAGGTGCTGCATAACTTGAAATGTATCTGAAGTGAGTGTACCTCATCTATTGAATAAAATCTAAGCTCAGGTTTGCATTTGTCACCATCTCATCTTATTGGTTTTATATTGTACTTCTTTCCTTCCCAGTCTATGTTCCACCCAACTTAGGGAAGTTTATTCTCTTCTCAAAGGAAACATCAGACTAACTCTGTCTTCGGATTTTCCCACTTCACAGAATACAAGTTTCTTTAATCCATCCATTTATAGTATACCTCAGCCCCCAACTTACAGGCTCTAGAGTCAGAAGGGATCTAGGAGATCACCTGGATCCATCAGCCCTTCCTTCCCACCCCAATCATCTCAGTTTCACAAAGGAGGAGACTGAGTTTAGGGACTGCAACTTGGCCCATATTTCAGGGTTAGTAAGTAACTAACTTGGAATTTGAACTCAGGACCTCTGTCTCCCCCAATCCAATGCTATTTTCTCCATGCCAAATTGCCTCCCTGATCACCAGCCTCCCACCAGTCTTGGAGACTGGTGCTGTTTTGGTTGTGGAGGTGCAAGGGAAGAGACAGAAGGAATGTGTAGGCAAGGACTCCAGAGGTCCAAGCGATCCTGATACCAACAAGGGGAGAAACAACAGTGTGGTTCACAAGTCAAGTATATCTAGGTCAGAAACTGTGGAACTCCATGTGTGTGAAAAAGGAATAAGTCACAAACAACCAGCTGGGTCAGAATCAAGCCAGGATTCAATTGAGGTAATTGCATATCGTTGCCTGTTGTCCTGACCAGCAGTATTGGAGAGTGGAGCTCAACGTCTCTCTGATGCAGGGAACCCTTTTTCTTACTGCCCTTGCACCAGGAGTCTGACCTTAAGAAAAGATTCTTTTCTGAGAACCTTCATCCTACTATGTTATGCTAGGATAAGGGGACGGGGGGGGGGGGGGGAGGGTGAAGAGTAGATTCTGTAAGCTTTCAGAAGTAGCTTGGTGTAATAGATCAGCTGTGTTCTCTGCAACAGCGTCACAAATTTTTATTGATGTCAACCACGGGGATCCCAAAAGACCTACTCTCTCTTAGGAAGAGAATTAGAAATTTAACCCAGACTCGCAATGGACTGAGCCCCTTTCCTCTAAATAACTCACTCTCACCATTCATTATGGGATCTAAACCCACTCAGATCCCCTTTCTTTTTCTCTTCCAGACCCATAACAGACATCAATCTATCAAAATCTTAACTTTGGCCATATTCAATCATTAAACATGCAAGAAAAGCTCTGTGCTAGGTGTCAAGTCAACTACAGATTTAAATAAGATGTTGCATCTGCTCAAAAGGTGGGGATATCCAGTAGAGGTCTGACTCAGACAGATAGCTGATAAACAGTGGAGTACAACCGTTTGAGAGGTACAAACAGTCATGCCATTGGAGGTACCACTGCAGGTGGAGGGAAGGAAGGCTTTTTGGAGGACATGGCATTTTAATTGGGTCTTAAAGGTTAAGTAAGAATGCCTGGGGACTTTGAGGCATAAGGAGTGATATAAACAGGTGAGATAGACTTAGGGAACATCAAAGAAACTAATTCAAGTAGAGCATAGATTGGGTGAACAGGGAATTGATGAGTTGGTACCAGTTGTTCAGGGCAGTGCTTCCATGGAGAGTTTAGATTATATTCAGTACATAGTAGGAACCCAAAGTTTTTTAAGTCCAGGTAGGAATGATGTAACCAGAGCTGTTTAGAAAATTTAATGTGTAGGATGGATTGATTACAGGTGGGGAGAAACTGACAATGGAAGATTTCATTAGGAATCTTCATAGAAATGGACCAGTCAAGTGATCATGTGAGTCTTCACTGTGATTGTAAAAATGGCAGGAAGGGGGCAAATAAAAATACTGTTGCTAAGGTAGAATTGACTAGATGTAGTAATGAGATATTGAAGAGGAAGGAGTAAAAAAATAACCTTAGTCTTTTGAGCCTGGGTAATGGAGAAAGTTATGGGGTTCTGTAAAAGAAGGGACAGATTTGGGGGGAAATATGGTAAGCTCATTTTTGGACATGGATTTAAGGTTCTTGAGTGTCCAGATATATTGAGATTTAGTTTTATAGATTAGAGGGTCATCTACGTAGAGGTAAAAATGGCTAAGAGAAGAAAGGGTAGAGAGAAAAGAGGATAAAGGCCTTTGAGGAATGCATGCATTATGAGAGTAAGAGATTAGACAGAAGGATCTATTAGGAAAGCTGAAAAACTGGAGGAGGGAATATTCAGTGGTGTCACATGCTGCAGAAAGATCAAGGAACATGTGAAATGAGAAAAGGCCATTGGGTTTGGCAATTAAGAGTCCAGTAGTGGCCTTAGAGACAAGTTTCAATACAATAGTGGGGGCAGAAGTCAGATTATAGAGGAAGAAATGGGAATTTCAAGTGTAGACCACTCTCTATGACTTAGCAGTGAAAATAGAAGTTCATAGGTGTAGCAGAACCAAGGGAAGATTTGGGTTGGGTTGTTTGGGTTTTTTTATACAGGGAAGCAACTGAGTATGTTTGTAGGCATCAGGAGTGGAATTAGTGAAGAGGATGAGGTAGATGCTACAGAGAACAGTGAAGCAGAGTTCCAGTGGAAGATAACCCCAAGGGAAGAGGTTAGAAGTGAGGAGTCTGTTAGCTTTAGAAAGGTATTATTCTGGGAAATTAGAGGAAGGGCATAGATGGAGCATGGGTATTGAAACTAAATCTTCTTAGTCCTCTGTCAGGCCTTTCCAGAAAACAGATACCAGAGAGAACCTTAAGACTTTCTCCATATCCCTTTTTGCTAGAGGAGCAAAGCTAGGAAATGTGAAGTCAGAAGGACTAGATAGTGCCCAGAGTGGAAACAAATCTCAAGATGATGGAAAATCAACTGAAGTCCCTTGGTAAGAGTAGATTAAATAAGGTGCAGGAGGGATGGAGCAGAAGGTGAAAGTTAGGGAAAGAGCCAATGTTGCTGTCAAGGTTGGTAAGAAACCAGCTAAAGGTGACATCTCTTTTGTTCTGCCCCTTCCCTTCCCCTAAACAGGGTTTCTGCTCCTGGCTGACTGCAATCTTCAGGATAAAGTAAGTATAATAGGGCCTCAGACTCCCTAAACCTTCATCTCACAGTCCTCAGCCAGTGTCCAAAATTTCAGGGCTAGAGCCTTTGAGGACCCTAGCCTGACCCTTAGAACTCACTGGGCATCACCGAGGAGTGGAGTTACTTTTATCCCTATCTCCATCCTCCCATCCAGTTTCATTAGTCTCTCATCCTGTCATCTAGGTCTCCTT
Organism: Potorous gilbertii; assembly: GCA_028658325.1. Classification (NCBI taxonomy): domain Eukaryota; kingdom Metazoa; phylum Chordata; class Mammalia; order Diprotodontia; family Potoroidae; genus Potorous; species Potorous gilbertii. The sequence goes on from CM053770.1 coordinate 325,968,848, forward strand.
TCCAGCCATCAAGTCTCTCTGGCCAAAATGGTAGGACAGTTAAGTAGAACAGTTCCGTATTTATCATCAGGCAGGTGCAAGTGCCCAGCAGTCAAGAGCAAGAGCCCAGCAGGCAGGAACAAGTGCCCAACAGGCAGGAGCAACTGCCCAGCAGTCAAGAGAAAGTGCCCAGCAGGCAGGAACAAGTGCCCAGCAGGCAGGAGCGAATGCCCAGCAGGAAGGAGCGAGTATTCAGCAGGGAGGAGCAAATGCCCAGCAGGCAAGAGCAAGTGCCCAGCAGGCAGGAGGGAGTGCCCAGGAGGCAGGAGGGAATGTCCAGCAGTCAGGAGGGAGTGTCCAGCAGTCAGAAACAGCTACCCAGAAGCACAGAGGAGCTGCTCAGCAAGCAGGAGCAGCTACTCAGCAGGTCGAAGCAGCTATCCAGAAGCACAAAGAAGCTGCTCAGAAGGCAGTACCTGCCTCCCATCAGGGAGGATCTACTGCCCAACTGGCATGGGCCAGTGCACAGCAGGGAGGACCTACTACCTGGCTGGCAGGGACGATTGTTCAGGCAGAATACACTGCAGAAGCCAGTATATAGCTTTGAGGAGTCAATACCCATCTGGCAGGAGTTGCTAGCCAATAGGGAGGAGCAACTACTCAAGAGGAAGGGGCAGGATGGAGACTTCTCCTGGCAGAAGCAGGCCTTTAGCTGGCAGGAGGATACAGTCACCTGGAAGAAGGAAGCAGTCAGCTGGGAGGAGAAGTTCCTCAGCTGGCAGGAGCATGAATCCAGAAAGCAGACGGACTCAACTGACAGGCAGAGTCAAGGATGCAGAGAAAGAGCAGCCAGACAGGCAGTATTAAATAACATCTTCTTGAGGTTAGCTGGTTCTGCAACCAGTCCCCCAGGCCAAAGGACAGAACCCCTTTCTGACACTTAGTCTTTCCAAAGAACTATTGATCCACCAACCATATCTTCTTTTCCTTTTCCCATTCCTATTTAAATTATTTTCTCCTTCACCCTCCATTACTACTTTCTCCTTCCCTCTTTATCCCTCCTCCCTTTGAGTGCCTCTACTTTCTTCCCACTCTGCTCCCATTCTCCCCCCTTTTTTTTCACCTGCTGTGTTCAAGCTATGCACAATGGTCATACAAAGGTGACACTCCCTGCCAAAAGCATGCACAAGGTAGGTATGATAGGACCAAAATAGAAAACAAAGCCAATTGATATATTCTAGGAAAATGAGAGTAAGTACCTGAACTCACTTTGAAGGAAGAGAAAAATTATGAAAGGTGAGGACAAGGGAGAGCATACTCCAACCTCTGAGGATGCCCTGGAGGGAGAGATGACATTTGAGAAACAGCTGGTAATCCAAAATACAGCCTTGTGAAATGAGGCTGAAAAAGTCGATTGGAGCCAGGCTAAAGAGTGGTTTAAGTGTTGGGCCAAGACATTTATATTATATCCAAGAAACAATAAGGAGCCTCAGTGGAGGGTTTTAGGATCAGGAGAGTGACCTCGTCAGATCTTAGGAAGATTCCTTTGATAACTGTGTGATAGGTGAATTGGAAAAGGGAGAAATGGGAGGCCAAGAGACCAGCTGGGAAGCTGTTAATAGGAGTCCAGGTGAGATGAGTGCAGGCCTGAACAAGTCATGGGAGAACAAGCAAAAAGGAGATGGGAAGATGGAACCCATGGAACTCCCTCTTCTTCCTCTGCTGTCCCATGTTCTCTGTCCACTGTTTCCTCTCCAGACTTCCTTGCTCCTCTCCTTTGCAAATCCTGAGGTACTGTGGAGGTACCAGCTATCTTTATCATCGTCATCATCATCATCATCATTATTTTTTCTCTTCCACCCTTCTCCCCTTGTTTTACCCTCCGCATTCCTGTCTTTCCATCCTATTTTCTAAAGTCAGTTTATTAAGCATTTCTGCAAGACATTGGCCCCTGCTCTCAAGGAGCTCCCATTCTACTGGGAGGAATAGAAGATGTATAATGCACAAATAAGGAAATATAGGGTAATTTAAGGAAAGAATATGAACAACTGGGGAGATCAGAAAAGGCCTCATGTAAGAAGTCTTGAAGGGAGAAAAGAATGCTTGTCAGCCATGGGAGATAGCCTTTGGGAAGACGGTGATAGTGTCAAGTTCAAAGCACAGGGAATGGACCACTTAGTCTGTAATATAGACTGAGTGGAGAAGGAAATAGTGTAAAGTAAAGGCTCTAAATGCCAGTAATGCCAGTATAAGTTGGCATTTTATTCTAAAGGCAGTCGGCAAGCATTTATGAAGGCATCCTTTCTAGGCTCCCCAGAAGGGAGCAGTGTCATGGAAACCTGAAAAGGAAGGCATATGCAGGGTAGATGATTCTTCCCCAGCCTTCGGCTGTGACCTTGGAATGTGAGACTAGAGGACATTTTTTTTTTAAGGACAGATATGCAGAGGAAAATAATCAGGAGTACAATTAGAAGACTTGACCACCGCCCAGAGGAGGCTAAACTAAAGAATAGAGAACAAGGAATGGTGTACAGAGGACAGGAAGTGACTTAGAGATGACCTTGATTTTCTTAGTTAAGTAGGAGGCAAGGCCCTCCACAGAGAGGAAAGAAGGAGCAACCTGAAACTTGCAGAGCAAAGCAGTTACTTGGAACAGTCACTACAAGCAATGTAATAAGTAGAAAAGAATTGCCATGCAGTAGTAAGGGCCCAGGTGAACTCTGTAGGTAGAGCAGTCAGAGGAGGCTTCTATGGTAAAAGAATTCCAGTTACTTTGGAAGTCAAGTAGAATCATGTGTAACTGAAGTAGTCGGCTATAGGATCATGGCTGAAGAGAGAAAAGTGAGGCCAGGGCCAAGCTCATTGAACAGGGTTTGTGTAGAAGAGACTAGAGGTCTCAATGAAGACAAAGGCTAGTTTTAACAAGAGTGAGATGGAAGGATAGGATGTTATTTTATAGAGGTGGTTTAATATGAGTAATAGTAAGATCTAAAGTCTGATCCTTGTGGTTGGTTGAGGTTAAGTGAAGAAAATAATAGACCATGGGAGTTGAGAAGATAGATGACCTAGAAGGACCAGGGTATTTGAGGTGACATCAGCATATACCTCTTCCTTCCCTCATCATTCTCTCCTTTTTTAAAATTCATCCTGCTTTTCCATTCCCACTTCTTTTTCCCTCCTCTTTTTGCATTCTCTTTCATCACACACACAGACACACACATACCCTGACATCCTCTAAGCCTTCCTTCCACCCTTTGCAGAGAGAAGGGAGGCCAAGGAGTGATATCTCCTAGTCTGAAAGTTGGAAAAATATAGGTACGAAGATCAGGGATTAGGAGAAGGGTCTGGCCATTGCCCTTCCCCTATCCATTAATTTTGATTCTCTGTCCTTCTCCATCTCCTACTTCCCTTCCCTTTCCAATCCCGCACCCCAGGGATGAGGAGATCTTGGACAAGTGTGGGGCTGACGCAGTGCACTACCTGACATTCCAGCGGCACATCATTGGGCTGCTTGCGGTCGCAGGTGTTCTCTCCGTGGGCATTGTGCTTCCTGTCAACTTCTCAGGGAACCTGCTTGGTCAGTGGGGGGAAGGTGTGCTTCCTATCAATTTCTCAAGGAACCTGATGGACAGTGGGGGGAAGGAAGGAGAAGGAAGTGACAATGAATGAATGAATGAATGAATGAATGAATGAATGAATGAAAAATGTTTATTAAACTCTTACTGTATGCCAAGCACTGGGCAGCAGAGAGATGGGCCAATTCCTGATGCTCACAGCTTCTTATTTCTCTTCTCTCTCTCCTTTTACCCAAGAAAACAATCCTTACAGCTTTGGGAGAACCACCATTGCCAACCTAGACTCAAGGTGAGGATAGGAGAAACCAACCAAAAGGAAAGATGTACATTGGTATGGAGCTGGGAGAAGAGGGGAATGGAGGTGGGTGGGTGGACAGTAACCTGGGAATGATGAAAGACATAAGACAAGTAGGTGAAGACTCGTTGGTGAGAGTAGGACATAATCAGACAGCAGAAACAAGTTAAGGTTGCTCACTAAAGAGAAGAACAAGAGTGGGGAATGGAGCAAGAGTAGAGACTACAGAGTGTGTGTTAGAGGAGGAACCATAGGGAGGAGATGGCCTTAAACCAAATCAGAAGAGAACACTTATCCTGGAACATGTTGCCAGCAGGGAGGCTTTGGGCTCTGGAGTGATGGCAACTCTCCAGAAATACCGTAACAAGCCTGTAGGGCATATAGTGCAGATATTTTCCCCATTTTACAAATGTAGCTGTGATACAGGTGGGTAAAGGACTTTTGTTCAGTCCAACAGCTGGTAAGTGATGGAGTCAGGCCTCTGCCCCCCCACCCCCAGTCTCTTCACTCCTCACTCAAGGACTTTTTACTACACTAGACTGCCTCTTAGGGGATATATCATGTGAATAAGCAGTGGTTAAATGCCTAGTGTGTACTAGGAGCTCCTGAGAACTGGAGATACAAGGAAAGTGAACAAACAGCCCCTGCTCTCAAGGAGCCCACATGGGGGAGACAATATATGAACAAAATATAGACAGGTTAAACTAGAGACACTCTTAGAAGAAAGACTTCCTGAAGAAGGTGGGATTTGAGTTGAAACTTCAGGGAAGCCAGAAGGCAGAGACCAGGATGAAAAAATTCCAGGTCTGGGGGATGACCCAGGGCTAGGAGATGGAGTGCGGTGTGAAAGGAATAGGCAGGAGGTCAATATACTAACTCATTGAAGGAATAGAGGGGAATAAGGTATAAGAAGACTGGAAAAGTAGGAAAGGCTTTAAAAACCAAACAGTTTTATATGTGATCTTGCAGGTACTCCAGAGGAAACCCCTGGAGTTTGTTAAATAGGAGGGGTGGCAAGGTTGGACCTGCACTTGAGGAAGCTCAGTTGATAATAGAGTGAAGGATGGAGAAGAGTGGCAAGAGATTAGAGACAGGGAGACCAACTGGAAGACTGTATTGTCGCCGTCCAAGGACAGGATGATGGGGGCCTACACCAGTGATCAACCTTTTAAACAGTGAATTTAGTCTAGGATTTGTTTAGAGGAGAGACAAAGTCAACTCATAAAATTTTTAAGAGAGTCAGAAATGGAGAGATCCCAAAGTGAAATATTTCATACATAGACTGGGTTAGAGATTGGTGCTATGGGAACAGAGTTTGTGCTTCCAGCTAGAGCTAGCCTCCCTCAAATCCCCATTTCTTTTGCAGTAACAACCTGCTATGGCTGCACACCTCTTTCGCCTTTCTGTACCTACTACTCACTGTGTATACCATGAGAAGACATACCTCCAAGATGCGCTACAAAGAAGACGACATGGTAAGCAGAAATTAGAGAGACACTAACCTCATGTCAACCCACTTGATGCCCAGCTCCCATTCCCCAGCCCCAAATCCATACCACCCATTTGTTCATTCTCCATCTCCTTCCTTATCTTCCTTTTCTCTGTCTTGTCTATCTTCTTCCACCATGTTCCCTCCTTCATCTTCTGCTTCCCTCCCAGATCTGCAGCTTCCTCTTCCTTTTCTGTGTTCTTTTTTCTCATTCCTTCCTATTCTCTCTCCCCATCTCTACCTCATCTAACAAACCTCATCTCCTTATGAAAACCCTTGTGAAATAAGAGACAGATGGGGTGATGCTATTTCCAATTCAGGTCTTTAGTCTTCAAAGTCTGTGCTTTCCATTATGATTCCTTCTTTTTCCTCCTACCCTATTACCACCTACCCCCACCACCATAAGCTGTTCTCTGGGCCTCAGGCCTTGCCTAGACTCTGTATCTCCCATTCTGAGGGTTCTACCACCCTTGGAAATATAAGATCCAGAAGAATGTACCATCTTCCTCTACCTCGCCCTTCCCCTCCAGGTGAAACGCACCCTTTTCATCAATGGCATCTCCAAGTATGCAGAATCAGAAAATATCAAGAAGCACTTTGAGTGAGTCAACCCTGCTGTCCTTTTTGCACCTGCTGGGGCCTCATCTGCCCTTCCTGGAGGTTGAGCACTGGTGTGGCTGCATGGATAAGGAGGAGCGGGGAGAGATATGCTGGGTACATTTGAGAAGGGCTGTGTCCCTCACAGATGGTGATGGGGGCCTATGTTGTAGGGAGGCGTATCCCAACTGCACCGTTCTTGAAGCCCGGCCTTGTTACAATGTCGCCAAACTGATGTCCCTGGAAGATCAGAGGTAAGGGAGGGTCTGTGAGGGAAGGTCATAGGAAGACGAGTGCCACCATTTAACTGTCCCTTCTAAGGGCAGAACATCTTAGAAGAAAACAAGCTGTGGGTGTAGCGTACAGAATTCAGGCTAGACTTTAGGAAAGACTTTGGGAGTTGACATGTAGAGAATCAAGGGATACACTAGGAAGGCTGTGATTATCTCCTTTCTTGGAGGGCTCTAAAGAAGAAGACATGTCCCCTTTCTCTCTGTCTATATAATACTGTCCAGAGGCAGGTACATAGGGAGGAGCACTTCAAAGGGGCTCCAGTGACCTTCAAAGCTAACTGAGCTCCCCTACACGTAGACTGGACAAAGGACCCTCAGGGATGGGGAGTCATAGCAGAGTGAAAAGCCATGGTGCCACCTCACCATTCCACACCATCGATGGGCCGTTTTATCCCTGGGTCCCACAGGAAGGAGGCGGAGCGAGGGAGGATATACTTCAGCAACCTGCGGGCCCGGGAGAACGTCCCCACCATGATCAACCCCAAGCCTTGCGGCCACCTCTGCTGCTGTGCTGTTCGAGGCTGTGAAGAGGTGGGCGGGGTTGGGCAGGAGGAGGGGGAACCTGGGCAGCACTGAAGGGAAGGGAAACTGGGCAGAGATGCAGTCGGCCTACACAGGCATGGGCACAGAGGCCTGGGCTCCCTAGGGAAGACCTGGCTTCACAGGAATGGCAAAAGGCCTGTGAAAGGAGCTTGGAAAACGGGTGCTCCTGCAGACAGACAGTCGACACACACACACACCACCCCCACCCCTGCCAGAGGCAGGCTTGTGCCCATGGATGCCAGGAGAAGAATACAAACATTACCACCTCTGTATGCTCCAGTAACCTTCCCCTCCTCACAACATCCAAAAGACTTGACATAGGAGAGGAACAAGAGAGACTTCATTGTGTAACTGAAAGAATACTGGTATTGTAAGATATGGGTTCAAGTCTTGATTCTGCCACTCATTAATTGGATGACATTAGGCAAACGGCCTGACATCTTTGAGCCTCAGTTGCCTTATCTGTAAAGTAGGGGCAATGACTCTTGCAGTGCCTGTCTCAGAGGGTGGTTTTGCATGAAAAGAGACCTTTTCCCCACAGGCCCTCTCATTTCTTCCCCGACCCTGCACCAAGAATGCCTGTCTTTCTCTCAGAGCCCTGGGCCTCTTTATGAACTCCTTATTCTGCCCCCCCAGGTGGAGGCCATCCAGTACTACACCCAGCTGGAGCAGAAGCTCAAAGAAGAATATAAGCAGGAGCAGGAGAAAGTAAACCAGAAGCCCCTGGGCATGGCCTTTGTGACCTTTCACAATGAGAGCATCGCTGCACTGTAAGCCCCAGGGGGACAGTCTACCCTCAAACCCCGCTCCGCCCCTCACTCCGTCTCCTTGCATCTTCTAAAGATACCATCCCTTCTACAAAGTAGACATTCTCTTCCAGTGTCCCTCCAGCTCTGTCTTGTCTCTTCCAGTGTCATCATCTCCCCCCCACCTGTAGTTCCTTCCCATTTTCTCTCAGTGATAAGTGCCCTCTTCTCCAGTGTCATGTCCCCATACTCCTAAATCATATATTCTATCCCCCTTTTCCTTCCACAGTATCCTAAAGGACTTTAATGCATGTAATTGGCAAGGCTGTACATGTCAAGGGGAGCCCCGAAGTTCATCCTGCAGTGATTCCCTGAACATCACCAACTGGACAGTGTCGTTTGCCCCTGACCCTCAGAACATCTACTGGTGAGAGGAGAGAGTTGGGTGCCTGTGTGGAGATGTGCTAAAGAGGCAGAGTCAGGGGAGGTTGGGAGGGTGATAAAGAGAGGACATACGGAGACTCCCTACGATCGAATGGAGACAGTGGGACAAGGGAGCTGAGAGAACCGAGTGCAGAGGGAAGAGAGTGTCCTGAAAAGAGTAGCCCTGGACGTGACATTCTTCCCCCCATGTCCACCACACATGGGTATATCCAGGGAGAATCTTTCCATCCGTGGCTTCACCTGGTGGCTTCGATGCCTCATCATCAACGTGGTGCTCTTCATCCTCCTGTTCTTCCTCACCACACCTGCCATCATCATCACCACAATGGACAAGTTCAACGTCACCAAGCCTGTGGAGTTCCTCAATGTGAGGTTCCCTTCCCTCAACCTCAGTCCTTCCTTCCCAGTCCTCAACACACACACATTAGCTCCTGCTTGCTGCCTCTACTCCCCTACCCATACAATATCTGGCCCTGGATTCTTCATCTTGAAGATGAGAGGGTTGCATTAAATAATCTATAAGATGCTTGCCATTTCTAAATTCTATAATCCTCTTGTCTAGCTAGATCATAAATGTCATTCTACGTTAGTCAGGTGCATAGTCTTCTCTCTGGGACACCTTCAAAAATTTACACATACTTTCAACACCAAGCATTTGTTAAGTACCTACTTATGACGGGCAGTACCGTATACTAAGGGAAAGAGAAAGATTATGTTCCTGCTTTCAGAGTCTAACTAAATAGGCTCTAAGCTCCTTCTTCTCCCCTCCCTGCCAGAAGCACCTCAGCCCTACCACCGTGTGATTATTTCAATATTAGCCTCTCCCTGTGAATGAAACACTCCCTGCTCAACTCTGTTCTTTTTGCTGTCTGCACCCTCTATCCAGTGCCCTTGTTCATGTCTCCCTCCCACGAATCCTGAGAGATGTTCTCCTGGGAGCTAACTCCATGCACACATGCACACATGCATGTGCACATACTGGACTTGGGGAATCAACTGGTCTAGAATTTAGTTCTAGCTCTACCACTAATTAGCTGTGTGATTTGGAGCAAGTTACTTTTCTTAAGACCACAATCTGGATGAAGTACCCTCTAAAATGCTTTCCCATCTTCAGTACTCATACTAGCATATGCTCTCCTAAGATCTTGCATAGGAATCTCAAAAGCTTCCCACCCAGAGTAGCCATTTGATTAACAGGAGGCAGGAGGATATTAGATAGAGATGGTGGAGCAGGCCAGGATGGCATGGATCCATGCCTCATGTGGCCTTACCTCTTTCTCTTATCATTTCCACAGAACCCCATCATCACTCAGTTCTTCCCCACTTTGCTGCTGTGGTGCTTTTCAGCCCTGCTGCCCACCATCGTCTACTACTCTACCTTCCTAGAGAGTCACTGGACACGGTGAGATCCCCAGGCTCAGCTGCACTTCCTCCTGGCTTGTACTCCCCTTCAGGGAGGACCATGGGGTTCAGTCAGATGCCAAATAGTCTGCTTTTCTGGGACAACTCAAGCAAATCATTTCCCTCCCTTTTTTCACTTTCTGTGTTTACTGACCATGAATGAGGTTGCCCTGAGATTAAAATGCAAAGAAAAAAGTCTATATCCTCCAGAAGTTCACGTTCTCCTCGTAGGGGTGGAAGATAGAGGGGGATGCAGAGATAAACAAATGTAAGATGCTTTGAGGAGAGAGAGAACTGGGGCATCAGGAAAGGCTTCAAGGAGGTGGGCACTGAGAAGAAAAGGATATCTAGGTCCCCTCTGGCTCTAAGTCTCCAGTACTCTAAAGAAAAGGGAAAGAAAGAAATGGAGAGGTGGGTGGGGAGCCATCTGCCTGACGATGATGATGGTGACCAAAGTGATGACTCTTCTGTCCCACCTTAGCTCTGGAGAAAACAGAACAACCATGCACAAATGCTACACCTTCCTAATCTTCATGGTACTGCTGCTGCCTTCTCTGGGCTTGACCAGGTAGGATGCAGGGCAATGTGGGGGTGGAGGGGAGCTGTTTCTTCCCACTTCTCCCTGAGGGGACAAAGGAAGGCCAGGCACCTGTCCCCTGGATCTATTGCCTCCCTAGGGTGGCATTCCCCTAAAAGGGAAGAGGAGAAGACAGGGAGGCTGATCCCTGGGAGTTGTGAAGGAAAGGGAATGGGGAGGGGTCCTAGGCTGCCTCTCATCAGCACCCACCTTTTTGTCCTCCCTGCAGCTTGGACTTCTTTTTCCGCTGGCTCTTCGACAAGAAGTTCTTGGCTGAAGGGGCTATTCGGTTTGAGTGAGTGACCTGGGGGGAAAGGGAGGTGGCACACAGGAGTGATGGGGATATCTGGGTTATAAGGAAGGTGGAAGGGATGACAGGACAATCATGGCCTACTGTAGGAATAGGAGAGTGGCATTAGCGAGGGGACAAGCTCTGCTACTCATTGAGGGTATCCAGAGACACACCTTCTGGGGGTCTTTATGACTGGCATATCTATGGGAATAGCCTCTTAGTCTAGGGATGACTAGGGATAGTGCTGGAGAGGAGGATGAATGGGTGGCTGCTGGCAGTGGGAATGCTGAGATTGCTATCAAACAGATATATGTTCTGAGGATGTTCCTGTTCACAAACTCTGGTGCCTAAAGGATCATGTATTCCAGTGATTTCTATGGCTAGGTCATCTTGGGGTCGAGGGGGGGAGTCATATTCCATCTGTTAGGTACACAGACTCTAGAAGGCACCTACACACTCTTGAGAGGACACACTGGGTTAGCAGATATCTGGGCTAGTTAACCTGGAAGCTCATGTTATGGTGGTGTTTGTGGGAGCATGTCCCCTGAGGTTTCTGTGGGTAAGATAGTCAATAAACATTTATTAAGAGCTGGGGATAGAAAAAAGGTAAAAGGTGGAAGATTACAGTGGGGGACAAACTCCAGCTCTTGCAGGGATATCTCTGTTGTATACATTCAGGTGGTTTCTGTGAGTAGGATGTTTAGGAACATACTTTGGTGTGTGAATGTGGAAACATTCTGTCTGAAGGTACACTCTCGAGATGTCTGGAGACCTACACTGTAGTGATCTCGTCCTGAGAGTCTGAAACCCACACTACGCTATATCTGAGGGCCCTCCCTGGGAACATACTCTCTGAACTGTCTGTGGTGTGGACCATCTTTGGGAAACATACTAGGAATCTCTGAGGACCAATCTGGATGTGTCTGTGCACACCTGCCTTAGTTAGGCTTTCTAGGATCATGTACTCTGGTGTGTCCATTGTCCATATTCCCTGGTATTCTCAGTGGGCAAGATACTTATTGTAATGTGTTCAATGGAACATATTTTGGGATGTCTGTGGAGCATATTCCACAGAGGGTTCTTTGTGTATATCATCCATGGGAACACACTATATCTCTATGGGACACACTTTTTTATGGGGGTGGTGAATGGTGACATGCTTTGGGACCATATTTTGGGACATTGGGGGTCTCTATGGCTGGAGTGTGCATGATACAGTCTGGTGGTGTCTCTAGGATGTGGGAGAACCCAAGGTTGGGGGTCTCTGGGGCACCCACAGTCGTGGTTTCTCTAGATAGAATGTCTACACTTGCTTTGTTAGCTAGATTCCTTTGGAGCTAGATGAGCAGATGTTGATCAGGTCCCCACAGTAGCACTGTACACCTCATCGCTTCCACGAAAGGGCCCCATATGGTATAGAGTACACAGAGGGTAGGGTGGTGCCATGGGGGGAGAAGTACAAAGCAGGAGGGTGGAGTAGGCAAGAGGGGCAAGGATAGTGCTCCTGATGGCTGGGATAGGAAGGACCAGCAAGTATGTGGACTGGGGACTAAGCCTCGTAGTGCCCTTCACCATTGGGCATGGTAGTGGAGCACCAATGGTGCCCACAGGTGTGTGTTCCTGCCGGACAACGGCGCCTTCTTTGTCAACTACGTCATTGCCTCGGCTTTCATCGGCAATGCCATGGACCTGCTGCGAATTCCAGGGCTGCTCTTATACATGATCCGCCTCTTCCTCGCTCACTCCGCCGCTGAAAGGCGCAACGTCAAGCGGGTATGGTGAGGGCCTCCCCCATGCACACCTCAGGCCCTGGTCTGGGACCCCTGGTGGGAGAGCAAAGATGTCAAGGGGAGAGGAGGGGCCTACGGGAGGGCATTGGGAAGAACAGAAACAGACAGGGTTGGGAGTGGGGAAAGGAGAACAGGACTGGCAGCCATCTGCTCTTACCCCACAAAGGGACACTCCATTCTTTTTCTAAGGAGGTGAACCTAGATAGCCTGTCTTTCCTTTTCATGCTTTTGTCCTCTGACCTCTTCACACAACCACCCACGATACACACATCCCCAGCTCCTCTCTGTCCCCTCAGCCCCTTTTCCCTCTGTCTTCTACTCTTTCTGTCTTTCCATCTCCTATCCTCCCTTCCCTCTACATCCTCTCACCTGCCTTCACCCCTTCTCCTGCCCTCCATTCTACTTCATTTTCTATCACCCTTTCCTTTTCCCTTCCCATTCATCTTCCTTAAATCCCTGTCATGTCTTCCCTTGTCCGTAAGATCTCCCCTCACCTCCATCAATCCCTGCCCCTACACTTATCTTCCCTGTTATCCTCCTTGCCTTTTCTGTGCTCCATTTATCTTCCCTTACCCTCTAGCCATCCTCTCCCCTTCTTTCCTTCCATCGTCCTGGCCTCCCAGATCTCCATTCCCTGTCCATCCCTGTCCTGTTTCCCTGCCTCTTGGGTCCCCAGAAGTCTCTGAGCCACCCACTCCCCACCCCCTGCCCCATCTCCCCCCCAGCACCAGGCCTACGAGTTCCAGTTTGGCGCGGCCTATGCCTGGATGATGTGCGTCTTCACGGTGGTCATGACCTACAGCATCACCTGCCCCATCATCGTACCCTTCGGTAGGCAGCGCCGCGCCGGGACTTGGGCCCTGCTGAGGGGGACTTCCCTAGCCAGGGCCACGCCCCAACCTGGGAAGTACTACACTGGGCTATAAGGGTTAGGTCAGGCCTGGCCCCGAGTGGACAGAGCCCTGGGTTGGGAGGACAGAGCCCCTGGATCCTCCCACCCGGTCTCTGCCTCAGTCTGGGACCTGGCCTGTGGGTGTGGGGAGAGAACAGCCCAACCCAAATCTGCCCTTTGCAGCCTCTAGGCAAAAAAGGAGGGGAGGAGGGAGGGCAGTGTGAAAAAATTACAGGCAGATTCTGAGGTACTCACACAGTATACTCACAGAGTATTTAGGCACATCCACATTTGGACAATCTCAAATGCCCTTGTGTTCACACATATCCATGCATGTGTATGTGTGTGCTTATAAATACACACATGCACGTGCGCACGCGCACTCACACACACATACACACACACACAAACATTTAAAAGAGCCTTCAGGACCAGAAGAGGAACCTTTGAGTTAGTTGGGAAAGCACTCCAGGACAGAGCCCTGAAGGGAAGATGAATCACAGCACTGAAGCTAAAACCTCCAGGGAATTGTCCCTGAGATGTCTGTGCTATAGGCAGGCTGGGCTGTCCAGCACTGGGGATGGATAAGATACACAGCCACCTCAAATGCAGCATTCAGGGGCAATCACTAATGATACTCTGATAATCCTTTGGATGAGTGCATATAGTTTTAGCGGTAAAACACTCCTGGAGGTACGAAGATTTTTTGTGATAAGTCCCCATAGTATCATGGGAAAATAAACTAATACAAAGGCATGTGACTTTCACACCTTGCCCACCTTGCACAGACGTCCCCTGCTGTGAACTGCTAGGTGTTGGTGGAGTAGGGTTGGCCTGTAATTGGTTCCCCTCCTACCTGCTGTCACCCAAACCTTGGCTTCTTTGAGCTGCTTATCCAAATCACTTTCACAGTGCAGATTGCAACTTAATTCCTTTCCCAGGGGTCCATGGTCCAAACCAGCTACATAATGCTAGTTTGTCTTTGTTGGCCTAGCCCAGACACCTTTCTCTTTAATCTACCCCAGTCCCTTCTCTAGGCGTTATCCTTAAAAGTTTTCATTCTTCTCCCTTCTTGTCACTTCACTTAGAACTGCTAACACTTCAAGGAACTTGATTGGGTTTAGCCAAGGAAGGAGACCAATCATATAAGTTAATTCATACTAAGATGTGAAAGACTGATCCAGTTAAGGTGCTGGCTGACTACCTGGGAGTCATTTGCATTCTGAAAAATGTCTCCAAATCAGTGCTTCTTAACTTTTTTTTATGTTATGGACCTCTTTGATGATCTAATGAAGCCTATGGACCCCTTATCAGATTTAAGTCTGTAAATGCATAAATTTTAAAAATGTAAAGTTATAGAGAAAAGCAATTATTTTGAAATACAGTTTTCAGAATATTTCAGCAATAACAAAAGTTCACAGACCCCAGGCTAAAAGCCCCTGCTCTAAAGGAATGTACCACATGGTAGAATTTCAGAAGTGGAAGGGAGGGAGGGAGGCAGAAAGGGAGAAATTCCAAATATCCATTAATTACTGTGTAGGCTATGCCCCTAATGGATCAGTGATAGGTTGCTGACCTGTTGGGCTGTGACTTCATAATAGGGAAGGGGGGTGGGGGTTGTTTAGAGGTCAGAGGTCAGGGCACTGGCCTAACTGTCCCCCCAGGGCTCATGTACATGCTGCTGAAACACCTGGTGGACAGATACAACCTATACTACGCATACCTGCCGGCCAAGCTGGACAAGAAGATCCATGCTGGGGCTGTGACCCAGGTGGTGGCGGCACCCATCCTCTGTCTCTTCTGGCTCCTCTTCTTCTCTATTTTGCGTGCTGGTGAGGGAGGCCTGGGGAGAGATGGGGTGACCAGGGTGGGAACAGCTCCTCACTTGGAGGTGGGGGGAGGTCTTCAGACATTAAAGTTAGGAGGCTGAATAAAGCCCCTGGATCTGACCGGGCGAGTTGGGAAGGGAAAAGGAAAAAGCCCAGGGTCCTGTGGGAGGTTGAATATACCACAACTCAATTTATCCAGCTTTTCTTAACCTAGAATAGAGTTGGGAAGAGTTAAACGATGGGAGAAGAGGATGGGATGGGATTGAAAAGGTAGGGAAAACACTGTAAGAAGAGATTAAAGGGCATAGGAAGAAGCAAAGGGATGGAGAAATAGGAGGAAAGAAGGAAGAGTTGGGACAGAGACAAACACATGTCCCTGGAGGGAGCCACACCCCTCCCCATCCCAGCCCTGTTCATTTCTCCAAATCCCACAGGGTTCTTGGCCCCTACTTCTATGTTTACGTTTGTGGTCCTGATCATCACCATTGTCATCTCCCTCTGTCACCTCTGCTTCGGATACTTCAAATATTTCAGTGCCCATAACTACAAGGTGAGATGCGAGAGGGTATATCTTAGGAACTACAGGTTAAGCCTCTGAAAAATTTTGGGGTGGCTGATGAAGCCAGATGGTAAAGATGCTCTGGGCATTATTGGACTAAGCAACTGGGACCCTCAGAGTGGGGAAACAGAAGAGAGAATCCAGCAGAGACCAAGAAGTTCTGGAGGGTAGTGGTTCCTCCCCCTTGTTCATGATTGACCCTTCATCTCTCAGATTGATCACACCGAAACAGGGGATGCCACTGACTCCAGAATCAATGGTAGTCGCACCACTGTCAAATCTGCAGTGAGTATCCCCTCTTCTCCCCCACTCCTCCAATTAAGATCTTCCCTTCTCCACCAAGTGCCCAGTATTCCATGATTTCTCACATGGAGAGAAAGTCAGTGTTGTGTTGGAAATAAGAGATTCATAGCAGTTTTCCATATTCCTCCCTCCACAAGTCAGGGGAGGAAGGATGCTGCCACCCCATCTCTCATGAAGGACCACAAAGTTTTTGAGGGAATCACTTTGGGAACCTTAAAAAGATGTACAAATGACAGGAGTTACCAAAGGTACTGAGTGTACTGGCAAGAGCATGAGCTCCTTGAGGGCAGGGCCTGCTTGGCTTTTGCTTTTTCTTTGTATCCCCAGCACTTAACACGGTCCCTGGCTTGTAGTCAGTGTTTATTAAATGCTCATTGTCTTTGATTAGAGTCAGAGAACCTGGTTTCATCTCTTGACTCTGCTGCTTAGTACCTGTGTGACCATAGGCAAGTCGCTCCCCCTCCCAGGCCTCTTTATTCCTCATCTATAGTCGTTGGATTAAACAATCTCTAAAGTCTCTCACAGCCTTCCCAAGACTTCTGGAGTTTCATTTCAAAAACCCTAGAGACCCTCCATCCAGTAACATTGCTTCCACCTAATCTTGGTGCCTTGTCCTCCCTCCCCTGTCTCCTCTCTCTCTCTCTCTCTCTCTTTCTCTCTCTCACAGAAGTACATTGCTCAGGTGCTGCAGGACTCAGAAGAGGACAGAGATTCTGGGGACTCTGGTGGTTCTGGCGTATCTGGGGGCTCTAGGGCCTCTGAAGTCTCCGGGGTCTCTGGGATATCTGGGGCCTCTGTGAATTGCAGATGTATGAAGGAGGAGCCTCCATTGTCCTTAGAGCAGGATGAGGAGACTCTGATAACCCAGGAGGAGCTCTCAGACACAGACTTCCAGTCCTATGTGGAGAGCCTCATAGAGAATGAAATCCACCAGTAAGGGGAGCGGGGGAGGCCCTGGTGGCTCAGCCCCTGCCCCTAACCCTTCCTCCCCTCACCCCACCCCCACGGACACTAAAACGCTAATAATTTATTAGATTTAAAGCCTCTTCCTTCCCCCACTCTGCTTTAATTAAGGTATTTCAACTTTGGGGATATCGCCCACTGCCTCTCTCCTTGGAGGCCAGCCTCTCCCCTGAAAGCCCTCCTCCCCTGCCCAATGAGGAGAATCGCCCCGAGCTGGCCCCGGGGCAGAGTGGAGGGGGAGGGCAAAGGGGAGGTTCCCCCACACCAGGGGCCCTTCCCCCCCACCCAGGGCAATGGCTAGAATGGAGTTAATGAGAGCCATGAGGGGCCACTGACTAGAGATCTGGCAGGAGTCAGGGTGGACAATGGGACCTACACCCCTTCAGTTCCCAATCCCCCACCAGGCCCTTATGCTTTGGGGACAACTCTATCCTTACCTACCCCATTTGGGGGTTGCATGAGAGGAGTGGGGGGCCAAGTGGGAAGTGGAGCCTATCTGTCCCCCAGGTAGTGGGGAAGGAGTCGGGGAGAGGGTGGGAGGGAGGGGTACAGCTGACACTGGAAAATGGGGTTTTGCACTTTTTTTCTCCATTAAAGTAAAAATGAAAAGAAACAGGTTAGACTGTGTCTGGTCTATGGAGATGCTTCCCACTCTATTCCTTTCCTGCCCACTCCCTTTCCTCTATTTCCAGTTGCCTACCTAGGGCTCCTGTGTTAAAGACTAAAGGACTGTAGAGGAGGCCACCAGTCTGGGGTGGGTGGGGCAGATTTCAGTTATGCTTGAGTGCTTTAGGTAATCTGGTACTACTGATGTGGGTATTCCTGGCCAAAGACCTTGACTTACACCCTTTTCTGTGTCCTTACCTCAGGATTCATCAAAAATGTTGCAGGCCTAATGGATCTTTTCAAATATGGTGGCTACCACTGTAGCACCAAACCTAGCCATCCTTGTTTAAACCTATGCTCTTAAATGACATTGCTGCTGGAGTACAGCAGGCCCCATTTCTGGGTTCTTTGGGTTGGAGCCATTCTGTGGGGTATGTGTTCTAGTGCTCACACACACTCACGAATGCACGAACACACAGTTCCCTTGACCTGCCTCAGGGGCCTCATCTCCATCTCCTCATCATCTAGCCTCTTCTCAGCCTGACTACCAAGTGATGTGACCTTGGGCCAGCCCCTTCTCTCTGATGCTTCAAGATGACAGCCCCATCTTTTCCAGTCATTCATGTCCTCAATATCTTTCACACCCCTTCTCATTAGTAAGTCATCATTAGTAATAGATCGTAGCCTACTTAAGATCACCGTGATTGGGTGTCACATAACACCACGGGGAGAATACTAGAAGATGAGCCAGATTGTTGCATGTGTGCCATAGGGTAGCAGGTGTCCAAGATAAAATTAACTCTGTGACATAATTTGAGCAAGTGTGTGTTCATCTTCAGTGAGATAATTCTCCCAAGCTCTTTGCAAATGTTAACATGCTGTCCGTAGGTGTCAGTTATTTTTATGATTATTCAACCAATGTTCTTTGACAAGCTATCATGGCAAGAAAGCAACCCTGTGTTCTGGTAGGCCAGGCAAGCAGAGTACAGCAATTGTGGAAAAGCTTCAAGGATGGTCTTGGAGACAATTGGATATCTGAGGAGTATCCAGCTAATTCATTATGGAGGAGACCCACATTAAAAGGTTGGCTGCTGAGCTAGCCATGAATTTTTTTAGTCATACTGACCCATAGAAAGCATATGTCTGAATTGAGGTGCTTAGCACAATATCTTGCACATAGTAAACACCGTATAAATGTTAGTTATTATTAATATGATTTTTGCTAAAACTACATTTCTTAAAGCCATTTAGTGGGAAAAGCAAGTAGAGGCAGGCTCAGAGTTTGAGGGAGAAACGTTTCCTCTGTGACCAAAATGAAATGAATGGGGCCAATTTGGGAAGGGAGGTGGGGAGAGATTGTTAACAAAGGGATCCACACCCACTATGCTTTCAGTTTCTGCTTCCTACTTCCCCCAGGCTTGCTTGAGAAGGGATTGGAGAATGTTTGTGTCTAGGCCTAGAGTCAAGAAGACCCTAGTTCCAATTTGACCTCAGACACTTCCTAGCCATGTGACCTGACAAGTTGCTTACCCTCTATTTGCCTTAATCTGCTAGACAGGGAAGAAACAAACTACTTCTGTGTCTTTGCCAAGAAAACCCCACGGCCAGTTTTGGAGTGCTATGGGTCCACAGGCTCACCGAGTCAGACAACTGGACAAAGATAAATTTTGGGATGAGACCAAAGGATACAAGATTT
Organism: Potorous gilbertii; assembly: GCA_028658325.1. Lineage (NCBI taxonomy): Eukaryota > Metazoa > Chordata > Mammalia > Diprotodontia > Potoroidae > Potorous > Potorous gilbertii. Next base: position 325,987,717 of record CM053770.1, read on the forward strand.
TTCACTCCCTCTCCACCGTGGACACAAGAGGCCAGTGTACCTACTGATCTAAGAGTTCCACTGTACCATTATTCAGCTATGTTTTAGCAAGATTATGGCTGTATAACCTCCATGGGAGGCACCACCAAGGAACAAGTCTTGAGTGCAGGCCATCAAATGAGGATCAGGTGAAGCAAATAGGATTGTTAGCCTAGAAAAGGGAAAAGACAATAGCTTGTTTTTCTTCTTTCTCATGGTTCCTCCCATTGGTTCTTGAGGATCTAGAGGGCCACATGTGGCCTCGAGGCGGCAGGTTTCTCACCCCTGTCTTAGAATCTATAATTTTTGATTGAAACTACTTTCTGAGCCCAGCAACAATGTCTTAACTGCTAAATCCAGTGACCTTTTCTCAGCCCTCATTCTCTGTTCCTTTTTTCTCCTCAGTATTCTTTGCTCCCTTAGGATATTTGACTGTTCTCTGTTGGTTCTCCTCCTATCTGACCTGCCTTTCTTTATCTGTGCCTCACTTCCTACTCATGGATACTCCCTGTAGGCTTCCTTTTTCTCTCTACGTTCCCTCTTTCATTGTCGTAAATTTTTATCTCACTTCCTCTCATAAATTCAATGATTATTTTTCTATGCAGATGACTCCCAAATTTGATTTGTAGACCTCATCTCTTTCCCTCAACCCCTTACCTGGACAACAACCATTAATCTCACCATTGAACTGGTCTTCCTGCTTCTGTTCTGTCCTCTAATCAATCCATCATTGCTTCCAAAAATAACCTTCCTAAAGAACAAGTCATTCACCTGTTCAGATATCTTCATCAACTCCCTGTTGCCTCTAGCATAAAGTATAAATGTAGCCTGGCCTATCATCCACAATTTGCCTTCTGCCTGCCTGCCCTTACAGCCTTATTTCATAATGCTTCCTTTTCACACATACTGCTTTCCAGAGAGTGAATATTCACCCATCTCCATACCTTCACACGGACACATCTTCCAGCTCTTGGAAATCTCTTTCTTCAGTGTTCGACTCTGGAGCTGCCTCTTCAGTGACCTCATCCCACACCTATCAGCCTCTTAAAATTACCTCCTGTTTTGCTGTGTGTGCATGATTCTTTCCCACCCCAGTAGACTGACTCTAAGCCCTTCAAGAGCAGGGACTGTTTCATTTTTCTCTCTGTATTCCCATAACCTGGCTTCATACCTTACCTTGTATATAGTAGGTGCTTAATAAATGCTAGTTGAATAAGACTGGTCTATCTGAAGTCTCATAAGTCAGGTCTAAGTTTGCTGTGACTATACCACATCAAAGCAGTTTGAGGGTATTCCAAGAAGCCATGACAAAAAAGAGAAACTACAATGAAGTTCAGCCCAAGACTGTGGGAAATGGAAAAGTAGGGCTACACAAAGAAGTTAGAAGGCCCTTAATGGAGTTCAACCCCTTCATTTGTCAGATAAGGAAGCTGACAAAGTAACATGGTCATAAAACTAATTAGTAGCCAAGCCAGAGCTAAAGTTCAATTGTTCTGGCAGCTCACTTTTCTATAATAGCTTAAGGTTTATGATGCACTTTGTAGTCCCAACAACCCTGTGAAATAGACAATGAAACTCCATTGGAGAAATATCCATTGTTCACAAGTGGCAGAACCAATATAACAAAAGTGATAATTCCACCTAAACTGAACTGCTTACTCAATGCCACCCCAATTAAATTACAAAAAAAAAGAAAAATTATTGAACTAGAAAAAATAATAAAATTCATTTGGAAGGACAAAAGGGCAAGAATATAAAAGGAATTAATTTTTTTTTAATGTAAAGAAAAGAAGTTTGACAGTACCAGATCTTGAACTATTATAAGGCACTAAAAGCATGTGATACTTGCCTAGAAATAGAAAGGTGGATCAGCAGAATAGAGTACACATACTGTACACAAGAGGAAATGACTATAGTACCCTTGTGTTTCACAGATGTAAAGATTTAAGTTTTGGAGATAAAAATTCACTATTAATATGGTAAAAATTGTTGGGAAAACTTTTAGAGAGCAATCTGGCAGAAATTGGATATAGATAAATTTTACACCATTTACCAAGATAAAGTCAAAATAGATACATGACCTAGATAAAAGGAGAGATATCATAAGAAAATTAGAAGAACATGGAACATACATTTCAATCAGTCTTATAGATAAGAAAAGAATTTATGAATAAACCAGAGATAAAGAACATTGTAAGATATAAAATGGACAATTTTGATTATATTAAATTTAAAAGATTTTGTAAAAATAAAACCAATGTAACCAAGACTAGAAGAAAAGGGGAAAATTGGGGGGAGGGACTTTCAGACAGTTTCTCATAAAGATCTCATCTCAAATATATAAAGAATTTTGTCAAATTTATAAGAATATGAGTCATTCCTCAATTGATAAATGGTCAAAGGATATGAATAGGCAATTTTCTGATAAAGAAATCAAAACCATTGATAGTCACATGAAAAAATTCTCTAAGTCGTTACTGATTAGAGAAATGCAAATTAAAACAACTTTGAGATATCATCTTACACCTATCAGATTGGCTAACATGATAGAAGGAGAAAATGACAAATGTTGGAGGGGATGTGAGGAAATTGGGATACTAATACACTGTTGGCGGAATTGTGAACTAATCCACCCATTTTGGAAAGCAATCTGAAATCATGCCCAAAGAATTATAAAACCGTATATACCCTTTGACCCAACAATGTCCCTATTAGATCTCTTTCCCAAGGTGATCAGGGGAAAAGGGAAAGAACCTATGTGTTCTAAAATATTTATAGCAGCTCTCTTTGTGATAACAAAGAACTGGAGGAGAGGTTTATCATTGGGGAATGGCTGAACAAGTTCTGGTACAAGATTGTGATATAATAGTACTGTGCTGTGAAAGATGATGAGCTGGTTGATTTTAGAAAAACATAGAAAGATTTGCATGAAATAATGAAGAGTTAAATGAACAGAGCCAAAGAGAACATTGTATACCTGTAACAGCAATATTGTTGAAAGAATAACGGTGAGTTATTATAAATATTCAATTACAAAGGACCCATGATGGAAAATGCTATGTACTCCCAGAGATAACTAGAAGTATGCGTAGTATGATTTTACATGTCTATCTACACACATACTAGTATGAGTTGGAGAGGGAGGGAGACAGTTCAGAACTTAAAATGTAACAAAAAATTAAATTAAAAAGAAAGAAGCTGAATGTGACTTGTCCAAAGGCATCCCACCAATAAATTTTAGAGCCTGGATTTGAACTCACGTCTCTTCTGATTCCATGTCCAGTGCTCTGTCCACTATACTCTGCTACCAGAATAATGCAAATGATGTGTGATGAAGTGCCAAAATATGGCACCATCATTACAAGGACCTTACCCTTAGAGTGGATGACTGTCTACAAAGACTCTCTCCCTCAGCATCCCATCCCTTTCAAACCCTTCTTCCACCTGCTTAACTGATGCTTGCAATCTCACAGTTCCTGCTAAATCTCTTTGGTACCAGGTTTCAATATGTCCTTAAAGGATATATACCCCTAAGAGGAGAAATGCATTCGGTCCTATCAACTATAATTGCTCATACATAGGTGAGTGTTTAGCACCTTTCCACAGGACTAGTTTGAAAACAAGAAATGTTAAATCAACCAAAGGGAAGAAAGACTGAAGAAATAAGAAGCCCCACAGACAAAATTCCACTTTGCAATTTCAACATTACCAATCAAGAAACATTTATTAAGTACCAACTATGTCTAGAGTAGCTGGGTGACTCAGCAGACAGAGCTCTGGACCTGGAGTTTGGAAGACAAGCTCAAATCCAGCCTCAGACACTTCTTAGCTGTGTGACCCTGGGTAAGTCATTTAACCACTGGAGAAGGAAATAGCAAACCACTCTAGTATCTTTGCCAAAAAAAAAGTATTAGCATGCTATGGTCCACAGGGTCACAAAGAGATAGATACAGCTGAACAGCAATGTCCAGAGCATAGCTTTCTTCACCAGGGCAAACTCAGAATCTAGATAAGTCATGATCTTTGACATCACAGAGTTTACTGTCTAGTAGGGGGATAAGATACTATCATTGTTCACAAGGCCTTGTGGGCTAGTTTGGGGTAGCTTCACACAAGAGGCATGCTAGCCTGTAATACTAAAAGTGATAGGTTTTCTTACAGGTACGATTCAACTTATGCAAGGGAGGGCATAGAGGCCTACCTTGAGGTAGGCAATGAGGGCTATAAGAGAGGAAGTTCTCCAAGTAAATATATTTTATAATATGTTATGTCATGTTATGTTATATTATATTATGTTATGTTACGTTACGTTTGTTGTGTTATGTTATGCTATGCTATATTATATTGTATTGTATCATATTATATATATAATATATATTATATTGTTTCATATCATTATATTGTAATATTGTATATTATTAAATTATGTTATCATATGTTGTATAATATTATATTATGTTGTATTATGTTATTTTTTTATATTGTGTTATATTATGCTATGCTATATTATATCATATATTGTATTATATTATATTGTATCATATTGCATTGTAATGTAGTATATTATTATATTATATCATATATTGTATCATATTATATATTATATTATGTTGTGTTATATTATGTTATGTTATTTATGCTATGGTATGTTACATTATGTTATATTACATTATGTTACGTTACTTTACTTTACATTATGTTATGGTCACCAGAAGAACGAAGATAAAACGTGGTAAGAAGTCATTTCTTTGACTCAGTCAGTCTTCGAGGGATACTGCTGAGCCTCAGAGGAGAGGATATTTAAACTATGACAGGAAAAAGGAAAGGGCTGATGATGTAGTGAGAGGGGCAGCTAGCTGGCACAGTGGAAAGAGTGCTGGTCCTGGAGTTAGAAGGACCTGAATTCAAATTTAGTCTCACATACTTACTAGTCATGTGAACCTGGGCAAGCACTTAACCTAGCTTGCCTCAGTTTCATCATCTGTAAAATGAGCTGGAGAAGGAAATGGCAAACCACTCTGGTATCTTTGCCAAAAAAAAAATCCCAAATTGGGTCACAAAGAGTAGAAAACAACTGAACAAAAACTGAACCCCTGGCATACAAATGTGTGGTTGGAGGCAGGAATATCTGGGTCCCAAAGGACTAAGCAATACTGTATGGGTAGAGGCTAGATGCCTAACAAGCAAGTGTGATAGGTCACAAGCAGGGAGAAACAACATGCAACATTGGAGCTAAAAGTTTCCAACACAGAAGACTCTCCAGCATGGAAGATTACAGATATGTAAGATTCAGAATAAGTGTTCTGGGGGTGAGGAAAGGCCCATTTCTAGAACTAAGGCAGCCTGGCAGAGAAGATTTATGTATTTCCAAGAGATCAGTAACTCTGGATTCAAAGAGCCATTTGGATGAGACTTCCCTCATTGGTGGTGATTGATTACTTAATACTTCTACACTTGAGTGAAGAGTAGAGTTGGTGAGAGCTAGGGGCAAGAAACACCAGATATTTCTGGTTTCTTGAGAGAAAACATACAATTCCAACCTCCCTTTTACCTGAGAAGTGAAAGACTCTGGGAAGAAACCAACATGTAGAGGAGCCAGCCATTCAGCCATGTTGCTATTCCCAGGTTGCTGCGCTAGAAATTCTGGGGGATTTTCCCTTAAGTGAGATCTGAGAATCTCTCTCTTGGTTGAGCTGAGTTATCTCACTCCCAATGGGAAAACTCATTCACTCTGTTTATCAGAGGGGGAGAGAGAGAGAGAGAGAGATACACACATATACATACATGCAGGTATCTCCCTTCCACATCATGACTTTCCTCATAGTGGTTTCAATATATCCTGGGTCGATTTGACATAAGAAATTAAATGGGAATTTGGGAAGAGTTTTGTGGAAGCTTCAGATAACATGTGAAAGCCAGTAGATGATACAGAAAAAGTTTAGAAAATTAGAAGTACATAAAATATATGTATAGCACTGTATAATATAAGCATATTTTATCTTTTAATACCATAATAATTTAGACTTCTTCTCTGCTACAAAGGGAGGGCCAAAACATTTTACATGAATTTTTCAGGTCTTGGGGTACTATTCTCCTAACCCCCACAATGTGGAAGGGATAACTGCCTATATACATCTATGTATGAATATTTTTTTCTTTGGTTTCGGTTAGCTATGTGTTTGGAAAAATGGGTTTATTTGCTATTTTCTATATGTATTCATTTGGTTGGAAGGGAGTTAAGCTTTGGAGATAGATATAGATATATAGCTTGGAATACTCCTTTCCTTTTATGGGATATCAATCAAGAGTACAAATTAAACCTAAAAAAGTTTCCCAAAACTAATATTTAAGGGAGTAGATATAATTCTACCCTGGCACCCCCTCTCTCTGAGGAAATAGAGTAGCCAGCCTCTGGCCCCAACTTCCTGCTTCCTTTCCTGGCAGAAATCAAAGTCTACCTTTGTAGAAGGGCAGGATCTCAGAGGTATCGATCCTGCAAGCTACTTTGACAGACTATGTGGATACACAGAACCTACATGGGCAAAAAACAAAACAAACAAAAAACCAAAATCCACCACATTCACACCTCTTACAGGTCAGAAAACAAGGTTTTCTCCCTCTCTTTGTTGCAGGGATGGCAGACTGAGTCCAAGTTTTACAGAACAAATCCTTTTATTAGGGGGATTTGTTCTCTGAAGTTTAGATTCAGTCAAAGGACTGCGCTGGAGACCTAGAAAGTCGCATGTGGCCTCAAGGCTGCAGGTTCCCCATCCCTGGTCTAGGATATTAGAAACCCAAAAAAGAGTTTAAAAAAACCCTACTAATTCATACCCTGAGCTTACTTAGCACCACTACCCCGATGCTCCCCATGCTACAGGTAGAAAGGCCATACTTGCTGACCCAAGGACCTGACCCACAGGTATGCACCAAATCCTAACACCACACCTTGACCCCTACCCCTTTCTGTTTTTCTAGGACCATGGAGGTCTGAGCTCTATTTTGTCGAAATTTGCTGAGGCCACAATAGTAAATGTGGCAGCAACATTCTGTACTCCAAAAGATCTCTGCCAGAGAGTGAGGGAAAGGGGCAGGAAATGTGTCTAGGCTTGAAATAAAGCCCAACCTCACACCCTGCCATGGGGCAGTGTTCTCTATGTCATCTATAGGAACTGAACAAAAATTGTTCTAGTAGTGAAGCACAATGGAAAAGGGCAAACTCTACAAAGCAATGTTATAAAATGCCTGGGAGAAGAGTTCATAATGGATAGATACCTTGAAAGTTTTGATTCTATAAGGAATATCAAGAATAGAGAAATATTAGAGATAAATGGAAGAAAATACAAATCTAATTCTGATAACTTTAAATGTGAATGGATTAAGCAATCTTATAAAATGAAAAAGAGTGAAAGATTGGATAAGAAAACAAAACCCTACAACCTATTGCTTAAAAGAAACAAATTACAAAAACAAAAATAAAATGAACTAAAACAAAACTGGGAGAATAGAAAAAGAAAAGAAAAGATTGCATCAAATGAATCCAAAAAAAAGTAAAGGTTGCAATCATACTATCTGACAAAGTAAAAACAAACATTCAAAAGATTAAAAAGGATAAACAAAGAAACTACATTATGTTGAAAGGAAACATAGACAAGTAACCAATATTAGTATTAAACATATATACTCCAGATGTGTATTGATTGTGAGATATGGGAGACATTGGAACAGGACCCTTAGAATATAAATTCCTTCAGAACAGAACCTGATGACTTTATCACCATATTATCATATTTTTTGTTATTGTTGGGTCATTTCAGTCATATCCAACTCTTTGTGACCCTGAATGGGGTTTTTCTTGACAAAGATACTGGAACTGTTTGCCATTTCCTTTTCCAGCTCATTTTACAGATAAGCAAACTGAGGCAAATAGGGTGAACTGACTTGCCCATGGTCAAACAGCTTATAAGTAAATGAGGCCAGATTTGAACTCATGAAGATGAATCTTTATGACTCCAGGCCCGGTATTCTATCCACTTCACCACCTAGCTCCCTTCCCCCTACCCCCACCAAAAAAAAAAAAAACAAAAAACAGGGCAGAAAACCAAATCAATAAATAGTAAATGAGCATGGTGAAATCACAGCAAAACAAGAAGAAATAATCAGAACACATAATGCACAGTTCTACGCTAACAAAACTGAAAACACTCAAGAAATAGAATACCTTCACAAATATAAAATACCCAACTATCAGATGACCAGGTAGAGATGTTAAATAACCCAGCCTTAGAAAAGAAAATAGATCTAGCTGTAAAGGAACTACCAAAAAAGGAAATTCTTGGTCCTGATGGATTCACAGGAGGACTCCATCCTTTCAGGAACAATTACTACCTACATTTCACAATTTGTTCTCATATATTGAGAAAAAAACACACCCTACAAGAATCCTTTGATGAAACAAATATGATCCTAATGCTTAAACCAGGGAAAGAAAAAACACAGAAAAACAATGTAGGTAATATTATTAATAAGTATCAACTCAAAAATTTTAAACAAAATCCTGTCAAACTACAGAGATTTATCAAAAAAAAAATCATTCATTATAATCAAGTGTGATTTATACCAGGGATGCAAGGTTGGTTCAACATTAGGAAGATAATCAACATAATCAATCATGTTAAAAATCAAAACATCCAAAAACCACAAGATCATCTTCACAGATGCAGAAAAAACCTTTGACAAAGTATGGTGTACTCATACTAAAAACCTGAGAAAAGATAGCCCCATAGAGCCTTTTTTGAATATCAGAAAAATCATCTATCTAAAACCAAAAGCAAATGTAATATGGAAAGGCGATATACTAGAACCTTCTCTAATAAATGAGTGAAGCAAGGACGCTCACACTCCCCAGAATTATTTGACATAGTGCTGCAGATGCTAGCAACAACAAGAAAAGAAGAAAAAGAAATTAAAGATATAAAGATAAGTAAAAGGAAACAAAAGAATACCTTCACAAATATAAAATACCCAACTATCAGATGACCAGGTAGAGATGTTAAATAACCCAGCCTTAGAAAAGAAAATAGATCTAGCTGATTATATGATGGTATACTTGGAAAATCCTAGGGAATCAGCAAAGATATTAATTGAGACAATTTAATAGCTTTAATGTTTATTAATTTTGTTTATATATTATATAGAATATGCTGCATATATTTTATATAATTATAAATTATATGTATATATAATTTATAAATTATTTAAATATAATTTAATTTATTTAATATTTAATAGCTTTAGCAAAGTTGCAGGTTACAAAATACACCTTTAAAAGTCAATAGCGTTTCTATATAATAACAAAATCCAAGAAAGAAAAGAAAGGGAAATTCCGTTCCCAATAACTACAAAATGCATAAACTATCTGGGGATCGACCTACCAAAGCACAGAAATGACTTGTAAAAATTCAATAACCAAGTGCTCCTTAAAGAAATGACCAACAATTTAAATAACTGGAGTAATGTTCAGCCCTCATGGCTAGGTTATGCAAAAATTGTCAAAATGGCAATACTACCAAAGTAGTTCTATACATTTACTACTATATCAATCAAATTGCCAAGGGAACACTTCCTAGAACTTGTTAAAATAATAACAAAATTCAATTAGAAAAACAAAAGATCTAGCATATCAGGAAAATGACAAAAAGAAATAGGGATGAAAGGGGAAATATCACTTCCTGACCTCAGACTACATTATAAAGCAGCAGCCCTCAGAATGACATGACAGAAAAAAACAAAACCCAGAACTTAAATAATTTAGAAAGAAGGTTATTGAGTTGTCTAGCAGAAGGGGAGAGACAAAACAGGGGTGGTCTGCTTCATTCCAAGGGGATTATATAGGATTTAAACAAAGGAGCAAGGAAGTTAGTAACTGCCAGATAAGATATGTGAGTTGTTTGAGATGTATAGTGGGAGGAAACTCATATCAATCTTCAGATCTGAAAGACTGAGCATAACCTAGGTCCTGAGTTAAGCACTAAACAAATCTGGTTTCTAAGCAACAGGTCTGGTTTTCAACCTTGCTTATTGTTTGACTCAGGGTTCAAATAATGCAATAAAGTTTTCCCACAAAAGCCATCTAGTATTGGTTAAAAAAATAGGTCAATGGAACAGACTAGATAAGAGACTTGGGGTGGGGGGGGAATGGAATTTAATATCCCGGTGTTTGGTAAAGGGGAAAAAAAATAACCTAGAAAAAACAAACTCCGTATTTCATAAAAAGCCGTAAAGAAAACTGGAAAGCTGGCTGGCAGGAATTAGGCTTAAGTAAATATTTTACATCATATTTCACAATACATCCTAAATGGATAGTGACCTTAATATTAAAGTTAATATTATAAAAAAATTAGAAAAATAGATCTCTCACAGGTATGGGTAGGAAATGTATTCTTAATTAAACTAGAGATACAGGCAATTACAAAAAGATAAAATAGATACTTTTAATTGTATGAGAAACTTCTGCACAGACAAAATTAATGCACCTAGAATAATAAAGGAAGTGGTCAAATGGGAAAAAATAACCTTTGTATCATATCTGATAAAGGTTTGATACTCAAAATATAGAAAATAATAATAATATATGATTAATAATCAGCCCATAAATAGGTGATTAAAGGACATATACAACAGGTTCTCAAAAGAGGAATTGCAAAGTAGTCATGACCACATGAAGGAATGTTCCCAATCAGTAATAGTAGGAGATATGCAAATCAAAACCACCCTGAGGTTTTATTTCACACCCTACAAATTGGCAATAGTGACAAAAAGTGGAAATACTCCGTATTAAAGGGGTTGAGGAATGATAGGCACAGTAATTAATACATTGTTGGTTAAACTGTAAAAACTGTACAACCATTTTGGAAAGCAATTTGAAATGATGTAAATAAAGTGACTAAAATATTCGTACCTTTTGAACCAGAGGCTCTATTGTTGGACTTAAGAAAAAAGTTTCCATATGCTCCAAAATATCAATAGTAGCACTGTTTTTTGTAATAGCAAAGAATTGGAAACAAAGTAGATGCTCAACAACTGAGGAATGGTACATGAATGTAAGGGAATATGACCATACAATAAGAATGATGTATGTGATGAATATAGAAAAGCATGGTCAGAGCTACATGAACTGATGCAGAAAACAACATACACAATAACTACAACAATATAAATGAAAAGAACTACTATATGCCAGAAAATCAAAAGAAAATGTAACAAAAATTTAAAGATAAAGTCAGACTCGAATGAAGAGATTTGAAAGGACACCCTCAACTGTCCCCTTCATGGAGGTGAGAGGTCCACAGGTGTTACACATTGCACATGTAACTGGAGTTGTTTAATGTATCCATTAAGGGTGCTGACTTTTTTTCCTCTTTGAAAAATGTCATTTGTTATATAGGTTGACTTCCTGGAAGGAGGAGCGGAGATACTTGGGATATTTATGATGATAAAAAAATTAATAAAACTTACTTTAAAACATTAAAAAACGTCAATAGATTTCTGTTCCCTCAAAAGAAACCTTTTTTTTTAAAGTACAAAAGAAAAAAGAGAGGGTTTTTCTGATTGCCAAAGATGCAAACATAGAAAACTATCTAACCTGTTATTTGGTTGGTTCCCAGACCTGATACTGCAGGTTGAGCTCTGCCTTAGGTATATACCTCATAAATATCTGTCTTAACATGGAGAGCAGACGAGAAACCACTGTACAAGGACTCATGTCTCAATCCTCAGAAGAGAAGAAAATGGAATCTGCAGTACATATAAGCCAATAAGTTTGACTTCAATTCCTGGGAAAATCCTAGAATGAATTATTAAAGATGATAAGGAATAAGGAGGTGGTGATCCCATGAAACTAACTTGGCTTTGTCAAAAATAGTTCATGCCACTTCAACTTTATTTCCTTTTTTGTCAGTTACTAAACTTGTCATGACAGAAGAGATTGACATAGATAGATTTTACCTAGATTTAAGTGTTTGAGAAAGTCTCTTATACTATTTTTGCAGAGATTATGACAGGATGACAGTTATACAGATTTGAAGTTTGTTGAATAGCCAGTCTCAAAGAGTAGTTATTCCTGGTTCTGTCATTTTGGAAGCAGGTTCCTAGGAAAGGGTTCTAGGGATTTGTGCTTTTCCCTATGCTCTTTAACAATTTCATCAATGGTGTAGATAAAGGCATAGATGGTCCACTCACATTTACAAATGACACTCAACTGGAAGGGTTAGCTACTCTGGAGGATCCAAAAAGATCTTGGCAAGCTAAAACATTGAACTAAATCTAACAAGATGAAATTTAATAGGAGAAAATGTAGCCTCTTACCCTTGGTTTCAAGAAATCATGTTTGCAAATGCACAATAGGAAATGCATGGTTAAGCAGTCCATTATCTGAAAATGATCTAGGGGTTTTAGTGGACTAAAAGTTCGATGTGAGTTAACAGTGTAATATGGCTGCCAAATCAGCCAATTGAACAGATGCTATATTGATAGAGGCATCACTGCCTAGCATTTTCTCTGGCTGCCCCTTATGCCTGCAATACTCTCCCTCCTCAGCTCTGCCCGCTGACTTGCCCGGGTTTTTTTTGTTCAGTACAGTTCAATTCAATAAGCATTTATTAAGTGCCTACCATGTGTGGGCACAGTGGACAGAGTGCCCAGTCTGAAGTCAGGAAGACTCATCTTCCTGTGTTCAAATCTGGCCTCAGACACTTATTAGCTGTATGACCCTGGACAAGTCACTTAACCCTGTTTAGCTCAGTTTCCTCAGTTTCATTTGGACACGACTAAACAACACTATGTGCCAGGTATTAAAATCCCTTTTACAAGAAACTTTCCCTAACCTCTCTTAATTCTAGTGCCTTCCCTCTGCTAATGATTTCCTATTTATCCTATAAATGACTAACTTTTTATATATTTGCTTACATGTTGTCTCCCCCATTAGATTGGGAACTCTTTGAAGATAGGAACTGTCTTTTGCCTCTTTTTGCATTGCCAGAGCTTAACACAGAGTATACACAGATATGTACAGATTGCTGTTCACTCATATCCAACTCTTTGTGACCCCATTTGGGCTTTTTTTGGCAAAGACATTCCCTTCTCCAGTTCATTTTACAGATGAGGAAACTGAGGCAAACAGGGCGAAATGACTTGCCACAGGTCACACAGTTAGTAAGTATCTAAAGCAGGATTTGAACCAGGAAGATAAGTCTTCTGACTCCAGGCTTGGTGCTCTATCCTCTGTGCCCCCTAGCTGATACGTGGTACGAACTTCAGTCCTCCCTCGCTCAAATCAAAGTCATCTTCAAATCGGTCATCATCTCCTTGAAGTCACAGTCCTCTTTGAGAACAAAAGACAAACCCCAAAACACAACTTGTGAGAAGCTTAAAAAACATTGACTAAGTAGGAAGGGAATAGTTCTGCTGCACTCTATCAGACCATGTCCATAATACTGTGTTTAATTCTACACAACATAGTTTAAGAAGGACGATGTTAATTGGAGATTACCCAGAGAAGAACAGCCAGGAGGATAAAGGTCTTCAGACTATCTCATACGAGGATGTGTTGAAGAAACAGATGATGCTTAGCTGGGAGAAGAGAAGGCTCCTTGGAATGCGATAGCTATCTTCAAGTATCTGTAAAGCTTGCTCTGTTTGACCACAGAGGGCAGAACTGGGAGTTAGAGATGAAAATTACTAAAAGACTAATTTAGGTTTGAAAAAAGGAAAAGCTTCCTGAAGATTTGAGCTATTCAAAAGTGGAGTAGGCTGCCTCAGGGAATAGTCAGGACTTCTCACTGGATGAGTCCTAGATAGTTGCTTTTCAGGTATAGTCTGGTGAGAATTCTTTTAGGGGATATGAGGTCCCTTCCAGCCCTGAAATTCTGCAGCAAGAAGGATTTCCTCTGGGTATATCAGAATTTGACTTGTTTCTTTCCCCAAAAGGTCTGCTGCCCCTACTTAGGCATTCAGGCTCACAAGACATCGAATATAAATCAGACTTTATTTAACCAACAAAAAGCACAAATGACTTGTATTTGAGCTGATTGTTAGGAAAATTCTTCCTTATGATTCATCCCACCAAGCTTGGGTACCTGTAGAGTCACTCTGACTTAAAGTGTTACCCTGAAGTATTAGTGCTTCTCTCATGGGGCAACATATCTTATATGCCAATAGCTCAGTGGATGGTGCTGGGCCTGGAGTCAGGAAGACCTGAGTTCAAATGTAGCCCCAGACTCTTACTTGCTGTGTGACCCTGAGAAAGTCACTTAACAATTTGCCTCTGTTTCCTTATCTGTAAAATGAGCTGGAGAGGGAACTGGCAATAGATACTCCAGTATCTATGCCAAGAAAATCCCAAATGGGGTCACAGAGAGTGGGAATGACTGATTGACAATAACAAAGAAACATTGGTGGAGTTGGGAATTTTCCCAGAGGTAATGTGCCATCTTGCCGCTTGCCTGCTTCACCAGGTGGGGGTAATGGGATGGGACAGAGGGCAAGGGAAACATCTACTCTGTCATGCACCTACATATTCTGTACCCCATCTCTCAGCCCTACCCTCTGCACAGCACCTCCCCAGCATCCAGGTTCCCACATTCGCGGCTGAGCTCAGCAATTACTTGTCACTCTACCTGAAGCACTCTAAATTCCTAATCATTCGAATGCCCTGCCCCATCTGTTTCATAGCTCCTCTTTCCAGAAGTCCTTCTCCCCAATCTCTTGCTCATGTGCCTCAGTCCCATGGTGCCACATGAAGAGTCCCTTTGAGCCTTTTCATAGGATACTTAGCTGCCTTTTTGACGGCTGAAGACCTTTCCTATTGGTAAATGTCCTCCACATGGGAAAGAATTAGTGGATTGGAGGGTGTTCTTAACTCTTCCTTCTGGTAGATGCAAAGTCTTAATCAATTTTAGGCCTGAACCCAGGGACAAAAAAGCCTCCTTCAAGTCAAGGTCCCAATATCCTGTTGCTCCATCTCCCAGCATCCTTGGCATGCCAAACTCCCTCTCCAGTGCTAGTTGCTTCTTCACTCATGCCCCCTATACGATGGGTCCGGAGGAAGAATGATGTTCTCCTTGCTCCACACAACTACCCTCAAATCCTTCCTTTACCACTCTCACTCATCAATTTCTTTTCCCTTGAGCTTGACCCTATCCATTTTTGTTATCTATCCAGACCCTTGTTGCTAGGATCCACTGACTTCCAGTTCACTCTTCATTCTCAAAGATTTCCAGACTCAGCTCATTGCCTTTGTCTCCAACCTCATACTTGGGAATTCTGTGCCTCCTCAAGCACTCGGGCCTCTTATCTCCCTTCTACTTCAGCCCTCCCCAGGGCTGATACCTGATAGACTACTGTGTCTATGCTACTGAACTCTGAAATTTCCCTTCCTGATTAACACCTCCTGTCTTCCCCCCTCCTCTTTTTTTAAAATTAATTTATTTATCTTTAGTTTTCAACATTCATTTCCATAAGATTTTGGGTTCCAAATTTTCTCCCCATCTCTCCCCTCTGCCCACCCCAAGATATCATGCATTCTGGTTATTCCTTCCCCAATCTGCCCTCCCTTCTATCATACCTCTTCCTTCTCTCATTCCTGTCCTCTCCATCTCTCCATTTTCCTGTAGGGCAAGATGAATTTCTATACCCCATTGCCTGTATATGTTATTTCCCAGTTGCATGTATAAACAATTTTTAACATTCATCTTTAAAACTTTGAGTTCAAACTTCTCTCCCCTCCTCCCTCCCCACCTATCCCCACTGAGAAGGCAAGCAATTCCATAGAGGTTATATATGTGTAGTCATGCAAAACACTTTCATAACAATCATGATGTGAAAGACTAACTATATTTTCCTCCTTCCTACCTGCCACCCCCATTTTTTCTAATCTCTCCTGTCCCTGTCCCTCCTCAAAAGTGCTTACCCTTAATCACCCCCTCTTTCCATTTACCCTCACTTCCATCATCCCCCACCCCCAGGCCTCCACTTATCCCCTTCCCTCCTACTCTCCTGTAGTGTAAGACAGATTTTCATACTAAATTGAGTGTGCGTGTTATTCTCTGCTTAAGTCAAATTCAATGTGAGTAAAGTTCATTCTTTCCCTCTCACCTTTCCCCTCTTCCCCTCTATTGAAAAAGCTGTTTCTTGCCTCTTTGATGTGACAGATAATTTACCTCATTCTAACTCTCCCTTTCTCCTCCCAATATGTTCCTCTCTCACTCCTTAACTTTATTTTTTTAGATAACATCCCATCATATTCAACTCACTCTATTCCCTCTGTCTATAGGTATGTAATCCCTCCAACTACCCTAATACTGAGAAAAGTCTCAAGAGTTAAATATTATCTTTCCATGTAGGAATATAAACAGTTCAACTTTAGTAAGTCCTTTTTGATTTCTCTTTCCTGTTTACCTTTTCATGCTTCTCTTGATTCTTGTGTTTGAAAGTCAAATTTTCTATTCATTTCTGGTCTTTTCATCAAGAATACTTGGAAGTCCTCTATTTCATTGAATGACCATTTTTCCCCCTAAAATATTTCAGTTTTGCTGGATAGGTGATTCTTGGTTTTAATCCTGGTTCCTTTGACCTCTGGAATTTCATATTCCAAGCCCTCCAATCCCTTAATGTAGAAGCTGCTAGATCTTGTGTTATCTTGATTGTCTTTACACAATACTTGGATTGTTTCTTTCTGGCTGTTTGCAATATTTTCTCCTTGACCTAGGAGCTCTGAAATTTGGCTACAATATTTCTAGGAGTTTTCCTTTGGGAATCTCTTTCACATGATAATAGGTAGATTCTTTCAATATCTACTTTACCCTCCCTCACTGCTCTTAAATCTCTTCTTCTTCCTCACTGCTACTTCCTATCCTTCCATTCCTTCTCGTTTTCCCAGTCTGACACCCCCATTCTGCTCTCTCTTTCATCTTTTCACATTCTTAACCCTATAGTTGACCACGTCAATTCCAAGTTATCTTCCACCCTTCACTGCTTTTGGCCCCTGTCCATTACTCGTACCTTGACAATCCTTGCCCTAAATTACTCCCCTGCTAGTCTTCTAAGGGCTTCTTAGGGTATCTTTTATCTCCTCTAAAAAGGCTCCTTGACCACCTCAATCCCCACAACATGGTGATGTCTCCCACCCCAGAGCTAGAATCCTCCCAGTTCCTACCATCTCTGCCCCAAGTACATGCTCTGCCCACAGTGGGTGCTCCCCAAATTTCCTTTGAACACATGAGCCTTTTTGCCCTCTTTGGAGCTCCTCACCACCTTCAGTCCTTTTATTCTCCTATCACCCATTATTTATAAGAGGCAACAAGGTGCAGCAGAAGGCCTTGAGTTACCTGGGTTCAAGAGATCTGATGTGTATGTGGGTCAAGTCATGTAACAACCTCAGTTTCCTCATCTATAAAATGGGCATAATTCTGCCTGTACTACAATACCTCCTTGACAAAGTTGTAGGGAAGAAGTAGCTTTGTAAGCTTTAAAGTTACCTAGAAATGTGAGATATAAATTGTTGCTTTTGTTATCAGGCAAGATCCAAAAAATAAAAATAGAAAATAAGTGAGAGAGCAAGAAAATACAATCCTGTGAAGGGAGGGGAGCAAAGAGGGGAAGCGAGATCAGAACACAAACATTATGGGGCAAAGGCAATAAACATTAGTTTATAATTATGTTGAGATGACTAAATAGCAGCATGAGGCTCTTTTAGGAAGGGATTTGTATAGGAAAATAATAAAGGAATGAGAGGGCAAACAGTCCCAAGAGTCTGACCCCACGAGGACAAGCAATGCCATCAGAAGGACAAACAGAATGTTGACATGTGGAACCAGGACCTGGACAAAGGCCAGACAGAGAGTACATCACTAGCCTTTACTGGACATAGGCTGTGGGCCCAGAGGGTGGCACCAGATCTTGACATAGGTGGGTTAGGGATGTCCTGGCCCAAGACTCTGATATACATGGTCAGGAAGGGGGAGTAAACCTGGACAGACTTGAAGACTGAAGGTAATGAGCAAGGCTTCCAAGTCATGAGATATCAAACCCAGGGGCATAAGTTATCAGGGCCAGGAAGGCTGTCTGGATGGGCATAATGGGGAAAGGGGCAAACAGTGGCAGGCGAGCCTCAACGTGAGTAAAGGTAGATCATTGATGAGAAAATAATCCTAGTTAGATTTTGAACAAAATGCATTCAGACTTCCATAAGACCCTAGTGTTCCTCCATACAGAAGGCATTTGCCCATTGTGGTATACAGGCTCAGGATGAATAGATCTTTTAGAGTTGGAAGGTACCTGATAGAGTTCATATAAATATATATATATATATTTACACAAGTGAGGAAGGCAGAACCCAGAACAGTCACATGACTTCCCCCAGGTCACAGAGCTAGTAGCATGACCCCAAATTTAAACAAAAGTCCAGTAATCTTTAGGAAACATAATATAGTAGAAAATTCGCTGGATTTAGAGTCAGAGGAACTGAGTTTGATTCTGAGTTTTGCTACTTGGTGATCTTAGGCAAGTTATAATCACCCCTTTCAACTTTAATTTTTCTCATATGTAAATCAAAAGGCTTGGACTAGATAGATTCTGAGGTCTCCTTCTGGTTCTTGATCCTATGACCTATGAACTAGAGAAGTCATCTAATGGATCCTCCTCACTTTACAGAGAAGTAAATTGAGGCCCAGGAAGGTTACCTGACTTGCCCTAGGTGACACAGATAACCCATGTCCTCTGCCTCTTGTGTCAATGTCCCTTCCTCCATATCACAATGGTTTCTTTGCTTCCAGTTCCAAAACCTATGATCCGTGGAGCAATACTTCGACAGTTTGGAAAAAATACATTTTCGTTGATGTGAGTGCCCCCCACTCAAAAGTAGATCAAAGTCCTTTGAAAAGTTATAGTGCTTCTAGAATGAGTCTTCTAGGTAGGGAGGCCTCTCTGCAATCAGCAGTGAACCAATAGATATTCCCACACCAGGATGAGAGATAGGAAAAGTACTACAATGGAGGTTCAGGAATTATGCTGTGAAGAAGCCAATTCCATTTGACACGTTCATTTCTGGAAGGCCATGTCAAGTATAGGTCTTGTTCCTGTTCTGTACTCAACAGCAATACAGAGGAAAGCACATCAAATGGATCAGGGGACAGGAGAGAGCAAACTATGTCAGTAATTGGAATAACTTCATGGAGAAAATAGGGACTGAGTCTTGGGGGATAGATGGGCCAAGAGGGAACATTCTAGGCAGGGGATACAGATCAAGAAAACACAGAAGCAAGAAATATCATGACATGACAAAAAAAATAGATAACCCAAGCCCTTAGTTTACAGATAAGAAAACTGAGGCACAGAAGTGATAGGAAAGGACTTTATAGGCCACATAGTATGTTCCAGTCTCTAGTTTCTTCACTTGTACCTCTCTGCTTCTTGTAACAGATCACACAACTCAAAGCTGCAAGGGACCTTTAGCCTGTCTAGACCAACCTATACTTAAGCAATGCTTTAGTGATTGGGGAACAGGCCTTAGAGCCAGGTAGACCTAGGTTCAAGTCCTGCCACTGACACCCACTGGCTGGATGAGTGCCTTAATCTCTTGGTGATCTAGGCAACTCCCTGAGATTATAAATTGAAGAAAAGGCAGTCACTAGTATTGGTAGAAAGAGTTAAGTCAACCTCTCAAACCAAAGAAATCACAAGTCTGTTCCCTGTCTCCTTTAAGACATTCCTGACAATCATTCATCTAGGTAGGTAGCTTATTGAATGAAGCTTTGAATCAGGAAGATTGGACTTCTACTCCTACCTCAGATACACAGTATGACCCTTAGCATGTCACCAAACCTCTCTAAGCCTCAGTTTCCCTATCTGTAAAAGGGGACTAATAATAGTATTTCCTCACAGAACTGTAGTGAGGATCACATAACAGAATTTCTGTGGAGACCTCTAAACTCTAAAGTACTATATAGTAATAAAAATAATGTTTTTATTATTAATAACTAACAGCTAACATTTATATAGCACTTATGCTTAGCACTGTGCTAAGCGCTTTGTAATGATGATCTCATTTGGTCCTCACAACAACCCTGGGAGGTAGGTACTATGCTTTATTATACTCATTTTGGAGATGAGGAAACTGAGGCAGAAGCTAAGTGACTTGGCCAGGGTCATACAACCAGTGCTATTGCTGCTGTTACTATTGCTATCATAACTCAGCCTTTGTTCTAAGACTTCTAAATGGGAGAGACCCATCATCTTTAGAGATAGCCTATAGCCACTTTTGAATAATTTGATCCTTATATCAAACCAAAATCCGCACCTTTGGCTTCCACCTCTGGCTCTAAATTCTTCTCTCTGTGGACAAGCCCAATTACCCACTTGATACAAAGTTCCCCTTGCTCTGTATCCCCCAACAATGGTCAAGGGGCACTTACAATGCCTAAGAACTCTGTCTCCCCCATCAGATTGGGGGGAGTCGTAAGTGGTGACAGAAGGTACCCAGGTTGGGCAGGACACGAAGAGAAGCAGCCAATCAGAGGGAGCTGACTTTTGGCAAGGCTAGAGGATAAAAGGGACAATGCACAGTCAATTGGGTCGGGTGTCCATGGCTGGGACTTTTGTGGCAGCTGCAGAGGACCCAGGAAGAGAGAGGAGTGAACCAGGACCTGATTCTTGGGTACTTTACTCAGAGATGAGGAGGGATATGGGACAGCTGGCAGGGATGGGTGGGGGGCCAGAGTCAGGGACTGTCTAGTGGGTAGGAGGTTTATCATGGGCTATGATCATCAGGGAAATGATCACAGCTCTGGATTCATCGTGAGCTCCTTGAGGACAGGGACTGTCTTTTGTCTTTCTTTTTATCCCAAGGATTTATCACAGTAGGCACATAGTAGGTGCTTAATAACAGTTGATTAATTGCTTGAATGTGCCACTCTTTAGATACTTAGAAAGAGAATCAATCTAAGGTCCATTTGTATAAGGACCCTATCTAAAGACCATTTATTAAGTACCTATACTGTGTGCAGAACACTATCTAAGTACCATTTATTAAGTTCCTATACTATGTGCAGAACACTATCGAGGATCATTTATTAAATACCTACAATGTATGGACCACTAAGGACCATTTATCAAGCATCTACTGTGTGCAGAACACTAAAGAGCATCTATTAAGCATCTATTGTATGCAGAACAGTGTGATAAGCACTGAGGGTGACATACAGACAAATAAAACTGGTTTCCTGCCCTCCAAGGATTTTGTGACCTTGCGGGCAGGGAGATGAAGCATCTTCATGAATAATTATGATACAAAATAGAGCATGATGCACAAATATGGAAAATGGAAACTATGGAAAATCAGAGATTCTAGGAGGGAGATCTGATTGGGTGATCAGGGAAGGCTTGGTCTTAACAAAGTGGCAAGGTAAAGCAGGCTAAGATGGTACAGTGGGGATGAGGAAGACATTCTAGGTACAAAGAACAATTTAATCAAAGACAGCAGGAACCCTAGGACTGGTGGAGCTCTGAGGCTAGATGGTGGTCAAGAGGTGAGAGATAAAGTCAGGAAATGAAATTGAATATTCAGGTTTTGGAAAACTTTGAATGTCAGACCAAGGAGTTTGCTTGATCCTGTAGACAGTAAAGACTTATTGGACATTATTTTTTATTGGGAAAGTGATTTGAAAAGAACTGGACATTAGAAAATTCATGTATCAATGATGTGTATGTAATGATACATATATACATGTGTATATGTGCACGCATACATACATACATATAAAGATTGAAGGTGATGTTGAGATTAGGGGATGAGGGAGTGATATGTGAGACTAGAGGCAAAAAAATAGATTAGGAGACCTGATGAGGGCTTCAGCTAGTATGGAATTCTCTATTTAATGCTTGTCAAATAATTGAATGAAATTAATTAAATGATTACTTGAATAAATGAAAGGCATCATGTTATAGTGAAAACCCACAGAATTTGGAGTCCACAGATAGGGGTGTGAATCTGGCTCTGCCATTTAAATGTGACCAGAGGCAATCTACTTAACTTCTCTGGGGCTCAGTTTCTTCATCTGAAAAATTCAGAGTTTGAACAAGTTGGTCTTTGAAGCCCCAGCCAGCTCTAAATTTGTGATTCTGTGAATGGGACTCTAATTTGGGTTAATGTTGGCTTTTGATCCTGTCCTGTCCCTGGTTGTCCCTCTCCCTCCTTATTTTCTGTAACATGGAGTTTAGGGATTCCATACAAGGAGGTTGGAACTGTCTATTATGGGGAAGAAAAGGAAGAGGAAAAAGGTTTCTGTCCCTGTATGAAATATAAAAATAATTTCAGACTGAATGGAGAAAACAACACTGGAATTCTCTATTTCACAAGTTCGTTGGGAGGGAAGTGCTTTGTAAGCCTTCAAGCTCAGAAGAAACGGTTCAGGAAGGACTTGATTTCATTGTCTTTCTGCCCATTTTCCTTGCTCTCCCTCAGCTGTCAAGCGGTTCTCTACAGATCAAAGTCTTGCTTCTCACTTTCTAGGCATCAATACCAATTTGTACACAATAATTCTGGGGTGAAAGTGTCTGAACAGGTTAGATTAATCAGGGCCGGCTTCTGGGAGGACAGTGTTAAGCAGAGTTTGGGGGTGGAAGGGGTTAAGAAGGACAATGTGGGACACTAGATGTCCTGAGGGAGTTAGGGCTGGGTAGGTGAAAGGAAGACTTTGCCTTATCTCTTTTTTGGTTTTCCTGTTCTAATCGAATTTCTGCCTATTTTTGACCAGGGAAGTGATCACTTTGGGCACCCAAAGATGACTAGAATCCCGTCAGCCTCTAGGGCTAATCTGCAAAAAATAAGGGAAGCACTGTACCACTTACTCCTTCACACACTCAAGAAGGACCTGGGTTCATATACTGTCTCTGATGATTGCCACCTGTATGACCTTGTTCAGATCACTTGGCTTCCCTGGGCTTCCTTTTCCTTATCTATAAAATGAGAGATTCAGACTAGATGGTCCGTTTCTACAATCCTAGGACATCTTCCTACTCCTGGGGAAGCCATCATTTAAAGGCACTAAATGCCTGGAGAAACAACCCTGCCTATTTTAAGGTCACCCAGGTATCTGGAATAGAACCACCAAGAGTTGGGACCTCTCTCATGGCTCTGTCCCTCCTCTCTCATGGCTCTGTCCCTCCTCTCTCTCTCTTCCATCTTTCCCCTTTTCCATCCTCCTGCCTCCAGTTTGACTGGTTTTCTAGCATCAGATCATCCCCGAATCCTTCCTTCTGCTTCAACTACTCGGCCCCACTCTACCCTGCTGTGATTCCAGCCCCAGGGATCCACTGGATTTCTTAGAGGCATCTCCCGCCTTACCTTTGCCTTTCTAAAACTTTACTTCTAGGAATGAAGGCCTCTTCCATAGTCATACTTTCTGTCATTTCTTCAAGATCTTATTTCCTCGGATTTATTCTTTTATAGGGGCAGCTAGGTGGTTCAGTGGATAGAGCACTGGGCCTAGAATCAGGAAGACCTGAGTTCAAATCTGAGTTTAAACACTTACTAGCTGTGTAGCCCTGGGCAAGTCACTTAACTCTGTTTGCCTCCGTTTCCTCATCGGTAAAATGAGCCGGAGAAGGAAATGATAAACCATTCCAGTATCTTTGCCATGAAAACCCCAAAGGAAGAGTTAGACATGAATGAACAGCAGCGAATTCTTCCATCACCAAGGGATATCACCCCCACCCAGGGTATACCTGTTGATGTGGAGGAAAGGTTTTGTGGAAAAGAGAGGAAGGGAATGAAGAGGGAGCCCTTCCTCAGGATTAGAGGAATTGTTTCATTCTTTCTATTTAAATCTATAACTCCTAGAACGGAGGTTTGTAATAAATGACTTTTAATGAATATGGGACACACACATACACAGACAGACACAGACACACACAGACTATTTCTCTCTACCTCCCCCCCGCCATGGACATCTGTGATTGGGGTGGGATACAGCCTTGCAGCAAACCTCCCCTAATTATCCTCACCGAAGCTTTCTTTAGTGTTCTATACTCTTTCCTGCTCACTTGCACTGTTCTAGTTCTAGACCATAAGATCATGAGATCATACCTCCAGAGCTGGAAGGGATGTCAGAAACTATTTATTCCAACATTCTCATTTTTTTCAGATGAGAAAACTGAGACTCAGAGAGGTTTGGGGATGTTCCTGAAGTCCCATAAGTAGGATTTGAATGCAGGATCTCCATTCCAAAACCAGTACTCTTTCTGCTATACTTTTATGGAAAGTACTACTTCTCATAATGATGAAGAGACTCTAGGGCAGGGGTCCTTAGGCTGGGATCCACAGATTTCCCACACACACACACACCCAAAAAAGTGTCCATGAACTTGGATGGGAAAAGTTCCATCTTTATTTTCACTAATCTTTGATTTCCTTTGTAATCTTATGTATTCTGTTTTATGCATTTAAAAGTACTTTTCTGAGGATGGGTCCATAGGCTTTATTAGACTGCCAAAGTGGGTCCAAAATAACTTGTATTTGCATAGGGTTTTAAGGTTTGCAAAGAGCTTTATGTTTCATCTCATCTGGTCCTCAAAACAACCTTGTGAGGTAGATACTACTATGATCTCCATTTTATAGATGGGGAAACTGGAATTGATAGATATTAAGTGACCTTGCCCAACGTCACATAGCTAGAAGTAGAATTCGAACTCTTTCCAAGGGAAAGTCTAGTACTCTATCCTCGATGCCAACTAACTCCACTCCATGATGCAAAAAGTATCTGCCTCTGCCTAAAGTATCTAACAAAAAGTAGTTGTAAACTGACTAGAGGAAAAAGTGAATTTTCCATTTTGAAAAACACTGCTAGGGCAGTAGGTGGCGCCATATTGCACAGAGTGTGGACCTGGAATCAAAAAGACTCATCTTCCTGAATTCAAATCAGACCTTATACCTACTAGTTGTGAGTCCCTGGGCAAGTCATTTAACCCTGTTTGCTTCAGTTTCCTCATCTGTATAATGAGTTGGAGAAGGAAATGGAAAACCTCTCCAATATCTTTGCCAAGAACATTTCAAACGGGGAGAGCCGACACCACTGAGCAACAAAAAGCCACTGTTGGCGTTTACAACTCAAGCACGTGTTCCTCAGTCCCTCGTTGCCTTAGGTTTCTATTGAAGAAGAATTAATTTAGTAAAAAGAGCACGGCATTTAAAATCAGGATTAAAATCTGGGCTCTAACAGTGGCTTGGGACCCCAGACAAAGCACCTAACTTATTAAAAGTGGATATAATAATATTGGCGTCCTTTATTTTACAAGGTTGTTGAGAGCAAAGTGCTTTGTAAATCTTAAAATTCAATAGAAACGTTCTAGCAAGTGTTTTATTTCATTGTCTTTCTGCCCACATTTCTGCCTCTCGCTCATCACTGAGCCAACTAAATTCTAGTCGTCGGTCCTACACTGTCAGATTCCTTACCTAATTATTGATGGTGCATTGGAGACCCAGGGTCTTCCATTTGACCATCTTCTAGGCTAATTAGCCACGAACAAAGGAAAAATGTTATCTGGCTATTTTAGATGTTATTTTTCTCACTCCAGGCAATGAATGATGTCCCAATGATTTGGCACAAAAGGATGAAAGAATGTAGATAATTCGGCATAATCCATCTCCACCAAAGGAGAAACAAATCTGAGTAAATGTCTAACTCATTAACTGGGAAGGAGAAAGGGAAAAAGAACCTAAGAACATCACTCTTTCATCCAATACCTCTTTTTTAAAAATTAAATTAATTTATTTTATATCTCAAGTTTCAAACTGTCTCCTTCCCTCCCTCCCTCCCTCCCAACTCTGCGCTAGGGAAGGCCCCCATTTGACACAAATTTATAGATATAGGTAAAACCATATTATGCATACTTCTATTTATCCATTCTTTCTCCGGAGGTGGGTCCTTTGTAGTTGGCTTGAGTTTTTATAATTCTCAGAATAACTTGGTCGTTCACAAATTATTCTTCAGACTGTATTGTTGCTACTGGATAAAAGGTTCTCTTGGCTCTCATTTTATTCATCATTATTTCATGCAAGTCTTTCCATTTTTTCTAAAATCTATGTGCTCATTATTTCTTATGGCACAACCGTGTTCCATGACAATCATATACCACAACTTGTTCAACCATTCCCCAACTGATGGGCATCCCCTCAATTTCCGGGGCGTTTTGCTACCACAAAGAGAGTTGCTATAAATGAACAGACAGTTTTTTGATAAAGAAATATATGCACACACAAATATATAGTAGATATGCATATATAAGTATACTTTTAGTATACTATATATATGGTATGTGTGGTATACTATATTTATAGTATGCTATATACTGTATGTGGTATACTATATATAGCATATATCGTACATACCATATTGCTATATAGTTCACATAGTATACTATAAATACAGCATACCACATATACTATATATAGTGTACATATTATGCATATAATATGTATACAATATATACATGTATATATAGTCATGAAAAATGCTCTAAATTATTATTGATTAGAGACATGCAAATGATAACAACTTGGAGATACCTCACATCTGTCAGATTGGCTAAAATGATAGAAGGGGAAAATGACAAGTGTTAGAGGGGATATGGGAAAATTGGGACACCAATACACTGTTGGTAGAACTGTGAGCTGATCCAACCATTTTGGAGAGCAAGCCGGAATTATGTCCAAAGCAGTTATAACACTGCATATACCATGATTAAATCTGTTTCTTAGAGTGATCAGGGAAAAGGAAAAGAAAACCCACACAAAGTCTCTTTATAAATTCCACATTCATCCAACAACGAACATTTATTTCTGTTTGTCTTCGGGTACAAACACATTCATGTTAACTGGTATTTGTCAAGTGCAGAATAACAAAAATAAATAAATAAATTTAAGTACAACCAACTTTATTGCGTATCTACTGTGTGTAGGACACTGACCTCAGCAATGGGGTTAGGAAGATGATAAAACCTCAGGCTTTCCTTCAAGGAGCTTGAAGTTGGATAGACGTTCTTTGTGGGAAAAATAAAGAGATATTTTCTGGCATGACTAGGATTTAAAGCCAGATGGGGAACTTGGGGATCATTATTTTATAAATAAGAATGAGGCCCAAACAAGGGAGAAAGCTTCTTGGCCAAAGACACAAAGGCGTGAGTCAAACCCAGACCCTCTGATTCCAAATGTAATTTCTACAATTCCATACTGCCTCTTCGAGAGTATCTAGGGAGCACTGACCTCTGTCTAACTTCTACAAGAGTCCTCCAGAGGCCAATGGAACCCTCCTCTTCTTCCATCCCCCACCCCCAGCCTACAGTTACTCCATCCCCTTAGCTGGTCCACGCTTGTGTCTTTCTGGGAAGGATGTGCCTGTTGTCATTCTGATGTACAAGATACATAAGAATTTCTCTTATGGAAGGGACATGTACCTGACCACTCTCTCTTGTTCTTAAATTCCCTGAGTCTTAGTTTCCTGCTCCATAAAATAATAGGATTGGACTGGATCCATCAATTCATGTGGGCTATCTTCAAGAAAGTCTTCTTGAGGACTCAATCCTTGAATAGGACCCCAAAAGTTAGTCTAAACATGGATGGAGTTACAGCTAGGATAGTTATTCTAGAAAGAACTAACATCATTAGCAAAAGTATACAGTGTTAGGCTTGTTTGGGGAAGGAATGGAGTAGTCTCATTTCCCTGGATCGGAAGTTTATATAAGGGAAAGAATAGTGGGACATATCACTAACGTGGACTGGAGCCAAATTACGGCAGGCTTTAGGCAATAGGAAAGTGAAGAAGGTAGTCATTGTGCAGGGAAGAGTCATGATCAAAGCAGGGTTTTAGAAAGTTCAATCGAGCAATGATGGAGCATACAATGGATAGGAGCGGAGGAGACCAATTAAGAAGAGGCTATTGTAATTCAATCAATCCATAAATAAACACTTATTGAACACCTATTATTTGCCTGGAACTGTGCTAAGAGCTTGGGATGCCAAAGGAGGCAAAAGACAGTCTCTACCCTTAATGAGCTTACAGCCTAATGGGGGCACAACAACAAACCAAGCTGTATACAGGACAAATAGCAAGCCATTAGAATTAAGAAATAAGAGGGGCTGGTGAGGCCTTCCTGTAGAAGGTGGGATTCTAGTTGAAACTGAAAAGAAGAGAGAGGAAAAAGAATACAGAAGCAGTGGAGGGGAGCTTTGGAGAGTTTATAACAGAGGGCAATGTGTCGGTGGGGAATAATACAATACTAAGTGATTGTGACTGTCACTGAGACATACATGCTTACAGCCAGTTTACATACTGAGTTCCCCTGTGTGTGGGTCAGAGACCACCGACTCAAATAAAAAATCAGAGACTTCTCAAGGTGGAAGCAAAGCAGCAAAATTTTATTGTGATCTCGCGAAAAAGGGCATCTCCTCTCTGATAAGTAATCAGGAAACTGAAGCAATTACAGAAGGCAAAAATAGAGATTATGTAGCCCTAACGCAGATCCCTCCCCCCACTGGCCTTTTACTCCCATTGGCTGGGAGGCAGGCTCACAATCTAAACACGACCGTCTACCCTGTGAATAGGGGTCAAGGTAGCGGTGGAATAACCAAAAGACATTATGTTGAGGTGAATGTTGATGTGACAACCCAAGGGGAGTCGTTTAAGTTTCATATTCCCAAAAGTCACTTGATTTCTGGGAAACTGAAACTTAGGCCTAACCATCTACTAAAATCCTTTTGTTAAGCACTGAGAAGTCTTCACTAACTTCATTTCATTCACCTGACACTTCTCTGAGGGTTTCTTTGCTTTATGTCTCAATATGATCTGGCCCCTTGGATTGGAAGCTCCCTGAGAACAAGGGCTGTCTCCCTTGTTTCAACCTTTGTTTCTCCTTTCTCTAAATTCTTCTCCACCCTAGGACTTCCAGCTGCTCCCCTTCCCCCAACTGTGGTCCCATCATTAATAAATATCAATAGATGAAAGACTTTTACTTAGGACGACAGGTCCCCCACTCCAGTCCAAGGGAAGGAAAATGAACCTTGACTTCTAAAGCCTAATACGGTAACTCCCCATCCTCCTCTCACCTCTACCCACTGTGCCCAGATGCTTGGAAGCTTTAACTCAATTTACACAAAAAATTCAATTCTGCAATCATTTATTAAGGGCCTACTCTGTCCAGGCAACTTCCTAGGCTATGGAGACACTAAGACAAAAACAAAACACTCCCTGCCCTCAAGAAGCACACCTTAACCTCCCTGGGCCTCAGTTTCTTTGTCTGGAAAATAAGAGGATTGGATTAAATGGTCTTTTAGGTATCTTCCAGTTGTAGATCTTATGTTCCTATGATCCTATGGCAGGTGGGTATATATAAATAAATGCAAAATAACACAATGTAATTAAAAAAAATTTTTTTTTGTTTCCAAGTCACCTTTTCCAAATATATTCCCTACTCCTCTTTGCCTACCTCTTTCTTCCCTAGTGAGCCATCTCTTGTAACAAAGAGTAAAAGCGGTGAGGGGAGGGGGAGAAACAGTTCTGTAAAACTAAGCAATACCTCAAACTAGTTTGACAGTATATACAACATTCCACACCCTGACACAGTCCTTTTCTTCTTTGGGGTCATTAAAGCACTTGTTTAAAAATCCCCAGCCCTCGGCTGAGTTTCTTGTTTCCATTTACAGGGTTGTCATTATAAGCATTGTTTTCCTGGTTCTGCTGACTTTAATTTTTTACTACAAAGTTTAAGAGAGAGTGCTAATAAATGAGACCAATTCATTAATCAAAAATTGGTTAAACACCTACATGTGCCAGGTGGTGCAGTGGGTAGAGTACCAACTTGGAGTCAGAAAGACTCATCTCCCTAATTTCAAATCCAGCCTCACTAGTTGTGGGACCCTGGGCAAGTCACTTAACCCAGTTTGCCTTAGGTTCCTCAGCTGTAAAATGAGCTGGAGAAGGAAATGGCAAACTACTCCAGCATCTTTGCCAAAAAACAAAAAATAAAACTAACAGCAACAAACCAACCCAAATGGGACCACAAAGAATCTGAACCACAAAATGTTTCAGTACTGTGTACCAGGAAAAGCCCCAGTTAGATTGTAGAAGAAGGATATGAGTGAGTCAATAGACATATTAAATACTTATATGTGCCAGGCACTACACTAAGAGGTAAAAGAACTCAAGGAGTTCAAAGTCTAATCCAAGGAACACTCTAAAGATGGAGGAACATTTGTTCAAAGACAAATAAATCCAACCTCCATTAGGGGAAATGGACTTCAGACATCATCCAGTTCCAACCTTTCATGTGAAAGATGAGGCAGACAGAGCCTAGAGACAGATCAGTTACACAGGTAGTGGGTACAGCCAGAGACAGAGCTCACACCTCTTATCTCCTGGTACAAAATGATCTTTCATGGAACTTAGGGTTTAAAGCTGGAAGAGACCTCAGGGATCATCTAGTCCAGGGGTGGGGAATGCACAGCCTCAAGGCCACATGTGGGCCTCTTGGTCCTCAAAGGACTGCACTTTAGGACTACCACATGTGGCCTCAAGGTTGCGGTTCCACACCCCTGATTTCTGGTCCAATTCTCTCATTTTATACCTAAGAAAAGTGACTCCCTGAGTTATACAAAGATGCAGGTTAAGGAGCTGGGATTTGGTGACTGTGGATAGAGAACTGAGCTTGGAGCAAAGAAGACTAATGTTCAGATTTGGCCTCGGACACTTACTAGCTGTGAGACCTTGGGCTTGTCACTTAATCTCTGTTTGCCTGGCTAAAAAATGGGAATCATAATAGCGCCTGTCTCCCAAGGTTGCTGGGAGACCCAAATATTTGTAAAATGCTTAGTGTCTGACACCTAGTAGGTGCTGTATAAATAGTACCTATCATTATACATTTCCCATCCCAGCTCCCGGCACTCAATTACCAATTCACACTAGGTGGAAACCCAGAGTGAAGTTCACTAAGCTGAACTTAATCAACTTGATTGTTATGAATCAAGGAAAAGGGGAAGAGAAGGACTTTAAATGGGGAAGAGGAATGGTCAAAATAAGGTAAGGTAATTATTGGGAGGGGGAATCATGATGCCGGACAAAGGGAAGGTAGCAAGGAACTCTGATCAGTTTCCCTCTTGTGTGTGTGTGTTAGAGTCAGGGCTATGTCTGCAGTGTGTGACAAGCGTGGATGCCTTTCTGTGTATCATTCGTTTAGATCAAGTTGGCAAGTGTTTAGTAGCTTGTGCTTACTATGTACCAGCCACAGCTTTACTTAATCTCAGTTTGCATCAGTTTCCTCATCTGTAAAATGGGGATGAAATGAGCACGAGTTCCCAAGGTGGTTGTGCGGATAAAATGAGATATTTGTAAAGTGATTAAGTCAGTAATATAGTGAGGCAATATATTGTTGTTGACTTATTTTTCAGTTGTGTCTGATTCTCCATGACCTCATGTGGGGTGTTCTTGGCAGAGATACTGACGTGGTTTGTCATATCCTTCTCCATCTCATTTTACTCATGAGGCCAACAGGGTTAAGTGACTTACTCAGGGTCATACAACTAGTAAGCATCTGAGGCCACATTTGAACTCACGAGAAGATTACACATAAAAGAAGGCTGGGGAGGGGGAAAGGGAGGAGAAATTCAGAGAAGTAGAGTCAGGAGCAGAGTTCATTGAGAACTGAAGACACTTTTCTTAAATTGGTGGGTACAGGGGAAACTATCCCATCAAAGGAAAGAGTCGCATTCCTTGAATTATCCAGCAGATACTAGGCATCAACTCCAGCAATGAAGAAGGCAATATGAAATGGTGACAATGTGAACTTGAGTTCATTGGTTATCTGTGGCAAGAATCAATGAACCTGGCAACTTCCTGGAATTTGTCTACTGAATGTCAAAGACTTTGCAATTCTTCCCCAGGGAGGAAGCACTCACACCAGACAGAGGCTGCCAATTATAGCAGAGCCTTTGTGTTTATGAGCAATGATCGGAGATACAAAGATGAAGAAAAACAGGAAAAAGCTCAAAACGATTAATGATACAAATAATTAATAAATATATAGTTACTTTCAAGTTTGCAAATCACTCCTTACAATTGTAATTGTGTTTGTCCTTCATTGCTGAAGAAGACCATGCCATCAGAGAAATGATGACATGACTTGCACTTGACTTTGTTTTGAGTGAGGGAGGGCTGTGCAGATCACCAGCCTCACTTCTCCTCCAGAGCCATCTGAATCCAGTGACCAGATATTCATCAGGATGATTGGAGATGACCCAGGATGAGGCAAATGGGGTTAAGTGACTTGCCCAAGGTCACACAGCTAGTGATTGTCAAGTGTCTGAGGTGAGATTTGAACTCAGGTCCTGCACTGGTGCTCTATCCACTGCACCACCTAGCTGCCCCAATTCCTTACAATAAGCCTTCGAGGGAGGCAGCATGAGTGTTATCCCCATTTAGCTCATAGTCTGATAGTGAAAATAGAACCAATACATAGATAAGTGAGTCAGCTTAACATAGAGGCCAAAGCAATATAGCCTCGGAGTTGAGAGGACCTGCATTCAGATTCTGCCTGTTAACACTTACTGGTTCTCTATGGGCAAGTTACTTTCAGGTTCAGTTGTTTCAACTGTAAAATGAATAGAGGAATTGGGCCTGTGATTTCACTGGTCCAGGGCAGGAGTGAGGTAGAACATTTTTCTGTAAAATTTGGATTCAGTCAAAAGATGTCACTTAAGCACCTAGAAGGCCACATGCGACCTTAAGGCCACAGGTTCCCCACCCCCTGCTCTAGCGGAACTTCCCTTGTCTGAGGAAACTTTCTCTACCAACTCTAGTCTTAAGAAAGTTACCTAGAGCTTTAGCATAAAACTCAAACAAAAGTGGAGTCCATTAAGCTTGATTCCTTCGTGCCTTATGTTGGCTTAGAAAACCACATCATTAACACTTTCTATGTTCTCTCTTGTGTTTTATTTCGTTTGTTAAATATTTCTCGATTACATTTTAGTCTGGTTGAGGCAGTGAGCAGGAGTGTCCTCAGCTACCATGGGGCAAATTTGACTCCTCTGACCTACAGGACTTTAAGGTTAAATGACCTCTCCAGGGTCACACAGATGTGTCTGGCATCTGTAAAATGTGAGAAAATGTACCTCCAAAGGCTGGTGAGGCTTCAGTAAAATAATCAATGGAAAGCTCTTTGTAAATCTTAAAATCCTATGTAAAAGTTCTCTATTATTTAACTAATCTCCAAGATAATGGCATACACTGGAGAGGTCTGGTTAAAGATGCCTAGGAAGTCTTTTAGCTGTGGGGAGAAATAATCATATTTATCAAGCACATACCATAGTACGGTCTTGGACTCTCTCTCTCTCTCTCTCTCTCTCTCTCTCTCTCTCTCTCTCTCTCTCTCTCTCTCTCTCTCTGTTCTTTTTTAATTGATGATCTGATCATGTCTCATGGCTTCCAATGTCATCTCTATAAATCTACTTATCCAGTCCTAACCTTTCTATTAACCTTTAGTCTTATATCTCCAACTGGCCATTAGAAAACTCAAATGGTTGTAGACATGAAGGTTGAAAACTAAAAATAAAATAATTAATAATAATTAATTTAAAAATTTAAAATTTTTTAAAACAAAACTCAAATAGGACGTCCCATAGACATCTTAAACCCTGTAGGTCCAAAACTGAACTCATTATCTCTCCCCCAACCTCCCCTCTCAATTCTAAAACTCCCTATTATTGTCCAGGGTACCACCATCCTCCAAGTCCCCAAGGCTTGAAACCTAGGTATCATCCTCAACTCCTTACTGTCTCTCTCACACACAACACCATATCCAATCTGTTGCCAACAGAAATCTGTTGATTTCGCCTTTGCAATGTCTCTCCAATATGCCCCGCTTCTCCTCTCTTATTGCTAACATCCTAGCACAGGCTGTTATGTCCCCATGCCTGGACTACTAGTCTACTTAGATTGGTCTTGTGCCACTAATCTCTTCCCACTTCAGCCCAAAGTGATTTTCCTAAAGTTTGACTGGTTATATCATTCCCTGCCCCCTCTCCCTAACCCAGTTTCCCCACTTAATAAATTCCAATGGCTTCCTATTGCCTCCAGGATGAAATATAAAATCCTCTGTTTGATATTCGAAGTCTTTTCTAATCTGTCCTCACCTTCCTGACCTTTCCAGTCTTCTTATGCCTTACAGCCCCCGCAAATTCTTCGATCTAGTTATGCTGATCTCTTCACTATTCCTTAAACAAGATACTCCATCTCTGATAGCTCATGAGCTATCCTCCTATTTCCAGAATGTTCACCCTCTTCATCTCTGCCTCCCGAATTCCTTCAAGTCCCAGATAAAATCTCATCTTCTACAGGAACCCTTTCCCAACCCCTCTAATTCCAGTGCCTTCACTTTGTTAATTATCCTGTATATAGCTTGTTTGTAGTTTGTTTACATGGTATCTCCCCATTAGATTGTGAGTTCTTTGATCATCTCTTGCCTTTCTTTGTATCCACAATGTTAAGCATAGTAGTTGGCAGTGGCAGGCCTTTGATAAACACTCGTTGACTGACTAATCACCATGTGGGAGGGCCTATATACATAAGACGTGGTTGACTAGTCTAGGAGTGGTTGTGGGTAGGATTTCTAGGTCGGTAGATGGTACTTCCCCTCAGACCCATGATGTAGTATAGAGAACTATGACCAACCTCATCAGCAAATACATTCCTTCAGGGTAACCACTTCCCCACTCAGCTGAGAATTTGGGGAATTTGCATTTTGCCTGGACCGGGGCCCAGGGAGGGGTGTGTGTGTGTGTGTGTGTGTGTGTGACAGAGTCAGAGACAAAGAGAAAGACAGAGAAAGATAAAGAAACAAAGACATAGACAAGACAGCAAGAGAGAAAGAAAGAGAGAAAAAGAAACAGAGAGAGACAAAGATACACAAAGAGAAAGGGAGACATGGAGACAGAGAGACACACAGAGACAGACAAACTCAGGACTAAGGTTTTTGAGAGTCATGAAGGGTGCCTCAGTCAGCGAGCTCTTCTCCCTCTTCTCCCTCCTTCCCCTTCTCAGATCCCCTGACTGCTTCTGAGTCAGGGCTGGCAGCAGAGGGAAGACACTAAGGATGGGGGCAGAGGTCTATTGGTCTCAGGAGTGCAAGAAGACACTGGTAGTGAGATTCTCAGCCAGATTTTTCCGTTTATTGTTTTCTGTTTACCCAACACATACCTTCATGAATCTGATTGCATTCTTCAAGGCCCCTCTACCTCTCAATTCCCCCTGCTACTCCCGTATACACCTATGCCCCCTTTTCCTATTGCGACTGCCCCCAAAACTTTCCTGCTTCTTGTTTCCCCTTCTTTTTAAAAAATGTCAAAACTCTAATGGGCATAAATGAAGGTATGCATTCTGGAATTTAAGAAAGTGATATGTTTGCTCTTGAAGTCAAAGAGAAATAACATACATCACCTGATGACATTGTATCCAAGGTTACTCTCGAGGAACTACTCTAGAGGCACAAAATGGTCTTGTAAGTTGAGCACTGTACCTAGAAATCAGGAATTTTAAATGTCAACTCAGACTCTAGCTTTGACACAGGGCAAGTCATGGGTCAACCCTTCTGTCTTAGTTGCTTCCTCTATAAAAATAATAGGGTTAATCCCTAAGATCCTTTAAGGTCTTTCCAGCTGCCTTTCTAAGACTGTATATTACAGATGAGTTACCCATCTGCATGGGTGGAGGAACCAGGTATTTTCATGCCCAGAAAAGATGAAGAGTATCCCCATGTAACTTAGAGTTTGATAGGAGAGACATGACAAGTACACAAATTAGTGAGGCAGTTTGACCTCGTAATTCAGTGATAGAAGACTTGCAGTTATGAAGACCTGGATTCAAATTCTGACTTTTGTGATTTCCATGCCCATGAAATCCTAAGTCCTGGCTTGTATTATCATTAACTTGTAGAGTCTGTGCATACTGGGCCTGGAAGACCTAAGTTCAAATCCAACCTCAGGCACTAGCTGTGTGTGTCTGGGCAAGTCACTTAATCCTACCTATCTCAATTTCCTCATCTGTTAAATGAGCTGGAGGAGAAAATGGCAAACTGCTCCAGTATCTTTGCCAAGAAAACCCCAAATAGGATCATGAAGAGTCCAACATGACTGAACAATAGTCTCTGGAGACCTCATTTTTCACATCCATAAAAAGGGGGTGGAATAGGAAGGGGTCTTAACTAAATGAACTATAGGTCCTTTTCAGCTCTATATCCCATGAGTTAATAATATGAGTAACTGGCCTTGGCTAGTGGATAACTACAGTATCCAGGATATTACAAAAAATGGGCAGGTAGTTTTCCCACGTTGGCCTTTGTGGGTCCAGGTGCTGATATGAAAAGTGATTATTGGAGCTGCATGGTGACTATAAAGTTGACCCCAATTTCTTTGTTTTTACTCACTTTCTGATCTCTGTCATCTTCTCTGGTCTCAAGGCATTTAGGGACTGGAGTCTGGAAGACCTCGGTTCAAACAGAGCCTCAGACACTAGCTGTGTGAACTTGGGTAATGTGTTTGTCTCAATTTCCTCATCTGTAAAATGGGGTTAATATAGCACCTGCCTCCCAGGGTTGCCTTGAGGGTCAAATGAGATAATATTTGTAAGAGCACTTAGCACAGTGCCTGGTACGTAATAGGCATTTAATAAGCTGTTTCCCCTTCCCTTCCTCTTGCTTCTTAATATTTCCATCTCCCCTTTTCTATTCCACACAGGACCCCTTTCCTGTGTTTACTGACTTCCTTTCTCCCAACAGGCAAAGTCTAAGGCCATGATGCCCTTCAGTGGGATGGCATCTCATCTCCGGAGGGACAGACTTCAGTATGAAGGTTTGGGGAGGTATAACAAAGCTGTTTCATGTCTAAACCAGGACTATGAAGAGATTAAGGCACAATGTTGTTCAGAGACCCATGCTTCCCTAGTGGTCCAGAAGTGCTCAGCTATAAAAAATTGGGGCCTTACTGCATTCAAACTCAAGACATCCAATGGAAGACACCTCAGGTGAGTCGCACTTGTCATTTCTTCTGCTCTCGATACTTATGAAAACCTCCAGTCCTATCAGCTTTGATTCCTCTCCTTGACCAGACCAACGTCCTCAGTATGATCTAACTTTGGTATCCCCATTGCAGCCAATCCTCCAGGGACTTCCCAGGTCCCAACAAGGGAATAGCTGAATTCCCAACAAGGGAATACTGAAAGGAGGAATGGAGGAGAAATCCAGAGACATTCTGGGATCCTGACCTCCTTTATTCCACAGGACATTGTAGATGACCCTCAATTCATCTTGGATGGAGCCACTAGGATTGATGTTTGCCAAGGGTCTCTGAGAGAGGGACAGACTTTGGAATAAATGGTCTTACAGGGAGGGAGAGTTTCAACATTTTCCTAAAGCTAGGGAAACTCCATTCCCCAATTCCAATTTGCCACCTCTCCCCATTTTGCCCATGGCTTCCCAGAAGTTTGGAATGATTGCCTCAGCATCTCTCCCAGAAGGCAGCCCTCCACCTCACCCCTACCCTTTGTCTTCAGTTTGGATCCATCAGGCACAAAGAGGGAAATCTGGAGGAAGTCCTGGGATGTGTATATAACCCGGGGTAGGGGAGGGTGTAGGGTGTCTCAGAACAGGAAATAGGGAAGACTTTGACTGAGTCACCCTCCACTCCACCTACCTCCTAACATTGGGATTGGGTGTCATAGTAGGGAAAAAAGGACCCATAAGAGCCCACGTTCTAAATCTGATAGAAGTTATAGAAGAGATGCTGGTCTGCATTTGTGGGTGGTTTCTGCACTGAGAGCTACCTATACCAGTCACAGTTCCAACCTAAAAAAAACGTATTTATGCACTTGTGATAAGCCTAGTGAATTTAGTAAGAATTCTGTTCAAGTCCTATCTTTGGACATATACTAGGAATATAACTATGGGCAAGATCCATTCCTTCCCCCCACCTCTGACTGCCAGGACTGTCCCCAATCCATAAATTTCCCTTTATCCAACCTACAGTATATCCAAGGAGAGGAGGTTAAACTAGTATTCCCCAGCCATCAATGAAGTTAGGTTCTCAGTCTTGCTTCCTTCCTTATGCCTGCTGCCCCCTGGGCCCCCTCAATCCCAGGTCCTCTTTCCCTTCATCAGGCATGCTTCAAGTAATGAATAAACTATTATGTCTTTTGGTGAGGAAGTGGAAAAAATGCATTTGGGCAGGTGGGTGAGACAGTTTCTTATAACCTGACCAGGTTCATTAAAACAGAGATGTGGGACTGTAGCTCTTCCTCCACCCCCCCCAAAAAGCCCCTCCAAACTCAGCTTCCTTTCCATTCGTTGCCCATAAGGGGCTCCTAGGGAAGGGACAGAGATTCTTTTCCTTATATTTTCCTGCCTAAGGAATTCTCTGCCTCTGAATTACTCTAAAGGATGGGGAAGAGAACACAGATCCAAGCCCTGCGTGTCTCTGACTCCATAGGCCACCTCCATTCCTCCTTCTTCATCCTTTGAGAGCTGGAAAGAGGAAAAAAACAGGTCTCTGCTCTCCTCCACCTGCTGCTTCATTCCTTTAGGCTTCTTGTTCCTTCCTTTCCTCCTCCTTCTAAGTGTACTATCGCTGGTTATGAGATTAATATAATTATGAATGGTATTAAGAGGAGGAAAGCATATAATGTCCCTCTTGGCACCTACTTAGCAGTAGATGCCTTTGCCCAGACCCTTGGCAAAGCCTTACTCCTTGCCAAGGTACAGAAAAGACCAAGAGGCAGAAGAGATGGCTTTACCTGCACCTTCTCCTTACCAAGTAGCTCTTAGACCAGATTCACCATTCTCTTTTTGTAGCTTTGTCTCTTAAGGACTCAGCCAGAAAGAGACACAGGCCTTTGAGTCCTTGTCTACTATATTTAAGATCTATGAATCAAAGTGAACTCCCAAAGCTAAGTATCTGAATTCTGGACTCTCAAGATAAACAAGCTAGTTTTGTTTTAGGACTATTGATTTAGAACCAGAAAAGGGACTTCTGTTGCTTGGCAAGGAAGGGTAGTTTTCCAAGGATCTGGGTCATTTCATGAGGAGCTGGCCCTCAGGTGAGATTCAGTAAAAGAAGGTGTACAGAAATCCACCTTGTGAGCTTCTAGTCTCCTCAATATTTCTCTCTCATACCTACCTAGGCTTCCATTAAACCTGACCCAAAAATTCATTTGTGGGGATGATGTGGATTTTTACTGGTATTCCTGCAGTGTGGGTACTTCAGTCAAGTGGGAAAGGATGTGGATTCTCCTACCATGAAGCCTGGAGTCAAAGGGTACAGAGGTAGGGGAGTGATACCTATGCCTGCCTAGTTTTCTCTCTCTCTCTCTCTAGGGGACTCCTAGCTCCTTGCTGCCACAGATTCCCTCAGCCTCCAGGAAAAAATGCTCTACCAGGTGGTGCTCCAAGGGCAAAGCTCTGAGGAGGACTATTCAGACATTTTCCACTTTTGGGTAATGTAAATTGTATATCATGGTGGATAAAGCTCCACACTTCAAGTTAAGCAGACTTAGGCTAAAGGCCTACCTGTGACACAAACAAGCTGTGTGACCCTGGTTAAGTCTTGTGCCTCAGGCCACTCCCTTAACACTGTCAGTTGCTGATTTACATTGGTGGAGGATATTTCCACACTGGGAATTCTCTCTGACAATGAAATCACAACTTGACCTAAAACAAAATAAGAGACATGATCTGCGGAAAGTTGGAGGGACTGAAAGTTGCCAAAAGAAGATGAATCCCTGCCGTCATGGAGCCTTAATTAGTTGGAGAGGAAGACCTAACATGGGGAAAAAATATAAGACAGTACATGCCCAAGGACATATATGCTTTGTAAATTGATGAAAATGCTCTAAGATTACAGTAAGAGCAGAGAGACCTGACTTCAAGCAGGAGAGGGAAATTAAGGCTTCCCTCATTCTGGTCTCTCTCTGCATAATTCAAAGGTATAGTTGCCTTGGCCCTGACAGGTTGGCAGAGAAAAAGAGACAAGGTCAATGACCTTCTTTAGAAAAACAATGGCAGAGACAGCATCAAAGTCATCTCCTCAGCTTTCTGCTGGTTCCACTGAGACACAGGACTCATGGATGGATGGGTGGAGGTGGAAAGGACTTGAGCAATCAGGGCTTAGACCAAGCCTCCCAAGTCTGAGTTGTCAGTGGTACCTTGAAGGCATTAAGGACAAAGGATAGATATACAGGTGAATCATTAGTTAATGAAATTGTGAAGCCAGGCAGGTATGTCTGGATCTTTGGGTACTCATGGGGAAAGACCATGAAGGCAGTGGGGCTACAATCACACTAAATGAGACTCAAAGGGTGTGTCGGGGTGCAGATACCACGAACAGTACAGAAACAAGTGGTAAATAGGAGTTCAGAAGCAGAGAGCATGGGGACAGGGATTGGATTGGTGAAGAAAGGTAGGTAATGTGAGGAAGAGGATGGGGAGGGGATGAATCACACAACCATGGATTGGAGTTGGGAGCACTTCGAGCAGCATGGACCCTTAGGAGATGGAAGTGCTACAGGGGCAGGATTTTAAGGTCTCATTTTTATAGTCTGGGACAGGCAGGACAGGCTAACTCTCATCTATGCCACCAGTTCATTAACATATCCAAGTCATTTCAAAGTTGTTGGTAAAACTTTAAAGTTAGGGTCAACTAAGTGGTATAGGGCCTGGAGTCAGGAAGACCTGGGTTCAAATCCAGCCTCAGACATTTGACACCTACTAGCTGTGTGACCTTGGGCAAGTCACTTAACCCTGATTGCCTCGCCTCACCCTCCAAAAAAAACCCCCAAAACTTTAAAGTTAACACGTCCCTATCATTTCAAAATTATTAGCACCAGACCAGGTGATCTGCTGGTCTTCACTGTGGACATCTGGAATTTATCTGAGATTTATGTATGATAGAACAAAAAGGCCCAGACAGTAGCCCCTAGATGGCTTTTGCTGATTCAGCACATATTCCCACGATGTGATTTGTAGTTAATATATTATTATATATTTTGTACAAATTATTATTACATTAAGTATAATATATAAGTAATATATTTTGTTATATTAAGTATTATATATTTTGTGCAAGTTATTATTACATTAAGCATATTATTATATCATTATCTATATTTTGTACAAATATAATTTGTAAATTATGCCCCTTTGACCTGTGGGACAGTTTGTATGTGACTTCCAAGTTCCCCTTTGTTTACTTCTTGCTCTTGCCCCTTTATACTGGCTATTTA
Organism: Potorous gilbertii; assembly: GCA_028658325.1. NCBI lineage: Eukaryota > Metazoa > Chordata > Mammalia > Diprotodontia > Potoroidae > Potorous > Potorous gilbertii. The sequence goes on from CM053770.1 coordinate 326,029,092, forward strand.
TGAGCTTACTAGAAGTAGACCGGTAAAGCAGATGTGGGGGGTGGAGGAAGTGGTGATCAGGGGAACCTGAATTAGATACAGTTTTAACACAACGGGCTGGAGTAGGCGGTCCCCAAGAGTCCTGGGGAGTTGCAATAACCCAAAAGAACCCAAGAGCTTGACTAGCCCTCCAATGGCCAAACTCACAGATTTTTGAAATATAGAAAAGGACCTAAGAGTTTAGATATCATCTATTCTAGGAGTTCTTAACCTGGAGTCCATCAATTGGCTTTATTAATGTTTTCATAACTGTATTTAAAAATAATTAATTTCTTTTGTAATCCTATGTATTTCTTCTTGGAGGCCATTGGCGTTAAATGACTTGTCCAGGGCCACACAGCTAGTAAGTGTCTGAGAGCAGACTTGAAAGCAGGTCCTCCTGACTCCAGGGCCAGAACTCTTTCTATTGCACCACCTAGCTGCCCCAATCCTATGTCTCTAAGCATATTATTCTTAGAAAGGGTCCACAGGCTTCACCAGATGGTCAAAGCAGTCCATGACACAGAAAAAGTTTTAAGAACTCATGATCTCATCTGACCCTCTCACTTTACAGATAAGAAAACTGAGGTCCAGGGAGGAAAAATGATTTGCCCAAGGACACACACTGAATTAATTCAGAGCCGAGACTAGTCGTCATCTGCTCTGCTGAGTCTCGGTTGCCAGTGGGTTGGTGGAGTGGTGAGCAAAGGTGCCTGACTGGGAATCAACCAGCAGGAGGAGCTCTGGCTATAGACTCTTAGGCAGGCAGTAACCTTGGTCCCGTGACTGATAGTCTTCTCTGTGCCCACACATCTGATGAGGAAGGGTTAGATGTGGTGGTGGATGACCTGCTGCCCACAAAAAGTAACTGCCTAGTACTTGTGCATTCAGCTGAGAGGATTGAGTTCTGGACTGCTCTGCAGGAGAAGGTCTATGCTAAGTGAGTCCCCAGTTTGGGGGACCCTTAACCATGCATTGCTCCCCTGGCCCTCTCACTCCCTCCAGGCACCCACCTTCGTCCATTGTTCCTCTGGTACTCAGGTCCCAAACCTTCCAGTGGAGCTTCTCTATCTGATTCTTCAACACCGCCCCCCCCCCCAACCGAGGTCAGGGACCATACTTTGTATCCCCAGAGCCTAATACTATACCTGGAATAGAGTAGATACTTAATAAATGCTTGCTGACTGACTAACTATCCTCTCCACAGCCACAGACCATATTACTGGGGGCACCTCAACTAAAGGCTTTGAGGACTTTACAGGAAGCATGGTTGAAACATACGACTTCTCAAGCCATCCCTCTTCTCCTCCCCAAGCCCAAAAGCTACTTATCCTCATTCAGAGGGCCTTATGTTGAGGTTCTCTAATTGGCTGTAGTATTGAGGTGAGAGATGTTCTTATCACCTTCTCCACTGTGGCTACCCAACTGTCTCCAACACTGATTCACTTGAATAAGCATATAAGTTTTTCAATTAATGAAAACTTATCTTCTGTCCCTCTTACTTTCCCTATCCATTGGCAAAGGAAAAATACAACCCTTCTAACAAATGTACATAGTCAAGCAAAATATATCCCTGTATTGGTTACATCCTAAAAGTAGATGTCTCATTCTGTACCCTGAGTCCCTCACCTTTTTGTCAGGAAGGAGGTGGATAGCATGCTTTGCCAGAAGTCCTTCCTCTGGAGTCATAGCAGGTCATTGCATTGAGCATAGCTTTTTAAGTCTTTCAAAGTTGAACAAATAGTTGTTAAACATTTTATAGGTACAGGGTACTGTGCTGACCTGGGTCTCAGAGGACCACACCACTCTTGTGATCTCTGGAAAATACGTGGAGGGGAACAATAGGGAAGGTTAGTTTTCCTTTTAATTCTCTTTGAGAATTCATTTGACTAGGCAGAGCCAAGATGGCAGAATACTGGGAAGGAATATAACAGAGCTCCTCTCCAGAAAACTCCTCCAGACAGGTCTAGAAAATGCACCAGACCGGACCCTGAAGGGAAAATATAGAAAATGTCACAGTGTCATTTGTCTGCCTAGTTCAGCATAGAGAGAAATTTGGAGAGGTCTGTAGACACCAGGGATAGGGTTGGTCCAGGAGCACACTTTTCACAGATCACTCCAGCATCCAGGGAGAGATTTACACCAGAGCAAGGAGAGGTTCAAGACCCCATACCAGGACACCTCAATGGCAACAAGTGCCAACTGGCACTTTGCAGTTCTGGGTCAAGAATCCAGGGTGAATTAAGAAGGAGACTCAAGCAAGGGGAAGATATTCCTGGGTAGGCAGGCCCTGGGCCATGTAATGAGTATAATGAAAAAAAAATGAGGCTCCAAAGAAAATGGTAACAGTGTGGTTCAGACCCTAGGAGCAAAGCCAGTTCTCACTTCCAGCATCTAGCTTGGCCTGCAAAGGAATAGCCAGGGAAAGAATCCTAAACCTAAGAGGAGCCTACAATTCCATTACTCAGAACCAACCAACAACCAGCTGACTGATAGGGCTGAGGTCCAGCAGCAGTCTACTATTGCTCAGACCAAAACCCAGGTCAGGAATTTTCAAAGCTTAGACCAGAAGGGCAGCCGACAAATTATTCCCTGGATTAGTTCACTTTGGTAGCAATGAAAAGCTTGCAAGTCCCCAACCTGTCCTTGAGATCCTGAAATAACAGAGTATTCAATAACCCCGAGGAAGCAGCCACAAAACGAATCCAGATGTCTCCAGAAGTGCCACAGATCCCAGCCCTAACATCAAGTTGGAAGTAAGAAAGTAAGATGGAAAATGGGCAACAAACAAACAAAAAGAACCCCACCATAAAAAGCTATTGTGGTGACAGGATACTCAAGACACAAATTCAGAAGAAAAGAACAGTTCCAAACTATTTTCAAGAAAAGTCTCAGATAAAAACACAGCTTGTGCATAAAATCAACTAGAATTCTTGGAAGGGATGAAGCAAAAGTTTAAAAAAAATGTTTTAAAAATTGTAAGTGGAACAAGAGTGATTGTAGAAAAAACTGAAAAAAAATTAAGAGCTATGGAAGAAAAAATTAGAAAGGGAGTTACCAGCTTGGCACAAAAGGTACAAAATCTTAACCAAACAACAACCCCACCCTGAAAATTAGAAGGGATCAAACAGAGGCTAATAACTCCATGAAGCAACAAAAAATATTAAAATGAAGTCAAAAGACTGAATATATGGAAGAAAATATTAGATATCACATAGCAAAAACTGACCTCAAAAACAGATTGAGGAGAAAAAAATCTAAGATTCGTTGGACCGTCTAAACATCATGACAAAAAAGAGATCCTAGACATTCTATTTTAAAAAAATCTTTGTGTATTTTTTTTAATTTCAAGAAATCTTAAAAGAAAACTGCCCAGATCACTTAGAACCAGGGTGGAGAAGGGAAAATAGAAACCCTAAAATGAAACCTCTCAGGAACATCATAGCCAAAATCCAGAACTTTTAGGTCATAGAAAAAATGCTGCAGCAGTCAGAAAGGTAGGATTCAAGTACTGAGGAACCACAGTCAGGATCACCTATGATTTAGTAGCCACCACTGTAAGGCAGTTGGAGAACTTGGAATATAATATTCCAGGCTTACAACCAAGAGTAATTTACCCAGCAAAAATGAGTATAATTTTACAGAGAAAAAACCAGAACTTCAGTGAAATAAAAGATTTTGAGTCATTCCTGATGAAAAGACCAAAGGTACATGGAAACTTTGAAGCTCAAACGCAGGAGGGCAGAGAAATCTTAAAAGATAAACATGAATGAGTATTGATAAAGGACTAAACCAGGAGAAAACTGCTTCCATTTGAATATGTGAAGATGGTACATCCTTCTGATTCCTAGCATCGTCCTGGGTCATAGAGGGAATCCAATTAGACCAGGCCTGGGAATGGTTGTGTTTTGTCTTGATGATCTTAAAACAAAGGAAAGAGGGGAAGAAGGATGCATCAGGGTGTGGGAGAGAGAAGAAAAGGAAGGTGAGGGAAATTATCTCAGACCATCAGGGTGCAAATAGACATCTATACCAACAAAAAGGAAGGAAGATGCGATTAGCAGCTGATAAATCAGCTTCCCTCTCATCTGAACTAACCAAGGGAAGAAAGAATGCACGCTCACACGTGCGCACACACACACGCACACACATGCAGAGGTAAATACAGAAATATATTTCACTCAATGAGAAAACAGGAGGGAAAGGAGAGAAGGAGGGAGCAGGAATTAGAAGGAGACTAGGTTATGGAAGATTAAATACTAAAGAAAACAAATTCCAAGGATGTAGGAAAACATTTAATTTTCTTAAGGTAGAAAAGAATGTGAATCTGAGGAGTGCCCATAAAGTAAGGAATGACTGAACAAGCTCTGGTATAATAATGTGGTAGAACATTGTTGTGCTGTAAGAAATGATGAATAGCATTTCAGAGAAACCTGGGAAGATTTGTATGAACTTGTGCAGAGTAAGGTGGACAGAAGCAGGAGAAAAATGTATACAGTAAAAACGGTATGGTAGAGGTATACAAGTTGGAAGAGTTTGCCAATCACAGTTCCAGAGAACTAATGATGAAATATGCTAGTCCCCTCTTGATAGAGAGGAGAAAGATTCAGATTGCAATAGGATACACATTTTTGGGGGGCAGAGACAATATGCAAATTTGTTTTGACTGATCATATATGTTTATAATGGGTTTTGTTTTTGGGGGGAGGGTGGGATGAGAGGGTAAGAAGGTAGATTTTTTTTTCTGATTGAATCAATAACATATACGTACATATATACTATATATAACATACAAGAGTATATGTGTACATACTTATAAATGAATATGTATAATATGTATGTGTATGTATATATGATGACCATATATATATATATATATATATATATATATATATATATATAGTACATATATATGTATATGTACACACACACACACACACACACACACACACACATACTGATGTTGTTCAGTCATTTCAGTTGGGTCCAGCTCTCTGTGACCTTATTTGTGGTTTTCTCGCAAAGATACTGAAGTGGTTTACCATTTCCTTCTGCAGCTCATTTTACAGATGAGGAAAGTGAGGCAAACATGGTTAAGTAACTTGCCCAGGGTCACACAGCTAGTAAGTGTCTCAAGTTATATTTGACCTTGGGAATATGAATCTTCCTGATTCCAAATCCTGTGCATATATGTGTATGTGTGTGCGTGTGTGTATATGTATGTATGTGCATATATGTGTGTATAGGCATATATAAGTGCATGGATGTATGTGTATATGTACATATATCATGTGTATGTACATACACATATGTATACACAATGCACATATGAAGTTGTCTGACTATGGTCTTGGTCCTAAGACTGGACAGCCTACTATTTCCTTCAATACAATATTTTCCAACATAGACTACAATGATAAAACAAAATATTTATTAAGTTCTTGCTTACATGAAATGACAACAGCAAATGTATATTCAGTCAATAATCAATAAGTATTGCTCATGCCCATTATGTTCTAGACACTGTTAGGTACTGGTAATACAACAACAAAAATGAAACAATTCCTGCCTTCTGGGAGCTCACTTTATATAGAGTACTATGCTAAATTTTGAAGGGATGGGAGAAACAGAGAAAGGAAGAAGAATATTTAAGTAATATATATAGCTTCTTTCACATAGTTTACTCTTTTGTGGAAGCAATTAATACAGTATGTACCGTGGAAACAATACTGGCCATGGAGTCAAAGGACCTGTGTTCAAATTCCACCTCCAAAGCCATCTGAGTGACTTTGGGCAAGTCACATAACATCCTGTGATCTTAGTTACCTTATTTGTAAAATGGGGAAGGAGGGTTTGGAATGGTTGGTTTCTGAGGTCCTTTTGAACTCTGATATCCTATGAACCACTTTTATGTGATAAGTATATTACATATAGAATGGAGAGGGCCAAGGTGAGGTCATTACCTCCTGGAAAGAAGAAGGCTCTTTTTGATTCTTGATTTGCAAGAGTGGTACAAATCCCACCCCTTAGACCCTGATGTCATGGTCTTGAAGAGAGAATCTCTGGCATCTCTACAAAGAGGACTATCTGCCCTCACTCTCTTTCACCTATGACACAGAAGGGACTCTCCACCCCATAGGACATAGGTGCCCTGGACTTTCCTTTGTGGGAAGGAAATCATTACCCAAATTTAGGGTCAGGACAATCCTCTCATCCATCCTTGGTGCTGCTAGACAGGGCCTCACTTGTACCTGGGTGCCTGTGCTTAAGAGGAGATGGGAGAAGAAGAGAATGTGAGGAATCCCTTGATCCTGGCACATTCACTCTCCAGTCTCAACTACCTTGGCCTTACCTCAAGAAATCCTACTGTGAAAGCACTCGGCTTAGCGCTCCAGGCTGCATCCCTCTAGGCTGCAAGGTACCATATAGAGGCTGTGACTTACATGAAACTGGTAAAGGGCTTGAGGACGTGAGTGCTGACCCCATGATCAATCAGTGCCTAAGCATTTATTAAGTGTTACTATGTGCCAGACACTGAATTAGTGGGTGCTGGTGATACAGTTACAAAGATCAAAACAGCCCCTACTCTCAAGGTGCTTCTATTTTAATGTGGAAAACAAACATACCTATAAATATGTTCAAATTAAGTATAAAGGGAATATATATACAATGTAGTTTGGGAGGGAGGGTATGAGCAGTTGAAAGGAGTGGAAAAGTCTTCATGCAGAAGATGGTATCTGAACTGCATCCTACAGGGAGGGAGAGACCATGGGGCAGAGATGAGGATGGAGGATATTCCATGATTTCTCCTGAATCCTGGAAAGGATCCTTCCTGATACTAAAAATTCTCTACTACCAGATTAGCTACCAGGGAAGAACAGAAAATCTAATCTGTATCCAAAATCCTTGGGGACAGGTGAAATGGAAAGGATCCTGGAGTAACAAGTAACCCCACAACCCCTACCCCTTTCCTTGCCTCACATACACATCCTTAATAGCTGTGGATGAGGGAGCAGAGGGCCTACACAGCACTAGTATCTGGGTTGAGGTGTACAGTTCTTTGGGCAGTGTCGTGATGGGGCCATGCGCCAAGCCTCCTGTTGAAAAGAAAACCCTTTCCCCTTCAGACTCTTCTTGTTCTTCTGGAGAATGAAGCATATAGGAGTCCCAGCAGAAGGCCTGAGGAACTATGAGCCTCACCATGGGCTAACTAAACCAAGAGATAGGAAAAGTAGACCAAAGGTTAGGATGTTGGGATCAGCATGATGGAGGGATTCTATCATCCATCCCTTGTGCCACTAGGCAGGATTGCATTTATACCTGACTAGGGCTCAATCACTGGGATGAGGTAGGAGAAGAGGAGGATGTGGAGAAGCCAGGGATTCTGGAATATTGTCTTGTCTTTCAAGAACTGGAGAAAGACATAGACAGACAGAAATAGAGAGAGGGACAGGGAGGAAGTGGGGAGAGAGAGAGACAGACAGACAGAGACAGAGAGAGAAAGAGATGGGAAAGGGGGAGAGAAAGAGATGGGAGAAGGGGAGGTGGGGAAAGAGAAAGGGAGAGAGATCACAGAAAGGGAAAGTCATCATGGGTACAAAACCATTTATAGCAGCTCATTCTGTGGTGGTAAAGAATTGGAAACTAAAGGGGTGCTCATCAATTGAGGAATGACTGAATAAGTTATGGCATATAAATATGATGGAATATTATTGTATTATAATAAATGATGATGAGGGAAATGGTTAAAAAAAAAACCTGGGAAGATTTGTATAAACTGAAGCAAAGTGAAGTGAGCAGAACCAGGACAGCAATTTATACAATTATTTATACAATAATAGATAAAAACAATAAGCTTTGAAAGACTTGGGAACTCTGAGCATCACAATGACCAGCCACAGTTCCAAAGGCCCATGAAGAACTGTTACCCACTTTCTAACAGAGGGTGGATAGACTCAGAAGGCAGATTGAAGCTTATTTTCTTTTTCTTTCTTTTTCTGTTTGAATGTGGCTAATGTGTGAATTTGTTTTGTAAGATTATACATATTTGTAATGGGTTTTGCTTTTCTTGTCTTCTTAATGGGTAGGAAAAGGCGGGGAGAGAATTCAAATCTAAAAATGAAATAAAATTTAATTTTAAAAAGTCTATTTAGGACAATATAACCAAACTTGTAGTCTTTTTAAAATTCAATTTATTTTATTTTCAGTTTTGAATTCTGTGTTCCACCTCCCTCTCTATTGTTCATAGAGAAAACAAGAAAAACAAATGCTCTGTTACAAACGTTATCATCAAGCAAAACAGCTTCCCTCCTTTAGCCATGTCAGATAGGTAGATAGATAGATTAGATAGATAGATAGATAGATAGATAGAGATAGAAATATGCAATCCAAGTCCATCACCTTTCTACTATTTTCCAAATGATGGGCATCCTGTCAGTTTCCAATTCTTTGATACCACGAAGAGTTGTTATAAACATTTTTGCATGGATGGATCCTTTTCCTCTTTCTTTGCTCTCTTTGGGGGAACAGACCCAATAGTAATATTGTTGGGTCAAAAGTAGTATAGGTGTATAGTATAGCATATTTCCTTTCCATTTTTTCATTAATTCCCATGAAATTCTTGACCTTTTGCTCCCCCAGAAAGAAAATTTTATTATTTTTACTTCTGTATATTGTATACCTAAACATTTGCTTCTGTATATTGTATACCTAAACTGTTACACTGATAAACTTCTCTTTTTCTTACCCAATACCAAATTGTTTTGATGATTTATAGCTTTGTAGTATAGGCGTATAGTATAGCATATTTCCTTTCCATTTTTTCATTAATTCCCATGAAATTCTTGACCTTTTGTTCCCCCAGAAAGAAAATTTTATTATTTTTACTAGCTCTATAAAGTATTTTTGTAGCTTTGGGGGCATAATTCCAATGTGGCTTTCCAGAAAATTCCAACAGTGAAATAAAGCACTCATTTTCCTACAGCCCCTTCAGCATTTGTCATTTCCCTTTTTTGTCAACTTTGCTAATCTTACGGGTATGACATGGTACCTCAGAGTTGCTTTAATTAGCATATCTCTTTTAGTGACTTAAAGTTTTTCTGTATGTCTATTGATAAATTGGATTTCTTCCTCTGAAAACTGCCTCTTTATATCCTTTGGCCATTTATCAACTAGGGAATGGCTCTTATTCTTATAAATTTGAGTCAGTTTCCTACATATCTTAAAAATGAGACCTTTTTCAGAGGAACTTGCAAAGATTCCCTCCCACCCACCCATCGATTTTCTGCTTCTTTTCTTTTTCAATTGCATTTGTTTTGTTTGTACAAATTTTTAAAAATTCCATATAATCAAAATTGTCCATTTTATCTCCTGTGATTTTCTCTATCACATATTTGACCATGAACTCTTCCCCATCCACTGACGTAACAAGTAATTCTTTCCATCTCCCTCTGATTTGCTTATAATATCACATTTTAGGACTAAATCCTGTAGCCATCTGGTTAAGTAGCCATCTGGAACTTGTCTTGGAATATGGTGTGAGATATTGGTCTATACCTAGTTTCTGTTACACTACTTTCCAGGTTTCTCCAATGGTTTTTGTTGAATAATGAGTCTCTGGGTTTATTAAACACTGAACTGTTGTGCTCATTTGCTTCTGTATATTGTATACCTAAACTGTTACACTGATAAACTTCTCTTTTTCTTACCCAATACCAAATTGTTTTGATGATTTATAGCTTTGTAGTATAGGCGTATAGTATAGCATATTTCCTTTCCATTTTTTCATTAATTCCCATGAAATTCTTGACCTTTTGTTCCCCCAGAAAGAAGATTTTATTATTTTTACTAGCTCTATAAAGTATTTTTTATGTATGTAAGCATAATTTGATTGGTATGGCATTGAGTAAATAATTTAGGCAATATTACCTACTTGACTTGACCTACACATGAACAATTAATATTCCTCCAATTATTTAGATATGCTTTATTTATGTATAGAGTATCAAACTAGTAGTCTTTCAGGTTCCACTCCCAATTTGGGACATCCAATTTCTTGGCTCTCCATATGTCATAGGATCATAGATTTAGAGGTAGAATCCAATCCCCTCATCTCACAGATGAGAAAACTGAGAACTAGAGAGGTTAAGTAACTTGTCCTGAGGTCACACAGGTAGTAATTGAAAGAGGCAGCATCTGAACCTAGTCAGAGATTCATATCCTTTGCCAGGTTCCTGGTGCTGCTCTGGCCATTTGCCTTTCTATTCTTAGTTCCAAGGAGTGGTTTGAAGAAGACCAACAGGTTGGTGAATAATTGCTGCTCAGGATGGAAGATGGGGAATTCTGGTCAGTACACCTAGATGGGATACCTATCCCCTTTTCCTTGTCCCCTAAACCCTCCCCACTCCATTCTTTATACTTATTTTCTGATCTTTCTTTCTTCATCTTCCCCTACTTTTCATGGGAAGGGAGGAAGAGGGAGACACCTATTTCTTTCAGTGGTGGAAGGAGGGCCATGGTACCAGTATTGACTAGATTCTCTGCTTCTATGCTTTCTTCTCCTACTCAAACCCAGGATGTCATTCTCGGATTTCTTGCAACAGTTTTCAAACCTGAAAATCCTGTAACTTGACCTCCAAAGCCCTTAGGCAGGACAATCCAAGCCAATGGCATAGCACACTCTCTGAGGGCAGCTGGCTCTGCAGAAGATTGCAGTAATTATCTTTGTGAGTGGGAAAGACTGGGAGGAGAGGGTGGAGAAGAGGAGAGGGTGGAGGAGACCAGGCCTGTCTCAGGGTGTTCTGGTGAATGCGTGTGCTCATCCTTCGTTGCCCAAGAAGACCATGCCATCAGAGAAATAATGACATAATGACACTTGACTTTGTTTTGAGTGAGGGAGGGCTGTGCAGATCGCCAGCCTCACTTCTCCTCCAGAGTCACCTGAATCCAGTGACCAGATATTTATCAGGATGACTGGAGATGACCCAGGATGAGGCAGTTGGGGTTGAGTGACTTGCCCAAGGTCACACAACTAGTGAGTGTCAAGTGTCTGAGGTGAGATTTGAACTCAGGTCCTCCTGACTCCTGTACTGGTGTTTTATCCACTGCACCACCTAGCTGCCCCTCTGGTGAACAGACAACGAAGGATCAAGGCCTATGGGATGGGGTTGCTTTGGTCATGCAGATTGAAAGAGGCATAGGGCCAGAAGAATAAAAATTGTTCCCTAGGCAGATAAAGAAATCCATTGGACTGATTCAGAGTTCCCATAAAACTTGCCTTCTGTCATTACTGTCTGTTTTGCTCCCCATTTCTCTGTTGAGGGGGTTATCTTCTTTTTCTCTGACAATACTGGGTTTGAGCACCCAATCCACCTGTGAATATGGGATTTTGGATTCTTAAATAGTAAGGCAAACCACTCAGAATTCATAGGATTTAAAACTGGAAGAGAGCTCAGAGATTATCTAGTCTAACCCCATTATTTACAAAAAGGAAACTGAGGCAGCTTTGAAATTCTCTTTTAAACTTGGAGAGTTTTTTCCTTAAATAAATTTTTATTGGTATCTCTTGTTTGTACATTGTCTAAATTTCTTCATGCATCTATGCTGATAAATGTTTAATTGGTTCTTCAAAGAAAAAAATATCTGCATGGCACACTTTTAAGTTTGATTTGCATCAGTATCATTTTCTCCCTCCTTGTATTAGGTTTAGAAAATTAAGAAAACAAGAAATTGAGACCTAATTGGTTTAATTTCCTGATTTCCAAAGCGTAAATTTTTACACCAAAAATTTAATAATCTGCTTTCTCAGGCAAACACTGTTGCATATGTCTCCCATACTCTCTTTTCCCAGAGAACTACTCCACAAAAAGTAAAAAAAAGAAAGTGTAAAAGAAGATGGGGTCAGGGGGAGGTGAATCAGCAAAACCTATCAATACATCAAAAAAACTCCTGACTATATGTAATTTTCCATAGCTTTTAAGCCCCATTCTCCAAACACTGCAAAGAAGTTAAGGAAGGTATCTTCTCTTATCTCATCTTTTGGGCCAAGTTTGTTCCTTGTAATTTTGTAACAGTCATTTCCTGTTGTCTTGTGGTAGCTGTTCTTACCATTTACATTGTTGTACTTGATGTGTATATTGTTTTTCTTGGCTCTGCTTACTTCACTCTGTGTCAGTTCATGAAAGTCTTTCTATACATCTCTATAGTCATTGCATTTTATTCCTAACAGCACCATAACTTTCATCTATCACATTTTGTTTAGCCACTCTGGGAAGTTTTTTGTTTGTTTGTTTTTGTTTTGTTTTGTTTAATTCTATTTTTAAAATTCTGAACTTAAGAAATAAAACAAGCATTTCCATAACAAATTGGAATAGAAAAAAAAGGATTGCACCTGAAACTACTATTATGTACAACCTTCTATTGCTTTTAAATATATAACTAAGTTATCTTATAACTTTTTCCCTCCCCCCCCCCACCTTGGAGATAGTTATGTGTGTTCGTCCTTTGTCGCTAAAGAAGACCATGGTTATCATTAAACATATATATATATATATATATATATATATATATATATATATATATACACATATATGTGTGTGTGAATGTGTACATATACATACATACATACACACGTCTATCTATCCCTATCTGTCTATCTATCTATCCATATCTATGTCAGTTCTTTCTCTGGTTTCAAACAGTATCTTCCTTTATAGAACCTTTGCAGTTAATTTGGGTTTTTATGAAAGTCAGAATGACTTGGTTGCCCAAAATTGTTCTTAAAACAATATTGCTGTTGCCATGTACAATGTTCTCTTGGTTCTGGTTCATTTCACTTTTCAGTATTTTGTGCAAGTCTTTCTGTGTTTTTCTAAAATCATTAAGCTTGTCATATTGTCGTATTTCATCACAAATATATTCAACAATTTATTTAGACTTTTCTCAATTGACGGGCATCCCCAGTTTCCAGTTCTTTGTCACCACAAAGAGAGCTGCTATAAATATTTCAGAACATATCGATTCTTTTCATTTTTTCCCCAATTCTCTCAGGAAACAAACCTAATTGTGATATTGCTAGATCAAAGGGTGTATAGGCAAGTTATAACTCTTTGGGCATAGTTCCAGATCATTCTCCTAAATGGTTGGATCAACTCACAGATCCACCAACAATAAATTAAGGTCCCAGTTTTTCTACATCCCCTTCAACATTTATTACTTTCCCCTTCTATGGTTTTAGTTAATCTGATAGATATAAAATGATATCTCAAATTTGTTTATATTTGTATTTCTCTAATCAATAAAGATTTAGAGAATTTTTTCATGTGATTATAAATTGTTTTGATTTCTTTATCAGAAAACTACCTGTTCATATCCTTTGACTATTTATCATTTGAGAAATTATTCACATTCTTATAGATTTGAGAAAGTTCTTTATATATTTGAGATATGAGACCTTTATCTGAGGAACCGTTTATAATTTTTTCCCAGTTTTCTGCTTTCCTTCTAATCTTGGCTACATTAGTTTAACTTATACAAAAACTTTTAAAATGTAATATAATCTAAATTATCCATTTTACATCTCACAATACTCTCTAACTCTAGTTTGTTCATAAGTTGTGAACCTTTCCATAAATCTGATGGGTATTATGTTCTATGTTCTTCAAATTTTCTTTTAATATCTCCTTTTATATCTAGGTCATGTATCCATTTTGACCTTTTCTTGGTAAATGGTGTAAGGGATTGGACTATGCCCAATTTCTGCCAGACTGCTTTCCAACTTTCCCAACAATTTTTTACCAAATAATGAATTCTTATTCAAAAACTTAAGTCTTTGCAGTTGTCAAACATTAAGTTACTATATCCATTTGCTGCTGCAAATTGTATGTCTACCCTGTTCCACTGATCTACCTTTCTGTTTCTTAGCAAGTACCAGACAGTTTTGATATTTATTGCTTTATAATATAGTTTAAGATCTGGTCCTGCTAAACCTCCTTCCTTTACCTTTTTTCCCCCATTAGTTCTTTTGACATTCTTGACCTTTTCTTCTTCCAAATGAATTTTGCTATTATATTTTCTAGCTTGGTAGAATAACTTTTTGATAATGTAATTGGGATGGCATTGAATAAATAGATTAATTTTGGTAAAATTGTCATTTTTATGACATGAACCTACCCATGAACAATTAATATTTCTCCATTTATTTAAACCTGATTTTCTTTGTATACATCCTCTAAACCAAGAGATTCTTAACTTTTTGTGTGTGTTGGGTGAAGTCTTCTCAGAATAATGTTTATTTTTTTTTTAATCAGAAAGAATTGCTAAATTTCAATTAGAGGTAAGTGAAAATGAAGATGTAAAGTTTTCCCCATCCAAATTCATAGACCTTCTGAAATCTAATCTATGGATTCCATGTTAAAAATTCTTGCTCTAAATACCTGGAGTGTGGGAAAGTCTTGCAAGCCCTCTCACCTTTACCAGTGAGCATGGTACTTTTTTCATATATTAGACACTGAAATGTGTAGAAGAATATACGAATCAATGTGGCTACACATGGTTATACTTGTCTTTTCCATTGTACTGCAGTTAAATCCCTGCTCTACACAGGATGTACATGCATCAGAACACACATAATAGACAAGACACACATATACAGAGATACCTTGTTGTTTTCAACCTTTCTGAAGTGACACTAACCCCAAGGTAAACCTTTTCCATTTCCCTGTTCTGAACTTTTCACAGGTTCTGAAGACATAGTTTAGGGGACTCCTAGCAGGGATCTCCAAGAATCAGAGCCATGGGGGGAGGAGGGAGGGGGAGGGAGGGAGAAAGAGAGAAAGAGAGAGAGAGAGAGAGAGAGAGAGAAGAACAAGAACAAAAAACAAGAAGGAGGAGGAGGAGGAGAACATGAAGAAGAAGAAGGAAGAAGAGAAAGAGAAGGAGAAGAAGGAGGAGGAGAGAAAGACAGAAAAAAAGAGGGAGGGAGAAAGAGAGAGCAGGAAGAGACATTTAAATCATCTGTACCAGCCCCCATCTCTGAGGCCTGACCCTCCCTCTTTCTTCTTTCTCCAGGTTCCATAGGAGGTATAGAAGACACAGTAATGGGCTTTATACAGGCTGGCACTGAGTGGGGGCATCTATCCCCCCTTTCCGCTGCAGTAGAGATTTGGGGGACAAATAGCTTGTCTTAGAGAGATAGGGGACCTAGTGTCATTTTAAGTTGGACAAAGTTGTTACCATCGCCTAGTTTCACTTTATCTTCCTTATGGGTTTCTACTGAAACATGACCTTGAACCCACTTAAACTGAAACCTGAGTTTCTTCCCCTTCACTTTACCCAGGGACCCATCCTCATTACCTGTGCTATATGCATGCTATCTCTGCTTTCGAGTGCCCTACTGTGCTCACTCCCCGACCCCATCCTGTGCCTATGCACTTGCAAGGCATCAGTCATACACTTGAAGAAGGATTTCTTTCTTAGTATCAATTCATAACCCAATCTGAAAAGTACATCAACCTAAGGGAAGTTTGTGACCCTGTTCAGCTGTCTCTTGGGGAGTACCTCATTGTACCTTTTACCACCAACCCTACCAGGAAGCCCACTTTGTGATTTGTATGAAAGATGGACTTTCAGTGAGTCCAAGTCTGACTCTCTATTCTCCCTCTTTCCCCAAACCCTCCACCTAGAATTCCAAGTGCTTGTGTGTACGTGTCCACCATTGCTACAAAGAGGCAGATTTGGCTTTAGCAGAGATACTCCCTGATGATCAGAGCAGTCCAAAAGTGAAAAATCACTACCTTGAGAGAGATCTCATTGCCCCATCACCAGAGGACTTGAATTGAGGCTAGGTGACCACTTGTGTTGTAGAAGGGTGTTTCTGTTGGAAATAAGAATTAGACTAGATGACCTTGAGTCCCTATCTAACTCCAAGATTCTATATAATAGAATGTAAACTTTCAGAATTAGAATGTTTCATACCAGTATATATATATATATATATATATATATATATATATATATATATATATATATATATATGTACATATATATGTGTATATGTGTATGCATATGTGTGTATG
>CM053770.1:326045282-326056751 GCA_028658325.1 Potorous gilbertii
TTATGGTGGCTCTCCAAGACTTTTCCCCTCCTCTAAAAAACTTCTGCCTCCTATATGATCCTTGCTCTATACCCCTTATCCCTAAATCAATTTCTCAATTTTCTCCATGGAGATAGATTATAATCTCACTCCAACACTGCCTGATCTGATAAGAGGGAAAATGGGGGAAGGGGGAGAATACAGAATTATGGGGTGAGGCTATGACCTAGTGCCCTGGAATGCTTACAACTCCTTCATAGTCCCTCTACCCTAGGAGAAAATCAATGAGGGCAATATGGAAGAATCCCTCAAGGAAATATTTGGGCACCTAGAAGGAGAGGTGAGAAGGGGTCAGAGCTGGAGGCAGGGCTGGGGAGAGGTGTACATGTCAGGAACAAGTTGAACTTAGCTTCTGTCTCTCCTGTAGGACAAGGTGATCAACATCCATGGGCTCTGAAAAATACTCAACAAGATGATCTCCACAGGTGCCTTTTCTCCTCTTTACTGTCCCCCATTGCATCTCCTTGAATTCCACTTCCTCTCTTTCTCTGCCATTCCCTCCCTATAAACTTTCTTATCCTTTCCATTCATCCCATTTCTGCCCATCACCAACTCACTTTCTCCTTCCCCAGACAAAGACCTGAAGACTGAAGACTTCTGCAAGGAGTCCTTCCAGAAAAGGATGAACCTCATGGATGTATCCACCCCCTGCACTGGTCCTCATAAATGACGTGAGTCATCCTGTCCCTCCTCATCCTCTCTCTCCAGGAGAAGTCCAGTCCCTGGCCCCTATGGTCTTGGGGAAAGAGCGTTTTACTCTGTCTGTTTCCTCAAAGTCTAAACACTGTATCTTATGCACATGAACTACTCCAGCAGTTCAAGCCAATTGTGACCCAATAAAGGAATCCTCAGGGCCTCATCTTCATCTGTAAAATGAAGGAACTGAACAAGGTTACCTGACCTGACTTACTTCCAGGTCTAAATCTGTGGTTCTCTATTAGCTTTCCTACAATGTTCTCACCAAACAAGTTCTTCTCCTTGATGATTTTCATTTCTTACTCTAAGCTTCCCGAGTAGGATTGAACTCTGGTATTCATAAAGGAAAAACGTCAAGAGAATCCCAGTATTCCTTCTCCTTGGGGTTGGCAGGCATTGTTGGGGGCAGCTAGGTGGTGCAGTGGATAAAGCACCAGTGCAGGAGTCAGGAGGACCTGAGTTCAAATCTCACCTCAGACACTCGACACTCACTAGCTGTGTGACCTTGGGTAAGTCACTTAACCCCAACTTCCTCATCCTGGGTCATCTCCAGTCATCCTGATTAATATCTGGTCACTGGATTCAGATGGTTCTGCAGGAGAAGTGAGGTTGGTGACATGCACAGCCCTCCCTCACTCAAAACAAAGTCAAGTGCAAGTCATGTCATTATTTCTCTGATGGCATGTTCCTCTCCGGCAACAAAGGATGAATACAAATGGGCAGGCACTGTGATGCAATTAATAAATCAATAGGCATTTATTAAGCTACTACTGTATGCCAGGCCCTGTGTAAGATTCTGAAGATACAAAGAATTCTGTCCGGAGATACAGCAGTGAACTGAAAAGAGCATGAAGTCTGGAATTTAAAGAGTCAAGATTTAATTCTGATTCTCTTATTTACTTGTTATGAGACCTGGGTCAAATCATTTCCCCTCTCTGCATTTCAGTTTCCTCAGCTGTGAAATGAGTGTGGGGAAAGTTCTTCCTAGTTCTTCAGTCCTCTCACCCCTCTGCTCTGCCCCCAACCCCAAGAGCCCTCACATCCGGTGGAGTCTGTATCACTCAGGATCATCCTTGGCCTTACTTGCCCCCCACAACTATCCACACACCTCTTGGGTAAAAGAGTAGGAAATTCAAGCTACTCTCAATAGAGCTGTCCTTCTCCCTTTTCTCTTTGTTCTCCCTTGACTTCTGCCCCTCCCCCTCCAGGATGGTAGCAGTGGTCACCTGAGTGTGGTGGAGTCTCAGGTCCTGTGGAACAAGATTTCAAAATGACTGGTGAGAAGGGAAGATTGGCAAGGGATGGCACTAGAGAAGTAGAGAATCTAGAGAGGTTTTTAAGGTAAAGTCCCCCACCCTACCCTCCCTGAAGAAGTGATAGGAAGGAGCTGAGGAAGAAGAGGGATGAGTGAACTAGCTCCATCCCAAGGACAATGGGGAAAGCCTGCTGTTGGTGTGAAGGAGTCTATGTGTTGAGATTGGAGAACTGGGAAGGAAACTTCCCTTTCCTGCTATGCTTCAATATTTTTCCTGCCTGATTGAACACACACAGACACACACACACACACAAACACAGACACACACAGACACACACACACGCTCTTATTTTGATAGTACTTTATAGAGTGCCTTCCACAGAATTCCATTCCCTTATATCTTCTGTGGTCCTTACTGTTCATGTACACTCCCTCCCCTTCCCCTCCTCTCTTGTTGTCTTGTTTTCTGTCCCCTTCTCAGTGCTACTGGCCATACCCTCTTTACTCCCAATCCATCCCAGCACATACATCTCCTCCACCCTGTTACCATCCATCTCTCTGTCCCACTAGGCCATCTTCCGTGAATATGATCTGGACAAGTCTGGTACCATGAACTCCCACAAGCTAGGCCTGGCTGTGGAAGCAGTTGGTGAAGGGGGCAGCCCAGTGATGGGAGGACAACTCTGCTTTGGTTGGAGGGAGGTGTTGCAGGATTGTTTCTATGAAGGTGAGGGGTTAAGAGGGAAGATTTTTTCCTGACTGATCTGAGTTAAGGATCAGGGTTTAATTTCCCTTCCTCTTCCTATTTTCTTCACTAGGTATCAAACTAAATAAGTTGCTCCGGATGTTAATATCCCGCTATTCAGATGAGAACATAAATATCAATTTTAACAAATTTGTCTGCAGCCTTATCAAACTGGAAGCCATGAACTTTGAGTCACTGAATTCTTCATATCCTCCCATTTCCGGAATCCCTCAGTCTGCCACAGAACAGTTCCCATCTCTGCCTAGCACCTCATCCTCAAAACATGACCTTTCTCAGCCCTTCTCTACCATCTACACCCATCCCCAGGCCTTTCTTTCCATCACTTCTAAGGAGGCTTCCCTAATCTTGCCCTAGGCTAGTTGTGAGTTGAATAGAAAGGAGGAAGAAACCAGGATTCTTGCTAGCTTCCAAACTTTCATCTTAACCTCTTACAGGCTCCCAGTTAATTCCCATACCCTTCACCATGGGCAACTTTCATTTTCCTCCCTCCAGGATTTTTCACTAACATGAATGGTGAGAATACTGGCCAAGCTGTCATGGACCTATCCTGGTATGGGTGTTTGGTTGGGAAGCAGGTCGGGGGAAACTCTTTACTTCTAGGTCGGGGGAAATACTCTGTACCCTGAAACTTCAGGGTTTTACCCCCTGATTAGCTATCTTTCTTCATACAGTAAATGGTATTGACCATGTGTGGAGAAGAGCCCTGGGAGCTGCCTCCTCACTCCCAGAATGGTTAAGGTAGAGGCCCAGTTGGAACTGGAGAGAACTGCCCTCTTGCTACTCTCATTCCTTCTATATGTACAAGTTGGACATGGAGCTGGGTTTGAGGAAGGGGGTTAAATATGTGTCTGGAGCCTCCAGGAGCTGGGGGTTTTCTGGGATGGAAGTTTGGATTTTCAGTTTTATTCTGCCCTCCTACACTCCTGCATTATCCTCCTATACCCCGACTTGAGCTGTTTTGGACCCTGTACTCCACAGCATCCTCCTACTTTCCCACGGTCAATTGGTTTTCTTCTGCATCTCTATATTCTAGTTAAGATTATTTTAGGAAGTAAAAATGGGGTCCCAATGACCCCTCTATAGCCTCCATCTCACACTCACTCTCCTTCCGCTACCCCTTCCCCCAGGAGATTCTGCTCTTGGTGGTGGGGATCCCCACTTGCTTCTATGCCTGGGAAGGATGGGATACCATAGATGGTGACGGGCAGTTCAGGCTTCCCAATCTTCACACCCAGAAAAAATGATTATTTCTGAGACTAGACCCCATCCCCTTCTGTATCAAGCACCTTAAACAAGGACACTAGTGGGAAAGAAAGGGCTTCCCTTCCCATCTTTCAGCCTAACTCCTACACCCATAGTTATTAGTGATGAGAGTATGTAGGGCATGTGCCCTCCAGGGACCCACCACTATCTTGCCCCTTTGTCCCAATACTAATGTTAAGGGTCGGGAGGAAGAATCTGTAGATCGTCTTTTCCTTCTTAGTCTTACCTGTTTTCTCCTTCTCTTGCTTCCTAGCTGATCTCTGAGAAAGACAACTGTTTATGGGGAAGGGGGGCGGCGAGGGGTTAAGAGGGAGTGAGTCCTGGAGGCACTGTTTGGGAAAAGAGAGGAGATAATCTTTTAGGACCATCCCAACTTTTGGGCAACTTCCTGAAGACTCAGGAGATTCTTTACAGTAGTAGTTAGAAAAGGTCAGGGGGATGTTGTATACTCCCCTCCCCCAACACATATGCAGTCCAGCCTCGCTGACTCTGATAAGACCACGAAACATTCTTTTATACACAATCTTGCCCTCTAACTGCTCCCATTCACATTCTTGTCTTCTTGTTACAATAAATATTTCTTACATACCAGAAGAACTGAACTCTTGTCTCTGAACTTGGGGACAAGGGAGGATTCTCTCTGGTTATGTATTTACTCCAATAGGTTACCTGAGTTCCTTGGGATATTCTTTTTTTCTTTGACACTTTTTGCTATCACCTTCATTTCCAAATAGGCAACTGGTCTCAAACACTCTGGTCTCAAACACTCATTAGTTATCATTTATTCTCTACCTATCTTAATTTTCTCATTTGTAAAATGGGGATAAGAGCACCTACCTCCCAGCACTGTGAGGATAAAATGAAACTCTATTTTAAAATAATATTTCTCCCAATTATATATAAAAACAATTTTAACATTTTTAAAAAAAGTTTTGAGTTCCAAATTCTCTCTCTTCCCCTATTCCTGAGATAGTAAGCCATCTGATATAGGTTATATATGGGCAATCATGTAAAACATATTTCCATATTAGTCATTTTGTGGAAGAAAACAAGAAAGAAAGAAAAAAGAAAGGAAGAAGAAAAGAAAGGAAGGAAGGAAAGAGGAAAGAAAGAAATGGAAGGAGGAAGGAAGGAAGAAAAAAGAAAGGAAAAAGAAAGGAAGAGAAAGAAAAAAGTAAGAAAAGAAGGAAGGAAGATAACATACTTCGGTCTGCATTGAGACATCATCAGTTCTTTTTCTGGAGGCAGGTAGCATTTTTCAATGAGACTATATAAACCATTTTGCAAATTTTAAAGAGCTATAATAAATGCTAGCTATCATCATCATCATCATCATCAACATCATCATCATCATCATTTTTCTTCCTTCCCCCAAAGAGTCATTCCCCTTAACAAACAGAAAGAACAGATCAACTCGTACCCATTAGTATATAACTGTATATGTAATGTTCTGCACTCATAGTGCCCCGCCCCTATCTCTGCAAAGAAAGGGAGAAGCTCATGAAGGAACAGTGTGGATCGTTACAACCTTGCCAAAACACAGATGATTTCTAAAAGTTGTGGTAGCTTCAAAAAATCCATCATCTTGGAGACAATCTGAGAAGGAGTTTTTCCCCAATTTAACTAGGCTGGTCCTTCCTTGGTTATCAAATATAGCCTCAACAGGCTGGCCTGTACTTAAAATCTTTGGGGCTTGGTAGATCCTCCCAAATCCATAACTGGGCACTGAGGAAGGGGACTTGATTAATGAAGCCTTCTTGGTTATAGCATTATCCACTCGGATAGGAGACTTGAGCTGGGAGCAGAATGGAGACTCTTTCCCCTTGAGGGTACTGGGTTCTCTTGTCTACTTATTCTCACAGTGTCCAACCCAGACACACCTGTGGTATCCTCACTGAATTAGGGCTCCTCCTTGCCAATGCCTTCTATTATAGTTGTTTGGTTGTTGTGTTTTGTTTTGGGTTTTTTTAGGTATGGACTATGGGTTCACATCTCACCTCTGATGCTTACTGCCCCTGGGATTCGTTTTGTTCAATAACTTTTTCAATCATGTCTGTCTCTTCCTGACGCCATTTGAGGATTTCTTGGCAAAGATCTTGGAGTGGTTTTTTTGCCATTTCCTTCTCCAGTTCATTTTACAAATGAGAAAACTGAGGCAAACAGGGATACGTGACTTGCCCAGGTTATGTGACTCAGGTCAGATTTGAACTCAGGGAAATAAGTTCCTGATTCCAAGCCCAGTGCTCTAACCATTTAGCTGCCTAAGGGCTTTACTCATCTGTAAAATACGGGAATAGCACTAGAAGACCTCTGATGCTCTCGAGTAACTAAGGACAAGTCAAACCTACCTTGTTTTTGTTGGGGGGAAGGGGCGGGGAATGGAGCAGTATTGGCCAAGACATTCCTCCTAAGTGTTCTTGTCCTGTCTCCCTTTAGTACTGGAGGATGAGATCAGAGATAGGAGCAGTTGCATATATGATTCCTGGCTTGAAGTATCACTCAAAAGAATGTAGATGACTCCCAGTCCCATCCCCTCCCCATTCCTAGACGTTCCTCTCTGACATTAACCTGTTGTGTAACCAACTCATCCCTTGCTTCCCTCCGTAACCTGTCAGTCTATGAACGTTTTGAGATCCTTTCTTTTTCTATTTTGCCCTCAATTTCTGGAGCTGATTACATCTATATGCAGGATTTATTTTTGTGCAGTATAAAGTTGCAGTCCCCCCTCCTCGCCCCATACCACCTCCACCTTAAACTAGTGGAGTAGAAGTAATAGAAATGACAAAGGGCCTGGGTTCAAATGCGAACTTAGACGCTTACTACTTATCTCACTTTGACCTCTGGGGCAAAATGTAAATGAGGTGGTGGAAATAGATTTCTGCAGTCAGTTCAAGCCCTAAAGCCTCTAATCCTGTGATTGTAAATTCTCCCCATTCAGGGTTCTAAGGATTAGTGACAGGGGCTCTATTCACTTTGTGCCTTAAAGAGTTCGATCATAACCTAAGTCAGCCTTGGCTATGAGAACAGTCCCTCCTCCCCCACTCAGCTCAGTAATAATTTCCTTCCTCCCTCCAGCTTATTTCCCTCCAACACAGAAACCAGTAAACACAGAGCAGTCATTAGATAAATATTTGTTGAACGATTGAATGAGATACTTAGCCAAATGTCGTTGTCTTTGGTCAAGGTCATGTTCTCTCTCTAGAAGAGGAAAACAGACAAACGGACATGGATCCCACCCTCTTCCTCATCCTGTCTCTTATGCCTTTCCTTGGCCCTAGCTGAGTGTCCTTCCCCCCTCCTCCTGAAGCTAGTACAAATCTCTTATTCTCTTCCTCCACGATCATCCTTGCAGGTCACTAGAAGCGTAATTTCACTGAAGACCAGAATTTAAGAAATATAAATCTGCAGAGTCCTCTATAAATTGTGCTTCCCTCAAAAGCTTCCTTTGGGCATTTATTTGCAGAGTTGTGGGATTTTGTTCTTTTGTTTTTTGTAAATAAAATTTTATTGTTTCCAATTACATATAAAGATAGTTTTCAACTTCATTTTTTTAAATAAGATTTTGAGTTTCAAATTTTTCTCCCTCCCTTCCTCCCCTCTTCTCTCCCCGCTTCCTACGATGGCAAATAATATAAGTTATGCGTGTGCAATCATGTTTAACATATTTCCACATTAGTCATGTTGTGAAACAAGAAACACAACAAAAGGTAAAAACCACATGCACGTGCGTGCACACACACACAGAGTGAAAATAGTATGTTGCAATCTGCATTCAGACTCTAGTTCTTTCTCTCGATGTACATAGCATTTTCTTTTGGGATTGTCTTGAATCTTGGTGTTGCAGAGGAGAGCAAGTCAGTCAAAGTTGATCCTGTCACAATATTGCTGTTACTGTATACAATGTTTTCCTGGTTCTGCTCGTTTAATTCAGCATCAATTTGTGTAGGTCTTTCCAGGTTTTTCTGAAATCTGCCTGCTCATACATTCATATGCACAACTTGTTCAGTCAGAATCTCAATTTCCAATTCTGTCACCACAAAAAGAGATGCTATACAAGTAGGTTCTTTCCCCTTTTTAATGATCTCTTTGAGATACAGATCTAGTAGCGATATTCATTTGCAGAGATACAAAGGGATTTGCTAGCGAAGGCTTTCCAAATCCTTCCCTCCCTCAGATCCCTATCAAACAGGTCCATCCTGTCATCTGGTAATGTGCTACCTCAGATGGGTCTCAACTGGTGCAGAGAAATCACCAAGCTTGGTTTGGGTTATTTCTCAAATAATGATATGGTGGCACATTGAGTAGAGCACTGGGCTTGGGATCAGGAAGAGCTAAATTCACAATCCTCCAGCGTCAGATACTGACTAGCTGTGTGACCCTGGGAAAGTCACTTAATCTCTGTTTGCTTCAGTTTTCTCATCTGTAAAAATGGGCATAGTCATAGCATCTACCTCCAGGGTTGTTGTGAGGATGAGATGATATAACAATTATAAAGTGTTTAGAATTGTGTAAATGTTAGCTATGACTATTATTTGTAAGTTCTTTCAGTACTGAAAGGATCTGACACTTTACCCTTTGTGTGGGCACCCTTTCCCTTGAACCCATATTGCTAGTGTAAGGGGTGACCCTTGAAAGTTGCTGTGTTTAAAGACTCATGATGGAAAATGTTATCCATATCCAGAGAAAGAACTGATGGAGTCTGAACACATTTCAAAACATTCTATTTTCACCTTATGTTTTTCTGTGTTTTTTCTTTCTTTTTTTTTCTTCTTTCACAACAGGACTAATGTGGAAATGTTTTACATGATTATATATATATAACCAATATCAGATTGCTTGTTATCTTGGGAAGGGGGGAGGGAGAAAAATTTTAAAATCAAAATCTTTCAAAAATGAATGTTGGAAGTGGTCTTTACATGTAATTGGACAAATGAAATACTATTAAATAAAATTAAATTGAAAAAGAAAGCTGTTATATTTAAACTTCAACCATTTTGGAAAACAATTTGTAATTAGGCTAGAAAAGTGACCAAAACATCCATATTCACCAGAACATAAGCCCAGAGGTATCACTGCTAAGCATGATGAATCTAGATTCTAAAATTTAAAAAAAACAAACCCAAAAAACAACAAGACAGAAATAAAAGTCACAGAGACACCCAAAAGTCATATAGCTATACTACTCCCTTCCCTTTTTTGAAACCAGATCTCTTATGTTATCCTAGCTAGATGTGCACTGGCCACTCATGGGCCCTACTAACCTGTTCTGTTTTCATCTTGTTCCTGTTAGCCCCTCCCTATCCCCAACTTGCTTTACTAGAGACTTGGGGGAACTTGCCTTGGATGAGAATTCGGATTCTTTCCTGGTTTAGCTTCCTTGCTCCCAAAAGAAGAGCTCCTTCACTTTGTATTGTCTGGTAGATATTCTCCCATGTATACTTTCTCTGACTTCTCCTTTGCTACTAATTTGGAATAATGAGTTTCTTGGTTCAAATGTTATGTGTGTTCATTGTGGAACCTGCATTTGGTGGTGAGGGAGCCAACCCTAGGACATAAAGCTTGGGGTGCTCCTCTTCTCCAATAAGTTATCTTGAGTCTCAAAATCACATTTCCCAAACCAACAGGATCTAAGGGAGGAGATAGATATAATTCTAGCCTAGTAACCCTTCTCTCTGAAAAGACCAAAATGGCAGCCCCTGGCCCTACCTACCTACTTTTCCCATCTGGTAGGAATCAAAGTGTCCCTTGGAGAAGGGGTAGGGTTGACAAGAGGATAGGTATATCTATTCAGCTTCCCTTTGAGCTACACAATGACCTCCCCCATGCTACATATAGGGGACAGCCCTCAAAACTCATGGACCTCACCATACTATATTGGAGATAAGCTTCATGCAGGCCTCATTGATTAGCCCACAGAACTCCCAACCTCAAGCAATCCAACAACCCCAACCTAGCAAGCAGGGCTTTTTCTCTGGTAACAGAGAACAGGGAACAAAATAGATATTCATTGATTGAAAATGGCTAAACAAATCATGTTACATGAATATGATGGAACATTACTGTGCTATGAGAAATGCGGATATGAATAATACCTAGAAACCTCATTAATTGATGCAGAGTGAAGTCAGTAGAATGAGAAAAACAAAATACAGAATAACTCCAACAATATAAATAGGAAAAAGGACCAAAAATGACACTGGACACCATGTATTTATGACCAACATGATCCACTAGGAAGAAATGAGAAAATATACCTCCCTCCCTCCTTTACAGAGGTGAGAGACTATGGGGAAGAAAGGAGGGAAGGCCCTAACATTTATATAGAACCTATTATGTGCCAGGCTGGGCAGCTAGATGGTGCAGTGGATAGAGTATTGGGCTTGGGATTAGGACCCAAGTGTGGGTCCCAATGTGACCCATCAAGACCCTGTGTGACCCTGAGCAAGTCACTTCATCTTGTTTGCCTCAGTTTCTTCATTTGTAAAATGAGCAGGAGAAGGAAACAGTAAACCACTCCAATATCTTTGCCAAGAAAACCTCAAATGAGTCCCAAAGAGTCAGACATGACTGAATGTCAAAAACAACAAATGTGCCAGGCTAGCCATTGTTTAACAAATATTACCTTATCCTTAACAACAACCCTAGGAGGTAGGTGCTATTATTATAATACCCATTTTACAGTTTAGGAAACTGAGGCAGAGATTAAGATTTCCCCAGGATCACACAGCAAATAAGTACCTGGGTTCACAGTTGAGTTCAAGTTTTTCTGACTGCACGCTCAGCACTCTATCCACTGTTATTAGCTACCTATATGGGTACACAATATTACATCTATTCTTAGATTCAGTGGATATGTTCATTATGTTTACTGAACTGCTTTATTTCCCCATCTTATTATTGTTATGAAAGATAACTATGTATATATATAATAGAAATGAAATAATTTTTCATTTATATCTACCGATTTTTAAAGAATCTAACCAGGTATAAATTTCTGTGGAGATTTAATCTGCCACACATAGTCATGGGAAGGGCATTAGAGGTCATCAAATCCAAACCCCTTCATTACGTGGATGCAGAGACAGAGGCCCAGATTGAGGAAATGACTCATAAAATGTCTCACAGCGGTCAGAGAAAGAGCCAACACTAGATTGCTGGTCTCCTAAGATTAAGACTTCTGTGCCAACTTGTACACTGCCTGTTAGTTTTTGGTTATATTGCACATTTGGCCAATTATTTTTCAAATGATTCTTGTTTTTTAAAACTTTATTCATGCCTTTTGTTTTTACATAACAATCATTATTCAATATCCAACTCAGTCCCCATCAGTGAACTTGCTTAAGTAAAAAGAAAAAAATAACAGTTAAGGACAGTAGACAGAATATTCCATTTAGGGTGAGAGGACCTGGGATTGATTCCTGGTTTCGCAACTTACTACTTATGTGACCTT
>CM053770.1:326057251-326126393 GCA_028658325.1 Potorous gilbertii
ACCATGGTCAGCACGGACTGTGAAAGAACCACCAGCAGAAGATTCCCAGGCATACTGTTCATCATCATTGTGCTTGGTGATAACAACTACCTTCTCTGCCACCAAATAAGCAGAATAGAAACCCACACCAAACTGACCAATCATGGATATGTCTGCTCCAGCCTACGTGAAAGAACAAGGAGAAATTGGAGATACAGAGAAAAAAAGGTTCACATCAAGGAATCCTAGTGACAAATACAAGGACAGATGTCATACCTGCAAAGCCTCCATGAAAGCTTTGGTGCCAGACTTGGCAATGGTTCCTAAGTTATTGATCAAATCAGCTTTTGTCATGCCAATGCCAGTGTCTACCAAAGTCAGAGTACGCTCCTGAGGATTTGGGATGATGTCAATCTTTAGCTCTTTACCGCTGTCCAATTTGGAAGGATCCGTCAGACTCTCATAGCGGATCTTGTCCAGCGCCTAGGAGAAAGAATACAAGTCCATTAGCGATCCCTTTATCTTCTCTGTAATTCAGAGTTTTCCAGCTTTCCACCTCTTTCTAAACACCATCAATGTTGACTACTTATAACTATGCTCTTCAATTAGAATGATATTCAGACTTGCTTACCAAGACAGCTTTCTTTCAACCTATGCCGCAAAAATCTCATAACCCCCTCCAGGGGGTACTTCTCCCACGCATCTCCCCAGAGTGACAACAGAAAACATGATTAAGACCATCACCCTCTTCCTATTCCCTCCCCAGGTTACAACATTATTATCAATAGTAACACTTACATCAGAGGCATTGGAAATAATCTCTCGAAGGAAGATTTCCTTATTAGAATAAAAGGTGTTGATAATCAAGGACATAAGCTGGGCAATCTCTGCCTGGAAGGCAAAGGTCTCCACTTCCTCCTCTCCATGCTGTACTTCCTCAGGCATCTTTAAACATAAAAGGATACAGTTAATCTAATCTAGAGTCCAACATCTGACCTCCCCCTCTCCCCCAAGGCTTATCTGAGAAAAACCAGTGACTCCTACCCATGCCAGGTTCAGTTACCCAACAATTAAGCAGTAAAAAAAAAACCTGAACACCAGACTTGGTGGTTTTGAGTCAGTTCAAGGACCCAGAAATGAAAGGCAAATGCCCTGTAGACCATGAAATACTGGGGAAAAATGCTTCTATACTCTCCAGAAATCACTAAAGCCCAGTAATTTTTGACATCTGGGGGTAGAAGTGACCTTTAAAGACTTCATTATCGCTCTGTAACAGTCTAGAAAGTCTACTGATGGTGTTTTGGGGGAGCCCCCCCAAAAAGCCCCCAGGTGAGATTCCCTAGAAAAAGAAATCCAATGGAAGTTCTCACCAACTCGGTTTAAAAAGGCGTGCCAATTAATAGGCTAACCCCCCGTTAAACATCAGCACCACTCCTCCGGTGAAGGCACAAGCCGAGCAGTGGAACCCGCATCAGCATCCCTGGAGCGCAGCGCAGCGAGGGGCGGGGCCTGTCTGCCTCGTGCTGCGTAACACTAGGTAACAAATGGAAGGGCAGCAGCCCCCGCATGGGGGAGGGGGAGACCGACCAGGATAACGGCCAGGTCTAGCACAAGGGATGACAATGGATGCGGACAAAGAGCCCCGTTGAATGGAACAAGGCACCGCGGGGAGGGAGGAGTTCCCGCTCGGGGCCGATCCTCTAGGTGGGGGGGGACACCCTACCGCCTAAGGGGCACGATGTCCCCGCCATCTCCGCTTGGGGGCTCCGGCGCCATCCCAGCATCCGGGCACCTGGGCGGGGCGCGCGGTTCCAGAAGCTTCCAGAATAATCTGGGCCCCAAAGCGAAGGGAGGGGGAGAGAGGCCCGGGAATGTTCCAGAACCTGCTCCTCCCTTCTCGAACCACCTCCCCCGCGGGCCCCCCCCACCGCGCTACTGAAAAATGCGGCCATCATGGCCAGGGAGAGCGGAGCACGCAAAGATACCTAGAGGGCCGAGACAGTGATGCAACCCAAAGGCAAAGACGGAACCTGGCGAAGGACTCGCCCCCCCCCACCCCGGTGCTTAGTCACCCCAACCTGCCTCCCCCCTCGCGCGCCGAATGGCCCTCTCGCTCCCCGTAGCCGCCGGAAGTGGAGGCGCGAGCCCAACATGGCAGCGTCCCGTGGGGACCGGCGCGGCCACCACGTGCTAACCCTAACCCCCGGGACGCGGCTGCCGACCAACAGGCCCCCGCGCGGCTGTCACCCTCTGCCCGAACCCTCCCTGAGACTAAGAGGAAAAGGGGCTGGGGGAGGGGAAATCACCATACTCAGAAAAGCCCAAGTCTGAACGGTCGGCGGGGATGGGGGGGCATTAAAAGCCTTTGTGGGTAACAGCATGAGAAAAGGAAGTAGTAGAAAAGGGAGACAAAAGGTATTAAACGGGGATGTAGGGAATACGTCACCTTAGCGATTGCGGGAAGAAGGCCGGTTCAGAAAAGGGCTGAGTCCAGCGGCTCCGAGAACCAGGCACCGTGAGGAGCTTGGCACAAGAGAAGCTGCCGGCCGCCCCCACCCGCTCTATATATTGGCAGCGCACCGACCGCGTCGGAGCTTCCAGGCGAATCCCTCCGCCTTAAAGGGGCCGCCTCCCGGCCGCGCACCTGCAGCCCCTGAGGGCCAGCCTCCTCCTGCCCCCCTCCTTGCCACCCTGTACGTGCGTACACATTCTAGAAGCGAAACTGCTGGAATGGGAGGGGACCTTCCTTAGGAGTCCTGTTTCTTTTACACAGGGGGCCTGAGGCACGGGCCAGGAAACCAAGTGCCCAAGGTCACCCCTTCCCTGCGGGGTTTCCCACCCACGAACCTGCCTGCTCCCAGAAGCTCCCCGAGCTGTGGGCTCCGAGCCTTGGCGGAGCCTTAACCAAGGGTCGCTGACTGACTCCCTGACGTAACCGGGGAGCGGCCAGGGCGGGGGCGGGCGAGGGGGCAGCCTCTCCGAAGCTGCTCTCCCAGCCGCCCGCGGACGGACCTAGGGCTGGGCCGGGGTCGCGAGCCCCTTGATCTGCCTTTGGGAAGGATGCTGGACCCTGCCTACGACCGGCGTTCGTCCTCCTAAGCTAGTCCTGCCCCGCCCCCCATACCTCTAGGAGCGGGGCTGAGCCGCGAGGGAGCCTTGCTCTCCTCCTGCCCCCGAGACCTGCGTGGGGGAGAGGACAGACCGGGGGTCGCGCGCAGAACAGGCCGGGGGCTTTTCGGAACCGGGTTTGAGCGGCTGGGAGGGGTCCACGTGGAGGGGCAGGGAGGTCATGGCAGAGCTACGTCTCTGGAGGGTGGGGGGCTCCCCCGAAAAGAGGCGACCCCCCCCAAGGTAGGAGAGCGGTAAAGGCCAAGCTGGTTCCCCACCCCCACCCCCGGCTCCGGCCCACGGGAAGAATGGGCTGGGGGAAGGGCGAGCTTTAGGGACTCTTTGCCGAGGAGCTCGGCGGCGGAAGCCGAGCCTTTCGGCAGTGCTTCGGTTTTCCAGCAGTTTCCACGCCGGTCTAGTCGCGTTCCCCCGCCCCCTCGGCTTCTCCCACCCCGCTCCCCGCACGCCGTCCCCCCCCCCCCCGCCTCCTCCCCGCCCCCCACTGGGCCTGGGCTCTTGGTAGAGCGAGCCAAGGCGCCAATGCGGGCCTGCACCGGCCGCGGACTCATCCCCCAGGCTTGGACCCATCCCCGCCTCCCCTGCGTCCCCCGCATCCCTCCTGCGGCGTTCCCCACCCCGCTCCATTTTCTATACCCCAGCCCCGGTAAAGTACTCTGCCCGGCGCTCGGTCACACAGTAGGCGCATAATACATGCTTGTACCTCCCCTCCCCCTCTTCTCCCATTCCCTTCTCTGTAGCCCCAATATCCAGTGCCCCTCCCACGACTGGCCATCCCCACCGGAGGAGAATTAGAGCAGCCCCTTCCCGGCGCCCCCCCCAACAACCCCCCCCTCCTCCTCCGCCATCACTGAGGCTCCCACGGAGGGAGGGGGCTGGGGCCCGCCTCCCCACCGTGCCCCGGGGCAGCGGGCTGAGCTGGTGGGCCAGGCGAGGGGGAGCTGCCAACGTCCCGCCCGCCCCTCGTTGGGCCCAGCCCGTGGGGGGTGAGGTGCGCAGTATCTGCAGAGTCACTGCACACACGCACACTGGCACGCCCGCCCCACGCAGCTCGTGACACCACCCGCGGGGCAGGAGGCCATCCCCATGGCCCAAGAGGCTGCTAGTACCCGGGTGAAGAGGTTTTGGAGAGTGATTTGAGAAATCCCAAGGACGTTCCCAGGCTCAGGCCTGGGAACCACATGTGCAGGTCCGGGTGCAGAGTTCCCCAGCTCCCAACGGACAGATGGGGGCCAGGAGCCTGACCAGTCCAACCGAGCCGAGGCAGGGCACCTTTATTAAGTGTGCCAGGCGTTGTGCTAAGGGTGGGGGATGCAAAGAAACCAAAACCAAAGACGATCTCTGCCTTCGGGAGCCAGCTTCCACTCTAGGGGGGGAGACACCTTGTGAATGAGCAGGTGTGTAAGATGCCGCAGGTGTGTAAGATGCAGGGTGACTTCGGCGGGGAAGGCTAGGGGATTCTGCGGCTAAGATTTTCATCCAAAGGAAACCCAGAAAGGTAAGCGTTAGAAGGAGAGCATTCCAGGAGTGCCAGACAGATCCGGAGATGGAGTGTAGCGGTGGCATGGTGGATGGAATGTCAGGAAGGTTCATCAGATCTGGCCTCAGACACTTAACTGTGTCCCCCTGGGCCAGTCACTTCACTCTGTTTGCCTTAGTTTCCTCATCTGTCAAATGAGCTGGAGAAGAAAATGGCAAAGCACTCCAGCATCATTGCCAAGAAAACCCCAGATAGGGTCATGAAGAGTCAGGTATGATGGAAGTGACTGGACAATAGCAATCTCTTGTGTGAGCAAGGAGGTCCCTGCGGCTGAGTAATTGAATTTGTGAAGGGAAGTAAGGTGTAAGAAGACTGGGAAGGTAGAAAGTGGCCAGTTTATGAGGAGCCTTAAATGTAAAAGTACTTTATATTTTATCCTGGAGGTAATGAAGTCATACTGATCCAGGAATTCTGGGGGCTCCCTGAAGGGAGCCCCTGGAGATTATTGTGTAGGGAGGTGACATGGTCCACCCTGCACTGTAGAAACCTGACTTTGGTGGGTGTATGTGGGATGGGTGGAGTGGGAAGAGAGGAGGCAAAGAGACCAACTTAGAAGATTATAGCTTTAATAGTAATTCTGTAATAACAATAATAGAATTACACAAGTATCTGAGCAAGATTTGACCTCTCAGGTCTGATATCCATAGGTCAGTGGCTCTGAGTGAAAAGAACAGGACATATATACGTATAAGAAGTGTGAAGGCAGAAAAGATAAGATTTGGCAATGGATTCATGGAGTAGATGTGTGAGGTGATGGAGATAGAGAGCCTGGGTGAGTAGGAGGAGGGTGGCATCCTCTACATTTGGAAGAGGAGAAGGTTTCAGGATTGAAAGAAGGGAAAATGAGTTGAACTCATTTTTGAACATTTTGAATTTCAGGTACTTATGAGACCTCCAAGATTTTCAAAAGACAGTTGTTGATATGAAACTGGAGCTCATGAGAGCATCTAGGTCTGGATATATAGCTCTAGCAGCCATCTTTGTAGAGATGATTGTTGAAACTGTGAGAGACAGCAAAAATTAAGTTTCCACAGAGGTACCTAGTTGATGAAGTCACTGGGAATAAGATGATAAGAAAGCTAGCAGACTACAGATGGACTTAGCCAATCAGGAGACAGACAGTGGCCTTCAGAAAATTACAAAGTTCTTGATAAAAGGGGACCAAATCTAAAACTAGCTTAAACTAGTCAGGGGAAATGAAATAGAATAACTGGAAGAAAACTTCACTGCGCTTGCTTAATGAACCTTATGCATATAAGCAGACACACCCCACATAAAATTATCCCTCCATTTTCTGGTCATGGGTCCTATGGTGAAGCATGTTTGGGAGGGGGAATCACACCAAGGATGTGGCATGTAAAGGTGGTGACCTAAAGGAGAACAGACCAGTCTGTCTCCTGATGGGAGGATCTGTCCTGAACTAACAGTATAAGAATACTCTCGCTTCTGTATCCAGCACCCCCTCCTCCAGAAAAGGGCATTGGAATCCGCTTTGGCCAGGGCATTCACTTCCTCTGAACTCTACTGCAATAAATTTTCCTTGATACCTTTTTAGTGTCAAGCATGTTTCTAACAAATCCATGGGAGTTGATGAGAGAGAAGAGGCAGAGTCCTACAATTAGCAGACGTTCTATGGATGACAAACCAGCAGGGGATGCTGATGGACAATCAGAAAGGAAGAGAACTAGGAGACGGCAGGGTCACAAAAGCCTAGAAAAGATTGAATATGTAGGAAGTAAAAGTGATGATGTGAGAGTCAGGAGGGATGAGGAATGAGAAAAGATTATTATATTTGTCAACTAAAAGAATAATAGTTTTACCTGAGTGATGGAGTCAGGAGCCTGATTGCCAAGGATTTAGATGACAGTAAGAGGAGAGGGGAATGAAAGCAGAAGGGATGAATGTAGATGGTTTTTCTTTTTTTTTACAGTTATAAAGGGGAGATAGAGATACAAGAGATAGCTAGCAGGGATGATGGGATCAAGTAAAGATTTTCTAAGGATGCAGGAGGCCTGGTAGTGTTTATGTGCAATAGGGAAGGAGGAGAAAGGGGAGAGGAGAAGAAAGAGGAAGAGAAAAAGAGGGAAAGCAAAAGAAAGGGAAAGAAAAGAGAAAAAGAGAAGAGGGAGAGAAGAAATAGAAAAAAGAAAGGAGAGAGGATGAGATAGAAAATGAAAGAGGAGAGAGATGGGGAGAGGGAGAGAGGAAGGAAGAGATAGGAAAAAAGGAAAGATAGGAAAAGAGAGAGATTGATGATAAGAAGGAGCAAGGATGGTGAGAGGAGGGGCAGCAGTCTGTTGGGAAAGACTAGAAGGGTAGACTCAAGGAGAAGGGTAACCTTCATTAGTGACTGGAGTGAAGGAGTTAGTAGAGCAAGATATTTCAAGAGGCAAGATGAGGAGTTCAAGGAAATGGCCTGAATTTTTTTCAGTAAAGTACGAGTTGCAGTCCTCTGGTCATGAGGGAAGGACATGGGAGATGTGAGGAGAAGGTTTGGAACAGCTGCTGTAGACACTGGGTTCCTGAATCTGTGCAGGGAGGAGTAGATTGATTGCTTTGTTGCAGTTCAGAAAGGTTGAGCTTAGATAACCTATCTGTAGTGGAGGTCCAGTCAGCAAAGTTTAGTGATTTCCTCTAGCTTCACTTAGCAGCAAGTAAATAGAAGTAAAGAAAGCCAGTGGTTTAACTGAGGAGGAATTTGGTCAGGTGGGATCATGGCTAGGATGAGGAAGTTGAGTGTAGAGTTAAGCTGGCTCACCAAGAGGTCAAGATAAAGAAGTGTAGCCAGGACAAGGCAGCTAGCCTGGGACTGAACTGAGAAGTGAAGGAACTAGAGGTCCCTGTGAGAACAAAGAACAACATTAAGGGAGATAAGGTACAGAGAAAGATAGAATGACAAGACATAATCAGAGAGATTTTTGGAATTTTGAACATAGAAATGGAACATTTTCTGCCTAGATTAGAAGTAGATGTGCCTTTAGGAAGAATAATGATGATGATAAACATTCATACAGCAATTTAAGATTTGCAAAATGTTTGACATATATTATCTCCTTTGATCCTTCTGACATCTGTGAGAGGTAGATGATACTATCTCCATTTTACAAATGGGGAAACCGAGGCTGTTTGGGATTTTTTTTTGGGGGGGGGTAGTAGTGTGGTGTTTTGTTTTTTTCCTATTGTTACATGAGTGAGCAGAATTTGAACTCAGGTCTTTCCAACTCCAAGTCAGGGCCATCATTCACCATGTCACCTAATTGCCCTACCATAGTTTCAAATTCAGGTTATTCCTATGAGAGGCTCAAGGCTGAAGAGAGAATGATTTTATAGGCCTCTCCTCTCCAGAGTATTTCAGTGGCACTTTGATGGTTAAGTAATCTCACCAAATTGGGCATACCCTGCTGCACTGGTAAAGATCTTAACAAATCAGATGTTCCCGGATAGTTGACTCAGTGGACAGAGCACTGGACTTGGAGACTGGAAGACAGTGAGTTTCGATTTGGCCTTTGACTCCTCCTAGTCAGGCAAGTCACTTAACTCCTGTCTACCTCAGTTTTCTTATAAGACAGGAAGAATAACAGCACCTACCTCCGAAGGCTGTTATGAGGACCGAATGAGGTAACATTTGCAAAGTGCTTTGCAAAATGTAAAGCACTACATAAAAGCTAGCTCTTATTTTCATAAAGCAATATGTAGCCCTGTATAAACCTGCACAGGTCTCCCTATGGAACTGAGTGCCTTCCCCTAGAGCAGTAGCTCTCAAAGTATGGTGCAGGGACCCTCAGGAGTCTTGAAGAAATTTTTAGGGATCTTCATAATTATACTGAGACATTTAAATTTCGAATATGGTAATTATTTATAGGTAATCCACCCTTGGGGTTAGCTCTTTAGGGGGTCCTCAGCAATTTTTTTGATGTTACTTTTTAAAAATTAATTTATTCGTTTAGGATTTTCAGCAATCACTTCCATATGTTTTAAATTTCCCCCCGCCTCCTTCCCCAAGATGGCGTGCAATCTTATATGGATTCTGCACATACATTCTTATTAAACACATTTTCACATTAGTCATGTTGCATAGGGCCTCAGCCATTTTTAAGAGTTTAAAGGGGTGTCCTTAGACCAAAAAGTTTGAAAAGACCTGACATTACTTGAGGATGAGTTGGGGCTTTCGTAATCTGATCAGGAAGAGGTCAGAAAGCTCATTTGTTTAGCTCAAAGACTTCAAACTAAGCAAACATCATAATAACAATAACCCGTTCAATGTAATCCTTTAAAGTTTACAATGTACTTTATATTACCTCCCTTTGTTTTTTAAGCTTAATTCATATTTTTTTAAAAATAACGCATTGATTTTCATATATATCCTTGCCCTCATTTCCTAGCCAGAGAATTTTCTGGTGATGTAGTTTTGTTTTGTTTTTTAAAATATTCAGCAAAACCAGTCAACGGACCTTGAACAGCCAATGAAACACCTCACATACATAAATTCACCACCTCAGCAAAAGGAAGATACATTTTTCTCTTCTCTGGGGTCAACCATGGTCATTATAATTTTCCAGTGTTTAGTTTTTATTGTCAATTCCATTTACATTGTTCTAATTATTGGGAAAATCATTTTCCTGGTTCTGCCTACTTCGCTTTGTATTATATGTTCGTATATGGCTTCCTGTGCTTCTCTGAATTCCTCATTTTTGTCATTTGCTATGGGGCAATAATATTCTATTATTATTGTATAAGAATAGTACCAGATGCTGTTATACAAGCAAATAACAATCCCTACCCTCTAGTAGCTGATAATCTATTGGAGGGGGAAGGGGAAGGGGTATGATGGGGAGAATCATGATAGATAACATATTCTGCCTACAAGGTGTTCTCTATCGTAAGAGCTATCTTATCTTCCTTGCTGTTCCTTCCTTCCTTCTTTCCTCCTTCCCTTCCTTCCTTCCTCATTCTCTTTCTTCCCTTCCTTTCTCCCACCCTCCCCTCTTCCTTCCCCCTTCTCGAATTCCCTCCCTCCTTCCTTTTTTTTCTCCTTAAACAACATGGGTGGCTCCCCATTCCCAACGGCATATCATATTTATGCCTGATTGACAGCCCAGGGCAGCTCAGAAGGTCTGAGCTGACAGTTACAAATATGCCACAACCAGCTTCTTATTTACTTTTGAATGGTTCTACCAGAATTAATATCAACAGTTAAATTGTAACATAGGCATGACTGAAGGATAAGTAATTTTATCTGCTGGAGAGCCTGGTATGGGTACTCCCTGCACCATAGATGGCAATACTAAGTCTGGGACTTAGTAGCAAAATCTTAGGGAGTTGTCTGAAGCATAGGGAAGTACCCAGGGGAACTGAGCTAGGGGGCAGAGATTGAATTTGAATTCAGGTCTTCCTGACTCCAGGACCTGGATGACAGTAACCACTACTTATAATCCTATTGTCTCTCCTCAAGAATTCAGTTCAGTTCAATTAAACAAGTATGCAGGTAGAAGGCAGGTGTGCTGGGTTCCAAGAAATAGAATGTTTTAAAAATTTTAAGCTAAAATAAAAATGGCCCTACCTTGAAAGTAACTTTAATTCTCCTGATTATAGGAGTGCAGCTTTAAGTATATATGAGTTAATTTAAAGAAGGAAGTGTACTAAATTGATAGGGGGTCGGGGTGAAGCTGAATCTGAGTAGACTGAAGTAATATATTCCAGCCATGGGGGAATGAATATCATGGCCAGAGGCTGGGGGTACAGTTTGGAAAATATCTAATAATCCAGTTTGTCTTGAATACAGAATTTGTGAAAAGAGGCAGTATAAAATAAGACTGGAAAGGCAGATAATGGAAGGCCTTAATATATCTGGCTGAGAAATTTATATTTTTTCTTATAGGCAATGAGTAGCTATTAAAGGATTTGATAAAGAGTGCAAAAGGTATGATTTGAGGAGTTGTCGAGAGACCTCTCATTTCTCCTTCCCCCTCCAATATGTTTCCCTCATTAGAATTTCAATTTTATCATTAGAAATTTATTCTTTTTAAGGTTTTTCATTCTTTTTAAAGGTGGTAAAGTGGATAGAGTACCTGGAGTCAGGAACTCATCTTCCTGATTTCAAATCCAGTCTCAGACACTAGCTATGTGACCCAGGGAAAATCACTTAACCCAGTTTGCCTCAGTTTCCTCATCTATAAAATGAGCTGGAAAAAGAAA
The DNA here is from genome assembly GCA_028658325.1 of Potorous gilbertii. NCBI lineage: Eukaryota > Metazoa > Chordata > Mammalia > Diprotodontia > Potoroidae > Potorous > Potorous gilbertii. The sequence goes on from CM053770.1 coordinate 326,068,092, forward strand.
TAGCAAACTACTCCAGTGCCTTTGCCAAGAAACTCCAGAGAGGGTAACGACGAGGTCAGACATGACTGAAATGATCTGAAAAACAAAGACCCCCATTAAAATAAAAAACCTGATGTAGAGGAGTTACATTTTAATGACCATTTTTAGCATGGGTTAGTTTATAGGTAGCTCAGAGCAAGGTTCTGAATTGGAATTGGAGCATTGGGAAGGCACCAATCATGGGGTGGAGTGAAGCAGGAGGGTAAGGAGGGAAAGAAGAGGTGGGAGGGTGCCCCAAACCAAAACCCCATCTACTTCGTATATCTTCCCTACCTAGAAAGGTGTGTTCTCATTGGCTTGTCAGTGTTTAGGTGGGAGTGGCTGAAGGATCATCATTCCCACACCCCACAACCAGAAGTGGCATGTCTTTGTCACATACTGTATCCAGACCAGCAGGTTAAGCAAAAGGGAATTAATGACGTCTATGTGAGTATGATGCGGTGGTGAAGCAGGAGAAACCAAGTGTTATCAGTAAGGACTTTCCTGTTCACTGTGGAAATGCTGAAATGTATTTTGCTGCCGAGAAGCCTGTAGTCATCTCCCCAGGGTGTGATAATAACAAACATTCATTTTTATAGGGCACTGTAAGTTCTGCACAGTTTGCACTCGAAGCATTTCCAGGCTTAAAGTGCTATGTAAATGGGAGCCATTATTAATATGCTCACATCCTGGGAAGGGAGCAAAGGGGGAAAGCATTTCTTAGGATAATTAGTTCAGGTACAAGAGAGCACTAGGATTATACTGCAGTTGTTCCAAAATCTGTTCTGAGAAATGATTCCGCCCCAGTGTTCACCACCCCGACCTACCTCACCCTTTTGTCTATTATTTCTGGCATGTACAGCTGAGAGAAAAGTATACTCCTTTCTCTTCCCATTCAATTTTCTCCCGAGCTCATCCCCACTCTTCTATTATCTCTAGTCGGATCTTGGCTGTGGGGTCTATTGGAGAGAGGTCTTGGCTCTGATACTCTGACAATGGGCAAGTCACTTAACTCCTCTGTAAAATGGGGGATGATAACTCAACAAATACATACTGAGCTCTTAATGGCCAAAACTTACACAAATTGGGTTTTTTCTTTAGTTAAAAAAAAAATCCTTCAATCTGTATTCGGACACCATCAGTTTTTTCTCTGGAGATGGAGAGCATTTTTCATCCGAGTTGTCTTGAATTGTATCATTGAAAAGAGCTAAGTCATTCACAGCTGATCATCCTACAATACTGCGTTACTTTATACACAGTACCTTTGCATCAGCCCAATGCAGGTCTCTTTTCTTTGTTCTTCTGAGAGCATGCAGTTCATCATTTCTTATAGTACTACAGTATTTCACTGTAACTTGCTCCCCAACTGATGAGCTTCCCCATGATTTCTAATTCTTTCCTTCCAGAAAAGAGCTGCTACAAATATTTTTGTACATATAAGTCAAGACCTGCACAAATCTTAAGCATCTCCATCCTCATCTTGCACTTGATGCCTGGGGAAGGGGTGGTACTTTAATTGTCATTTTAGGATAGATGAGTGAACAGACAGCTCCGAACAAGGTCTATGGAATTAGAATATGGGGGAGGCACCTATTGGGGTGAGGCTTGGCATGGTAGGAGAAGACGGGGGTCCGAAGGAAGAACAGTAGAGATGGATAGTTGAACCATCTTCCCACCTCAGCCCCCTCTTCCTGCTTGGGAGGTGGCCTGAGGTAATGAAACCATACTCCCCTAAAGTGCCCATTGAGATGAAAATGACCCATTTAGCTTGTTGCAGTGAGGCTCAGTGTCCCCAAGAGGGAGCCTTAGGACCTCTGTGATTTAATCCAAGGCTGATGTCACAAAGGAAAGCTGAGGTTCCAGGGAAGGGCACCTCCGAGCTCCACCCCTTTCCTCCACAGTGAAATGAGGACAGTGACGCTGTCTCCTCCTCTCCTCCCTTCCACCCTCCCTCTCAAGGACAGCTGCAGGACACAAAGTTCTGGGAGTTTCTAGGCACTGGAGATACAGGGGAATGATATGGGCACAGCTCCGGAAGATGTGTCCCTGACCTGGGGCTAAGGGTTCTGGGGGACGGGAGAAGATGATGCACGAGGGTGTGTCTCGTCTCCAGAATCCATCTGCCCTGAGAAAGCAGTTTAAGCTGCCTCCAGGCCCAGAAATGCAGACAAGAAGTAGGGGCTGCCACCTCCCAAAGCACAGTTACACAAATATGCCAGCTCTCCACAATAATCGAGCTGGAAGTTCATCTATCCCAACTCCCTTTTTGTTAGGGTTGGGCAGTGTGGAGGAGGATCAGAGAGTATGTTCTAAATGAAATATAGCCTTCCTTCCAAGCTGGGATCACGAGAATCCGACCAGAGAGGCCAGACACAGGCTGGCCACTCTTAAGAGCTGAAGGGCCTTTCCTCTTCTACCTTTCCAGTCTTTTCCTTTATTCCCAATGATCCCTAGGCTGCCATCCATACTGACTTCCTTGCTGTGTATCTCAGAGTAGAAACTCCTACCTCTTGGCTCTGGGCCCCCATGCCTGGCCCTAGCTACCTCCTTCCTGAGCTCTGTCTCCCAGCTTCTCTGCTTCCTCCAACTCTCAGCCAAAATCCCTTCTACAAGAAGCCTTTTTCAGGACACCCTTAATGCTAAGTGCTTTCCCTTTGAGGTTACCTTCCTTCTACCATGTATGTGTGTGTGTGCGCGTGAATCCAAATATAGTTGTTTGCACAGTATCATCCCCCTGCCTTAGACTGGATATTCTGTGGTCAGGGACTACTGCTTTTAGCAGAGGGTCTGAGCATAGAGCCGGGCTTAATAAATACTTGTTGATTTGACTTGAACATCCTTTCTCACTCTGACTCCTTTTGCTCAGGCCTGAACTTCTCCTTCATCATGAGACTATTGGCTTTGTCTCATGTTTTACAGCAAGGAGAGGTAGAGTCCATGGGGTACCAGGAAGGAACCTCCCCAAGCTAGGTAGGTGGATAGGACTAACAAATTTCCAGAGCCAAGACAGAACACGTTCTACAAGGGAAAAGAAGAGGAGTAAATCTGCTATCAGTAGATCTGGGGTTTAGGGTTGGTTCTAGAGAACGTCACTTCCCTTATTTGGCCTGAATCTTCTCGAGTGTTTTTGCTTAACTGTGTTTTGTAATCAGGAAAAAGAGAACAGGGGTGTTTCCAAAAATGACTTACGATATAAGAGCAAACATCAATGACATTCTTTTAAAGTAAAAGAGTTGGACAAGAGAAGGTTGGTTTTTTTTTTTAACTTTTATTGTGTCCTGGAAACCTTTTACAGTCTTGACAAAGGAAAACAAGAATTAATGAAAATTCAGATTATTTTTTCCTCTTTTAAGTTCACCCCCCCCCCCTGAAATCTGTCTGGGCCACTTAAGCAGTCTGGGCCTGGTCTGTGGATTCTAGGTTAAGAACTCACAGATGAGATCATCTCTGAGGGCTGCATTTGGAATCAAGGCAGCCGGGTGGTGCAGTGGATAGAGCACTAGTGCAGGACTCAGGAGGACCTGAGTTCAAATCTCACCTCAGACACTTGACACTCACTAGCTGTGTGACCTTGGGCAAGTCACTTAACCCCAATTGCCTCATCCTGGGTCATCTCCAGTCATCCTGATGAATATCTGATTACTGAATTCAGATGGCTCTGGAGGAGAAGGGAGGCTGGTGACCTGCACAGCCCTCCCTTACTCAAAACAAAGTCAAGTGCAAGTCAGGTCATTATTTCTCTGATGATTTGGTCTTCTTCGCCAGTAAAGGACGAACACACACTGATTTGGAGTCAAAGAACCTTGGTTCAAATCCTGGCCTGTGTGACCTTGGCAAAGGCAACCAGTCTAGTGTTCGGTTTCCTCATCTGTAAAATAAGGGGGTTTAGGGGGTGCGGTGGCCTAAATAGCCTGTAAGAGCCCTTCCTAGCTCTAAATTGATGATATATGTCCTCTGCAGTCCTTTGGCCAGGTATCTTCCCTTCTGTGCTCCCCAGAGATAAGAAGAGATAGTTCTATTATTCTGTTTTATGAGTCATCCCAGACTGACTCTGTGAGCTTCTACCCGTGCAGTGCGCGCACGCACACACACACACACACACACACACACACACACACACACACTCACTCACACTCACACTCACACTCTGCCTGCCCCAGTCTGTCAGACCCCAGGGAATGAAGAGCTAACAACTCTAGCCAGAAACAGGCAGAATCTGAGGGAAAGTTTTTCAGGGTGGGGAGAGGATGCAATTCCAAAACTGAATGAGAATACTGGGCATTATCTCTATTTGGGATTCTGATTTCACCTTTGCAACATGTCTTGGTTACTTATGTGCCCTTCTCTCCTTGGCCACTGCCACCACCCTGGGGCATTTCACCCTTGGATTACCGCAGTAGACAGCATGTGGGTCTGATGCCTGCCATGTCTCTCCCCACCCCACCCTCATCCATCTTCCATTCAGCAGCCAAAGTGATTTTCCTAAATTGAGGTTTGACTCTTAATAAATTCCAGTGGTTCTTTATCACCTATCGCTACTCCCTCCACCTTCTAACCAGAGACACTGGTGTCCTTACTACTAGACAAGGCACATCATATCTCAGCTCAGGGCATTCTGACTGTCGCCCATGTCTGGGAGGTTCTCCCTCCTCATGTCTACTTTCTGGTTTCCTGCAAGTCCCGTCTAATATCCTATCTTCCCATAAGAAGCCTTTGCTAGTCCCCTCTTAATTCTACTGCCTTTCCTGTATTATTACCTATTTATCCTGTATGTAGCTTGTTTATATGTATTTGTTTGCTTCTTGTCTCTCCCATTAAGAGACTTTTGTCTCTTTCTGTATCCCCAGAGCTTAACACATAGTTGGTGCTTAATAAACGTTTATTATGGAAATGTTTTGCGTGACTGCACATGCGGTAACTTTTTATCAAATTGCTTGCCTTCTCATTGATGGGGGAAGTGAGGGAGGGTGCAAGAAAATTTGTAACTCAAAACTGTAAAAACTGAGGGGTAAAATAGTTTTTACATGTAACTGGGAAAAATAAAATATTAAAAATTAAATAAATGCTTATTTACTGTGACTAATTGAAAAAGATGTTGGTTCCTTTTAAAAAGATGACAATTCTGAGTTCACCTGGAGAACAAGAGTAAACACTGGGAAAATATATCACTTTTCAGGAAGGCACATCCTTGTGTGCTAATACGCCCTAATGAATACAATAACTGAATAAACAGATTATAACATTGAGAACATTCCTGGTAACCTAAGTGTAATCTCCCCATTAACTGAAATCTAAAGGACAGAGCCAAGAATCCCCTCCCCTTTGCTCATATTTGGAAAACAGGTCAGTGAATGAATGATCCAGGGTCACACCATGCATTAGAGACAAAGCTCATCTCCACCCCTTTCCCAACTCGTTCCTGACTTGCATCATGTTTTGTTCTAAGGACATTACTTATAATATGGGGTGTGGATGGACAGCAACCATCTGAATCTGTCCTCTGTCCCAATTACATTCTACTTTGTGTGATGTGGTTACTTAATTCTGGGGTAGTGGAAAGACATATCCTGGCTGTGGCATTTCCTACCTGTGTAATTTATTTTATGCTTTTAAAAACATAATTCTGAGAAGGGTTCCATTGGCTTCAGACCCCCAAAGGGGTCCACTGTACAAAACGTTACCCTATCCTATTAAGACTAAGCTCTTTGAAGTAGACTTTCAGTTTTCATTCATGACAGTCACAGTCTATAACATTGTTACCACTGAGTTGTTTCAGTTGTATCTGACTCTTTCTGAGACCATTTGGGATTTTCTTGGCAAAGAGAGTGGAGTGGTTTGCCATTTTCTTCTCCAGCTCATTTTATAGATGAGGAAACTTTGGCAAACAGGGTTAAGTGACTTGTCCAGGGTCACACAGCTAGTGTCTGAGGCCAGATTTGAACTCAGGGAGGTGAGTCTTCCTGACCCTGAGCCTGGCACCGCATCAACAAATAGCAGGGACTTAATAAATGTTTGTTGGATTTATAAATTAATCTGTTTTCATGAAAACTGAGTCTCACCACATCCTTTAAAACTCAAGACAAAGAGGCAGTATCAGAGGCTGGAACTGAACTCAGGTATTTCTGACTACTACACCACCTGGCAGCCTCATACTGTGACCTAGGTCATAACATAGAACACACGTCTAGTCAGGAAGGCCCTGATTTCAAGCCTCTTTAGGCACTTACTGGCTGGGTGACCCTGGATAAGTTACTCAACCGCTGTTTGCCTCAGTTTCCTCATCTGTAAAATGGGGTTAATAACACCTACCTCCTGAGGTTTTTATCAAATGAGAGTCTAATGGGGTAACAATTGTAAAGCACTTAGGACAGTGCCTGGTGCATCGTAAATGCTATATAAATGTTAGCTCCAGGGTATCTGCATGGTGCCCTCTAGTGGCTACAAGCCACAACTGCAGCTTGTAGCCAAGAGATAACGTTCAGAAAAATGTGTACCATTTCAGTTTTTATGAAACTAACTTTCCCACATGTTTTACATGATTGCACATGTATAACCTATATCAGTTTACTTGCTGTCTTAGGGAGGGGGGATGAAGGGAGAAACATTTGGAACTCAAAATCTTAAAAAAAAATGAATGTTGAAAATGATCTTTATACATAGTTGGCAAAAACAAAATAGTATTTAATTTTTTGTAGAAAAAATAACTATTTTGTTTTTGCCAACTATGTATAAATTTTTTGTAGAAAAAAATTAAATAAAAGATGAAAAAAGAAACTTTCCAGATGAGGAAACTGAGGACCTTACTCAAGGATACACTGTGAAATAGTATTGCAGAAATTTGCAATTAGCCTAAAAGTTTAAACTACCCAAGCCCCATATCTAGAGATCCCCCTGCTAGGCTTCCCCAAGGAAGTCAAAAAATTAAAAGTCCTACAGACACCAACATACTCATGGCAACATGTTTTGTAACAGTAAGGAGCTAGGAACAAAGCAGATACTGCTCAACTGGGGATAACTAGGCAAGTGCTAAGTACATGGATAGAATGGATTATTCCAAGAAGCCTTGACTGTCTTATGTGAACTCATGCATGAAAATGTCAGCAGAACCAGGAAAACAATGCATTAACAGTAATTACAATGTAAAGAAACAATAAAACACCCATCCAATGTAATTATTATGAATAAGCCTGGTTCCAGAGATAAGAAAACAGAGGTGGGGGGCTATGGATGTGGAATATCACATGTACCATCAGACTGCTGATGTGTTAGTTTTACTGAATTGTCTCTTATTCTCCAGTTCTTTGTTGTAAGGAAGGACGGGCCTCGGGGGATTCAGATATGAATAATGAATGTGATGTAAAAGCCAAAAATATTCAAAACTGAAGAAATGGTGATAGGAAGAATTCTGAGAAACACAGGCAGACAACCAATGGAAGAGTGATATAAGCCAAATCATTAAAGGCAATATATATAATGACGAACAAAAACCTCAAACTGAATTGTCATTATAACCAAGCTTGGCTCCCAAATCTCCCTTCTCTCATTGTTAAGGTTGGGTAGTGTTGGGGTAGAATGTTGCATAGACTGTCAGATGTGGTTCAAGGTTTGATTATTTTTGTTTAATTGCTATTAATTTCATTCCCTTTTTATTCCCCATTGCTGCTGTTTGGTCCTTCTTTTCCAATACAGGGACATCAGGGAGGTGATGCCATGACATGCAGGTGAATTGGATTTAAGTGAGGCAGGGCTGTGCAAAGTCACCAGCCTCACTTTCTCCTCTGGAGCCATCTGGGTCCAATGGCCAGATATGGAACAGGACAACTGGAAATGGCCTAGGATGAAGTGAGGCCTCTCTGTTATAAGGGATAGCATGATCAGCTACATTTCCTTCTTTTAATATTAAATTTTAATATTAAAGGCCAAAGATGTAACAATAAAAAGATCAAAATTAAAAGAAAAAAAAGTTGGTGTTTTAGGGATGGAATAACAGCTCCTATCTTCTGACCACCAAGACCTTCTTGTTGTCCCAATAGCAGCCTGGTGTGTCCAAGACAAGAACCCAGCTAAGTGGATCCTAAGGGAGTGAGTATGTGTTCGTCCTTCGTTACCAAAAAAGACCATGCCATCAGAGAAATGATGACACAAATTGCAGTTGACTTTGTTTTGAGTGAGGAAGAGCTGTGCAGGTCACCAGCCTCACTTCTCCTCCAGGGCCATCTGAATCTGGTGACCAGATTTTCATCAGGATGACTGGAGATGACCCAGGATGAGGCATTTGGGGTTAAGTGACTTGCCCAAGGTCATACAGCTAGTGAGTGTCAAGTATCTGAAGTGACACTTGAACTCAGGTCCTCCTAACTGGTGGTCTATCCACTACACCACTTAGCTGCCCCTCAAGCAGCCAAGGAAGTTAGGATATAATGGCTACATGGCTTTCTTCTGGGGTAGGGGAAGGTGAGGTTGGGTCTTGTGTTTCTGAGAAGTAGAGAGTGGGGATAGGAGAGGACTGAAATCAGAGTTCATCTAGTAGCTCAGATTTCTTCTCCACAAATCTATTATCCCATATCCCATAAACCAATCTTCAAATCCCAGCTTCCTCCAAGAAACTTACTAAGAAGAAATAGGTGATGACTTTCTTCACCTCAAGCTGGCTAAGTAGCTCTTGGGATCCAGGACCTTACAGCTCTCAGCCCTCGACTACTTTTACTTCTGACCCAAAGAGGATGTAAAATTTATATGTGATTTCTAACTAGGATGTCTGACTTACAGGTCCATTCTACACTCTGAAAAGCAGAGACAATAGCACAGAAAAGTGGGCTGTAAGCTGTCAAGTCCTATGCAAATGCTGCGGGAGTCATCAATTAGATAAATAAACCATCTGGCAGCTGTGCTCAGAAACGCCAGGCGAGAGGCACAATCTCCTTGATTGATTCTATTCGCTCAACTTTGAAACTGAGGCCAGTAAAAATATTCTGTCTTAGGTATTTTTCTCCCACTGTGCATGTGTGTGTGCGTGTGTGTGCACAGTGTGTCTGACTGGGAGCCTGCCTGTGTTTTTCTGCTACTCATTCTCTGTGACACAGCAACTTTTTGAGGTAGATGGCAAAACTTCCTTATACTTTGCCAGGACTTTTCCATTAAGTTGGGGGAAATCCCTTTTGGAGAACAGCCTAAATTCAAAGAAACCCAAGAGACCTGAGCTCCCAAGGTTGTCTGTCTACAACCACTCCCCTGACACCCGAATCCTGCCCTCCCTCCTCTCAGACACTTCCCTCCCAGGCATAGGGGTGCAGGGAAAGGGTCTAAGGCTGAGCCCTAGGGCGCCAAGCTGGCTAGCCCCCTCACTCTGGGGAGACACAGACCCCCTTGTTCTCCAGGAAGTCCAGCAGGAGTGAGAGCTGAGGTGCCAGAGAGGGATGCCAAACTTTTGGAGGCTTGAGCCCAGCCTTTGACTCCTTCCCTGCAGGCGTCTTAAGAGTCCAGCCAAGAGCCGGGGCGGGGGGCGGGGGTCTGGGATCCTGCCTGGGGTTCACTCACTCCTGGGGCCCTGGTGGGGAAGGGGCAAAGAGGGAAGAAGCAGGTACATGTGTTTTGTAGGTAGACAGAAATATTTCAGATGACAATATTTCTGACAGGAAAATATCAGGGCTAATCTGAAACTGAGATTAGGGGGAGTAAGGTATCACTGAAAATGAGAAAGGTAGGTTCTATGTACCTTTTTAGAGGGGGATAGGGCACTGGACTGAAAAGAACCAGGTTCAAATCTCACCTCAGAATCTTACAAGTTTTGGGAAACTGGGTAAAAATCACTTTCGTTTCTACATACTTCAAGTATCCTCATCTGTAAAAGGAGGGTCTTGGGCTCGATGGTGGTTAAGATTCCTTCTGGTTTTATAGCTGTGTTGTTATTCAGGCACATCTGACTCCCAGTGACCCCATTTTCCTGGCAGAGAGAGTGGAGTGGTTTGCCATTTCCTTCTCTAGCTCATATTACAGATGAGGAAACCAAGGCAAACAGGGTTAAGTGACTTGCCCAGGGTCACATACCTTAGTAGTGTCTGAGGCCAGATTCAAACTCAGGAAGATGAGTCTCTTGACTGTAGGTCCAGCACTCTATCCACTGTGTCACCTAGCTGCCCTTAGAGCTTTGATACTATGACCTAGATATCACTCCAAGTATTCCCTTAAGGGAATGGGTAGTACACAGCACAGAGTAAACACTTAATAGATACTTGCTGACTGACTCAAGCCTCTCCCTCTCATTGGGGGGTGGGGGGGTGGGGTGAGGGGGAAGCCTTGCGCTCTAGGTCCATCCCTCCTGTCTCTGTATCATCTGGGAGCACTTCAGTTACAATGCCAGCAGGAGAGACTGACTCATAGGCTGTTAGGGCTGGAAGGTCATCTAGTCCAACCCTGTCATCAATAGAGGAGAAAACAGATCCATGGAGGGGAATGGAAGGCCTCACTCTTCTAGGCCCTACAGCTAATTCAGAGATAGGATCAGTACACAGGTACCCAGCTGTAAGTCCTGAGGTAATTGAACACTGGATGTCTTCTGTGCTGCCTTTGGTGATCCCCTATTACCCCACTCCCCACATACATACAGAGGCATAAAATACGTTTTACGTAGCTTGGCCCCTGTTCCTACCATGATCATCTGGGAACACCCTCTCCTCCTTAGGATACTCACCCGAGCCATCACAAAAGGTCCATTCAGTCTTCTCCCCTTCCCCCATCCACCCCTCCCACAGAATGGTGTTGAGGAGAAACAGTGAGCAAAAAAAAAAAAATCGCAAATGATTTATTTGATGCCTTCAGAAGCACCTGGTTTCTGTCTTGAGTATAAAAAAGGCAATAAATGGCACTGTACATGAGATATTACATAGAAAGGCTAGGGATAGGAAAAGTTCTGGGACTGGATGGATGGAAAAACATGGCTAGAAAAAATATGACCTAAAGCAATGCTTCATCTCATCCACCTGGCCCCTTACACCAGATACAGACATACAAAGGGATGGACATGGGGACGGACAGACACACAGAGTTGCAGGGGAATAAACACTGCTTTGCCCATATAGGTTCCATCGGTCAGTCAAATACTGCAGGAAGCTACTGACCTCTCCGTGCTGTCTTCTGCGACCCCTTCCCCAGGATGAGGGAGCTCTAGCTATTTGGCTCCCAGTGTCCAAAGAAGGAGTTCTGCCCCTTTGTCCCCAGCACAGGCAGTGAGAAAACAGAGGTCAGAAGTGGATGAGGGAGGGCAGCTGGAAGATTCCAAGTGGTCACACTATAGCCCGTAACATGAAGGACAAGGAGGCGCCCAGGGCCAGCCCCAGGGAGAGGAAGAAGGCCATGATTGCACCTGCAGTCTCGGCCTCTGGGGGATTCACTTTCCTGGGGGATGATGGGACAAAAAGCAAGGTCACCCCAAGACTCCTGCACCTGGCAGCCTCTTCTCCAGACTAAGCCCCTCCTCCCCATCCCCAGAGAAATCTTACCGCCCCTTCCAGACTCCATCACACTCAGTTCTAAAACCCTTTGGACACTTCTTTCCACCCACTCTACTCAACTCTTTCAAAGACAAGTTTATTAGTTCAGAATTGGAAAGGACTATCTAGTTTAATCTCGCTTTTTCAGAAGAGGGAACTGAGGCCCAGAGAAATAAAAAGTGACTTGCCCTCTGGTAATGTTACCAGAGGTGAGATCTGGACCCAGGCCCTTGGAATTCCAAATCTAAAAATGTCTACTTTATGGTCTCTCCCAGACTCGGGATAACTGTGTCCCTGGCCTCTTGGCTTGGCTTAGGCTCCTCTCCGCAGGTCTGCTCCAAAATAACCCTCTTCCTTACTCCGGCACATAGCCCTCCCCCTCGGTGCCCTTCTCAGGGCCCCTTGCTAGCTCTAATACTCAGCCCCGTCAGCAAAGCCTTCCCACTAGCCCGTCCCCAGCATCCTCTATGGCCTCTGCTCCATCATTCTCCCCTCTCCCCTGTACAGCTCCTCCTTCACTGCTCAGGACCATGTTCTGAACGGGGCCTGTGATACGCCATTCATCTGCAACTGCACCCGGGACATCACCTGTGAAATGTCCTACAGCCAACAGACTACACTTCCCAGAATCCCAACTGGAAGCTAGTTTACTTCCTGCCTTTGGCACCTAGTGCTGCAGAGGCTCTAGGGATATATACCCTGGGGTTGCAGGTTGATGCAGGATGCTGGGTGGGCAAAGAAGGGTGGGGCAGCATAGAGGTGGACATTCTCACTGGCTTAGGCCAATGGTCTCTCTAAACGGTTCACCAAATTTCCCAAGCTCAGACTTCGTTCGGACCTTACCTCCCTGCACTCTGACCTTGGCACACCTAATCCTAGATGGAGGAGTCGGTCTTCCTCTAATTAGACTAAGATTTTTGGGTGTACAGAATGAGTTTCTTCTAATCAAGCCAAGAAGAGTTAGCTTCCTCTCTCCCCCACACGTCGTGCCAAACTGAACAGTCAAAGGACCTATTGAGTGCCTGGGCCGTCCTGCTGCTGGCTAAGGGCAGTACCTTATAAGTCTTGTACCCAGAACCTGCCCCCCCACCCCATGCCCTGCACACTCACTTGGGGCCGAAGCACATGCAGAGGCTGGCGAGATAGCCATTGGAGAAGGCAAAGAGTACCATGAAGATGATGAACCAGGAATCATGGTGGAAGACCACAGGAAGGTTCTTCCTTGGATGAACGTTGCATAGCATAAACAAGGGCACAAACACAATCCTGGCCACCACTAGGGCAGGCAGTAGCCATCGGCTCTCCTTTTTCGGCTGTGGAGAGAGGGCCCCCCAAAGGTTCTTTGTCTCGCTATCTGCCCCATATAGCTAGGACAGTCCTCTCCTAAAGACAGGGGCCTACACTTACCACTCATTCATTTATTCAACATTTATCAATCAATCAATGAACACTTATTAAACTCCTAGCCTGGAGTCACAAAGATACAACTATCCCTACCTCTGGGAGCTACTTTCTATGGAGGTGAAAACAACATGTACCCAATATGAGTAAATATGGAATAACTGAGGGAGTGGGGCACTAGCAGCTGGGGGAGGTGAAATCAAGGAATCAAGACAGGCTTCCTGGAAGAGGTAGTCACTGAGCTGACTGAGCCTTGAAGGAAGCTAGGGAGTCTAAACAGCAAAGATCAGGTAGGAAAGTATCCTAGATATATGAGCAGCATGTGCCTCCATGTGGTCCCTGGCCCACTGACCACCCACAGGCAAGGACAGTGATCACATGTGTGTACAGATCACACACATACAAACACTCTATTCTGGGATGTCTCCAGGATGTTGGACCAGAAACCCCAAACCCCAGCCCCACCCACCACACATTCCTGGGTTGGCCGCTTGCAAAGCAGGAGAGGGCAGCTGAGATTCCCTTCTCATAAATAGCTACATGCTTTATTTACTGTTCCCTGTCAAATAAAATCCTGTGGGGACTCTTACAACATCCCCACCCCGACAAAGCTCTACTTACCCACATATAGAGAGTAGTGAGGCTTCGGCCGGCCCAGTCAAAGACATTGAAAATGAAGAAGCAGGAGACAGGAATGAAATACTTTTCTGGAAGTGAGGCAGTGAAAAAGTTTCAAATTAGAGAAGATACAGGGTATGAGACCCAGAGTGGGGAGAGGGTGAGGTTAAGAGGCAGGACAGATTCTAGGATCAACTCTGATCTCTACATGACCTGGAACAAGTCACAGCACTCTACTAAGCTCACTGTTTCTCCAGCAGTTCAATATACCCTGCTTTTTACCTTTAGGGAGCTGATATGAGAACAGAATAAAAAGATGGGGACAGGGCGCCAAGGGTTAGGGACACCCTCCTAACCCCTCACAAGTCACTGACCCATATATGAGCAGGTTTCCCGGTCTTCCCCCCACCAACCCAGTTCCTTATCCCCTCACTCTAAAGACCCCCAAGTCCTAGTGAAGGTCTCTTCTTTTTACCTCCCTCATGTTCCAGTCCCTCCCCTTCCAATTCCACACCCAATCCTCCCCTGCCCATGCTGCCCTCCAGCTCTCACTCCAGTCACTGGTCCCTGCAATGGTGGACTGGACCTCAGCAGTCACAGAAGGGAATACGCCAATGGTGACGGTAAAGACAAAGCAGACAGACAATGCCAGAACCCAGATCTGGGAATTGAAAGAAAAGGGGGTGGTTTCCTCCACAGGGCACTGGAGTAGGTGGGCAGGGGTGGTGGTGGCAGTTCAGTCTCATTTTTGGATTTGTGTTGGGGGCAGGGGTGGGCTGTAGTGATGAGGACAAGGGATGACAAAAATAAAAATCTATCTTCTCCTGGACCCAGCCACCAATGACACAAAGTCAAAAATGGGGAAAGTTGTAGACTGAAGATGGGGGAGGAGAACAGGAAGGTTAAGGCCCAAGGTCTATGTAACAGGGATGGGAGAGGACAGGATATGGAGCAGAGGACCCAGGCTTTCCACCCCTATCTACCTGTTTGAGGATAGCTATGATGGAAGGACTCTCATGTGTGCCAGACTGTGGCATCCCTCCTTCTCCATTCCTGGCATCTCCTGGATAAGATAAGATAAGATAAATACATGAGAAAACCCTGAATTAGAGTAAAAATAAATTTGACTTCTTATTATAGTGTTATATAATCATAGATTTAGAGCTGGAAAGGAATTCTGAGGACTACTCCCCCCCCCCGAATGAGGAAAATGAAGGCCAGGGACCTTCCCTAAGGTAACCTAGATAGTATCAGAGGTAGAAGCTGAACCCAGGCCATCTGATTCCAGGGTAAGTGCTCTTTCCATTGTCTAGCATCATCTCCCAAGTGGAACCTGCTTCCCAAACCCTACCTCTATCCTGTGCCATCATCAAGGTCTCAGGTCACTGAGTAGAGAGAACCTGAGATGGTCCCAACAGGGATCCACAAGACAACCATTTCACAGTTCCACTTGATGCAGTCTCCATGTTCTCTGCTACTCCCTTTCCACAAAGAAACCTAAAACCTCAGAACTACCACTCATTTCTTGAGTTGCTAAAATGGCCTCCTGTCTCCTCTAGGCTCCCTTCTCTATATTTCACCCCATCCCTACGAGAAGTATTTCCTTATGGAAATACACCAATTTTCATGTGTCATATCTCAGAGAGTGACCTCACTGTAGTGAAAAGAAAGCAGGTCTAGGTCAGGAAGTCTGGGATCTTGACTAAAGCAAGTTCCCCCTATAACACACACTAGTTCTGACTATGAGTTAATCGCTTCTCTCTAGGCCAGTTCTCTAAGACTATACAATGCAGTACAGTTATTGATCTTAATTCATTAATACAGGGCATTTTCTCAATAAGGAATTTCCCTATTAAAATGACATGAAATCACAGGCCTAGACCTCCCACCCTCCAACCCCCTCCATACACACGTTTACTATGGTTTACTTCATCACCACTTCCTACTCAACTTCCTCTGTTCTAGTCAGAAGTCTTCTAGTAGCCTACAAACATACCATAGGCCTATTCCTATGTGTGAAAGAGGGAAGATAATAGGATTTGGAGTCCAAGGACTTGGTGGTTCAGCGGATAGAATGCTGGACTTGGCATCACAGACCTAAACAGGTGGCAGCTAGATGCGGCAGCAGATAGAGCACCGGTCCTGGAGTCAAATCCGATCTCAGACATTTGACATTTACCAGCTGTACAAATCACTTAACTCTGACTGCCTTGCTCAAAACAAAACAAAAACACAAAGGCCTAAATTCAAATACCACCTCAGATATGTACTAGTTGTGTAACCCCAGGCAAGTTAACTTCTCTGGGTCTCAGATTCCTTATCTGTAAAAAGGGATTCAATGTATCACCTCTTACATTCCTTCAAACTCTAAGATCTTTGATCCTTTCCCTCCAAATGATCTACATCATTTTCAGTGTGATATAATAAAACGGTAATAACCAAGCATAACTGTAATAATAAATGTTTATTGACTGATAATACTATCCTGGGCGCTAAAAGGTGCATAAAATTCAAGTCAATAAACATTTCTTAAACGCCGACTATGGCACTATGTGAAGTACTGAGGATATAAAGAAAAACCAAAAAAATCCACCAATTCCTGTCCTTGGGGAGCTCCCAATCTAAGTAAGGTGTCAATATACAAGCAACTATATAAAAATGTCCTATAGACAGGATAAACTGGAGATAATCACAGAGGAAAGACACTAAGAGGTGACTAAAGAAGTCTAGGAAAGACTGCTTGTTGGTAGAAGGTGGGATTTTAATTGAGACTTGAAGTAATCGGAAGGCAAAAATAAGGAAGAAGAATCACTTCAGGCTTGAGGCATAGCCAGAGAAAATATATGGAGTTGGGAAAACAAGATAGGGATGCAGAGTTCTCCGTCTAATGCCCAGAACAAGGAGGTAAGGGTTCCAATCTATTCAGTTCTGGCCAGGCCATTATCTTGAGTACCATGTTCAACTCCAGGCACTCTATTTTAAGGAAGAGATAAACAAGCTGGAGTGTATCCAGGACAGGATGGTTGAGAGGAGAGAACATACTTTATCAGGATCAATCGATAGCCTGAAGAAGGTAAAACTGAGAGGCAAGAGAGGACAGCTATCTCCAACGATGTAGAGCTAGACTTGTTCTGTTTGAACTCCAAGGGCAGGAACTGGGAACAGTGGATGAATGTCACTGGAAGTCAGTTTTGGATCTTATGCCAGGGAAAGCTTCCTGATAATCGGAGCTGTCTGAAAATAGCATAGGAGGCCCAGGATCATTCAGTGGATGAGGACTTCTTAGGTCATTGAGTGCTCATTTTTCAGATGTGAGTACTAACTGGGTAAAGTAGGGAGTGGTGTGGAGGGGATTCTTGGACAAGGATGGGTTGGACTAACTGCCAAGTGAAGTCCCTTCTAGTTCTTGGATTCCTTGCTTTTGTGAACTTAGGCAAGTCCCTCCTTTCTGGGCGTCTGATTCCTCCCAGAAGTAAATCGAAGACAGTAACACTACCCAAGAGGAAGTGTGGGTTAGTGCAGAGGTGTCAGATTTGAAGGACCTCCACAAAATTTCTAAGTGAGCCAGAACCAGATGAAAATGTAATAGATGAATGTTAAACAAAATAAACCGAAAAATACAATGCAACACAGATAATGTCAATTTGTGGTTTTCTAAGTCAATGATCAAGTTTCTGTTTAAGTTGACTCCACTGTCTTGGAAGATTAAAAAGCCAACCTTGAAGTCAAGAAGATCTAAGTTAAAGTCCTACTTATACCTGACCCATAATGACTGTGTGACCTTCAGGGATAGTTCCTTTCATCTCTTCATGCCTCAGGTGAAATATCTCTAAGATGGTAATTGTCTAAGAATGGGTCTGCTTTTGGTAAAGGGAGTTCCTCATCAGAACACTGTTGCAATCACAGATGGTGTCCAAAAAAAAAATACTACTTTTCACTGTGGTGGTGAGAAAATAACTCTTCTGACCTTTGAAATGCTACACAAGGGTCAGTGAGGATGCCTGGGCCCTTCCCCCAGCTCCATGAGTCCAGTGAATGTTTCTTTGGTTTTACTGGGCCCCCTGAACATCTCAGTTTTCACCATCCTCATGGTTCTCATCAAGGATAACTTTGGCAAGGTGATGCTAGCTGAGAAAACATTGAGTCTCTGATGAGCTGTTTGCCATTAAGATCCTAGAGAAGGATAGGATGGTGCAGGAAGCAGACTAAAGAAGCCCATCCTGGCCCTGGGGGAGTTGCAGGTACGTAACAGCTACACTCCCTTCCATTTTCTGGGTTACCAGACTATATTTTATGATGGAGTACATGACAGGTGGGTGGGGACCTCCTATACCACATTTCAGTAGCTGGGCAACTCCGGATTTCATTCATTCCTGATGAATTCAACAGTTGGACAAGTTTCACAGGGACATCATGCACCACATTCAGCATCTGGGGATTTCCTGTTTGGGGAAAATGCCAGTGGCCTCATATTCCATATAACCAGGTCATCATCTACAGGAACCTGAAAAGCTAGATAATGTGATCATCAAGATCATAAGCTTTTTTTTTTTTTTTGCATGTGCAAGGAGAACATGTCCCCTGGGATCATGACCTGGACCTTCTGTGTAACTTTGGACCATGCTGTCCCTAAAATCATCTCCTACCAGTCCTATGGGAAATCAGTGAATTGGTGGTCCTTTGGAGTCCCGCTGGAGGAGATGCTGGCGGGATGGCCTCCATTTGATGGAGAGAATGAAGGCCAGCACGAGGCAGATGGTCCCCTACCCAAAAACACTGTCCCAGGAGGCAGAAGCAATGTGCCAGGGGTTCCTCAGTAAACACTCATGAAAGTGTATGAGTTCTGGACCTGATGAGGCAGCTGCCATCCATGTACAAGGCTTCTTCTGTTGAACTGATTAGCAGAATACCTTGAGAGGCTAGAGATCACCCTTCCCTTTGAGCCATGATTGTGTGGCTGAAGTGGCGAGTGTGAGAATTTTGACAAATTCTTTACTTCTTCGGGCCCCAGTGCTGAACCCACCTGAAGGCCAGGTCCCAGTTAACACTAATCAGGTTGACTTCTGGGGTTTCTTCTATTCCATCAATTCCAACTTTGTATATCCAGATACCTGAGTGATCTCCACTCCTGGGGCTAATGGCAGCCTGATACCTGTCCTGTGAGCACACTTTGCTGAACCCAGATCCTTCTGCAGCTGAGGGAGGGCCCTCGGAGGATGGAACTGAGGTGGCGGTTTTCAGATCTTTATATTCTCCTCTTCCCTGCCCCCAATACACACACACACTCTTTTCCTAGTGGGGATTTGCATCCTGCATACCCTGCCTCATCCTATTTTACCTCTCTAATTCTAGTTCCCCACCAATGTTCTAGTATTCCCCCCCATTCTAGTTTCTGTCTATTCTTCAACTGTGATCCACCCTTATTGCCCTCCTCCTAGGCCCCAAGGAGTAGACAGAGATGCTCCCTACCTCCCCCCCCCACCGCGGAGCCCAACTTCCAGATCTACCCAGTCTTTCCTCCTCCCCCTCTGGTGTTCCCCAACAGCCAGTGTTCTGGAACTTGCCTTCTCTCCCAACCATGGCTCAACTCCCTGCTGCCATGTGTGACTCAAGTGTCAGCTTTCATGGAGCCGTGAATTCCCCTCTTGGGGCCTTGAAGGTCTTTTTCCTTCATACATCTGTCTGTTCCCCCCACCTTTCAGGGCTGAGCAATAAAGTTGGGATTTGATGTTGAAAAATAAATAAAATGCTACATAACTGAGAACTCATTATAATTCCTGCCTCTCCTCATTCAGTTTCTTTAGCTGAGGCCCTCCATCCTTCCTTCCTTCCTCCCACTAAACCCTACCAATCTTTTAAGCTTAACCTATTTCCAGAGGCCTCAAAAGACAATACAATCACAATCATCTCTTAGGAGTTCCATTTTTTTTTTTAAAATAAGTCCCATCTTATGGAGAGAACCCTGCTAAGGGAGGGCCAGGGTATGTGCAAAGTTTAGACAACACAAGTTCCCTTCCCTCATGAAGGTACAGTCTAGCACGGGGATATATCAGGTACACAAAATGTAATCACTCACAATTTTACATAAGCCCATACTACAGAGGGCTCATAAAATAAAAGTGCTGTATGATTTTGGGGTGAAGGTGGCATTCTGGTGAAAGGAAGACTTTTGGAGGAGAAAGCATTTGCGTTGAACCCTACAAGATGGGCCCTCTTCTGAAGACTTCTTGCATGGACAGTCAGAACTTGCAATTTTCCTAAGTTATTTTGCATCTATTAAATCTGTATTCCCAGTTGGGATAGAAGGTCCTCAAGGGCAGGCATTGTATCTTGTATATTTCCTCATAGCAACTATCCCAGAGATCATATCTAGTTTTGGGGGGTTTTTTGGTTCCTTTGTTTATAAGATTGGTTTCTCAATCTTGTTCACGTTGTAGGTATAGCAACCACTCACAGGCCTACCCCAACTATTGTTCTGTTGTTTCAAGCATGGTCTGATTTGCACCACTTTGGGCAGTGTGATACAACTCCCCACCACCACACTCTCCCTAAGGACCTACCATATTGGTAGTACTTATGGGATACCAGCATGGGCTTTGCCCTACTGAAACTCAGCACTCAAGCTCAGCTAATCCACCAGCCTCAGTCTCCCTTGGAGCAGAGAATGTAGCCATGTGCCACCTTACCCAATCATATTTTGTGTTTCTTCTGAATCTCATAGCCTAGAGGTCACATTTTTTTCCTGTATCCTTCACAGCGCCTAACACATAAAAGACTTCTCTCTTCCTCCTTTGAGTATTTCCTCAGAGTAGCCTCCCTCCCCACCCTTCTGGGGCCCAGATACCTCTTCGAATCAAATCCATTTTGGTTTCTTGCTCCCCAAGAGCCTCCACCTTTGCTTGCTGGTAATATTGATAGAATTTCTAGAAGGGAAAAAGAAAGAGAAGGGACACCTCAGACTGAGATTCTTCTCCCCAAGTTCTAACTCTCCAATCATCTATTCTTAGGATTGCAGATCTCTGACTTTGATCTAATCCAACTCCCTTATTTTGTTTTTTAGGGAGAGAAGGGAATAAGACTTTATTTACATGTATGAGCATTGAAAAATAAACAAACATGACCAATGACCCATATGCCTTCTCCATCCCTCCCCAAACCTGGAGGAACCGGGGAGTAGTAATCCAAAGGGGAGAGAAGCAACACCATAAGAGCCCTTGAACCACAGGGGCAGGGGTGGAAGGAGGACAAACTCTTTTTCCGAAAGGTCTTTGGGATCCTTTGTCTGCTGGACAATTACTTTGAAAGGAAGGACATAGTACACAGGTGTCAAACTCATAGTCCAAATCAAAAGAAAACATAATAAAGCAAAATAAATAAACAACATAGATTTTATTAATTTGTGACTTTCTAAACCAAAAATATACAGATGGCAGAGGTCCTCTCTTTCTATTTGACACCACTGATTTAAAAGCAGAAGGGGCTTTCTGAAGTACTAAAAGGAGAACTGTATATGCATGGATTTCTTTTTTTTTGGGGGGGGGTGCAGTTCTAGGAAGAAAGACAAAGGGACCTAGGCAGCTCTAACTCCCACATGTTATAGGCAGCATTGGGTCTGAAGTCAGGAACACCTGAGTTTAAATCCAGCCTCAGATAATTATTGGCTGTGTGACTCTGGGCAAGTCACTTAACCTTTGTTTGCCTCAGTTTCCTCATCTGTAAAATGGGGATCATAATAAATCTATCTCCTGGGGGTTTTGTGAAGGCAATATTTGTATATTCATAAAGCACTTTGCAAACCTTAAAACAATATATACAAGTTAACTATTTATTTTTAACACCACCACTTCTACACATCAGAGAGAGAAGAGATTTATTCATGTGGCAAAGCAGGTGGCTAGATTCCAAACCCAACTCCTTTTTACTAGATGCTCTCTCCCCCTCCCCCCAGGATGGACTTCTTCCCTTTATCTTACCATTCTAGGCAGGGCCAAGTAGCATAGGATAGAAATCACAATGACCCCACAGGCAGTGATAAAGTATCCAAAAGCACTTTGGGACAGTTCTGAACCACCTAGGGAGGCAGAGGGAAAGGAAATTACTCCCACAGGAGGTGAGAAAAGGGATCCCTGCAGGGCCTCCATCCCTATCCCATCCTCTAGGGTCATTTCCCCTCCCCTTCACCCCTAGGTAGTCATTAAAGAAGTGTGAAGAACTCACTGGCAATGGCGCAGATCATGGCCATGGCAGCGAAGGTTCCAGCCAGGCCCTGGCCGCTCATGATGGGCACTGTGTAGCTGGCAGGCAGGAGGCCAGCCAGGCCAAACAGGCTGCCCTGGAGAATGGCGCCAAATGCTAAGGAGAACACAGGAGATAGTATAAGGGAAGGAGATGGAAAGCAGTCAGCCTGGTGAGAGGAGAGGAAGTAAGAAGAGGAAGAGCTTCCTGAGAGCAGGGCCAGCCTTTCTTTCTCTAGCACTTAGCATGTCATCTGCTTAATAAATACTTCATGAACTCAACTGAATAGTAGCCAGGGGACTAGGGAAAAGCAAGTAAGTCCCAGAAGGGTGTTACAAGGTGTTGTGAGGACTGGAGGACAAAGGGAAGGCCACCAGCCACTTCAGAAATATTCTCTCAAGGAGGGAGGGCAAGGCAAAGGTATCTTCATTTCCTATGAGAATGCCCCATTCTTCTCCACTATGTCCTAGAACTGACTATCCTGCCCTTTGCACTCTGGTCTTTCAAATGCCTTTTAAGTGTAATTGTCACCTTTAGAAATTAAACTCCTGGAGAGGAGAGAGAGAGAGAGAGAGAGAGAGATAGAGAGTGTGTGTGTGTGTGTGTGTGTGTGTGTGTGTGTGTGTGTGTGTTTCCATTCCCAGGACTTAGCACAGAGGCCAATACGCCTCCTTAATAAATGCTTGCTGACTGACTGTTTCTCCCAGGCTGGGAAGATATGGAGGCCACAATTCAAATAGATAGGAAAATAAAGATATACCATGGGGGAATGGATAGAGTGCCATCCATGGAGTCAGAAGGATGACCTGAGTCCAAATCTAGCCTCAGAAACATACTAGTTGTGTGACCCTGGACAAATCACTTAACTCTGTCTGCCCCAGTTTCCTCATCTGTAAAATGACCTGAAGAAGGAAATGGCAAACCACTCCAGTGTCTTTGCCAAGAAAAACCCTTGTGGGGTCACGGAGAGTCAGACACCACTGAAACAACTCAGCAACAACAAACAGAAGGGAGTAAGCAAAAATGACTGGTCAAAGACACTCCTTTCCCCAGGGTCTGCTTTGCAAAGAGAAATAGGTGCTGTGGAGTTCAGCTCTGGGGATTCCAGTGAGTTCTGGCCTCCTTCTGCCCAGAACTAAGTTTCCATACCACTTCTCACCCAACTCTGCACTGTGTCCTCTCCAGCTCACCTCTGGTGTATCTTCTCCTTGAGGACAGGAACTATGTTGCTTGATAGCATCCCAGAGCTTGGCCCTTCATAGACACTCTACCTATTTATCTATTCCTTCACCTGTCTATCTCTGTATGGAACAGGAAATGAAGAGATATTAACCAAGGAGGGTGGGAGGAAAATCCGAGGTGAGAAAGTCCCCTCTGGTTCTCTGTCAACCCCCAGGGAACTCACAGTTGATGATAACAATCTTGATCATGGTAATGGTGAAGAAAGGCATGGGATCAAGGTCCACTTTCACTAGGACAGCTGTCAGGCCAAACATCAGCAAAATGACCACCAGACTGCCCAAGATCCTCAGGGTCTGAGGGATCCTGCACAAAGAAGAGGAAGGAATGTGGGTTGAATCCATGGGCCCTCTCCCCAAAGCTGAGACAGGGGAATCACAGGTCTGCAGTCTCTCCTAGGGGAGGAAGGGGATAGAAAGGATTCAGGACAAGCTAGGCAGGAAAGAAATAGGTTCGGAGAATTTCAGGCTGGAGGCACCCCTTGGAGGTCACTAAGCAGACCAC
This sequence comes from Potorous gilbertii, assembly GCA_028658325.1. Taxonomy (NCBI): domain Eukaryota; kingdom Metazoa; phylum Chordata; class Mammalia; order Diprotodontia; family Potoroidae; genus Potorous; species Potorous gilbertii. The sequence continues at coordinate 326,091,596 of CM053770.1, forward strand.
AAAGACTCCTATTCAGATCCTGCCTCACATACACATACATTGAGTCATTTAAAACTTTGAGTCTCAATTTCCCCCTACTGAAAATAGGGATAAAATAACTCCTACATCAAAGGGTTCTTGTAAGGATTAAATAAAATAATGTAGGTAAGGCGTTTTGTAAACCTTAAACCATTATACAAATGGGAATGATTGATTCTAAACCCTTCATTTTACTAAAAAAAAAAATCTTACTGATATATATTTATCTCTACATTGAGGGGGTTAGGGGCATAGTGGCAAATCTGTGTAAAATTTTTTGGCCCTCCCTTGTACCAGAGAAGACACTTGAATTATTATGGTATTAAAAGATAAAGTATATTGATATTATCCAATACTATACATATATGTTATGCACCTCTGAGCTTCTAAACTTTTTCTGTGTTGTCTGCTGGCCTTTATATGTCCTTGTGACTTCCACAAAACTCCCCCCAAATTCCCATTTAATTTTTTATGTCAACCTATACTATATTGAAACCATGCTGGGGAAAAGTTGTCATCTAGAAGGGAAAATTTGTAATTTATCTTTATATCATAACCACTTCTGGGGAAAAGAAAAAATCTCTCACCCCCTTCTAAGACAGAACCCTTTAGCAACAAAATAAAACAACTGCACAAAAAAGTCCAATATAATAGCAGCAACATTGGATAAGATACACAACATTCTGCCCTAAAAGCTTCGCACTTTCTCTGCCATCCCATAGGAAACAGAAAAGGTGATGGTGGATGTCAGAAGACCCAGACCAAAATCTCAGAGCTGCTACTTGATCTGTGTGAGTCTGGGCAGGTCACAGGGCAATAGGGAAAGGAGATTAGTCATGGAAGGGTTCAATTACCTCTGATGTAGGAAAGAGTTGAGACAGGTAAAGACCAGTAGAGGAAGCATGGCACATAGGGTCATTACGTTGTTGAAAATGGAGTCTAGGGAACCAGGCTTCAGTGTGGGTGTTGATGTGGTAGCAAGGAGGTCCCTGTTTTCCTCCGACAAGGCAGCTGAGTTATTCTGGGGTGGGCCCAAGCGGTTTCTGAAGTACTGAGGAGAGAGGAAGACCGTGAGAAATACTCAACAGATACTAACGTACTTGGGTGCACGTGGACCCATTAACAAATGTAAGCTCTCAGAATATTCACAACAGACTGAATGCAGAAGCAGAGGAGAATCCAGCTGTTTTCTAGTATGCCAGACAGGACCGAAATTTTCAAAAAAATATGTAAAATAAAATACTACTCTGTTCACTAATTTTTTTTAAAAAGGAAGTCATGTTGGTCCCAAGGTCATCTTGGAAACCAAGAAGTTATATATTTCTACTGTGTGTGTGCGTGTGTGTGTGTGTGTGTGTGTGTGTGTGTGTGTGTGTGTATGTACAGCATCTATCTCTAGATCTATCTATCTATAACTATTTCAACTGTAGGAGAAAGAATATTAGATTTGGAATCAGGGGAAGACCTGACACACTCTGCCACTTACTACTCTGGTGATCCTAAGAGTGACCTCTCTGGGCCTCAGTTTCCTCATGTCTAAAATGAGGAGACTGCTTGAAGTGTATGATCCTATAATATTCCTTATATGGCTCTTCATCTACTCACATGGTATTCCTTTCACTAGTACAGATTATAATCTAACCGTGCCTTCTTGGTTCTTGTTCCTGTTTTCCCAGAAATCCTTCTAAGACGATCCACCCAACATGGAGGGGTGGCCTTACTCTCAGTTAACAAGGAGGAATGCTTCATTTCTTTTATTAGTGTATCCAGACTCACATTGGGCTTTGGGCATGGATCCCATATACAGAGAGTACCAACAGTTGACACCTGGGCTGTTTTTCTTTTTCCATGGAAAATATATTTCCGTATTAGCCATGTTGCCAAAAAAAAGAAAGAAAGAGAAAAAAAGGCAAGAAAAACAAAGAAACACAGTCTAGCAAGTCTAGCAGTCTAGACAGATGGTGAGGTATGGAGTGAGAAGCTGAGTCAGGAAGACTTGGGTTCCAGTCCCACCCTCTGACACATAGAGGCTGTGTGACCTTGGGGGCAAGTCACCTCAGCTCCAAGTGCCCAGGCAGCTCTCTAAGATTGAGTTATAAGTGAGTTACTGGATCTGCAAGGGTGGAGAAAGAGTCCTATCATCAATGAATCACAGGTCCAGTTTAAAAAAAAAAGACAGTACAGAACTTATAAGACTCTCAACATCATCTCCCTTTCCAATGTCTTCTCCATAGCTACACAAGGACACATGGAACCCTACTGTCTTTTCATCTGCTGCAGAGGAACAGAGAATTGAAATTAGTTACACTCTCAGGTGAGCGGACTTGCCCCAGGTCACAGGTCACACACAAACAGCCAGTAAGTGTCAAAGGAGGAATTTAAAACCCAGTCTTCCTGACTTCAAAATCAGGAAGATTCTGAACTACTACAGTACGTGACTTTGTGCTTGGCCACCTAATGCAGCTGGTGATGAGTCTCCTGGAAGGGAACTAGGCTGATCACTGGACAAAAAGTACAGTCTATCACCCAGACTGAACTCAAATCAGCTTTTTCCAAGGTAGCAGAGCATATCAGAACTGGAAGAACCTAGGGGTCACTGCCACATTAGCAGGAGATTGAAGGGGACGTAAGGGAAAAATGTACTTCCCCATTTACAAAAAATAGGATATTTGGAAAGGACCTTAAAATGACCATTAGAGGTCAGGGACTCTTCACTTTTTGTGTGTTATGGACCCCTTTGGCAATCTGGTGACTCCCATCCTATCTTCTCAGGAGAATGTTTTTTAAATGTATAAGACAAAATACATAGGATTACAAAAGAAAATGATTATATTGAAACACAGCCATCCAAATATATATTTAAAAAATGCAGAGAGTCCGGTTATGAATCTCTGATCTAAGGAGTAACTAGGTAGCACAGTGGATAGAACACTGGCCCTGGGGTCAGAAGGGCCTGAGTTCAATATCAGCCTCAGACACTTATTAATTGAGTGACCCTGTGCAAGTCATTTAACCAACCCTGAATGCTTCCCTGTGCCCCACTCCACTAAAAAAGAATCTCTGATATAGTCTAAGAAGTTACTAATTTTTGGAGGAGACAACCAAGGCTCTGAGATGGAGTAACTTGATCAAGTTCTGATATTAGTGTCAAGGCTAGAACTTAAGTCACCATATTCCTATGTCCAGGGTACTTTCCACCACCCCATAACACTGCTTCTTCCTCCTTCCCTCCCAGTGGACAGAAAAACTTCCTTCTTCCCAGGATGGACATGTCACCTATCCATATCCTCAAATCATACCATCCGGCATCTCCTCTAATTACCTTACTGTACACTGATTTCCCATGGTTCCCCTGGGGAAGGTGCCCAACCTCTGGCCCTTGCCAAGTGGTCTACCATTTTCCCCCTCTCTTAAGTCTCACCATGGTAGCAGTCATAAAGAAATTCCATGGCAGCAGGGTGCCCAGCCCCAGCACGAAAAAGATAAGCCATACTGCCTTGTACCTGGAGGAAGAGAGAGGAAAGGCACATAGGATGGATGAGTGGCATGCCTCAGCTTCAGTCACGAAAAGGACATTGTCTCTGGAGCCTACCCCTCACTCCTCATTTCTCCCCCAGCTCCCTCCAATCCACTGTGACTCTGAGCAAACCCTTTACTTGGCCCCTTCTGAGGTGCCCCCTCCCAAGGAACAGAGCAGTGAGGAGTGCCCCCTTCTTGCCTCCCATAGATAGGAATGATGATTAAAAAGAAATAAAGACTTCCTTCATGGACAAGGATAAAGATATGAAGATGAAGATATAAAGAGGGAACTCTTCCTGGCTTTTGTGGAAGGGAAATATAAAGAGATAATGTTTGAAAAAGCACTTGGACAGCTTTTTTGAGGAGTCTAATGGGACTGTGGAGAACTCTACCTCTGGTACATTCAGAAGGGAAGGTGTTCCATGAAATGCACCCTGCCTATCACCCGTGGCTCCCACCTGCTCGGTCTCTATCTGCCTAGTCACAGGAAGCTGCTGGAGAGACAGTCTTAGGCTCAGGGGAAAGACAAATTTTTGTCAAGGGATAAACACAGGGCTGACACTATATCTGTAGCTAGGTTCCCAGCCTCTATTGATCCATAGGGACCTTAAAGGCTGGGAACCCCAGTTTAATCCCATACAGTTCCACAGAGAGGAGGGGAGAGGAGGAATGAGAGGTGGGAAAGCAAGAAAACAAAATACACAGCAAATATCCCTCCTTCCCCTTTCACCTAGGAATTATTGTGCGGCTGCCTGCTGGGGGTAGGAAGGAGGGGGAATGTCCAAGGTTCCCTCAAAGATGTAAAATCAGGGAAACCAAGTTCCCTGGTGCTTCTGCCTGGCCCTTTCAGGGAAGAGTGGGTGGGAGGAATGAACTTGGGAGGCCGGCATGTGTATGTATGTGTGGGTATGTTTGCCTTCTGCCCCAGACAGAACTGGCTTTGTTGGTCATAGTCACTCGGGTGGGACCATGGGTGTCAGGCAACAGGATGTCACCCGGGTTAAAGAGAGTTAATAGTTAGGGTTTTCCTTGTTTATGGGGGAAGGGAGGAAGGAGCCATTTCCCAACCCACATTAGGGCTGAAATACTTCCCACCACCCACCCCCATATCAACCACTGTCTGGAACAGGCTGAACCACAGGAGTAGGGTTGGGATCATGGCTAGAATCCCAAGGGAAAAAAGTCTGAGTTACATCCCCAACCAAAAGGCAGGAAGACTGAGCTTGGAAGCTAAGAAAGCCAAGCAGGATGATGAGGTGAGAGAGAATCATAGGTCCTTGATGGTGTATGGGATGGATAGCAGAGGAAAGATGAATTTCCCAAAGGTGAGAGTGAATGATCACAGATGGATCATGGGGCACTGTGACAGGTATATTGGGGGCAGGGATGTAAAGAGAGGGATAGGAAATGAAGGAGACCAAAAAAGTGAAGGAAGGCTAGAGGCAGAGGTACGGAGAGAGGGTGACAAGGGAAAGAGTGAAAAAGGCTAAGACAGGGGAAGGGAGACATGAATCCAGAGAGGGGAAAAAAAAGAGAGGGCAAGACTTCAGCTGGGGTCATCCAAGGAAGAGGTCCCAGAAAAACAAGGGTGGTGGTGGTAGCAGTGACAAAGTTTTCCAGATGTGCTGGCAAAGGAGAGACCAGAGCTGCCAAATATCCTTCCCCATGGGGAGAGGCTGGAAGCCAAAACTGGCTAGCTGAGGGGAGCCAGCAGCAGGGTGGAAAGTGACGGAATGGAAGGAGGCCCCGGTCATCCTACATAGCCTCCCACTGACCAAGCACCCAGCAAACAGCTCAGATGTGGATTTCCTCCTCCTTCGCTTGTCCGAGCCTGACTCACAAGTGTCCAGCAGGAAGGGCTAGTAGAGAGGGGGCCCTGAGAGTTATGCTACTACCCCTTCCCCCAGCTCCACAGTCAGAGACCTCTCTTTGGGCCCTCTATGCTTTCTCTCCCTGCCCCCACCTTCCACCCCTACCAGAAACCTTCTCTACCTTCAGGACTCTATCATACCTGTCCTGTGGCTTGTGACCAGTCGTCATGGCAGTGGTGCCCCTGGCTCCACGTAGCTTCCAGCTCTGTCAATCTGGGGGTCCTTGGAGGGGGAAGGGATATGGTTGGCATAAGTCCCCTTCCCTCCCCACCCCAGACCCTTCTTTATCTCATAGTGGCCGACCACTAGGTTAACTCCTAACTTTACTCTCTTGTTGGAGTAAACTGTGTCTGAATCCCTTCCCACCTCCGAAAGGGACCCCAGCATGCCTCCCCTTACTCCCCTTCAAAAGGGAACCTGTCCCCAGAACAGCCAAGACAGCCACCAAAGGAAACAGAGTCTGGGGAGCTCGCCCTCCTTCCCCCACCTCCTTCCCTAGCTGTGGCAATACCTGGTTCCCCGCCACTGCCACCGCTATTTTTATCCAGCTCTGGAGCAGTCTGTAGCCGGGAAACAGGAGAGGAGGAAGCAGAAGGGAGGGGGTAATTGGAAGGCAGAGAGAGAGAGAGAGACAGAGAGAGAGAGAGACAGACAGACAGATAGACAGAGAGACAGACAGACAGAGAGAGACAGACAGACAGAGACAGACAGACAGACAGACAGAGAGACAGAGAGACAGACAGACAGACCAGAAAAGAGGAGACCAGAAGGGTAGTAGAAAGCGACCAGGGAAGACAGGAGACTGGGGGAAGGGAAGCAAAATAGAGAAGAGGGAGGGAGGGAGGGACAGACAGGGGAGGGAAGAAAGGGGCAGAAGGAAGGTACAAAACAGACTGAGGAGGGAAAAGCTAAAGGACAAAGAAGGACGAGAAGAAACAGCCACCCCCAATCTCCTGTCAGAGGGACTTGGCCCCAGTCCTTAAAGATCCTTTGTCCTGGAGATGGAGGGGGGCAGTAAGAGGGTAGGGCATGGGCTCCTAGGCTGAGGCTTCCATAAGCCTTTCCTTCTCATGCCAGCTCCCACCTAAATTTCTGATTTCCCAGTATTATGTTCTAGCACCGATCTTCCTCCCATTCCCCCAACCCCCACCCCAGCCTTAGGGTTTGTACATCCCCATTGCTGAGATTTTCTCCCAAACAAAAACACTTTCCAATCAATACATTTCACCAATGCTTTAATTACCCTCTAGACCCTAAAATCCTTACTCTAACATGTTGTCCGGCCCTCAGAAAACCTTCAGAAAATCAGGTTTTTCCTCCACCCCCACCTGTCCCCTGCTGCTCTCTCAGTTTCTTTGTGAGTCAGGCCCCTTCTCCCCTTCCTCTTTCTCCCAGAGCTTTAGGAGATGAAGGGGAAGAAGGAGTAGTAATGGGGGGAGGGGGGAGTATCACAGCTTTTTTGATCCTAAAAACCCTCTTCCTCTGCCTTATAGCTCGCTTTCCCCTCCCCCATCACCCAGGGATGAACAGGTGGCAGCAGGGGGCACAGGCCCATTAATGGGCTGCTGGGAAAATGATTCGTGAGGGTCAGACTGTCCTGAGGAGCACCTCCTCCCCCCAGCTGGGCACACACCTGAGGTGAGAGCCTGGGATCCGAAGCTTTGCTCTCCCTTCTGGATAAGTCTCGAGTACTGGATGTCTGAAGAAAGCCTTTCTCAGCTGGACCAGAGCAGACTCACTTAGCCTAATATGGAAAAGGGAAGGAGAAAACAAGTTACAAGGCTCCTTTCTTGGAAGTTTAGGTGTGCAGAAATGATAAATAACTTGTGCAGAAGAGATAAGGACTCTTTCTGACTTTCCTTAGGAGAGATAAAGGGGACAACCTTTGTAAGGCAAATACATGCATGCCTTCAATAAGGGTTACAGTCAGTCCGGTCAATAATCATTTATTAAACACCTATTATGTGCCAGGAACTGTACTAAGCACTGGGGACAGAAAGGCAAAAGACTCCTTGCTCTCAAGATGTTTACCATCGAAAAAAGATATGGATGGAAGGGGGCGCGATGTGTCCTGATGTGGGATGAAATAATGAGTTTGAATCCCATCTCTGGCAGGTTTTAGCGGTAGGCCGTCATGTAAATCCCCAAACCTAAGATCTGACCTCATAATCCACTCCTCTTTAAACTCCAGGGGCTCCTGATTATTTCTAGGGGTTATTCAGTTGTGTCCAACTCTTTGTGACCCTATGAACCATACTGTCCATGGGGTTTTCTGGGCAACATAGTGGAGTAGTTGGCCATTTCTTCCTCCAGTAGGTTAAGTCAAACAGAGGTTAAGTGACTTGCCTAGGGTCACACAGCTGCCGAATTTGAACTCAGGAAGATGTCTCAGATAAAAATTCCCCTCCCTAGCACAGGAGACTCTTCATAAGCTGGTCCCTCCCTACCTTTCCAGTCTTCTTACCCAGTACTCCCTTCCATACTCTCTCCCATTCAGACAAGCCAGGGTACTTTCTGTTCCTCACACACAACACTGCCTTTGCCTCACTCTCTCCCAGGCCTGGTATGCATTTTCTCCTCACTTCTTGGAATCTCTGACTTCCTCTAAAACTTAGCTTGAGGACCACCGTTGAAGAGAAATCTTTTGTGATCTCCCTAGCTGCTAATGCCTCCCTCCTCCTCCAAATCAGTCAACTTGTATATATTCTGCACATCCAGAATTTGTGCATGTCCTCTCCCTCCTTCTCCCCCACCTCCCCACCCTTAGAAGACTTGACTGTCATTCTTCATACTCGAAAAGGACACCAAGATGTCCGGGTCAACGTAGGGTGTGTCCACTGTGGCTGATCAGACCACGCGAGCTCAGAAGGCTCTATCACAGGCTGGACGCAAGGAGTCCATTGTGAATATCTGGAGTGGGGACGTCTCTAAAACTGTGCATCTCAAATTTCTTCTGAGCTACTGCAATTCTGCTTTGCTCACAGAGCACCGCACCTTCTCTGATCTCTGGAGAACACTGGTATCGATTGTGAGACATGGGAGACACTGGCACAGGACCCTGAGAACATAAACTCCTTCAGAGCAAGGCCTAAAGACTTTTATCTTTACTACCACATTACCATAGTTTTTTTTATTGGTGAGTCTTTCCAGTCATGTCTGACTCCTTATGCCCTCATTTAGAGTTTTCTTGGCAAAGATACTGGAACGGTTTGCCATTTCCTTCTCCAGCTCATTTTATGGATGAGGAAACTGAGGCAAACAGGGCTAGGTGAACTCAAGAAGATGAGTCTTCCTGACTCCAGGCCCTGTTCTCTGTCCTCTGTGCCATCAAGTTGCCCAATTACCATATTTTAGCATGTAGAGAAACTGGACAGCACCCAGAGGAGGGCAATTAGAATGGTAAAAGGCCTTCAGTTCATGCCAGCGTTTAATACAGTGCCTGGCTCATAAAGAGGTGTTTTAATAAAGGCTCCCTGACGAATTGATCAGTAAAATGGAGATATTATCTGTACCACCTGTCAAATTGGGCCTGTCATTGGAAAAAATGTTTTGTAAGCTCAAGCACTCTAAAAATGTGAACTTTTGTTTAACTTTTTCCCCTTGACCTCCTGCTAATTTCCCCTAACCATCCCCCAGACATCCTGGCCAGTCAGTTTCCTCATCTACATCCATAAGCATTTATTAAGCACATACAATTTACAAGTATGAGAGGTATAGTGCCCAGGGGAAGACAATCAGGATGGTAAAGGGTCTCCAGGCAATGCCAGCTATGGACTGACTGAAGGAAAGAGGGATGTTTAACCTAGAAAAGAGGGAATAAGCAGAGATTTGTACCTAGGTGTTCCCTGAATTACAACATAGCTTTAAAGTGTATTCTTCACCCATGGGTGTGGAAAGAAAGATACTTTATGTTGCCTGGAAAATATACAAATGGGGTAACTAGGTGGTGCAGTGGGAAAAAAAATCATCCTTGGAGGTCAGAGGACCTGAGTTCAAATCTAGCCTCAGATACTTGCTAGCTGTGTGACCCTGAGCAAGTCACTTAAGCCCTACTGCCTCAAGAAGAAGAAAAAGAAGGAAGTAAAATACAGTAAGTCAAAGGAATGAAATTAAAAAAAACAACTTTGTACCTTTTTTAATTCTAATAAAAATAAATAATGTCAACACTTAAAAAAAAAGGGGGGGGGGAACAGACTTGCTCTTTCTGACCCAGAGGTCAGAACCAAGAACAATGACTACGAAGTTATGTGGAAACACACTTGGTCCTGGGGTAAGGAAACATTTCAGTCATCCACTACTGTAATGTGCATGAATTCTGGAAGTAGCAAGATCCCCCTTCCCTGGAGATCTTTTAGCTAAGAGAATAGCCATTCTCGGAAGGGGAATTCTTGCTCAGGTCTAGGGAGATCCAGATGTCCCTTGTACCTGGAATGCTCTCACTCCTCACTCCTTCTACCTTTGAGGTCCCTTCCAAATCTGAGATCCCATAATTCTGAGGTTTAAACACGAGATGCAACTCGTGTTACTGTTCAGTCATGTCTTGGTGTCTTCTGGGCAGATACTTGATTTGCCATTTCCTTCTCCAGATCATCGTGTAGATGAAGAATTGGGGCAAACCCAGGGTTAAGTAACTTGCCTAAGGTTATATACCTAATAAATATCTGAAGATGATATTTCTGGATTCCAAACCTAGTGCTCTATCCACTGAGTTACCCCAAGGATAACCAGGAGTACAAAAGAGGTGAACATTTGCATTAGTAAATGGCCAAGAATACCATACATTGGGGAAACCCCATCACCATATGCAGTTTTCATGCAAATAATCATTCCTCCTTCATAGACCTGATAACAGATTTAAAGCATTTTGCAAAGGGTAAGGATGAGGCAACAAATACCCTCTTCATCTCATACCTGGATTATTGCAAAGGCCAGATGGTTGGTTTTTCGGCCTCAAGTGCCCTCCTATTCCAATCCATTCTCCAAACAGTTGTCAAAGTCATCTTTCTTAATTGCAGATATGAATGTTTTACTTCCCTACTTAATAAACTCCAGTGCCTCCTTATTTCCTCCAGGATCAAATGTAAAATGCTACATTTGGCCTTTAAAGTATTTTACAACCAGACACCTTCCTAGATTCCCAGTCTACTTTCCTCTCTATTTATTCTATGATACAATGATACTGGTTTCCTCAATATTCATCCACAAGTCGCCATCTTCAGAATCTGGGTTTTTGGGTTTTTTTTTTAAACTAACTGGTCCCCAAGCATGCCTGAAATTCTCTCTCTCCCTCTGTCTCTCCCTCCCTCTCTCTCTCCCTTCATGTCTGCCTGCTGGCTAATGGACAACTCAAAAGCCTTTCCTGGTCCCATACCTTCTCTCTGACATTATTTCCAGTGTAAGCTGTACATATTTTGTTTATTGTTTGCATCTTCTCCTTTCCTCCCCTGGTCCCAGACTGTGACCCACTCAAGGACAGGGACAGTTTTTGCCCTTCTTTGTATCCTTAGTACTTACTTAGCACAATGCCTGGACACACTTAATAATTGCTTTTGTCCAAGGTGTCAGATCCCTCCCACCTCAGACCTTAGAAAATCAATTGAGTCCATGGCAATGCTTACTCAAACCAAAGTTCCTGGTCCAGGCAGCTAGGTGATGCACTGCGCCTGGAGTCAGGAATATCCAAGGACCCATTTGGGCTTAGCTGTATGATCCTGGACAAGTCACTTCAATTCTACCTCACTTTCCTCATCTGTAAAATGGGGGAAAATAATAGTACCTTTCTCCCAGGATTGTTATGAGGATAAAATAAATAGTTGGATCAAACAATCAAATAATTGTGAAGTGCTTAGCCTGATGTATAGAAAGCTCATTCCATGTTAGGTGTTACAATCGCTATTACTCTTGAATAGGTAGAAGAACCAAATCTGAGACACTCATGCACTTCTTACCAGATTACAGAAGGATGAAACTGGCCAAACCAGATCAGGTTTAAAGGGAGGGGCAGTTGCTCTGGAGAGGCAGGTTTAGATGTCAGATTTTCCCATCACTTGGCAGAGGGAAAATCCTTTGCCTACTTCAGTCCCACCAGCGGCAAGGCCCAGTTAAGAATCCCTGCGCCCCACCCACCCCAAAGGCGAAAGGGAAGGAAGGGAGGAGGTTTAGGGGGAAGGAAAGGTGAAGGTTTAGGGGCAGAGTTGAGTTGTGTCAGAGGTTAAGAATAGAAGAGAGCACATGACATCTCAGAAATCTCCTCTCATCCTTCCAAATTACAAATAGCTAAAAAATTCTGGCCCCAAGACTAGAGGGACCCACCTCAACATGATAGCCTGGTTCTGCCAAGCCTTTCACATCATGTATTGCCTTCAATTGCCCTTACCTCTCCTTCCTTGCTTTTGTCTAAGACCTAGGAGTTGTTTGTTTCTTTATCTGCCCCTACCACCAGCAGCCTGGCAGGTTGGGGAAGGCAAAAAGATGCTGCCAGGAGCATCTGGGCTCCCTCAGGCTGAAACGTGACAGAAGGGAGATGTCATGCTTTGTCAGCCTCTGAACAGGATAGGCCAAATCCTAGTGACAAAGGCCCCTACACCCAGAAGCCCCTCTTCTTCAGAATCCTGAGTCTATTCCACTGTACCGAGAAAGATGCCCTCCACCTTCGCAGCTGTCAAATTTCAACAGTTCTCTGTGACACCCATAAGCTTCCCCACATGACATGAAAGCAGCTGGGGAGCTACTGAGAGCACCGTCTTCCCAGTCTCGAAGAGACCAGACTGCCAAGGAAACCTTAACTCTTTCTTGAGATATATTGGGGTACCTGCACATGTGTTAAGATGAAGGGAAAACACTGAGACAGGCCTAGAAGAGTCTTATATCTAGGATTTGGAACTTCACTGGGCTAATGCTGGTGGTATAGGAAATGCTGATCCAGGAATTAGCAGAAATGGGGACCAGAGGTGACAGTGGCTGGTGAGAGGGGTGAAAACAAGCATTAAGACTGAGGAAGAGCGGAAAATAGGCCATGGCAAATAGATTGTGATAAGGAAACCTTGGAGGAGAGCTTTCCTCGGGAGAGATAGTGAAGCCAAAGGATGGGCTGTACTCTGCCCCTGTCCCTTGCATTGTGAATACTGTGCTCAGGTCTAGGACATAAAATTTAAGGAAGCCCCAGATTAGTCGGAGTGTATAAAGGAGAAAACACTCAGGATTTTGAAGGGCATGAGTAGTTGAAGTTATAAAACAATTAGGTGAAAGCTCAAAGACTATCTGGCCTATCTATCTAAAGGTAGATTGGCATAGATAAAGATTTGGAAGCATTTGGGGGGTAAGACAGATAGCCTCAAATGTTTGAAAGGCTGTCCCATACAAGATTCGATCTGCTCAGCTCCAGAGCAAGTAGGGGAGACCTAGTGAGTAGAACAGAGGCTTGATAGGAGGAAAAAATTCCCAGTAACTGGTTATTCATCAGTGGACTGGGCTGAGAAGCTGTTGCTTTTTGTTCAAGTCTGTGCCCCAGTTCTGGGGACCCCTACCCATTATCTGGGGGTGCGGGGGCTGATTCAGGAAACACAAGCTTCACAAACAGAGGCACCTGTGTTTGAGATGGGAGGAGGAGGCAGCCTCTTATCATCACACAGCCCCGGTGGAGTGGGGCAGCCTCCAGATGTCACAAGCAGACGTGGAGGGATGGGTATAATCAATTCCGGGCTCTGGCACTTTACGACCAGATCGGCGGGTCCCTTCCTCATCCCAGATGAGGTTTCCTTCCTCGTCGTCAATAAATCTCTTGGCGGGGGAGTCCCTGGCCTCGCACATCCAACAGGGGAAGACGGGCGTTATGTAAACTGGCCTGAGAACTATCAGATCCCGGATCGTCGTTAAATAGCAGGACTTGGGGCCCCTCTAAGCAATGCAAGGTTAACATCCAAGATATTAACCAATCGGTCAATTGCCGGCTCCTCCCCTCTCCCGGGGCTCGCTTGGCTCGATCCGAAGCCAAACTCGGTGGGCCTGACACCGGACCCCGCCGTAACTCCAGCCTCCCCCTGCCCCCCGCGAGCGCCTCGAGGTCCCCTCCCCGGGTCCCCTTCGCTTCCTCCGCCGCCACGTGCTCGGGTACCCAGGGACCGCAACGGCGCGCCCCAGAGACGCGGGAAACACCCGGGGGTGCTCCGCCCAGAAACCCTGGAAACTCCCGCGCTGTGCCCCTAAGGGCGTGCGCGCGCACCCCTAAGTGCCCGGGGACTTCGGGGTGGCCAGGGCCAGGGACCCCCCATCTCCTGTACGCGCTGGGGATGGCCAGAGGCAGATCGGAGTTCAGAGGCCACGGGCCATTACGGGGATGGCGGGGCTCGAACCTCCTCCCCGCCGGGGTCCCCTATCGCCCCATGCTCCCGCGTGCACATCGAGGACCGCACCTGCTCGGGGTCCGGCTCCTCCGGCTCTCAGCTCCGGCTCGGCTCGATTCCCGCTTCTCGCTCCCCGCAAGCCCTGGTCCCCTTCAAAGCCCTCCCCAGATCCCGCCCACAAACACGCCCCACCCGGCAGTTCTCCACCCCTCCTCCTCCGCTGCCCAAGCCGAACTTCTCCTCCTCTTCGAACACCCCTTCCCTCAGCCCAGGGAGCCATCCCCCTAAACCCCCGCCCCCAACGACACCTCATAACCTTCTCCAAAACCCCAAGATTGGCCTCCCCCACCTCTGCTTAATGGCAAATTGTTCTTTCCACACCCCACGGAAATAGCCTGTTTCTACACCGCTCTAGGACTCTTCCAAACCCACATTCCAGGGGGACCCCTTCAACTGGTACATCCCCCCATCAGGACACCCCATCTATTGATATGCCTCCCCATCTTGGGCCACAGAATCTCCCAACTGTGGTTGCCCCTTTACCTCCCAAATTCTAAAAACCTAAATACAACCTTTCCTTTAACAATAATTCATTAATGTCAGAAAGAAAAATCAGGGCGAGGGAACGGGGGCTCTGCTTTTTGGGGGGATCTTTTATTTTTTACATCCCCAACGCTTAGCACAATACTTGGCACACAGCACGCATTCGAGCAACACGACTTAACTGACTTTACTCTCTCCGCTACCTCCCTCACCCCAGTCACCCTTATTCTTCAGATTCAAACCCTTTTGTTCCCACGGACTCTAAGCTCTCCCTCCCCAGAAGGGCTAGAAGCCCTAGAAGAAGCCCCTAGCCTTCTCTCTACTAATGTTTTCTCTCCCATGATTCTCTTGGACCCTCAAACTTGAACTCCCTTATTTATATTTCCTGTAACTGTCTCCTTTCCTGAGCAGGATGACTCCTTTCAGACCATTTTGGTTTTTGATTCATATCTCTCCCTTCCCCACCTCCTATTCCCTTTGTTCTCATTCTTTCTCCACACTTATACATTGGGGGAAGGTTGGAGTTTGTCTCTAGGTTAGCCTTCCCATAGTCCTGGACTCATACTTTATCCTAAGTTAGATCCCATCAGCACATCCATCCTCTCTATATCGGAGCCTAGCTCTGAGGGAATGAGAGGGAAAAGAAGTTTTGGGATGTCTTATGGAGGTCACACCCCTAAAATGAATCTCAGTGTGTATTTCCAGCAGTTTCTAGACAATCCATGGTCCCTTTGCTTGGCCCCAGGTCTCACTGGTAAGGAGTAATCAATTAAGCTGGATTTAGCCAGGAGACAATAGGGGTTCGATTGGGGATAATTCTAGAAGGAATGTTTCTGAGAAGACAGTTTCCAGCTTCTTAGCAAGAGCATAAGAAGGAGATATAGCTAATAAGGTATGCAGTCAAGATGATTTGGAGTCAGAAAGACCTGAGTTCAAATCCTGTCTTCAGCATTTATTAGGAGCTGCTGAGTGTAAGTCAACAAACCTTTCAGCCTCATTTTCTGCACCAGTGAAAAGGGGGCAATAATTGTACCTTCCTGGGGGGAATCAAATAAGATAACGTGTGCTGAATTGCTTTACAAAGGTTAAAGTACAATGTAAATTAGAGCTATTATTTTTATTAGAAAGATGGAAGTCTCTGGGGACTCACTTCACTAGTGTCACCCTTCAGCCTCTATCTAAGTGCCCTGCCCTTTAGGGAGGCAAGATAAGGCTAATTAACAATTAATACTATTTACAACCAAGAATTCCTCAAAGACAGATCAAACTGAAGAGATAAACTCTGATTTTTTCCAATTCATTCTCCCCCAACATATATACATTTAGACCAAAGAAAGGAAGGGGGTCCTCAGTTCTTAGCCCTAGGCTTTTATCCCAAATGTTTTCTCTCATACATACAGGCCCAGAGTCCAGGATACAAAACAGACCTGTATGGATATACACTCACAAATACCCTAGAATCTCTCTAATATATCACCAAGGTCACCATGCCCTTGACCTCAAAGGTCAACTGCCCTTGCCTCAGCCTGGGTGGGAAGCCCAGAAAAAGGAATAGTTTTGTCTTTCTAGGGGATACGATGGTCCGGAACCCACCCCCACCCCCTTAAACCTCTGTGCAAATAGATGAGGCCAACGATCACAGATGTTGTGTCTAAAGGAGGCCCAGCGTGGGATGGGAAGAACAGGGAAGTGGTCACTGTCTTGGGTCAGACTGGAGAAGGCTATTCTTTTGTAAATCAACACCCCCCTCCCCATTCCTCTAGGGCTGGGAGGTTGGCAACAATCCCAGCTGTTATTGCTGGAGGGCTGCCCATTATCCCGCCCAACCTGGGCACTAGACCAGCTCTACCACCTAGGCGTCCAGCCAGTGATTCCTCCCCCTCCATCTCCTTCCCAGGAAACTGGACTCCTGAAGAGGTGGTTTTTGGACACAGGAGCCCTCTGGTGGGCATACCCGGGAGACTCTAGGCTGTCACAAGTGGAAATCTGTTGCTATGCTAGCCTGTGTCCACCATGCCAAAGAAATCATGTCTTTGGAACCCACAGGATACTTCTCAGTCAACCCTAACTGGACACTGCTCATGCCATCCCACCGTGGGTTCACCCTTAGGAGCCTAGCAGTGGGGTGTATGGAGACTGAAGGGAGGGAAGAACACTAACCAGAGGGTTTTGGGCAAATGAGTTTGGTCTATCTTGAAGATGGGTAGGGGGTGGGCATTATAGATTATCTCCAAGGTTTCCTATCTAGCCCCAAAGCCTTTGATTCCCAACCCTGATGGACTCAGATTATCTCCAGATCTTTCTTTGTGCTCCCAGGTTCCTCAGTCAGCCTCCCTCCTAGATAATCAATGCTATAAATCTCCTTTCTTGGTACTTAATCAAGCCACCACAGTTTGAGAAATGTATGGCTTAAAGTGTCTCTGCTCCCATATATCATGGGCTCTCACATATTTTGCAGAGTTTTTCTGTGAAGAATGTGTTTGTTCTGTTTGTGTTAAGGGTGCTGAGGCTGCCCAGTATTCTTGAGTGTCCCCTGATATCTGTGGGGGTATGGGGGAGGTGATTCTTTTGCTAGTCTACTTGTCCATCTCACCTCCCTCCTCCTCCTCCACTACTCCTCCCCCTTCTCTAGGCTTGCCAACCCCACCCTACTCCATTTCTCAGACCTCTGACCACCCCACCCCCACGCTCAGGATCACTGGAGAAGGGAGGTGGTAGTGGTACACTGATGTGGAAGAAGTCCCTTCTCTAGCCCCTTAGCCTCCTCCCCCTGACTCCAACCTTGCATTAATAGAGGTCAGTACCCATAAAAGTCCCAGTGCCTTCCCCTCCTCTTCCTAAAGGGCAAGACTGGCCCTTTGATTCCTTAGCCCCAATTTCTCCATGCTCATCATTCCACGTGCCCCGCCCCCATCTTTTCCAGGATGCACTTTCTCCTACATTCTCATACTTCCCCTCGAATCTCCCTCCCTGCTTACCTGGGTTCGCATTCCCGGGATACCCACTAATTTTGCTTCCCCAGATCCTTGCATCTCCATCTCCACTTCCTTTTCTGTCAGTTGCTCTTCCTGGGCTTCAAGCAGGTCCCCAGCAGCGTGAGAACCCCTGGAGCCCCGCCCCGCCTTCCAGCCGGCTCCGGTCGCAGCCCGGAGGGAACCTGTCCTTTGCACCTCAGCATCCCACATCTCGAGCTGCCCTAGCTTAGGGCCAGAACGGCAGCCATGTCCACTGCACAACTAGCGGGGTGGGGGTTGGCCATGAACCAGACGGGTCCGGACCGCCTGCCAGACCTTGAATTCTGAGGCAGGTGCTTCTCATTCATACCCGCCACCCTCCCCGTGTGTTGCGTATTGGAGGAGATGAGCAAACTGGAAGGAAGATTGCAGCTCGCAGCGTCCAGGCTGACCTTGGAGGGGGGTGCTGGGGAAGAGGTACTGCTGGTCGAGCCCGGGCACCCCAACCGTAGGGGTGGGAAAATGGGGTTAGGGACCCAGGAGAGGAAGGGGTTCAAACTCTGGGGTTTTCTGAGGTTCTCAGGTTGTGGGGAGAATGGTTACCCCAGTAAGAAGTGTGTGGGGGCGGTGAGGGTGGGGGTCAGCCTGACCAGGGTACAGTCACAGAGGATTGCTACTGCCCTAGGGTAAGGTTGACAGTCTTCATCCAGTGCCTGGATGTCCTGCAGTGCCAGTGGGTGAAGAGCTCCCTTGAGGGGAAGTTAGGGAGATGCCTGTCTCTGGTTAGGACCTTCCTCCATCCCAAAGAGTAGGCCTGAGTGGCAGAAGCTGTACCATAAGAAGGATGGGGCTAGACAAGGAAGAGTAGGAGCATTGATCTCCTTTCCTTGGTATCTGCCACATAAAGTCGATTGGGACTCTGTAAACTGTGGTTGACCACCTGGAGCAAGTTGAATTTTAGATTAAGCAAATTACTGAAATTTATGTGGAAATCAATCTTGTTCTGACTTCTTCATGTTCCTTGCATGGAACACCCTCGTTTACCCCTGCCCCTATCCCCCACCCAAGAGAGACCTACATCCTGTGTCAGACCCTTAACTCAAGACTCCAGAGTCCCTATTCCTAGAAAGGCTAGCTTCCTCTTCCTCCTCCTCCTCTTACCTGGGTTCCTATCAGTCTAAAATCTTCGACTCACCCTAGTCTGACTTCCCCACTTCTGGAAGGATCAGACTTTACCTTTTATCTGGTTGCCCTTTCCCTCCTCACCTCCACTTCCTGGCTTCCTTTGAGAATCAACTTGAAGGCCTTTCCTACTCCAATCCACTCTCCAGTGCTTTCCCCACCGGATTATCTCACATTTATAGTTTACATAAGTTTTTGTGTGTCCATAATTGTTTGCATATCATTCCCCTTCCTCCATTAGAGTGTGAATTCCTTGAAATCAGAGTCTGTGTTTTTGGTTTTTTTTCTGTATCCTCAGAGCTTATCATCGTACCTGGAATACTTTAAACTTTTAATAAATGTTTATTGACTTTTTTATTTCTCTTATTTTAGGAAAGAAAATCCTGGCCCCTTTTTCTCCTTAGGAAAATCCTCTATCTTCCAAATCTTACCCTAAATTTGGGCTGTCTTCCACTCTGACAAAGCTCAGAGACCTTCTCAGGAGTTGATGTTGAGAAAGTCACTTGGACTGTATCTCCTAATATCTCATTGGGAAGACACCCCCTCCCTGCCCCTCCACCCCCGCCCCTCCACCCCCCCTTCCCCCCCCCCCGTCCCTGTCCCCGTCCGCCTCCCCAAGCAGTCTACTTTTGATCTCTTTGCTAGACCACTGCCCTCTGAGAGAAAATATGGGATGAACGATTAAAGTACTGATCTCTCAGTCACATCAATCAACTCTCAGAGGTAAAAGGTTAACAGAGAAACAGAAAGAAAAAAATTAGACACAATAAAGATAGTCCTGGCAAGGCCAACCATGGACAAAGAGTGTGGAAGCAGCCCCTTCCTTGCCACTTGTCTGTGCAGGATTAAAAGATTGTTTTGCTTAGATTTGAGGACAAAGCCAGGTGCCCTGAGTTGTAATCTCAGACTCCCTCCTCTCTGAACCTGGGCAAGGGATTGTGTCCTTTCTGGGCTTTGATTTCTCCCTTTGGACAAAATGGAGAATTCTTCCTTCAGTCAGTGGGCGTTAAGGGAGTATATTCAGAAAAAAGACAGATGTGAAAGAAGACTTGAGAAGGAGGAGGCATGGAAGATTCAGGATTAATTAGCTTCTTTTATTTTCCACTAGACAGATAAGGGCAGCGCTCAGAACCGACAGATGGCATTAGGACTAGGCACACATTCAGTCCACCAACAGGCCTGTGCTAGAGGGGGTTGGGGAAAGGGATTGTCTGAAAACAGAGGTCCAGGTGAGGAAATCCCCCAATTAGACACCTCTCTTGACTTACTGCTGTCTCTCCTCCTCAATCAATTGGACAAGATAAAGCAGGATGATCTTGTTCTCTTTGTGACATCCGCATGGAGCAGAGTAAGTAGGTTAGTGTTTTCTGCCCCAGGAGGATGGGGGGGGGGTGAAGCCGGTAGTGTTGGGAGTCTTTCTTTGTACCCTCCCCATCCCACTGCCACCTCAAAAAACAGACATCCCAAGACTCCAGGCCCCTATTCCTAGAAAGATCTTTTTCTTTTCCTCCTTCTCCTCTTAAGCCCAGTGGTAGAAGAGGGCTTCCTTTAGGGCTTTGCAGTGTTTGCTGCCCCCACCCCAAATCTAGACTCCCTTGCTCTCTACCCCATTTCTCTGTGCATCGGGCTGGTGTCGAAGGCTGAGGGTATAGAGAAGGCAGCCCAAGAGAGCTTGGCGAGTCTCCTGAGAGCTCAGGCGTTGGGCCAGGCGGCGCAGCAGGGGCACGAGGTGCTTTCGAGCGAGGCGGGCAGTAGGCAGCAGCAGGCGAGATAGTAGAGTTCTTAGCAGCAGTGGAAGCAATGGAACAGGCATGGTAGAAGGCCCAGCTGGACTCAGTCAGCTCTGTGGAATGGGGAAGGGGAGGACAGCACTACAGAGGCATCTACCAAGACCACTCCTCCCAGACCTTTCCTCCCATTGTGGCCCAATCTCTAACACCTTCTCCATTAGTTTTGGGAGGGAAGGGGTTTGTTGTCTCACTTATGCCCCCTGACCCTTCTGGTAATATTTCATTGGTTGCCAACTCTTACTTTTTTTTTCTACTTTCAAAATACTTTCCTTCAGTTCCCTTCTTTGGTTTTTGTTCTGAGGAAGAAAAGACAAGCAGTTTTCTCCCCATTGTATAGAGGAGAAAATTTGAGACCCAAAGATCTCTCAGTTTCTTGCCTGGGGTGAGGAAATCTTAAAACAAGGACAAAACTCTGGGACTTTTCTGTCTTCTCAACCCAGGGTTCCTTCTACTAAACCCATCTTCCCTCTTCCAACACATTTTTAGCTCCCTTCCTAGTTTCTGTTGTTCTCTTGTTGAACCACATTTCCCATGGGTTCTTTCTGTGTAGACAGAATACTCTTCCATGACTATCCCTCATTTTTGGTCCTGTCCCTCCCAATCTCCAGTCATTGACTCTCTCCCACCCTTTCCACCCCCAGTGAGTCAGAGTAGGTTCTCACCTGTCTAGTAGTGGTATTGATGGGGTCAGAGAGTAAGTATTCAATGTTCTGTCCACTACACCAAGTTGAGCTGTATTTCAGAAAGTTCATGCATTTCTGTGCCTGTATTTCCTCTGAAAGATGATGAAAGGTCTCCTATCTAGTACTTGTTGCTCTCAGTTCTCTCTTTAGCAGAAAATAATTTCTGCTTAAGGGGATTGAGGATGAATGAAGAGAGATTGCCAACCAGCCTTACCCCACCCACAACAGCTGGGACAAACTTGATAAGCGGGGTTAATGGAGAGGAGACAGCTGGGGGGAATGGGGAGGAGTAGGGAGGCACAAGTGAAGTGGCAGCTGTCATG
This sequence comes from Potorous gilbertii, assembly GCA_028658325.1. NCBI lineage: Eukaryota > Metazoa > Chordata > Mammalia > Diprotodontia > Potoroidae > Potorous > Potorous gilbertii. Next base: position 326,112,821 of record CM053770.1, read on the forward strand.
ATGAGAGGAAGGGATCCAGCTGGACTAGGTTGGGCACCATTCTTCAGTCTTGGGGGAGTAAGGGATAGTCTTCTGTCTTTGCCCATCTTCTGTTTTCTCTACTTCCATCCTAGTCTATCCGGCCCTTACAAAGAGCTCCATGAAGAATTCCCTGGGGTTGAGGTAGCAACTAAGTGTTAATATCCTCTTAAATTCCCTCAGGGACCTGGACAGGATAATCATCTTTTTTTCTTTTTCAGAGGAAAGACAAATGAAGAAATGTGAAATACAACTGAACTTAGTGTAGAAGAAAGAACACTGGTCAGTTACCCTCTGACCCCATTTACTAATCAGATCTTCTGAGGTCAAAGATGGAGGAAAGATGTGATATACCCCCCAGATGTTTATAGCCACACTTTTCTTGTTTTAACAAAAAAACAGAGAATGAGTTGGGTGCTCATCATTTGGGGAGTGGCTGAACAAATTGCAAGCAAGATGTGAATCTAATGGAACATTATGATAAATATGCATTCAGGGAAATAGAACTTGTATGAACTGGCACAGAGTAAGCAGTGTCGGGGAAACAATTCACTTCAAGATCACAATAGCAATAACCAATGCCAACTTTAGAGGACTGATGGGGAGGCATACATGCCTGCTATTCCCACAGAGAAGTGGTAGATGGTGGACGTAAAATGAGACATTCCTTGTCAGATATGGTCGATGTCTTGAATTGTTGTTTAACTGTCCTTTATATCAAACGAGGGTTTTATGGCAGTGGCAGGATCTTCACTGGGAAATGATAATTTTTTAAAAAAAGAACTTCAATAGACTTATATGAACTGATGCAAAGTGAAGTGAGCAGAACCAGGAGAATGTTGTACACAGTAACAGCAATATTGTACAATGTTCAGCAATGAATGACTTAGTTGTTCTCAGCAATTCAAGGATCCAAGACAATTCCAAAGGACTTGTGATGAAAAATGCTGTCTGCCTCCAGAGAAAGAACTGATCGAGTCTGAATGTCGATTGAAACACGCTTTTCAAACTTTTTACATTTTTTGTTCATATTTTCTTTTGAAACATGGTTAATATGGTTTAGAATTCAGTCAGACATGGAAGACACCAATGTCATCCTCTGCATCCTGGGCCATCACCAGTCATCTGTACTTTTGTCCTACCACTGTTTGGACTCCGGAAGAGAGAGTGAGGCTGACAACCTTGTGCAACTCTGCCTCACTTAAAACCAAACCACTCAAATCATCACCCATAATGTCACTGGTCTTCTTTGAAAATGAAATGAAAATGAAAATGAAAAAACAACAATATGGAAATCTGTTTTGAATGACTGAACATATGTAATCTATATCAAACTGCTTGCCTGCTCAAGAGAGAAGGGAAGGGAGGGAACAAATTTGTAACTCAGAATTTTAAAAATTGAATTAAAATTGTTTTTACATGTAATTAAAAATATAAAAATTTTAAAAATAAACTATGGGACAAAAAAGGATAAACAAAAGGAAAATATAGAATTGATACATTTCTGTAAAAACTAAAAAAAAGGGACTTCAATAAAACATTTATTTTAGAAAGGCCAGTCAAGAAACATAGGTGCTGATCACAGCCCACATCTACTTACTTTTCATATATACATATATATACATATATACATACATATATATATACATATATATATATGTGTGTGTGTGTGTGTGTATGTATATACATATATTTCTCTAACGTGTGTTTTATTAGTAGTGGCTGTACATTGAAGAAACAATGGGTATGAAAGAAAAATACTGGCTCTTGGATCACATAGATTGTATGACCTTGGGCAAGTCACCAAACCCAAAATATTTCAAGGTGGGTGCTATTTTAGAGATTGTCCTCCCCTCACCACCAAATATACTTTTTTATAGCTGAGGAAGCTTGAGAGCTGGTGAGGTTTAATGATTTAGTGGATAGAGCACTGGACTTTTAGTCTGAAAGATCAAGTTTCGAATCCTGCCTCAGATATTTACTAGCTATGTGTTACTGGATAAGTCATTTGCAATCTCAGCCTTCCGATTCACCAGCTGTAAAATGAGGAGGGTTGGAGTCAGTGAGCTTCATCTGAGGTCCTTGCCAGTTGTTCTGCTCTTATGATTTGCTAGAAGTCCCTGGGCTTTAATCCAGAAAATGAAGCTTATTACACTTGTTTATTTGGGCAAGTTCACTTCCCTTCTCTGGGCCTCAGTTTCCTAGCCTAGAGATATTTCCATACCCCACTCAGAGAGGGCTGGTTTGCCTAGACAAGTACAGAAAGAGAACAGTCCTGGCAGCTGCCCTCTCTAAGGTCCTTCCCCATGGTAACATCCAATGATGTGGTGATTTGCCTGAGTTTTACCTAGGGATAGGGCAGCCAGCATCCCCACATATGGAGTTAGGGCCTAGGGGAGTGCTTCACCCAGGGTGAGTCACTTTGTGTTCCTACCGCTGCTTCCTCTCATCTTATGCAGGTGAGATCAGGTTAAAGTGAATATTAAGCAGCCTTGAATTAAAACTGGAATCTCACCAGGGCAACCTATAGCTTGAAAGAAAGATTCAGAAGTGCAGCAAACCATTTGTTCTGCAGTTACTTATTAATTGTCTGCTATGGACTCAGTAGAAAGGGTTATATTTAGTAAGGAAGATAAGGTAACTATCACAACACAGAGAAAGCTAGGTGGTGAAGTGAATAGAGTGTTACCCCTCATCTTCCTGAATTCAAGTCCGGCCTCAGACACTTACTAGCTGTGTGACCCTGGGCTAATCACTTCACCCTATTTGCCTTAGTTTCCTCATCTGTAAAATGAGCTGGAGATAGAAATGGTAAACCTCTTCAGCATCTTTAGCAAGAAATCCCCAAATCAGGTCACAAAAAGTTGGACACAGCTGAAACAACTCAACAACAACAAATCACAACACAGAACATGGTAACTATGTTAGACTATTAGTATAAAAAGGGGGCCCTGAGAAATCCCAGGGGGAGGAGAAGTCACTTTGACCTAATGTATCAAGGAAAAAGTGCAAGAAACATTTGAATTGGGCCATTTTTAGCACCCTCTGGGAGCCCTTTTTTCCCCAACCAGATGACTGACTCCTTTAGGCATTACCCAACCGAAGGACCAAGAAAAGATGTGGGCAGTCTATTCCCATGCCCTTGGGTAGATTTCTGAATACACTCACAGATAACAAGTTTTAGAAGTAGAAGGGACCTTAGAGATCAACTAGCCCATCACTCTGTCCTTTAAGAGAACAACCAACCAATCAACAAGCAGTTCCTAATCACATATTAGTGCCAAGCACTATGTCGTGTACTAGATATACAGAGACCAAGAAAGCCTTCATTTTTCGACAAGGTGCCCTGCTAACTCACCTCCACAGGACTTTCTCTACTGTCCCCTCATGCTGGGTGCCTTCTCTCTTTTTTCAGACCTTTTTTTGTGTTGCCTTCTTATTTAGAATGTAAGCTACTTGAAGGGACTTTTTTTTCTGCTTATGTTTGTACATAGTCAAGTCAATGTGTACATAGTACACATTGTCAAGTGCATAGGACATAGTAAGTACTTAATAAAAACTTCTTGACTTGACTGTACTGGAATAGAACCATCCCTACTTTCAAGGAGATTACAGATTAGAAAACTGAGTCCCAGAGAGGATAATGATTCGCCCAGGGTCACACAGGTAGCAGAAGGCAGAGCCAGGGTTTGAAGTAGTAGCTAAGTGTCCAAGAAGACAATACCAGATTTAGGAAGACCTGAGTTCAAATTCTGCCTCAGATAAATTGACTAGCTGTGTTACCCTAGGAAAGTACTCAGTTAAATTCAGGTTCAGTTTCCTCATCTGTAAAGTGGGGATAACAACAACATCTATCTTACAGAGGATCAGATGAGACAATAGAAATAAAGCTTTTTGAAAATCTTAAAGTGGTTTTCAAATGTCAGCTGTTATTTCAACTCAGGAAAAAAAAATATATATATGTATATATTATGAAAATGTGTATGTATGAACATGGATCAACTCTGGCCCCACTATCTGAGGGCCAAGTGTGTTATATTTTACCCTCCCTCAGAGCTCTCTAGTACTCTTAAGAGGGATTGGGAAGGTCTTTCTTCTCTTCCTTTAACTAGACCCCTTACCAATTGTGTTTCCCCCATTTAAGAGGTCCAAGTACTCCCCAGTTTCATTTACTTCAGGTTAGCTTTTACAAAGGAATATTTATCTCAAAAGTATATTAATAAATTTAAAAATGTTTCCCTCAACACCTCAGGGGCATAATTCCCCTCTATATCATCTTGGTCTCTGGGAAGTGAAGGAAAGGAGATTTAGGTTGATGCCTTAACTCAGTTAACTACATAGCATTAGTCCCATCAAGGTCAAGTCCAAAGCCCCATTCTGGGCAAGTATCCCATAAGCCTGGCTTCTCAGGGCCTTTTTGCTATGCTGACTGCAACATTTGGCCTGTATTCCTGGATTCTAAGGAATCTCCATTGCTTGAGCTCCTTAAATATAGAACTGAAAAAGACAATGAAACAGCCCCAAATCCCAAGCCCATTTCTCAGGACTACATAGCCTAAGAGGAGGACAAGGTAACACTCAAGTCATGCCCTGGCTTTGCAGCATGGTGTTACCTGTCATGTGTGAACCAGGGCTTCATTCCTAGATAGCACAGGAAAGAAGGAACCAAGACTGTCCCAACAAGATAGTCTTAAAGATGCTGTCAGTTTCTGACTACACAGTTGATGGAGAAGGGCGACTCCCAACCATGTAGAACAATGTCCATGGAAGTGCATGGGATGTTCAGAGATGATCACCTTTGGTATGAGAGCTTGCCGAGCCCTTTTGGGGACTGATCATCCACCTTTGGTGTCCGCATGGCATTCCACTCTCACTTGTGGCTACAAGAAGTGAAGCATTCTCTAGTGAATGACAAGCTGAACTAGTTTGAGGGTAACTGATGGGACTCAAACCCATCTGTGAGTTAGGGGGGTGTCTACCCCAAGCATGTGAAGAATTCCCTTGGCGTAATGGAAACATAAGGACAATTTGTTCCAATGGTTGTGAAGGAGGATGAAGCAAACACTATGGATTACTTGGAACTTGGTCAGACATTGAAGATTCCAAGGTTATCCACTGCATCCAGACCTATCACCAGTCCTGTTGACTTTTGTTCTGCCACTGGATTTTTGTGATTCTGGAAGAAAAAGTGAGGCTGATGATTTTGTGCAGCTCTGGCTCAATTAAATCCAATTCACTTGAAAGTCTTAATATCACCCATGATGTCACTGGTCCTCTTTAAAAACCAAGGATGAAAAATAACAAATGAGCAATTTGGCTTATCAGAGAAATTTGACCCAAAGGCTTTTTCCCACTCAACTGTGTCCCTTCTTATATTAGATGAATTTATTTTATTTATGCAGGAACTTTTCTGATTCATTTAATCAAATCTATCTATCCTTTATTTGGTTAAGAATACCTCACCTACCCATTACTGTGAGTGGTTTTTATTATATTGAATCAGCCCAGTCATAAGCACTGAATATTCCTCCAGTTATTGAAGTTGTTCTGTATTTCCTTAAGGTGCCTACAATTGAATCTATATGAGTATTTTTTATGCTTTGGCAAATTGATTTCCAGATAGTTTATGGATTTTATAGTTATATTGTTATTTTGTCTTCTGTTATTGATCTTTGGATTTCATTATTATTATATTAAAATGCTGTTGATTTCTGAGGATTTATTTTGTAACCTGGGACTTTGCTGAAGCTATCAGTTAATGACTTTGATGATTTTCCTAGAATTTTCTAAGTAAATCATCAATCATGTCATCAGCAAATAGGCATAGTTTTTATCTCCTTGTTGCCTATCTTTACACCTTTAATTTCTTTCTCTTGTCTTATTGCTATTACTAGCATTTCCATTACTATATTAAATAATAGGGGGAGAGTAGGCATCCTTGCTTTACTCTTGCATTTATGTGGAAACCTTCTAGTGTATCCTCATTGCATATGAAGATACGCTTGCTTTTGGTTTTAGATACTTTTTATGTTGTTTGTATTTTGTTCCTAAAGAGGGCAATGACATCAACATTATGAGTCTATGACTTGCAAATGAATTAGGACTGTGCAAAATTACCAGTCTTACTTTTTAAAAAAAGCTACAACTCTATAGGCTTCTTTCTTTTTTTTAAGCATAAATGAGTGTTATACATTGTCAAAGGTTTTTTAGGCATCTATTAAGGAAATAATATAGTTTTTAAATGATTAATTGTGCTAATTCTTTTCCTGATGTTGAACTATCCTGATATAAATTCATGTCAGTCATGATAAATGATTTTTTTGGATGAATTGCTATAGTCTGATAGTTTTTTTGTTTAAAATTTTTGAACAACTATTCATTAATGATATTATCTACATTATCTTTTAAAAAAATCTTTTATTGATTAAATTTTGTCCAGATATCAGAGTCCTTTCTATTCCTTCTCAGGTTAGTTTTCCCTTATGACAGAGAAAAACTCTTAAACAAAAACACCTGAAACTGAGGTCACATTTAAAAACATATACAATATTCTGTCCTATCTCTCTTTCTCTCTACTTTTTGGGAGAAAGTATGTTTCATTATCTCTTCTCTAACACTTTAAAGTTTTTTCTATTGCTCAGAGTTCAATTTCCTCTTAAGCTTAAGCTTAATGTTTACATTATTTTAATTTAGTTCAAGAAAGCTTGGCAGTCAATGCAACCAAGATTAGGAGGGAAGCAGAAAACTGGGAAAGAATCTTTACTAGTGTCTATGATAAAGGCCTCATTTCTAAAATACATAGAGAACTGAGTCAAATTTACAAATTTACAAGTCATTCCCCAACTGATAAATGGTCAAAGGATATGAACAGGCAGTTTTCAAAAGAAGAAATTAAGCTACCTACAGTCATATGAAAAATGCTCTAGATCACTGTTCATTAGAGAGATGCAAATCAAAACAACTCTGAGGTACCATATCATACATATTAGATTGACTAACATGACAAAACAGGAAAATGATAAACGTTAGAGAAGATGTGGGAAAGTTGAAACACTAAGTTGGTGGAGCTGTAAGCTAATCCAATCATTCTGGAGAGCAATTTGGAACTATTCCCAAAGGGCTATAAAAATGTTCATACCTTTTGATTCAGCAATATAGCTTCTAGGGCTGTAACCCAAAGAGATCTTAAAAATGGGAAAGGGTCCCAAATGTACAGAAATATTTATAGCAGCTCTTTTTGTGGTGGCCAAGAGTTGGAAATTGAGGGGATGTCCATCAATTGGAGAATGGCTGAACAAGTTGTGGCATATGAATGTAATGGAATACTATTGTTCTCTAAGAAGTGACAAACAGGCGGTCTTCAGAAAAACCTAGAAAGACTTAACTGATGCTGAGTGAAGTGAGCAAAACCAGGAGAACATTATACATAGTAACAGCCACAGTGTGTGAGAACTAATTTTGGTAGACCTAGCCCTTCTTAGCAATCCAAGGACCTAAGACAATTCTAAAGGATTCACGATGAAAAATGCCTTCTACATCCAGAGAAAGAACTATGGAGCTGGATTGCAGAGTGAAGCAGACACTTTTCTCTTTTCTTTTACTTTGTTTTCTTTCTCATGGTTTCTCCCATTCATTATAATTCTATGCAACATGACTAATGTGAAAATGTGTTTAATAGAAATGTATGTGTAGAGCCCATATAAGATTGCATTCCGCCTTGGGGAGAGAGGGGGAGAAAATTTAAAACTTATAGAAGGGATTGTTGAAAACGGAAAACAAATCAATTAAATATTTAAATTTTTTTAAAAAGAAAGTTTGGCAGTTTAATTTGAGAAAGGTCTGGTATCTCATCCTGCCAGATGACCTTCAGAATCTTCCTATGACAATTCGAATGGGAGTGACTCAGTTTCCTGGCATGGCGCTGGTCTACTGTCCAGATTTCACGGTCACACATCAATGAGGTTTACACCATGGCTCTATAGACCTTCAGCTTGGTAGTAGTCTAATACCTCTCCTCTCCTTTCCCATACTTTCCTCCAGAGCCTCTCAAACACTGAGCTAGCTCTGGCAAAGCATGTGTCAACCTCATTATCAATACATATATCCCTGGAGAGTATGCTAGCAAGGTAGGTGAACTTATGCATAGCATTCAAAATTTCTCCATTTGCTGTACCTGGTTCCACATAGAGATGGTATCGTGGTGGCTGATGGAGCACCTGTGTTTTCTTGGTATTCATTGTAAGGCCAAAATTAGCACAAGCACAGAGAATTGATCCATACTTTGTTACAGCTTGGCTTCAGAGGTTGCATAAAATGTACAATCATGCACCAACACTCCCTCCACTTTGGTCTTTGTTTGTGGCCTTTCCAAGTTGAAGAATTTACCATCAGTGTGGTAGTTGACCCTGATGCCGTGTTCACCTTCACTGAAAGCATTTGACAACATGACTGAAAACATCATGCTAAAAAGCATGGGAGCAAGCACACAGCCCTGTTTCACTCCATTAATGACTGGGAAAGCATGAGAGCATTGTCCAATATCTAGGACCCAGGTAAGCATGCCATCATGAAATTGATGTACAATGCTGATGAATTTCTCCAGCCAATTAAATTTTGACATAATTTTCCATAAACCCTCTCAACTGACTGTATCAAAGGCCTTGGTCAGATCTATAAACATTGTGTACTGTCCTGCTCCTGGCATTTCTCCTGCAGTTGTTGGGCGCAAACACCATATTAACTGTTCCTCGGCCCTTTCTTAAGCCATACTGGCTTTCAGGTAGATGACCATCTTCCAGATGAAGGATCAGTTTATTAAGGAGGACTCTAGCAAGAATCTTGCCAGAAATGACTAAGAGAGAGACCCTTCCCCTCCCACCTATGCTTGTCATTTCTTTACCCTTATAGAGTTGGACAATGGAGGCACCCTTGAACTCCTGGGGATAACTTCCTCTTGTCATATAATCTGGAAAATTTCAGTCAATTTTTATATGAGCAGTGGACCTTGTAAATCTCAGGTGGAATAGAATTAGCATCATGCTTTGCCTCATTGAAAACCTCTTCTTCTATTGGACATAGTGTATCTGTATAGTATTTTTTATATGTACATCTCTTAGTGTATATATTTGGTTCTGCTTATTTCTGTGTAAATTCATGCAAGTCTTCCCACATTTTTCTGCATTTCTCACAATTATTATTTCTTCCCACACAGTAATATGATACTATATTCATACTGCATTTATTCTTATTACATGAGCATCTACCCATACATTCTATTGCTTCTGAACTTCAAGACAAAGAACTTTAAAGGAGCTTTAAAAAGCTCTTTCTATTTCCAGCAACGGAAATCTCCTGCTGTTCTTTCTGCTTTTCTTTCCTGGTACTGGAAGAATTCAGGGAAGGAATTAGGAGTTACATGTCAGAGACCTTCCTTCAGGGATCAGGGGCCAGGGGCCTCTGTCATTTGGGACCAAGGGCTTGCTATGAGAAAAGAGTTTGTCTTCCTTCTATCTCAACAGTCCATATGGTTCTCAAATGCTATTAGTGCCAGGAGCCCCTGAATCTATCTCTGTCTCATACATGACTCTGCCAGGCAGTGGAGACTCCCACAGTATTTTGCATCCCTGACTCAACCCAGAATATTGGTCCACCTCCCTAGGCCATCCCCCTTATCTTACAGTTGAAGAAACCTAGAGGGGTTAAGGGGCAGGGGCAGGATTTACCAGTGCCCTTTACATTATAACATGATGTTTTATGAAATTCCAGCTTCAACACTTTATTATTATTAAAATACAGTACCCAGAAAGGATACAGAGACCCACATGTGGGCATATACAGCTAGCATGTGGAGAGAACCAGCAAAGGCCTATGGACTGGTGGGAGGGAAAGGGTTATAAAGGAAAAAAAGGGTAAGGTTAGAGATCATGGCCTTGCCTAGGACTAATTTATTCCTAATGTAAATGGGGGAGACTCCAGGAGAGATTCTTAACTGGAGGGTTTAAGATTTGGGGGGACCTGAGCTTTGATTAAGAAATTACATATTTATTTCCATTAACTTCTAACTGGAATTTAGCATGGGCTTCAATCATTTAAAACCATTATTCTCAGAAGAGATCCATGGGCTTCATCAGACTACCAAAGGTTTCTAGGATACATTGAAAGGTTAAATACTCTTGCCCTAAGGGATCTAGAATTATTAATGGAAATAGAGGAAACAGGATGTTGTACTGGAACAATAGAGGGAGGGAGAGCAGACTTGGGGTCTGTATCCAGGAGAAAGGTAAGGAGAATGTCCTGAATGAGAGAGACTGGAGCTGGATAGACCCAGGAAAGCCAGGAGAAAATTTAAACAATAACCTCAACACTAGAAAGATAAATAACTTCAAGAGATTTAAGAAAGCTGATTGATCATAATGGCCAAGCATGATTTACAGGGTCCTGATGAGGAAGCATATGATTCACCTCCTAAGAGAGGAGTGATAAGCTCACAGTGCAGAATGAGACATTCGTTTTTTGAATATGGACACTGTGTTGATATGTTTTGCTTAACTAAGGATTTTCTTCCCTGCCCCTGCTTCCCCACCCCCTCCAACAAACACATGCACAAATAGATTTTTGTTCATTGGAAAAAGTAAAATTTGTTGTGATATATGATTGTAATGGAATACTATGAAACTATCCAGATTCAGCAGCTGCAGTTGGAGGGGGTCAATAAACTTTTAGCATGCCTTAACCTAAACCTTCACCCATCTCCCCCTTTCTGGGTTTACATGGTGTTCAGAACATAGACCTGGCAGCTAAACACTTGAATTTCCTCCATTTCCACCAAGATAACAAGTCCCTTGGCAACCCTGCTGGAATTGTTTTTCCTTCTCAAGTTTTCAGATTAGAGCTTGACAGATTTAATATAGGGGCTCCTCCCTTCTCCCTCTGTGTTTGTGTGTGTGTATGTGTATGTGTGTGTGTGTGCGTGCGTGCGTGTGTGCATGCTGATGAACTGAGCTCTGGATGGCAGAGGGGACCAGACTCAGTTAGTGCTAGTAAATAACTAACCTGATGAAACCAATCTCCTGCCCCTCTATGTCAGCTGATTCCTGTCTCCCTGGGCTGGCAGCCCACTAATGAGGCTTACTTTTGTAACTTTGGCTTGCACACACCAGCCTACCATTAAGTTTTCATTGTATTTTACTTCTTCCCTTTAAAAAACTTATTTAATATTTTCTTTTTCCCTAATTATATGATAAAAATGATTTTTAGCATTTAGAAAAAAAAAAGTTTTGGAGTCCTGAATTCTCTCACTCTCTCCCCAACTTCTTCAATAAGAAGGCAAGCAATTTGATTTAGGTTATACATGTGCAGTTTTGCAAAAAACATTTTCATGTTAGTCATGTTGTGAAAGAAAACACAGGCAAAAAAAACCCCAAGAAAAATAAAGTTTTTTTTTTTAAAAAGTGTGTTTCAATCTGTATTCAGACTTCATCAGTTAATTCTCTGGAAATGGATAGTATTTTTCATGAGTCCTTTGAAATTGTCTTGGATCATTGTATTGCTGTGAATTGCTAAGTCATTCACGGTTGATTGCTGTACAATATTGTTATTACCATGTACAACATTCTTCTGGTTCTCCTCATTTCACTTTGGATCAGTTCATGTAAGTCTTTTTAGGTTTTTCTGAGAGCATCCTGCTTATCATATAGTACAATATAGTATTCCATTACAATTATATACCACAATGAATTTTACTTTTTCAATGAATAGAAATCCACTTCCTCTCCTTCCCATCTCCTTTAGCCCCATTGGGGGAAGAAAGAAAACCTTTAGTAAAAACAAATTTATACAGTGGCCACATTCAAAAATGTATGTCTTGTTCTACATCTACTCTCCATCACTTGTCTATTAGGAGATGGGTCATATGCTTCTACATCAGGCCCTTGTAAATCATGCTCAGTCATTATTCTCAGGTTTCTTAAGTCTCTCAAAGTTATTTAGCTTTACGGTGCTGTGGTTATTGCATAAATTATTATTCTGGCTCTATTCACTTCACTTTCTACCATTTCATACATATCTTCTTAGGTTTCTCTGAAACTATTCCCCTTATTATTTATTATGGCAAAATAATATTTCATTACATCCATATACCATAATTTGCTCAGCCATTCACTATAATGTGACTTCTTTGCTTTCCATTGGGAGCTGATGGCTGGCTAGCCTACCTCTGGACTGCCTCTGAGATACATAGGAAGGTGGAAAGAAAGGTAGATTTGAAATCAAAGGTTCTCATTCTTCCTTCTTATACCCCTAACTTAAAAATCTATTATCCTAAAGGTCTCTTGGGTTTTTTAGCCTAGTTGGTCCTTTGGCAAAATTTAAAAGGAGAGGTGGAAGGCTATATAGTACAGTGGAAAGATTATAGACTCTAAGGAGGGGGCCTAGGTTTAAATCCTACTTCTGATGCTTATTCCATGAATGACCTCGGGCAAAGACATAATCTCTCTCTTCCATTTTTTCATATTTTTGTGAAAAGAAGGGGTTGGGGGACAGAGCTAAGATGGTGGAGTAGAAAGATGCATATACTACAGCTCTTCCCCCACAGCCCATAAAATACCTGTAAAAAATGACTCTCAACAAATTCTAGAGAAGCAGAAGCCACAGAACAACAGAGTGAAAGAGATTTCCAGCCAAAGGAACTTGGAAAGCCGACAGGAAAGGTTTATCCCACAGGACACTGAGCAGAGAGAACCCAGCCCTGGCTACATGGCCCCAGGAAGAACAGGACTGGAACAGGCCTCCTGGGGCAGAATCTCCAGTAGTAAGGGTCTCAGATCCCTCAACCCACAAGCACCAAAGAAAGCTTCAAAGGTCAGTGAGAGGGCTTTCCCAGCTGGGTAAGAGGGGAGCAGGGTTCCCCCCCCCCCAGCATGGGCCCCAGGCAACGGAAGCAGCAGTAGCAGCACAGCAGTGCTATGTGGCAGTGGCCAAGTAGGGCTGCAGCTTCCATTGTGGGAGTGGCTCAGTTTAAAGCACTGGGAGGAATTGAGCAGCTGATCTGAATCTCAGTTCTGAGTGGTGGCCCTGCACTGCCCCCCAACAGGAGAATTGAGCAGCTGATCTGAATATCGGCGCTGAGCACCATCCTGGGGTGAGGAGGAGCACTAAGACCCTCCTCCTGACAAAGGACTCAGAAGTCAAGTAACTGACTGGGAAAATGTCCAAAAAAGGGGAAAAAAATAAGACCATAGAAGGTTACTTTCTTGCTGAACAGGTATTTCCTTCCATCCTTTCAGATGAGGAAGAACAATGCATGTGGTCGGAGAAAGTCAAGGCTTCTGCATCCAGTACCTCCAAAATGAATATGCAATGGGCTTAGGCTATGGAAGAGCTTGAAAAGCAAGTCAACAGCTTGTTAAAGGAGACCCCCCCCCCCAAAATACTAAAGAAAATAACACCTTGAAAAATGGCTTACTCATTTGGAAAAAGAGGTCCAAATAGCCAATGAGGAGAAGAAGGCTTTAAAAAGCAGAATTAGCCAAATGTAAAAGGACGTTCAAAAGCTCAC